>OX453001.1:10437129-11679057 GCA_949699075.1 Asteroscopus sphinx
TCGACTACAGTTAAGTATACAACGTATTACTGAAATAACTGAAAACCTCTTAAGGGGTCATTGTACTCATCAGTATGAACAACTTTTACTATGGGACCAAACCTGAAATCGCAATAAAATCAGCTGATCCCTAAATTTTTTCGATTTATGTGAACACAAATGTAGGAATCAGCTGATATTTTTTCGCGATTCCAGGTTTGGTCCCATTTTAAAATTTGTTCATAATAATAAGTAGTACAATGACCTCTTTCAGTTATTTCAGTAACACGTTATAAACAAGGATAGATGTACAACGTATAACCGTATATCTATCCGAAAGGTGTGAAGAGTACCTGGTATAGAATCTCTGTGCAAAATTTCGGCCCAAAATAAAGTAAGTACTCGAAAAAAAAATCCCAAATTATTTATTTCTTAAGTTTATTGAATCAATTCATAAGAAAAACATGTCACTGCACTACGAAGGTCATTATCTTTTCACGTCGGTTTCTAATATTATGATGCTAGTAATGTGTAAATTTCAGTATGAAGTGTTTGGTTCCTTATATTGGAATTTCTCCTATGTTCCTTTTAAGTAGATGAAGGATTTAAAACCCTTGCCGTATAATTTGTTATCATCAAAAGAAGCCGTGCACTTGATATGTATATGCCCTTACCGTTACACTTTGTATAGAATCTGCTCAGAATATAGAAACAACTAAATTCTATGAGATCATGCTTATTGTAACGCCTTATCAAAAACAAAACTGGAAAAAATGCGAACTAACGGCCAAAATTAATATCCAATCTATCTACGATTTACCCTACTAGATATAGAATTTGGACATATTTTGTATGGAGCTTATGTCAAATTCCTATCTCTAGTAGGGCAAATCGTGGATAGATTGGATATTAATTTTGGCCGTTAGGGTAATAAGATAACAGAATATCTTACAGGTTGTTCTCTCCGATCATCAGAGTCCAATTTAACATAGAAAATAAATTGCTTAAATAAATATGGTCTATTTCACCTAATGATTTACTAATTAAGTCCCCTTAAGTGTAAGGGATCAGGTGAAGCATTGGAAACTATATAGCACAGGTGTTCCACTAAGTCTGCATTAAGACTTAGAAAAGCTTAAGTTTAGCTATGACGTAAGTATACTCAATGTAATGGCTTAGTGGCAAATTCTTAACCAATCTCTGTGGGCTGCTAGATGAACAAGAACCACAAATAATAGCATTAAATATAAATAATTATTTTCGTGCATGACATTCATGTACTATCGGGAATAATTAAAATTAATAATAATAAAGACATATTTTCTCACCACAATATATACAATTATTATTGAAAAGTACAAGGTAACATTTACAGTATACTGCGGGAGACTGGTGCCTAAACTAGGTGTAGGTCTGTATTTCAGGAAACCAGGTCTCCAACCCTTGGGTAAGAATTAAATTTTTATTATAGTTATAGTACTCGTACATTGACATTTCAAATTTAAATGTTTTTTATTTCAAATAAACCTAATTACAAGCACTTTGGAAACGTCAGGCTCTAGTTGCACGGTTTCAAATTGTGGATCCTATGGAGAAGAACCGGCAAGAAACTCCATGGATATTCTCTTTATTTTATAATGCGGTACGTTATTTACAATTTAAAATTGATGATTGCAGTGTTAGTATGATTAGTATAATGTATATATATGTGTGTATATATTTAAAATTAGAAGTATTCACAGGATTTTTTAATCGCCAGTCCGATAGATTTTTATGAATTTTTTTTCATAAAAATCTAACCTAAAGTTATCTTAACCTGTAAAACCTTATAAGCTGTAACGATAAGTTAAAACCTGACCCATAAAAGCCTAAATTAAACCCGGCTATTAATTTTGGAAAGCAACATTTTATATCCTACGTTATCTTTAGAGAAAAGGGAATAATAATAGACTAAATTAATTATTCCGCCCACCGCCGTTTGCAATATCGGGAGCTCTAAAGACCGGCTCTAAATTTCCTAAACCCAGCTAAAATGAAATCGTCTCCAAGAAAAAGGGGTTTGTTTTAATGCCCATCACAAAATAAATGCTGGGAGACAATAATGTGGGATTCGAAGCGAGATATAAATTCCGAATAAAAATACACTCTGCGATGTTGAGCGGGTTATAGTGTTGGGCTATTGTATATTTTCATTGTTATCGATTTGTTGGGCGATATCGATGTTTCCTCAATATTGTGTTATACCGGGTTACTATTATTTTGCCGACCGTTGTTGGTTTTACACGACTTGTGCATGCGTTACGAATATTGAAGCGTAAGATTGAAGCGTAGTCATCCTGGCGTAGCGTCGTCGTAGACCTTTCACCCGTTTGCAGTATCCACAAATAAAGCTTAAAAATAAAGAAAATTTTAATCAGGTGTTGAAATTTTTTTATTACAACAAATAATACCAATATTTGATAGGTCGGTTTTAGCTCTAGAAACTGTATAACCGATGCTGTGATTATTTTCGTTCTAAGCGGTAGTAAAAAACGTGTCAGAATTCGCCGTGGCCCGTGGCGCAACTCAAGGAAAACATAACTTGCCTTTAGCCCACGCAAGTTCAAAGGTCAGACGAAAATGGTTCAGACTCCTACTATGAACTCTCAGTTGGTGAGATTATAATAAATAAATACATCTATTACGAACAAGGTACAATTTAAAATAGGTGTGCAATATTATGGAAAGGGAATTCGGTTTCCATATTACTGGCGATGTCACTTGCGGCTTTTTGGTTTTACTCAATATCATAACCTTCATAATTATTAATATAAACGGTTTCACTCACGTTACGAGACGCCGCCGCGTGACCAGTTCATGATTAAGGGCTCCGTTCGAGCTCGAAACTGGTCGGGCACACCCGATGAAATAACGTGAGTGAAACCGTTTATATTAATAATTATGAATTTAACTCACGATAGTTATTATATAAAAATCATAACCTTCATCGAAATTCAATTTATGAGGTACAACCAATTTAAAATGGTCCTTACACTACTAGTAATTGTTTATGTACCTACATGATTCAACTGTGATAAGTTGAGTTGATCGATTTATATCCCTTTAACCATGTTATTATCGATATTACAATAACAAAAGATACACCACTAGTGTACTAAGTCCGCGGCCGCGAAAGAGTTGCGACCAGCATAAACGTTGAGGCTGGATGAACAAATAAATGAGCCAAGCGATCGATACCACCCGCCTTCGATGAATTACTCGATTCATTACAATAACCACTTACTCGTTACTCGGAGCTATTATAATAGACGTCCTTTGTTTCAGTAAGAAGTTTTTTTGGATGTTTAGTTGTTTTTAGAATTTCGATGTTTTAGGATTTATTTATAATGTAGGTACACTCTGTTTTTTCTTACTTGTCTTATTTAGTAAACAATCGTGGCATGTCTTTTTAATGCAATTCGTCAATAATTATTTTTAAAAGACATTATGTTAACAATTTCACACACTAAATAACAGTTTTTAACCTAATTAAATGTGCAGAACTAGTAATTATATTTGATCAGTAATTACTTCAACAAAAAAACATGCCAAAATTGTTTAGTAAATAAGACAAAAGAGAAAAAACGGACTATAGGTTAAGATGAAGCGAAAGGCCATTGTCCCATGGTCCCAATATCACTTGGGTTATTAATTTCGTAGGTTGGTGAAGATTTTGAGGGTCATGCTAGCAGCATTTATGTAACTGCAGTACAACTTAATAATGAACTGATATCCCTTTTATGGTCGCAGATATATTTTGAACGTTTTGTAGCGAAGAGATTTTTACTGAAAGTCCTTTAATTGAACAGTAAAAATACTATAGGAAAAGTGAAAATAGATTTCCATCCCTTAGTAATAGCTGTGTGCTTTAGCAATTTTTCAACTGATTAGCAAAAATAAAGTATAATCATCTCTATTTTGTTTTAATTTTAGATCAACTTGAAGGTACATACAAGAAAAATATCGAAGAACGGGTATCTAAATTCTAAACACAACAACACGAGACAGATGCCACGTGCCGCGACCGCTGAAGCAGAAAAAAACCCCGATTCACCGCGAGTCCTCGAAACGTAGCGCGTTGTTGACACAGCTAAGTAGCCCCCGACGCCTCGCTTCATTTGCATTTCTCTTAATCTCCGTTATGAATAAAGAAAAATTCTTGGCGACGTTTTTAAGCGTTTCCCGAGGCCTTAGCGGCACCCGTCTAATGAAGAGGAGCGGTGGGATTAAGCGCCGCCCGCGCCGCGCACTTTCGCGACATTACACTTTTAATTTGAACGAATCTTATTATTTTCTTTTGTTGATTTAAGCCCTCCAGTCGGGAGATGGGTCGAGACGTGACCTGCAGTGGAAAAATGCGATTGCCATCTAAAGCCAACCGTTTAAATGAACGAGATTGGAGCTTAAAAAGTATAATGGACGAGGGGGAGGCGGGGGACGCGGGCGGCGATCTCGGGGGCACAAGATGGCCGATTTGCGATTGAGATGAGACGCCCCCCGCCCCCGCTCCGCGAAGATCAAGCAATATAATTAAGTCGTCCGTTACATAAGTATCCGTCTACTTATTCCATATTTCTACAGGGTAATTGTATTAATTTTAATCGCATTATCTAGATATGTGTAGGAAGGAAAGCATCTTTGTTAACTAAAAAGACCTGGCATGAAAGATTTAAAAAAAACATTAAAATATTTTTCAAGTTTCATTTCTCAATACGAGGTACGGTGCTACGAACTCAGTGAACACTTCGTAGCATCGTAGCACGTTAATGGTGCTTGTACACTGCGTGGGTAACCTGCGCATGTTGAGGCACTTGCGCGGGTTATATGTGTCGTAGGATAATCGAAAAAATCGGATCTTTGCGAAAATCCTATCGCAAAAATCCGGTTTTTTCGATTATCCAATTTTTTACCGGACGATTGCAAGGGACTGGATATTTGGAACCTAAGAAATTTTTTCTTAATCGTATGAGCTATTATCAGGATGATTGCAAAAATCCCAGTTTGTTTAGGACGATTGGAAACTTGAACGCTGATTGGCCAAACTAAGAGGCGATTTATAACATCTTTATTCTAGTTGGTCAGAACGTAGCTCTTCATACCAACAAAAGACGAAGGAATGAACTTTCCTACTGTAATTTAAATGTAATGTATATATGTGTGTACAATAAAGAATAAGAATGTAACCGTTAGCCAATCAGCGCAACCGTCAGTGCATAACGTTCATATCAACCAATCAGCGCTCATAACGTGAGCGGTTTTTCGCGACTTACCTAAGATAAGCTGGATTGTTGCCATTGCGATTGTTTTTCTGAGATGCGTTAGATTCCAATTATCCGGTTCTTTGCAATCGTCCTAGAATTTTTGCAAAGATACGATTTTTATGATTATCCCTACGACATATGCATCGTGCTAAAAGAGCGTGTTAAATAATGCGTGGGTCCAGTGCCTTGTGAATGTACCGCATAAGCCCGCGCGTGTAGCCCGCGCATGTAGCCCCCACATGTACTTAACTTGCTCTAGTTACTTGCACCGTGTACAAGCATCATAAGAGGTTCACATGAAAACGTTGCTTTTAAGAAAATACTATAAAATTAAAAGACTTTGCATCTAGACATGGCTTCATCCAACGTTTACGTATTCATAGTAACAGTCCAAGTCTTACACAGGCACCACTCTTCATCTAACAAGAGAAGCTTTACTCAATCATTCACTTTGAATTTAAAGATCTTAATTGCAACTACGAATAAAGAATCTTGCACTTTAATCGTTCGTAATTAGGTGTATTTTATATTGCAGGTCATAGCTACAGTTAAGATGTTTGGGTAGAAGTAGGCTAAAGGCTATACCGGTGGAGATCGCCGTCGCTTCAAATGACAAACCTGATCTGGTCACGTAATGAAAAATGACAAAACTGCACGCTGTCTCGCTTCACTGCCTCGGATCTAGCGAATGGAAACGCTCAGAAACTGTAGGTATTTTACAGTTCAATACCGCAGGTAATGGGAAAATAAAGAGTAGAAAAGTAAGACCAAAATAGCTGGCATTTAGTAGTAGTACAACTCCCTGTGAAAGAGCTCGTTCGGGGAAGTACAACCACCGTACCTATTCCTGCCGCCAAACAGTGATGCTTGCATTCAGTGGCGGCTGCTGCCTGAGAGAGCCGGTGGTGCACTGTAGGTACTGTTTTATTAAGTGTTATTATTTAAAATACAATAAAAATATTTGATACCAGTTTCCGTCCAAATCAACTGTCCACCAAAAATGTGCAAAGAAAACAAAAGAAATCCATTCAAGCATTACTTTTTATTGTTTAATTCAAAGGCCTAGGCGGTTCAGCTAATTATTTTATTCCCACTTTGTTTTGAAAAGTTTTATTATTGCTTTTAATAAATATTACCACTATAGTAATCAATATTAAAGAGTTACATTAACGTAAAAACACTAAATAATATACAGGAAGAAACTTAAACGAGCGCGGTAACTATGACAATGAGAGGGCAACGCCCCCACCGCCTAGTTCGTCAATGATCGGTCAATCTCGGAAATCGTCGGTGCCGTGCGGCGCACAAATCTAGGCTAGTTACTTCATAGTAAATGTACTAATTATCTTCCGTTTCACGCGCCAGGTGATGTAGCTCGTATTTCATAGAAGTTGTGTGAGCGTTCTGCGTGCGCTCCACGAAGCGCACGGGGCTTTTTTGTTCGAGCTAAAATAAGTTTTAATTTCTTCAGTTTAAAGATTAAATTGATTTGTCGTTACTTCATTACTATTCGTAAGTATAAAGTAGGTGCGTAACATTGATGTTTCAGATATTTTGCAGTGAGCTGTACCTATTTTGTGATTCTTTTTAAAGGTATTTGATTTTATTTATGAACTGGTAGTGCAGCGCACCAGTGCACTTGCTACACTGCTTGCATTGCTGTTTCGGTGTGAAGAGTACAGGGGCCGGGAAATTACAATCACATGAGAGTTTCTATCTTTCGGTCTCAGTTCGGCAAACAGGATTTGCAATACCATTTAGGCAACAACCTTCGTTGTATTGCAGTTGTTATGGGGTGCATTAAAAGAGCCTCCACGAGTGATGATATTTAATTGATCGTCCGGCGCACCCTGGGCAGTCAGCCCGGCTACCAACCTGCTGACTGGTTAATCTTTTTGTCGCGGCTTGAGCTATAATCATAATCATAATCATAATCATATTTATTTGCGTTCAATGTAGGTACATACATAAGATGGAATACAAAAGAAATAAATAGACCCTAGTACATTATGTATACATATGTGTATTGCTATTATCATTATGTAGCTCATATCGACACGATAGACGAAGAAGATTGGTAAAGGTTATCGCTCAACATCAGGTGGGACTTTAGCTCGTTTTTCTATCCTATAAGCACTGACTTAGTATCTTTTTACTAAGTCAGTGCCTATAAGCCATAAAAAAGCTTCTCAAATAGACACTTAATTATATATAATGCCGATTCACATTCACATTTCCAACGCTCTAGAGGCTAAAATTATAGCGGATTACCTACTAATATAGTTTATTAAGTATCTATTACTAAAAAAAAAAAAAATAATAATTTAGTTATAAGTACTTTTGTATCTCATTATAAGCGAACTGTTTTATAAGTTCTTATGAGAAATAAAATTCTTTAAACCTATTCACGATACTTTCTCCTAAAAACAGACCACTAATCTCTTAATATGCTTATTAATAATTTTATAATTTTCTTCAGGGGTGTTTTAGTTGTATGTTCAGGTAAAGTAACTACACAGGCTACACAGCTAACTTTTTTGTTCCAAACTCCTTACACAGTTTCGAATGAAACTGAAAATTGTGGCCGCCTAAATCGAGACCACAGCTCATCCAAAAGAAACACTACAAATGTCAATCGGCAAAGACAAAACAAAACGTAATAAAGCCTTTCCTTTGAAGAGCTCTAGAATAAGGAAAAGTTGTAAAGTATCCGAGGGGGGGCGACCGCAACCCCACCTGCGGGCCCAAAAAATATGGCATAAATGAGTCGAGGGGGCGCCTCTTCAGCCGCGAAATTTCAGCCATACTTGCAAACCTATAATCCCTCATAATCACCTTTACAAAGCAAAGATTAAAACCGATTCTCGCGCCCCACGCCCGCGCCACCCCGCCACCAACGCTTTTATATGCGAGACAGCGAAAAGTAAGATTAAATCATTATTTTTCTTAAGCTTCTCTCGTTTTTTCTCCGCTCTAGTGGAAGTTTTTTGCTTGGACTTTTGATGCGGACGATCAAAGACTTGTGTTCAAATTTACATAACATTCTTAAATAAATTGCGGGCCGCTGGGGTGGCTCCATTGAGCACGAATGGCCCGGTGTTCTGTATAAACTTATTAATGCGAGTTCCGGATTGATGCTTAATGTACTATTAATTTATTCCGCGGATTAGTCGAGTGCCATCGCATAATTTACGAACGAAGATGCTTGCTTCGCACAACTATATTTACATTTATATACCAATCATGAGATTGTATGTGGTACATACTAGCAACTGTTACTGTTGTCATCTGTAGTCCTGACATTAGATTCTTCACAATTATTTTACTCCCAATCTATCACAAGATAAGTACATATCTTCCTAAGTTCATCTCAGTTATAAAGTGAAGGAGCGCCCTGTACTGCCATTGCATTTTTTGGCTTTCGTTGTTGTGTACCTATAAAATGAACTTAAAAAAAAGAGTTAAAACCGACTTCAAAAATAATTAAATAATTTATGTGAAATAGTTTAGGGAGTAGGTGCCTTTGATTCGGTTTGATTTAAGAAAAAAATGGCACCGACTTCCTAAACTGTTGCACAAATAATTTTATAATTTTTAATTTCAAAAAACGGTTGAGGTTATGTATTCGACCATTTTTTTTTTTTTCATGTATACACCGATTACTCCGAGATTTCTGGGCCGATTTACGTGGTTCTTTTTTTTATTGAAGTCAGTTTTTTTATTTCTTTAATGTTTATTTTATTTTTTAATTTTGAGTGGCATAGACAATAGACAAGCAATTGCTGCAATCGCGGGTGATTTAATGTCATCCATTGAAGAGTTCCCTTCTTTATCACCGAAGACAAAACAAAACAAGAATCATCCAAATCGGTGTATAAGTATGCAACGCGGGAATGACAATACGACAATAAATGAAAACACGGTTATTACTAGTCTATAGAAGCATTTTAAACACATAAATAAGTTGTTTATCGAAAATAAAAACAAACATTTAATTTAACAAAATAATTATTAAAACATCGAAATAACAAGTAACAACATTTGTAGTCATCTGTAATCATTGAGAAAGAATGTTTAAAATTATACGAACATGCACAGGTCTTTGACCTAACGATCTTGGCCTAGAAAAATGGTACTACATTCAAAATTAATTAAATTAAAATAATTTTCTGTGGCTAAGCTATTATAGTTGCCGGCACGAGTCGTGAGCACAGATTTCACTGCGTAAGTGGTCGAATCTCTGTTCACAGTACAACAGACCAGAAACGGACACTTGCATTGGCTTAAATATATGATAATGCATAATTGAATATACGCAGAAAACGTAATACTAGAACACGGTGACGACAGAGACTGCCACGCAGTTACAATTTGTGCTCACGTCTCGTGCCCGGAACTATAACTGGATTTGATTAATTTTTTGTATACGATCAGAGGACGTGATACTCTGTACGTGGTTTTATTTAATGTCGTATTGTCATATCCACCCTGTATGTGGCAGTTATACACGAACATAAATATAAAAAAAAATATACAGACGAATTACAAACCTCCTCCTTTGTGAAGTCGGTTAAAAATATCAAAAGAAGACTGTTAATGATCACAGATAAACAGCTATACAAAGAAGTTTTAACAAAGAAGTTTTCAACAATATCTTAGCTAATTAAAATGTATTAACTGACTTACGAGTCAGTAATGCTTTGTGATCTTAAGTAACAATTAATTTATTATTAACAAAGACTATTTGAACATTGAGCTTGAGGAATGGTAAGTTATTGCTCTAAACCTTTTTTAGGTTCATAAGGTTCAATTAAGCTAAACTTGAAGTTTACTTACTAATATTTAGGTACCCCTTTTCTCCTTTTTTTTTGGTCCTGCGCCTGATCTCTCTCCGGTCGTGTCGAATTGCCGTCCCATCGCATTATGAGAGTGAGGGAACAGAGAGTGCACCTGTGTTTGCGCACACACTTGTGCACTATAATATGTCCCGCGCAGATGGCTAATCTCTGTTAAGATTGACCGCCGTGACCGAAATTCGGCCGGGAGGACATTATTATTTTTACCCCTTTTGCCCAGAATTGTAATTTTGGCGTTATTCGAATGGTATCCTGCTGAATGACTGCCTCGTTAGTCTAGTTGTTGCAAGCGCGACTGCCAAGCGTGGGGTACTGGGTTCGATTCCCGGGTCGGACAAAGTGTTGTTAGGTTTTTTCTTTTGGAAATTGTCAGTAGCAGCTCAGAGTTTAGATTTGTGCCCGGTTAATGGCAATAGGCTCGGCCCCTATTACATGGGATTTATTGCATAACTGGCGAAATATGGGTGTACTATTATACACCTCTGCCTACCTCTTCGGGTAATACAGGCATGATGTTATGTTGTGTCCAGCAGTGGACTGAATATTTCACTCAAAGAAGATTCAGAACTAACTTTATACACCAGATTTCTACTTGAAATAAATGCACATGCCACAGCATCACGCATGGCACATTATGGCACAGCCTAAACTGGTGGGTCTAGGAGGATGAAATTTTGCACAGGAATTTCTTAGATGACGTAGGTAAGCACTAAGAAAAGTTTTTTTTTAAATTCATCCCCCAAGGGGATTAAATAGGGGTAATTGCTTTTTTGTCGAAAATAAAGAAATTTATTTCAGTATTTTTGTAAAATCAACCCTAAAGATTGTAAAATAGGGAGTGAAAGTTTGTATGGGAAACCTCTTATTTTTTAACAAAAGACAACAGCGCAAGGCCTGGCACTCGGCTGGGCAGGGCTGGATGCTATCAGTGGAGGGAGAGGCTGGAGATGCCCAGTGCCGGCCATTGGACCGTGGGGGCTATCCAGCCGATGCTTGAGGAGTGGATGCGGAGGCGACATGGGACTCTTTCCTTCCGTCTGACGCAGGTTTTGTCGGGGCATGGTTGCTTCGGCAAATACCTGCACAAAGTGGTGAGACGGGAGGCTAGTCCCGTGTGTCACCAGTGCGGCTGAAGTGAGGACACGGCCATTCATACCCTTGCATACTGTCCTGCTTGGGTGATGCAGCGCCGTGCTCTCACTGCAGCAACCGGGGGAGACCTTTCGCTGCCAGTCGTGGTTAAGGCTATGGCTGACGGTGTGGAGGCGTGGGAGGTGGTCGCGTCCTTCTGTGAGGAGGTTATCTCGCAGAAGAAAGAAAGAAAGAAAGAAAGAAAGAAAAATAGTTTATTGTCACAGTTAACGACGCGCAACATTTAAAACACAGTGATAAACACAAGCAGGCAACTTATAGGTGGGGTTACATAGAAAGTAAAAACAAAAGACACATAGGTAAAAAATCAAGAAAGGACAGTCGATACAAAATATAAGAAAAGTATAGTTGACCGCATGACAGTGGCAACACCCGGCGGCAAAGCGGCGGAGCGGGTCAGGGAGGAAGACTCCTTCGCTGATCCAATCCGCCGCAAGAGGACGGGTCGGCGCAGGCGGCTTTACGCCGAGCTGATGCCGCCGTAACAGAGGCCAGCGGGCGATAGACTGGGGAGTCTGTCGTCCGCATTGCACGGCCCTCGAGTTGTGGTGATGTCCCAAGTGTACCCGGACATCGCCAAAGAAGAGTCTGTACAGGAAGAGGGACCCGGAAACGGGTCGCGCTGGATGGGTCGCGAATGCCATGCATTGCAGTTCTCACGGCTCATCCACCAAGGCGAGAGTAGGTACACGGTGGAGTTTTTAGTGGGTGCGAGCCCCACATAACCACGCTGCCTCCCCGGGTAGTGTGGCAAGCGGAAGGCATTTTCTCCGTCTCAAAAAAAAAAAAACGAAAGGGCTGGATGCAATATGCGGCTGACCTTTGGGTTGTATACGGAGACACAGTTTGACCCCTTTCCTTACCAAAGCGTAAATCATTATTGCATGTTTTCAACAACACGATGTAGATTTCCAAATTCTACGCGTACGAAAGACGAAGCCGCGAGCAAAATCTAGTTTGTGATAAATATGTTAGAAAAAAAAACTAGAAAAGGGCCGGAAAACAACCAAGAAGATTACAAAACAATAGCTAAGTACGTTACACCTGTGCTTAAGTACAACAAACATGGCGTATCCGCGCCTAACTTATCTTACTTAAGCCGAACTTGGTATTTAGTTAAACCTAAGCGTGTCGGTAACTTGTAGTTGTTTGTACACGTTGTTTAAGTGGTTGTTTGATTGTTTTAGGCGCAGGTAGCTGAGCCCGTATGAAATATGTGGCTACTTATAGTGTCGGTAAGCCAAGTTTACTCGCCAGACATTAGTTTTACAACTTAGACACGGTGTACGATGTATTGCGATATGTTTAGGTTTGACATGTAGGTACAATGTCACGTTACTGTTGGAAAATTAAATTTTTACATTATAATATTAATAAATATTTTGGGACATTTTTACACAGCACCATCTAGTCCCAAAATAAGCAGAGCTTGTAATATGGGTACTAGACAATGGGTATAATACTTCTTTTTTTTTTGTAAGGTACATATGATACATGAGAAACACCCAGACCAACACAAACACTTATGTTCATCACACAAATATTTGTGTTCTGTGGTCAGCAGTCCGACACTCGAACCACTAGACCACAGACGTCGTCAGTATTGAACTATTGCATTGGCTGAAACGTCAAGGTTAGTCAAAATGTTTGTTTTGTTTTGATTTAATTGTGCGCGAAAAGTCTCGTAAATATAGTTCAATGTGAGTGAAATTCGCAAAAGTTTTTTAAAATGTTTTATGTAACAAAATAAAGTCATTATATTGCTACTTGAAAAATTATAATTTCATTAGCCTAGCGTTTCCATGCAGGAGGGTGTGAGTTCGAACACCGCCCGCACCTCTGACTTTTCGAATGTCATGTGCTGATCAGAGTTTGATCATCACTTGCTTTAACGGTAAAGGAAAACATCGTGAGGAAACCTGTACACCTGAGAGTGCTCCATACAGTTCTCAATGGTGTGTGTAGTCCGCCAACAAATAATGGGCTGATCATGGTGATAAAAGTAATTCACAAAATATAATTATAAGATATTGTAATAGAATTAGATATTATAAGATATTAGAAAATTTCGATGCTCTTCTTTAGTATTTAGCTTTAGCTTTATTTTATTTATAAACATATAATTTTTTGTTTCGTTTGAAGAATTAACAGCAATTTCTTATGAAAAAGTTTTCCAAGGAAATCTTTGACATTGGCAAAAAAAAAAAAATCTGTTGAGTATGACGTAACGGTGATTATGTGGTATGGATAAAAAAAGCTTTAGTTGGTTAATTGCCAATTATCGGTTTTACTTCATATTCAGGAATTCAGGAGCAACCAGTACATGAAAACTTGAACTATATAACTCATGATTTAATATCATCACCCTTATTATGCTTAGTTATCTATATCAGGGGTTCCCAAACCTTTATGGTTTCAGAACCCTAAAAATAAAAGGAAAATATATTTTTATTTTATGGGACCCTAACACTAACTAAACGAACTCAATTGGTTGAAATACATTTTTTTTAGATTGTTTCCGGAACCCTGGCTTTCCTTCATCGGAACCCTCGTTGGGAATCGCTGATCTATATAGCCAAGTATCTACTATTAAAAAAGCTATTGATTTTATCGTCTGCATCAAGTAAAACAGAACGTCGGTGTCGCGTCTGCTAATAAAACTTGAGCGCACATTAGTCCCAGCAGAGTTTTAATTTACGAAGTTATTGCTACCACGTCGATTGCCAATAAGTAAACACGGCTCGCAAAGTAAGAGTATTTAACTTAATTTTTGAGCTTCCACCGGGTTAATTGGGAGAGGCACACTGGAATGTCGTCACAAAAGAAGCACTTAAACGAATGACGAACAACGGCACTCAACCGGCTCAAAATAAACTTATCTCGGCCGGGCAAGGGTTAAAATGATTTGGAGGCAAGGCACCAAGTGATTTTGAGGTGGGCGAGGGTTGATGTTGATTCAATAATACGCCAATGTACCGCTAATGTCATTATTTATAGAGTTTTTAGACGGAGTCCTGGAGTAGCAACGTTTGCCGTACGAGTATCTTCATTAGGCTCCTTGATGTAATTTGGCTGACAATGTTTAGCGCTGCCTGGTCGTCTGTTTACCGTTTAGTGTGCTTCTCTTTATGAATTAAAAAGTGATTTTCTGTGTGTTGTGAGTGTAGAAGGGCGATATAATCTTACCAAATTGCTAACGTTCTCAATAGGCTTGGTTAAGAGCTCTCTAAGTCGACGAGCATTCATGACGAGGCTAATGAACGTATGAAGTAAAAGAGGTGTGTTAGGATAGTAGCAGGTGTATGTCTATCTCATCTGCCTACCCCAATAGGAAACACGCACCTGATGTATGATATGTATTAGAGATGTACCGAATTCAGGTTGTAGCGAGTAACCGAATACAAAGTTTTACTCGGTTTTGTTTTCACCGAGTCGAGTACTCGGCTGATTTACTCTATTAGGTTTACATAGATGTGATCGTGACGACACGGGCTGCAAGTGAACCGTACCTCTGCGTCCACCATTCTGCCGCCGATACTCGCCTGTCAGTTATTATTTTGTCAGCAAATATTAATACACGGCCATGTTTAGCAGTGAACGTCTTTCGGCTGAAATGATGATGATGAAATAATACACGGAACGAGTTTAATCGCATTTGACTAGCATTGGGTGTAAACACGTGACAATATTAGTTAGATTGTGTTTAATGACTGTTCGAACAACTAATGGACGTACGTAAATGCGTTAAAAATAATAAAATAATTAGATCACTTTGTTTGACATTATTATTACTAACCAAATACTCGGTACTTGAAACGAGTTATTCGGCCGAGTACGAGTAATCCAAAAATTGCCGAGTATGCCAAGTACCGAGTAATTAAGTTTATTACTTGGTACTCGGCCCATCTCTAATATGTATGAAACAGAACGCTAGATAGGAAAAATAGTGAAAGTTACAAGCGTCGAAACTTACGTATTTCAACACTAATTATTTTGAAGTTTTCCCATTTGCACCAAATGATATTCCCATTTGAGTACCAATTAGTATTTTATCTTGGTGACGTAACTTTGGGCGTACATAACATGAGAAAAAGGAAAGAAGTATGAAAATTGCAAAACGGTTACCGTACAGGCACAGTTTAATTATTTGAAGGTTTCAATAATTTTTCTTTGAATAGATACATATATTTCGTTGCATTTAGCCGATTTGTTAATAATAATATAATAATATGCCGAAAGGTCTGCCAATGGAATTTTACGTGCTTGTTTTCGTGATATCAATCAAAACTGTACGATAGTGCGAGTGAGTGCGTTAGCGTAGCGTCTATCCCTTTCGATTTATTATATTATGTATTTTTTTTGGATTTTAGGTGAGATAGCATGCGTTTTAGCTGCGCCCATCAACGAGTTTGATCAAATGAGCCTCGCTACCTCGCGCCCCATACGCCCGACGCACGATGAAAATTGCTGTGAAAATTGTTCTACGAACGACAGCGCTTAAAATAACTCTTTGCATACAATTTCATAGAGCGTCCGAAACGCAGAATACTGGTACGGGCGTGTGCCCCGTATGCTTGCTATAACTAGTCCCTAATACCTGCATTCCACAAATAGTTAGCCAACTTTATCTACTAGCTAACTATGGCCTACAAGTTACTTGTTGTCAACACAAAGCTGTATTGACAACCGATACGTGTGACAGACGCTATTGTAAACTTGCCCGCTGCCTGCCATATTGTGCGGAGGATTGGCACTGGCGAAGCTCGACCCTTGTGTACATCTCTGAGGTGGAGGAAATCATGGACAAGCAAATGAATACTTAGGAACGAGTGATAGAAAGAAAGAAAGAAAATGTATTTATTGGTACAAACAATAAAATTAACCCAAAATAAAAGAGCATGAAAATAAATAACATGTAGTGCCAAAGGGCCACCAGCTCAGCATAATCATAGCCATCTTGAAACAAGTGCTATAGGACAAATATAGCCAAATGATGGAAAAAATACATAATAAATTAACACGGTTTTTGTAAGCAGTGCGGCGTTTATCCTTTCTATCCGTTGATGTATCCGAGTCTGTTCGTCATAGGCATGGTCGGGTACAGCAGGCTGGCGGTGAGGAGAGATGTTGCACTGGTTAAGTATGTGGTTAGAGTGCTGCGTGGTTCCGTACACCACCCAGAGGTACTGGAGGCGCTGCAGCTGTGCACGCCCACAGGGTATGTGAGTGCGCGCCGCCGCCCCGTACTGCTCAGCGTGGCGCCGGCTAGGACTAACCTCCTCAAGTTTGCCCCCTTTTCACGCGCCGCACGTTTGATTATTAAAATTATAGTTGATGACATATTTTTTGATAGTTTGCCCAAGTTCATGGGAGTAGTACAGAGGTGTATAGAAAAAGGAATTAGTGTAAACTGTTAAAGTATTATAATTGTAGGTATAATGTTATGTTTTGTAACATCCCCTTGGAATGAGTTCTGTTATGGTGTTACAAAAATTTTGAATAAATAAATAAATAATGTTAGGTAGCACTACAGGTACTTAATACCCAACGCTGATTTTCAGCTGCGACTGGCTGCGACCCACGAGTGCCATACGCTCGAAACAAGATGAAGAAATAGTGCAATTACAATTATAATGAAGCTTAAAAATGTATATACCTACATATATAATTGAATTGATAAATAAGCATATAAATATGAAAGTAAACAAAACCTGTTGTAAATCTCTAATATACATATATAAAACAAATACAAACTGTAGGCGAGTGACATTATAAAATTACAATGATACAAGTAGGTATCAAAAAAAGGCTTAATTATTCGATACTGGAAAATGGTAGGTATGTTTTCGATTTATTGTTTAAAGCACCTTGTAATGTCGATGTTTATTTGTTTGTCCTTCAATCACGCTGCAACGGCTGAACTGGTTTGGATGTTCGGCACACAGATAGACTATATCCTGGATTAACACATAGGATACTTTTTATTTTAGCCGAAAGACGTCCACTGCGTGACATAGGCCTCCCCATAGAAAGCTAAATAATAAAATAATAGAAATGTATTAATTGGAATTGATAATAATTTAAGAAGGAAAAATCTAATCATGTGCATGCTCCAAACATTTATAAGAAAAATGTTAGTTGGTAGTAGAATAAATGGCTTTTTTATTTTATTTTTATTTTATTTATTTATAATAGAAATGTTATCGACTGTCTTTTAATACCGGAATGCGTGTCGGTGGTTCGCCGCTACCAACACATAAAATGTGTTGTGTGTACATAAATAAAATAAACAAATAAATATGAAATTACACCCACCATGTTTCTAGCATTCAATGCAAAATAAATTAAGCCTATAAAAATCCGCTGTTAGATATGCATTTAAATTTTAGTGACTCTGCGTCCAAAACAGCACTGATGATCAAGCAAACGGTTCGCGCACTGGTGTCCTACGAGACACCTGCACGCGGCGACAAGTTCATGCGCCTTTACCACTTATATTACCTTATTATTTAGATTTCTATGGGCCTATCCCAAGCATCGCCACATCGACCGGTCCTGCGCTTTCCGGGCTGAAATGATGATGATGATAATTTTTATTTACATGCTACGATACTTTACGAGAGCGAAGTCGTGGTCGCCAATTATGTATATTATTTATTATTAAGAAGGCCATACTAAGAGCTAAGTCTGTAAAATAGTACATTACTGTCGAGACCTGAAATGAAGCAATTTACGGCCGAGTAATATTGGAAGTGTACTTCCCAAGTGATTTTGAAAGGACGAGGCGCAAGCCGAGTCCTTTTTAACTAAACGAGGCCGTTAATTGCTATTTCGGCCGAGACTTGTCTAGTACTTTTCTCTCATTTCGAGGAAACACAACACAAATTAATTCAACAGTATCTCATTTTCACTCACGCCAATTCGCCCGCGCGCGGTTCTTGTTCTATTTTCAAAGTTTTGAAAAAAAAAATGCGCATTCAGCCTGTATAATTATAAATATTTTGTACCTAAAAACACCTAATTTATGTAAGTATGTACTTAAAAACCTCGGTAGCATAATTTAAAAAATAAAAAGTGTCCAGCAATTTCTATTATTGTCCTGTTGGATATTACCGGCCTGTTATTTCGTTGTGTACGGAAAAGAGCCGATTGTTGTATTCTTTTTTTTAAATAATGAACCAATTACCGAGCAAGTGGGAGAAAATACAATATAATACAATATACTCGCCGAGTACATCATTTATGGAAAAATCGTTTTTATCAATTGAAGTACAGGAACTGAAGGTTAATCAGAAACTATTAACTCTGTAAATTATAGTTCGCTGTAGAAGTAGATAGAAAAAATGCGAAAAACGGCCACTTTTGGCTCTTTTTTTTCAAACGTTAATACTTAATTTTCGATAAATGATGTATTCAGTGAGTAATCATTTTTTTACTGATGGGGGCGCCACTTGGCTGCTACATTCCCTTTAAGAGCCTATACTGTCCCACTGCAAGGCAAAGGCCTCCCCACTCTTTTTCCACTTCTCTCTTTCTGTGGCTGTTATGGACCAGTCTTTTTGGAAGGAGTCCAGTTCATCCCGCCAACTCCGTCTGGGATATAGTAAAAAATAACACACACAACACATAACATAACATCACGCCTGTGTTTCCCCGAAGAGGTAGGCAGAGGTACACCCACATTTCGCCAGTTATGTTATAGTCCTATGTAATAGGGGGCGAGCCTATTGCCATTGACCGGGCACAAATCCAGACCAAAAAAAAAATCTAAAAAAAAAACCTACAATCAAACTAATCAGTATTTGAAGAATCAATCAATCAACTCAGCCTATCGCAGTCCACTGCTGGACATAGGCCTCTCCCAAGTTGCGCCACAACGCTCGGTCCTCTGCCTTCCGCATCCAGTCCCCCCCAGCCACGTTCTTTAGGTCGTCGGTCCACCTGGCAGGGGGGCGCCCTACGCTGCGTTTGCCGATACGCGGTCTCCACTCAAGGACTCGTCTGCTCCAACGGCCATCGGTCCTTCAACAGACATGGCCAGCCCACTGCCACTTCAGCTTACTGATCCTACAAGCTATGTCGGTCACTCCGGTTCTTCTCCGGATAATCTTGTTACGGATTTTATCCTTCAAAGAAACTCCAAGCATAGCTCGCTCCATAGCTCAAAGCCTATACCGCAAAGTTTGAAGACAAAGGTCTTCAACCAGTGCGTCCTGCCAGTCATGACTTACGGTGCCGAGACGTGGACACTGACAGTTGGGCTAGTCCACAAATTTAAAGTATTTGAACGTCTTTGCACAATGATCATAAATGCGAATCTCTGATGTGTTTATTACCTTTACGACTAAACCGCTAAACTGATAGTAATAAAATTTGGCAAAGAGGTATCCTGGGTCCTGGAGTATTAAGGACTTAAGCTTCTTTTTACCCCGTTCTCGAGGGATGCGTGATGACGTATTTCTATGATAAACCGAATTATATACGCGGGCGAAGCCGCGGGCATAGCTTAGCACTGGGTAATATTTACAATTGTCGTATCTACAAAAATGATAGCTCCATACTTCATTAGAATAATTTTCCTAATGGTGCTGAATTAACATAATAAATCTGCGCAGAGCCATCAATCAACCGCGCGATGACTTCTTTTAAAGGGCTTCTAAGCCCTCACTTTCATCTCAGATTCCAGGAAGGAGGCTCCATAATGTTTTTTTTTTCTTTATTTTTTTCTTTTTACCTTAGTAAGATCGCTAAAGGATCGATGTTTGTTTGTGCAAAGAGAAATCTAGTATAAAAATACAGAATTTCTATGGATTATTTTGGGAAATATGTCGATTGTCTAGATTTTTAAAAGATAAAACTAAGCTGTTAATTTTTCAGTACAAGACTTATTTCAAGAGAACACTTTTGTAGTAATAGAAAGCTGTGAATTGTTATTTATTGTGTATTACTTTTTTATATTTTGTCGAGTACTTTCTGATTTATCTATGTTAAAATTTGTTACCAAAATATGTCAAATTAAATAACAAAACATACTAAACAGAATTCGAGTGAATTAAGCAAAAAATATAAAAAGTATTTTTAGGTGTTGTTGGAAATATTATCTTTACATCATTACATTCAATCTAATTAGGAAGTTTCGTTCATCAAAACAGGGCAAGTCCGGGATTTGAACTCTGGAACCTCTCACACCCAAAGCGAGAATCATACCACTAGACCAACGAGCCGCTTGTCTATTGTTACAAACTTAGTCAAACGTTAAGTACATCATTCGTGCTAACACTTGTGCAAACTTAACTATGTTGTGACGTCAAACTTATTAGTAACTATGAAATAACTATCAAATAAGTAACACCATCAAGCGGCTCGTTGGTCTAGTGGTATGATTCTCGCTTTGGGTGTGAGAGGTCCCGGGTTCAAATCCCGGACGTGCCCTGTTTTGGTTCATGAAAATTCTTGTGTGATTTTCATCGTCCATGTGACGAAAATGTGGAATTTGTGACTTTGATTAGGGGAAAGGCAAATTTTTTTTTTTCGTCCTTCGCATAGCCTTTTCAGCAATGATAGCCTTGAGGTTGAATGCTAGCCTTCCATGTAGGAGAGTCTAAGTTGAAACATCTTTGAGTAAATCTGTGACTTTTCGGATTCATAATGCGGATCAGGATTTGATTATCATTTTAACGGTGAAAAAAAACATCGTGATGAAACCTGCACGCCTGAGAGTGCTCCATACTGTTCTCGATGGTGTAGTCCGCCAACCCACACTAGGCCAGCGTGGTGGACTAAGCCCTGATGGCGGTGAAGGTCAGTTGTTTTATGAGGACAACGAAAAGATGTGGTATAGTTAAATAACAGTCAACAAACTTTCAAAGAGGTTGCGTCTTTGAAAGTTTGTTTATTATTGATACAAAACAGATTATTTCTTTATCAGAAAGACACCTCACGATTTTCTTTGCTAATAACGTTGTACCTAGTTGCAACTAAATTAAAGATTATCTTGTTTTTATCCTCTAATAATATATCAACATCTCTCTATCGCTCTAAGGTTTGCTGTAAGAAAACTCATTTTTGAGTTAAGCTCGCCGATGTACATAAGCTTTCCTATTGTAATATTAATGTGTATTTGTGTGTACAATAAAGTATCATAATAATGGACGAATTTATCAAAAAAGGATTCTTCCGGAATTTATACCCGGGACCCATACCACTAGATTAACGAGCCGCCTGAGGACTCAAGTTATTCGATATATTTCTTACAATAGTGTGACGTCATAAAATAGTTTAGTTTGTACAAGTGTCAACTAACAGAATTGTGTAAACGTTTGTGCTGGATTCAATAAAAAGACAAGCGGCTCGTTGGTCTAGTGGTATGATTCTCGCTTTGGGTGTGAGAGGTCCCGGGTTCAAATCCCGGACGTGCCCTATTTTGCTGCATTTATTTTACAGTAACATTTTCATCGTTTATTCAACATTCCAGAGGCGAATAAAACCGAAAGGTACACAATACTAAGAAGCTATACAAAACTGAAAATTGCAGATTTTTTTTGAAACTTAAAGTTAATTCACTGAGTTTTAAGCGGCATAAAGGGAATGTTTACATAAAAAATGTTATAGTACGCTTAATTTATGTCACCTAATAACAATTATCTTAATCTGTAATCAAACTGTCATATTATAGAAGAGTAAGCTATAGGATAAGCTTTTGCTAAGCTATGTCATGTATATTAATTTAATTTAAATAAATTCGTAATTAATCGTCCGTGTGGTGCCGGACGCAAAGAATTTCACCACCCTATATCTTCTCATGGGTGTCGTAAAAGGCGACTAAGGGATTCACCGGACGATGGGCAGGAGCATTCTCTGAGTATTTAACCAACCAACTGCGATCGCCAACCCGCCTGTCAAGCGTGGCGATTATGGCATATCCCCCCCTTTCGGGGGAGGCCCATGTCCAGTAGTGGACGTTTTTCGGCTGAAATGATGATGATGATGAAGTAAATTACAATTAAAGTTCATTAAATTTGTAATAAATATCGTGTCATGCTTCTGCATCTAACAAAAGAGACCAAACAACTTAAGAAAATGTAAACGTTACAAAAACACAGTCAAAGTATAAAATTTACTGTGCTCTGTAAAATTTCCCATTTGGAGTGGCGGCCGCTCATTTATGTAGTTTTAATTCCACCATTCCTTAGCTCGGAGCCGGGATCTTATTTCATTAGCCGGCCGCGAGAGGGAACGCCAGTCATTTAGCTCGCAAGCTACAGAGCCGTTGTGGTGCGGCCTTAGTGATGAGCAGAGCGATATCCTACTAATATTATAAATGTGAAAGTTTGTGAAGATGTTTGGATGTTTGTTACTCAATCACGCGTTAACCGTTGAACGGATTTGGATGAAATTTGGCACACAGATAGACCATAACCGGGATTAACATATAAACTACTTTTTATTTTTACGTTACTTTTTTCCGAGGGATGCACTATAACATCTTTCTGTGATAAGCTGAATTACATGCGGACGAAGCCGCGGGCATAAGCTAGTTCGACATATTTTGTTACGTTACGTACTTTCCTTGAGGTCAGGCGATTTCAGCTACAAAATTTCCACTCACAACGCACTCCCTTCGCACAACGTACTTTTATAATAATACAATACCAAATACTTTTATAATAATAAAATAATGGCATCTTCCAATGAATCTGATTTACTTAAAATTAAATCCTACTAATATTAATATCTGTTTTGGATCATTCAAATACGACTGAAAAAAAAACTTCCTATTTATACGGTTAACGTTATTATAATAAGCAAAATGGAAAAACTGTACTGTAGGTTTCCATAGTAGATGTTCACGAAATATCTCAAAGTAGTAGAATATGAAAATGTATCAACTCAGCCTATCGCAGTCCACTGCTGGACATAGGCCTCTCCCAAGTTGCGCCACAACGCACGGTCCTCTGCCTTCCGCTCCAATAAAAAAAAAATTAAAATATATGAAATCCGAAAACTCCCGTTTATTTTGGGTTTTCTCGCATAGATGATAACATCATCACTCCAGCCAAAAGTCGTCTACTGCTGGACATAGGCCTCCCCTAAAGGAATATAATAATAATCAACTAGATTTAAAGTTCTAAACAATAAATACATGTTGAAGTTTGTGAAGAGGTTTGCCTGTTTGGATGTTTAATTGTTATTCAATCACGCTAAGTGCTGAACGAATTTGGATGCATACAGATAGAACATATCCCAGATTAACATCTAGGCTTAAAAACTCAATTTCCTAATGGATAATTATTCAGGTAAATGGAAGGCTTCAAAAACACTAGGTCAAGTAAAAGGATAATGTTCTCGCGGTGTGCCTTCCGCGTATCTCAGCTCACAGCTTTACGTCACTGGTGCTCCTGTAAATACGACGAAATTGTACAGCTCACGCTAGATACTTGATCTGTTTATGTTTAAGTTGCCTTCTGTTCCTCTTATATATAATTAAATGCGACAAAATCGCGCCGCTGCTGTGTCAAGTAAACTATGAAGTATGTAGCGCAACTTAGTATAAAGTAATATTATTGCATCGCAATAGGAAACCACGTTCTTTAAGTCGTCGGTCCACCTGGCAGGGGGGCGCCCTATGCTGCGGCTGCGTGGCTGGGGGGGACTGGATGAGGAAGGCAGAGGACCGAGCGTTGTGGCGCAACTTGGGAGCGGCCTATGTCCAGCAGTGAACTGCGATAGGCTGAGTTGATTGAATAGGAAATCAATTTTTATATGCAGTAGTAGAGATCTCAGGAGAAAACGCAGGTTCGAATCCTGCTCGTAAGTGAATTTTTATTTCCACAATTTATATCTTTAAATTTCGTCATAGCAATTACTATCGCCAAGCAGATTTGCTATAATTGCTATGCTCCTATTTGAAGGAGACCAGTGATATTAATAGTAAATACATTAAATTTTTCAATCTCGTTTTTAAGGTCAGTAAAGCATTGGCAGTTCCCTTGGTATCACACGCATGTTAGGTCAGGCGGTGACTACATTAATTCATGTGAACCAGGAGCCTACATAAAACTTTTTAACGAAAAATTTAACCGACGAAAACAGAAACTGAAAAGCGAAAAATAAAATGAAGCTTTTAGTCATTTTATTTTTCGCTTTTCAGTTTCTGTTTTCGTCGGTTCAATTTTTTGTTAAAAAGTTTTATTTTCTAAGTAAACTAATTTAAATAACTAATTATGAGTCGGCGCCAAACAAACACGCAAAGTGCGTGCAAGTTGCCAGTGGTCGAGCGGAGAACGCATTTTTGGAAAGTTATTGTTTATCGTTGAAAATTTCACTTCGTATTTGATGTAATTTTGTTTTTATTATTTCTTTTAAGTAATTAAATGATCTTCGTTGATTGTTTGTTTGGTGCCGACTCATAATTAGTTATTTACATTAGTTTCGTTAGGAAAATAGTAATTAAGACTAAAAGCTTCATTTTATTTTTCGCTTTTCAGTTTCTGTTTTCGTTGGTTCAATTTTTTGTTAAAAAGTTTTTTTTTGTGGCTAAAATCTAACTCCAGGTCTCCATTACGTTGTAGTGTCTAGAACTGCATTGATGTGTGCCAAGTTTCAACAGAATCGGTTAACAGGTAAGAATTCAGTGGGTGAACAAGCACTCATCCCCTGTTTTCCTACCCTTAGGGGTGAATTTTGATTTTCAAATTTAAATGAGACCAACTTCGAGATATACCCTATCCAATAAAAAAAGAATCATCAAATTCGGACTACTCTATAAAAAGTTATGTTTAGTGTAAGACAAAAGGACTCTTTTCATACAAAACTAATAAGCATTGATTGCCAGTTGCCACACGGTCATTACAGGTTGCTTTAGCGATTAGCTATTACGAACTATTAGGGCCATTGGCCTGTTTTTTCTCTATACATACATACATAAATATTATCACGCCTGTTTCCCATTGGGATAAGCAGAGTCTAGTAGGTGCATGGTGGTGTGTACATGTGCTACGACCCTGATACACCTCTCTCGCCACTTCTTCATCTTTTTCATTCTCTTTTGCCATTTTCCCTAAAATATTCAAAAATAATATTAAACCTAGCTATTATCAAATTTTCAAGTACCTAGTATTTTTTCCATGAAATCCAAGAATAGAGAAAAAACAAAAGCTCTAAGAGGAGCTTATCTTCCTACGCGTATATTCAGCTACAAAAACATTACTTGGGTTCTTGAGCTGGATTTTATTACAAAATTATTGATAGATTTCCTGTTTCTCCGTAAAATATAATTTAACTGATTTGTGTTATGCAGTCCTTCTCAATACCAGTGCTCTTTTATTTTGTAATGCTCGTGCCAGGTGCCAGTACTCGTGCTAGTGAAAAGGACGATGCTGTAAAGTAAGAATAATTTTTTTATCTTTTCCACTCTTCAACATTCTTAGTAAAAACTAATTCTACTGACTTCTGAAAATTTGTGCGAAAGGGATTTATGTTGAATCTTGGTAGATGCCGTAAATAATATACTCTAGAAATTTTTGTAAATTGTTGGTAGATATAAAATATAAGGTTAAATCAAATTAATTAGTGAAACTTTACCAGTATAATATTGTTAGTGATAACAGGATATGTTATCAATGTTTATACATTGGAATCAGCATTTAAATATTTCCAACTTAGTAATGCGTGATGGGGTCAGGAGGCATGCGCACGTGCAATGATTATTCAAAGTAAATAAATATTATTAAACAGATTTACTTAGTAACAGATATGCCAAATGCTATAGTAAAGTTATTCCAGTTAATTTAAATAATCGTATGAAGTATTTTTTGAGGAAAAGACGAAAATTCTTAACAATAACAAATACCTACATTTCTATATTTGTTTTGGGGTCCTGTTTCTTTCTCAAAACTCTAATCCTTTTCTAACGTGTCGACATGAGCTATACTGGGTGTAAGGGGAACGCTTCCGAAAACGAAGATAGGTGCTGGTGATTACTGATACGAAACCACGAAAAAAATGCGATTCTTTTTTTAGATTTTTTCATATATATTTTTTGCATTTTTCATACATAACCAGCTTTGGGCAGTTAAGTAAAACTCATACATAATGAAAAATGCAAAAAAAATAGGAAAAAGTCTATAAGAAGAATCGAATTTTTTTTCGTCGTTTCGTACCAGCAATCACCAGCACTATCACCTATCTTCGTTTTCGGAAGCGTTTCCCTGACACCCTGTATAATGATAATAGCTCATACCGTGGGGAAAAAATTGCCAGTCAGAGGTTGGTAGCGGGGCTGACTGCCCAGGGTGCGCCGGACGATCAAATTAATATCGCCACTCTTTTAATGCACTCACTCTTTTAAACTCTAATGATAATACTTTATTTCATTCGTAAAACCGTGACAATGCCAAGCCGTTATTATTCGTGACAGCCAGCACTTTTTTCGGAAGCTTTTCTTCTTCAAGCCACAGAAATTACGAGGCTTATGAAACCATTGTGAATGTCGCACCCGTCATCCCTTGATTGATGTTATTTTTAATTACAATTTTTAATGTCAACAATCTATAAATCTTAGTGCTTAGAAACGTAATGAAATATTCATACCGAGATTTTCTTACATTTTCTTTTGTTAGTTGTTTTGTTATTGAATTAGATTGAAATGAAGGCGGTCATGATTTTTGTATCGATTTGTACGTTGGGTATTTCGGCTTGTTAGAGGATGCAATTTTTTTGCTACTATTCCTATAACGCTTTGCAGATTTTTTCGTGGTGTGGTACACCGCGGCGCTGTGACGTCATTCTATTTGCTACCTCGAGTTGTAGTAAGTTTGTACAGGGCTTTAATTCACGTAATTTCATGACGCGCCGTTCAAGATGCAGTGATTTTGCAGTTCGTATCTGACAGCGACTGCTGAAGATAAGAGAATACGAAAAGTGTTGTTTTGATCAAAACTTAACTGCAACTGCACTGCAACTTGCAACGGTGTTTCTTATATATTATAAGTATTTATTTACAAAAAAAGTATATAAGTGTTATATCCATTGTCACCCATAGCACAAGCTCTGATTAGTTTGGGACTAGATGGTGATGTGTAAAAATGTCCCAAAAATATTCATTTATTATTATTTAACTGTACTTGTTTAGTTACGTGAATTAGCCTACAGTACGCGCAATTTAACTTGGCCCGAGTGAATATGTCACAAAACCGTCACAGTAATAATTGTATGGGTGTCAGTTAGAGACAGGAGGTATGTTTCCCCACATGCGCAGTATCTAACTTCACTCCGGCCAAGTTAGATTGTGCGGAGATAGAGGATACAAACATCTAAGAATAATGAGGGAAGCTGGATTATAATAATCATTTATTTCCAAATTAGTATCTATTATGTAAGTATATATTTATATATATATATTTTTTAAGGTTCACCCACAGCATACATATTATCACTATTATCAAATAATGCAGTACAGTTTTGTCCTGACGCCAACTACGGGTAAACACAACATTGCTGCATTGGGTAATCAAGACGACTTATTGCTAATTAAAAACTAATCTAAAACTATTTTTGTAAAACTGCTACAAACTAACTACCTACGTAAGTCATCATCATCCTCCGAGCCTTTTCCCAATTATATTGGGGTCGGCTTCCAGTCTAGCCAGATGCGGCTGAACATCAGTATTTTACACGGAGCGACTGCCATCAGACCCCCGCAACCCAGTTACTGGGTAATACTGACATTTGGAGGTTAGACCAGTTGTCAGACTTTCAGGCTTCTGACTACCCGTAACAACTGCCATAGATATTCGTATGACAACCGGGACCGACAGCTTAACGTGCTCTCCGAGGCACGGAGGGGTCTCGATGTGTAACGAAACGGTCACCCATCCACAGACTGACCGCGGCAAGTGCAGCTTAACCTTGCAGATTGTACAATCTGCGCATTCGTTGCTTCGCTACGAGCCCCTCAACTTACCTACGTAAGTCTAGGGCGATTTTTTGATACTCATGTACTTCTCATCATCTTGATAATATTAATATTTTAAAAGTTTGTCATGTGACCGTTAACAAAATTATATGTAAGTATGTTATTATTTCAAATACTCATTATAACAACGGAGACAATCTTAAAACTTAATTATTTACTTAACAATAAGAACAAAGTCTAACATTTTAATTCTAAGTGGAGGTGTCTCCTAACTTGTTTTTGCGGAGAGTCGTCTCCGAAATTTACGATTGTAAATAGGGCATTCCGTTTGTTTACTTATGACCGAGTAATTCGTTGAATCCGTATAATTACCGGCATTAAGATGATTCCAGTTCCCTCGAACAAAACGAAGTACCCTCTAAGTAATGTTAAAACATTCAAATGTCCACCGACTTTGCGAGACGTCTTAAACTTGCGGTTATAAATTTTCGGACTGGCACGGAGATTACAATTGTGGAAAGTAAATAGATTGCCCCCAGCAAAACAGGGCACGTCCGGGATTTGAACCCGGGACCTCTCACACCCAAAGCGAGAATCATACCACTAGACCAACGAGCCGCTTGTGTTTTGTCTCAAAACAGCACAAATGTTAACTACATCGTCAGTTAACACTTGTGCAAACTTAACTATGTATTGAGATTCTGACGTCACACTATCTGTCATTAAAATCTGTTCTGGAACAATCAAATTACTTTACTAGTTACACGGCTCGTTGGTCTAGTGGTATGATTCTCGCTTTGGGTGTGAGAGGTTCCCGGGTTAAAATCCCGGACGTGCCCTGTTTTGTTAATTCCGAGAATTTTTTAACGCTTTAAATCAACGTCTGCCTCGTTGGTCTAGTGGTTGCAAGCTCGACTGCTGATCGTGGGGTCCTGGGTTCGATTCCCGGGTCGGGTAAAGTGTTATTGGGTTTTTTCACTCAGTAGCAGCCTGGAGTCTGGATTTGTGCCCGGTCAATGGCAATAGGCTCGCCCCCTATTACATGGGACTATAACATACTGGCGAAATGTGGGTGTACTATAACACCTCTGCCTACCCCTTCGGGGAAATACAGGCGTAATGTTATGTTATGTTAAAAATCAACGACCATACAGCCCAATAGACGCCTAATGTTGAATATTATAATAAAAATAAATTCTGCCGCTAGCTGAGGCGGGGGGTACTGCAATCCGATTGGCTCTACCAAGGTGGTTATTGGATAATCACTAACGCGGCAGTTTTGACGGCTCATGTAAGTGGTCGAAACTGATTTGAATATTTCAAGTGGCGAATAGTGGCGACATTCATCAGTGAAATTTCATAGATGTGTTGCAGACATCGGTCGCCTGTTTTGAGGCGTCTATGGGCTGTATGGATGTAAATATTAATTGGAATTTATAATAATTTAAGAAGGAAAAATCTACTCATGTGCATGCTCCAAACATTTATAAGAAAAATGTTAGTTGGTAGTAGAATAAATGGCTTTTTTATTTTTATTTATTTATGGGCTGTATGATCGTTGCCTTAAATAGATATAGAACTGTAATATTTTGCAATAAAAAGGAATAATGAGCAGTAAAGGAATCTTGATGCCGGCCCATTGAGCGAGGCGTAGGTTATTAAATTATCTGCGTCCCCGGTCTGTGTATCAGAATATTAATCGCAATATAACTGCTAAGGGACTTGCAAATGACAAAATGAGTAATACACCGGACAGGGCTGCTACGTTCCGTCATTTCAGTTTTCTAACGTTTTAAACTACCTAGTAGAGCTTTATTTAAAATTTGACAATAATAATGTATTATGTTTTCTTAGAAATATGTAAAATAAAATGTCCATTTACACACTTTTTTTTAAATATGTCCAAAAAATATATTTATTTTGCTTCAACAGATGTGGATTCCTTTCTAAAATCAAGATTAGAACCACTCTCTTTTTATTACATGTAATCTAACTGAGGCATACATTACTATAATGAAGTTTTTTTTAAATTGCTCAGTTCATGTTGTTGGATATTGATCTGAATAGCCTGATATCTTCGCTTTACTAAGTGAAAACGATGTTACTTAGACGAATATTTCATTTCAAATGGAAGACATGTTTATCTCAGTATATTATGATAATAATTTGTGTACGTCTTGTATTAGGGCGCGGATGTATCACCCCTAAGATTTGGTCGTTATAGGAAGGGCGCTAAAAGGTTGCTAGTTGGCGATTTGTAGGTACTTATTTAAAAAATCTAATATTCATTATAAGTTTTACAAATATTGAATTAAAGAGTAAACACTCGTATAGTTTACTTTAATAAGCATAATAATATACTATAATATTTGACTATAAATTCAACAATGTACAGTTAGCTGCAAAAAGATGTATCAACAGAATCATCATCATCATTTCAGCCGAAAGACGTCCACTGCTGCACAAAGATGTATACACAAACAAAATTAAAAGACAAATTTAAGGAAGAGCTTCTTGATTATGTCTTTATATTTCACAAATCAGGTATTCGTATGTATTAGCAGATGTTAAGTTTACAATATTGAAAGATTGCAATCCCTACTTTTTCTTTAATTAGCGTTTTAATTTCGCCAAGTATATATCATCATCATCATTTCAGCCTTAAGACGTCCACTGCTGGACATAGACCTCCCCCAAGCAAATGTTGGGGGGATATGAAATAATCGCCACGCTTGGCAGGCGAAGTATATATATCTATCTATATCTTTGTGCAGCTGACTGTACCTATGCTGATTTGTAATTTCAATTTGGCTTCTACTACTAGCATCAGAATTTTTGAATTCGTGTTTGAATTTGAGAATTATATACTTTTAATGTTGCAGTCCATTTATGAAATACACTTTAGTGGAAACTAAATGTCTTTAAACTTTCGCAAATTTCACTCATATTGAACTATATTTACGGGAATTTTCGTGAAATCAAAACAAAACAAACATTTTGAACGTCGAAGTTTGTCAAGATGTTAGTTTTGCTTTGATTTCATTGTGCGCAAAAAGTCCCGTAAATACAGTTCAATATGATAATAAATGTGTATATAGAAGTTAAGATAAAAAAATCTTGTAAAAATGAGTTATGATTGTAAAACCTTCAAAAGCACAAAATTGTCTACATATTATGTACAATCTGTTACTAGGTACTTATCATCACATTCAAAGAAACGCTTCTAGCTCCATCTTAGCCCCTTCTATTTGCTCCGATTGATAGGAAACGAAGCGATCCTCAGAGCGATCCTTCAGAGGAAAAATGTGGCGGCTAATGATTTGCTAACGACGATATTTATATTTTAATGCACCCCGAGCAAAGATTATTTCCTTTGAGGAACGTTTGCTGATCAATCGACGGAAGATCTTGCGATGTTAATTGAGCCCTGTGTGATCCTTGCTACTTGAGGTTGGAAAAAAATCTGTTTAAGAAGAGTTCTTGGTAAGAAAAAGAAAGATTATTGGCAGGGAGACCTTCGAGTTCGTGGACGCTAAGAGTGGGGGGACTCGAGGCGTCTATTAAGCGACCCTGGGAAGGACAGCAGTACGTGGTGCTCGCGTGCTGCTGTGGGGGAAACAATATTGTTTACCGGGACGTGCCAAAGGCGTAGCACTAGAGGGCACCGGCGCGGTCCATTGGAGTTCCCGGAGTCACCGTGTGGTTTTACGGCCAAAATTAATATCCAATCTATCCACGATTTGCCCTACTAGAGATAGGAATTTGACATAAGCTCCATACAAAATACGTCAAATTTCTATCTCTAGTAGGGTAAATCATGGATAGATTGGATATTAATTTTGGCCGTTAGTCGGTAGGAGTCTGACATATCCCTCCACCTTCCCCAGACTTAGGATATCCATGAGGATTTGCACCTGAAAACAAAAAAAGGTACCTGGTAGTGTAATCTTTCAGATCTTGTACATCATGCTTATTAGAATAGGAAAACTTTCAAGTTTACGTAAAAAATACTGTTAATAAAAAGGAAAAAGAAGATAACCTAACCGAACTGTGATTTTTAGTGGCGAGGTAATCTTTCGGGTGTGAACATAAAGATTCGGTAACAATTAGAAGAAAAACAGAACAACCGTTGCATTTTTATGGGAAAATTAGCTTCTCATTTTAATAATTGCGAAAAAAACAAAAAGTACACGCAATTATGAGGTCTAAAACTGAATTTTGATATTTGTTTACATTGTGTTTCTATTGACTTGAAACTACTTGAAACACCAAAATACTAACATTCAAAAGAGGGCTCGTCTGGGATTTGAACGCGGGGCCTCTCGCACCTAAAGCGAGAATCGGTCCACTAGATCCTTAGAGTTAAGTTATTTGATAGTTTTTGTACAGTTACTATTAGATATTCTGTGGTACAGTTCCTAATGATGAATGTGACGTCATAAAATAGTTAAGTTTGTACAAGTGTCAAGTAACAGAATTGTGTTAATGTTTGTGCTGGATTGAATAAAAAGACAAGCGGCTCGTTGGTCTAGTGGTATGATTCTCGCTTTGGGTGTGAGAGGTCCCGGGTTCAAATCCCGGACGTGCCCTGTTTTGCTGCATTTATTTTATAGCAAAATTTTCATCGTTTATTCAACTTTCCAGAGGTGAATAAAACTGAAAGGTACTCAATACTATACTAAGAAGCTATACAAATTGAAAGTTTTGAAACCTAAAATTAATTTACTGAGTTAATTAATATACTGCAAAAAGGGAATGTTTACATAAAAAATGTTATAGTATGAGCTCATAAAGCAATAGAACTGTCTTCGGTTACCAACAAGTTGTCGTGTAGAAAACAATTAAGTATCTACAAATTTTCTTTTAACGACTGGTTTATGTGACACTATAAGCTGCCGCCCGCAGCTTCGCTCCCGTGGTATGTCGATAAAAAGTATCCTTTGTGCTAATCCAGGATATAGGCTATCTGTATGCCAAATTGGATTGTTCTGGAGTCAGAGCTTGATAGCAAACCCTGAATATCCTGACTTCAAGAACTGGGGATGGAAGAAAGAAGATGGTCGAAGATGGTGGAAGTTAGTCGAGTCGGTTAAGAAACACTGTTTCTTAATAAGATATCGCTGACACCACCTAAAGACGTACCAAAGTGGAGGTTAATTTCGATACCACGAGCAGTGTTCACGGTACCGGCTAAAGCACTAGCGTACTGAGCCAGAAGTTGCAGGTTTAAGTCCTGATCGTGAGCGATTTTTTCTTTCCACAATTTAAATCGTAAGAAGATGGTGTTTTGACTCCATTATGAAGGACGGAAAAGGAAACCTCAGCTTCTCTAAAGGAGTTGACAGAATGTCCCTGCCACGGCTGCATTACAGGTCGATATCTATCTAGGAATTCAGGGTCTCGCTGCGCTGGCCTGTTGTAAGTGCCGGGAAGATTGCTGCGCATAACATGCATAATATTGAAAAAAAAAAAAAAAAAATTCACTGGACTTGACTGGAAGTTTCAATAAATTGCCTGAATCCCTGTACTTACACCAATAAATGTTAGCTTATTTGGAAAACCATAAGTCCTATCAACATACAACCAATGAGGGTATTGTAGATAATTTAAAGTAAAACTTATTGGTCTTTGACAGTTTTCTCGTAACTTCAACCGTTTCATTTGAAAATTAAAAAAAAACCTCGATTAGGGACACAAAAGATGGAGGAGAAGGGAAGCAAACATGTCCCGACGTGTTTCTACTTCAAAAATTGAAGTACATATGTAAAAGCTACATGCATGCCAAGTTTCATGCGTTCTGCCGAATGGGACCGAAGCTGTACTACCTGTCACATGACACAGCAAAAAATCAATGAATTATTGCTGATAACTAAATATTTTACAAAAGCGTTCTTTGGGTTTTTTCATTGGGAAATTCTCAGTAGCAGCCCGGAGTCTGGATTTGTGCCCGGTCAGTGGGAATAGGCTCGCCCCCTCTTACATGGGACTATAACATAACTGGCGAAATGTGGGTGTACTATACACGTCTGCCTACCCCTTCGGGGAAATACAGGCGTGATGTTATGTTATGTTCTTTTCGAATATTAGCCTTAAAAATCGCGAAGTTCCGCCATAATCGGGATTCATACTCATCTACCTGTGAAACACATGGCGTATTATTTTGTACCTTTACTGTGGTTCAATTAATGTTACTATATTTCAGTTTATCATTTTAGCCATACTAACTTTAACGTGATTTCCTTTTAGCCATAAGGACAGGTATATGCCATAACTTGTTTCATTTCCGTATTATCCAACCAAATATAAATATTGCAGAAAAATATCAGCATAAACGTTGTTAAAGTACCTATTCAATTCATTTGTGTATAAAACGTAAGGATGCAGACGCCGTTTATACCCTACCATCCGATATGAAAATCTACTTTACTGCTTACAAATGTGGTACAGAGCTAAATTAGAAAGTATTTTATTTTCTTGAAAAAATGCTTGGATATTCGAGCATTATTTTGACAACATTCTTCGAGATAAATGGAAAATGACATGCGAGCAACGGCCGGCAATGTTAGTATGAAAAGCCATATCTGCCCTGTTTAGCGGCCAAATAAATTACAATGAAAACTCAATCGTGTAATTTAAAAATGAAACGAACTTTTTACTTCGAAATATAGCAACCAATGAGGTAACATATTAAAGATTTTATTTAAATTTTGAACTGGCTTGCAAATAGAGCCGTTTAGTAAAAAAGAAACAAGTGAACATATTAACGCTAGAAAAAATAATTATTGTTGTTCGTCATTGATTCTGAAATTTACAATTAATTGTGGATTTAATTTGTCAAAATAAGTTAGTAATACTTAGTTTGAATTTTCGCGCATTATTTGAGAAAAGTACTATGTAACAAGCCTTGGCCGCAACCAGGCATTGATGGACTCACGTATGTGCTATTTTCACGTTCGTCCCAATCAATGCCTTTTTTGCCGGCCGCTGCAGTAATGTACTATATTTTTCACAACCAGGGACACAACAAGGATATAGAAAAAAAAACACGCCTCATAAGAACCATTGTGTGCCCCACGGCTGTGCCAAAAAGGTCCAGCTCCCGATTCAGAACATTTTCGATAAGTAGTTGTCGACCGATTCGGTTTGTTATTTCCTTAATATAAGTATATTCCTTAAAATTTTTAATTTTTAGTTAGTGTCAGGATTCTTAGGAATTAATCAGGACTCTGGCCAGACTTAAACTTGATATGTTTGTCTCTTTGACATGTTAATAATATTAATGTAAAACTTATTGTTCCTCATCTAGAGACAAACTATGTCAGGACATTTTTATAGAAATCAGGCTTTTTTTCAGGACTTAACAGTTTTCCATCTGGTATCCCTATCTTCAGGGGATTTTGAGGGGAGTTGAGGGAATGGGTCCATTTAAAGAACTTCCACGAGTGACGATATTAAGTGGCGCACCCTGAGCAGTCAGCCCAGCTACCAACCTGCTGACTGGTTAATCATTACACCATGACATGAGCTATTATCATTATGAAGCTCATGTCGACACGATAGAAGAAGAGGGGATGTTGACAACATCCGCTGAAGATAGAATTATACCGTTCGCACGGCTGCACATCAATCGATATCATCAACGAGCCTACAGTCTACTACTGGAGCCTTTTCTTAACTCATCACCGGGGGAAATGCCCTACTTACTTTTGAAATTTAACATATTGCCCAAAGAGTAAAGCGATTATAAAAGTCGTCGAGTCTAAAAGCCCTCAAAATCGTGTCGCGTATTCCCCATCTCTCTCCTAGTAAGTAAAACACAGTACGTACATTCTTATTGCGAGCGTATCTGTTCATACTCATAACATGGTATCTGAAAATTATTTGAGACCCAACATCTGTGGCCCGTTCCGCTTTGGAAAATAATAAAGTTCCGTTTAAACACAATTCGTATGTGAGATACGAGTGAAGCGTAATAAAGTGAATTAGGAGAAATGTATTGCAAATAGAAAAAATGAGATGTACGGGTTCTCGTTTTCTACAATATACAGATGTGATTTTGGCTGAGTACATGTTTTGGTACTTATTTTTCTGTTTACTTAAGCATTTGAATTTAGCTATAACCGAATAACGCAATAATTTGCAGGAAAGGTAACTTGACGATGATTTAATATTCCATTGTCTTCCAGTCCTGAGCTATGTTTAAAGTTTCAAGTCTCTAGCTCATCGGAAAATTAGCTTAAAATCGATTGCAAAATTTGTACATAACAGAAAGACATGACTGAAAGCGAGTTAATAAAAAACTTGGTAAAGAGGTAAAAATTACATCATCTCCATAAGTTCCTTCAGCAGAATAAATGCAAGAATCATACCAGTAGACCTATGAGCCGCTTAACCATTAAGCGGCTCATTTTTCTACTGGTAGATACGATTCATGCTTTTATTCTATTTGGTGTTTGACGTCACAACATAGTTAAGTTTGCACAAGTGTTAACACTAATGATGGTACGTAAGGTATAAGTAAGTTTGAAACAATAGACAAGCGGCTCGTTGGTCTAGTGGTATGATTCTCGCTTTGGGTGTGAGAGGTCCCGGGTTCAAATCCCGGACGTGCCCTGTTTTGTTGGATTCATAAATTCCGAATTAGCCTCCAGGAACATCTATACCAACAATATAAAATGTGATACACACGCTTCAGTTATGTAAAACTGGGGCTTACAACACTCGAGAAACATCTACTTATTATTATTATCAGGATACACTTTTCTTTTTATTTAAAGGTTGATTTCCTGTCTATGGTTTAACCAGATTCGGCTTAAGGTGGATGCTACCGGGTAGCCGGTAATTAAATAATTTACTATCAAATAACTGGCTGCATTAGGCCAGCAGCGTGGTGGCCCATGGCGTTAACCTTCTCATTCTGAGAAGAGGCCCGTACCCAGCAGTGGGACAGTAATGGGCTGATGATGATGATGACTATCAAAATATCGACTAGGAAGCTTGTATTTATTTATTATCTATTATATTATTTATTGTACATACACCAAACGAAAACAAAGACAGTAGTTTACAGAAAGGTTATATAAGTACAATGGGCGGTCTTATCGCACAAGGCAATCTCTTCCAGACAACCTTTGGATGGACTAGAAGAATAGGAATCGATCGTCGGTAGTTACGGTGTAAAAATAGGTAGGTACAGTCAACAAATCGGAATCATGACCCACTCAGCAGATAATTCGTATGAAATTGTCAAAACGATAAAATTTTCTTCTTATTAGCATCGTGCTGCACTTAGAACATTTTGAATATAAGGAAACTGTTTTAATACGGGTCAGAGGTCCATGCAATTTTGAACTTTGTTATTAAATTCAAAAGATTAATAATTGAATAAAAATTTACTTTTTAAATAAAGCTAGTATTATATTTTGAATTTCGAATTAACTGTCGTTCCGCATAGTTTACCAATAAAAAAGTAGTAAACATTTTTTTTTTCAAAAACCTATACCAACTCTTTCAATTCCAGAAGAATATTAATCAAATTAAAAGAAATTGGTAAACTAACTGTCACTGCCCAATAAAATTAATAACAAGTTTGTTGCCAGGGAAATATCTTTAAGCGAAATCCGACCTAATTGTATTAGAATGTCATGATTCCGTTTGGTCGAGTGTACGTTTCGTACTTAATATACTTAAATATAATAATATAAAGCACAGCTTATAGAGCTAGGTTAATATTTTATATGAGTAGGTATTATTCAGTAGATTATATTGTTATTACTGCCGCGAATCATATTTCGATCGATATACAAAGTGAAATAAGCTACAATTTGCAAAAAAAGCTATTAATTATGAATTTCGCAAGCTACCAGGTGACGTCACATTTTTCCTCCGAATATCTATTATTACTGGAGAGTAGATACTAATATTATAGTTATGTAAGTATTAGCTCAGTTGCCAGTCTTTCAGGCTTCTGACTACTCGTACCGATTCATAACCGGGATCGTCAATTTCACATGACATAAGGGGTAATTGGAAAAAGGCTTCAATTGGAAAATTTGAAAAAAAATCAAGACCATTAGATTGGAAATCGAAAGACAAATTCAACGATACCAATAACTCCATTTTGATACATTTGTCAATTGAAGCCTTTTTCCACCTACCCCTTCGTAACGCTCTCACAACGGCAATAGCTTTCATTTTGATATTATAGCAATATTAATTGCGTGGTGCATAAACATACACATAACCAGCCCATTACTGTCCCACTGCTGGGCACGGGCCTCTTCTCAGTACGAGTAGGCTAAGGCGTTAGTCCACCACGCTGGCCTAGTGCGGGTTGGCGGACTACACACACCATTGAGAACTGTATGGAGCACTCTCAGGTGAGCAGGTTTCCTCACGATGTTTTCCTTCACCTTTAAAGCAAGTGATAATCGAATATAAATCCGCACATGAATTCGAAAAGTCGTTCGTAAAATGCGGGTGGGGTCGAACTCACACCCTCCTGCATGGAAGGCAAGCGTCCAACCACTAGGCTATCACATAACTAAGACTTCATAGACTTTGCGCGGTGCATAGTTGCAGATAAAACGGATTGTCAAAACATTCGGAGCAATAAACATTGAAATCAACATGATTGCAAGCGCGAGTGAGTTACACAGTTCGGCAGCTGTTCTCTGGGGGCTTAGTACGAGTTTGACAGATACGAATACTTTCATAGTTTTCGTCGACTTTCATTCATAAATCAGTAGCGCCCCTGGTGGATAGGTACGAGGAGGATTTATGAGTGAAAATCGTCGATAACTATGAAAGTATTTGTAAATTTCAAACCGTACTAGGCCCCCTGGTGCTGCGGTCTCGATTCTCCATGTTAGAGAGGCGGTCACTTAAACACATAGGTGTGTACGTACATAAACACGCGGCTCATCCTATCCTCACAGATAGATGAAACTATGCGGTCTTTAATACGCCACAAACCTCTCTGTTGATTAAAAATATTCTACTTTATTAATTTTATATAGAAACAGATTGAAACATCGACATCGGTGCCTTTCAATTGAATTTATCGCTCCGATCAATCGATCGCAGAATCGTAATTATTAATCGAACGTTTTTAAAAGGACGCATCTTCTTGGAACACTTGACCAATAAAAGTTAAGCAGGTAGGTATTAATATTGTTATATTCGCACGTTACTAGATTATTTGTATAAAGGCAAGAAGTAGGGTCAACAATAACAGGCCGGTAGACAAATAGCAAGTCATATTGTCGAAGACTTATGTACGCTTAGACGCGTCAGGCGTTCGAATTCATTTTATCAAATAATTTGACTAAACATTTTTTGATTAAACATTTTGTTTTGCTGCTTTTATTAACTTTAAGAATTTTATCAAGAAAATAAGTAAATATTATATTCAACTAGACAGTACCTAAATAATATTGTCTCAAGCGATTGCGAAATAGACCGGACCGTGAAGCACAATTTCAAAAGTTTTTATTGCTAGTAAGCATTTATTTTATATGCACTTTCAAAACGTTCATTACGAATCTAATTGCTCGGTTCCAAAAAAATTGTTCCTATGGAGAAGAACCGGCATGAAACTCCATAAAAATACTCTTTTCGAATAATAAGTGGCACAGAACTAACACGGGATGGACGGATAGGACGGCAGGTCATGGGAACTATCTATGACTCCAGAATTCCCCTTAATCTAAAAGGGAAAATTTATAAGACCATGATTAGACTTGCTGTGTTGTTTGGATCAGAATGTCGGGCTACGAAAGCGATGAATGAAAGGCAACTACGTGCAGCTGAGATGAGAATGTTAAGAGGTGGTGTAACGAAAATGGATAGGATGAAAAATTATTATATGAGCGTAGGGCGCCCCCCTGTCAGGAGAACCGACGACCTAAAGAACGTGGCTGGGGGGGACTGGATGCGGAAGGCAGAGGACCGAGCGTTGTGGCGCAACTTGGGAGAGGCCTATGTCCAGCAGTAGACTGCGATAGGCTGAGTTGATTGTTGTTTTGTTGATATGAGAAGGATTTTGAAAGTGGAACCGGTCATGGAAAAGTAAAGTTGCAGTGGACTGTCATGGACAGGGACTTGTTTGTCTTATTTGTTTATTATGATGTACCTTTTCTTATTAAAAAAAAATTGGCCTTCGCGGAACGCCCGAAGATGTGAACCATCGGCAGAGAGGGGGCATGACGACAAGAGAATGTCATGCCGTTTTCCATCACGTGTCATATGAGTCGGTCTTATCCCCAAGGCACGCCAATAGATTTTTCGCATTAAAATGTATTGTCGTAGTGATAAATTATTGGAATATATTTTGGCATGTCTATAACTATTTAATTCTCAGTCGTACCTGTACACGCAGGTATTCATGCGGGCCGAATTTCCCGGAATCCGGCGATGATCCGCCGACTCCAACCTTAGCTGATGCATCTCCATTCAACCTCATCATTTTAAATATGAACCCTACCTTTAAAGCATAAGGTTCTAAATTGCTAATATTATATTTGAGAGTTTGTGATGTTTTTGATTGCAGCATGTCATAGTTGCCTCGATAAGATTGATCGAGTGGGGTAAGGAGACCAGATAATCTGTGCTCGAGATAAAAAATCGGTGACTTGTCAAATTCGTCGCATTCTATAGTGAGTTTTTGGATCGGCCGTCGATCTTCGTATTGGTCTCGGATGTTTAACGATGGATTTTGTAACGTTCAAATTATTTGGGATACTTAAACTTTGCTTTTGGGATTAAAACAATTTTGGTTTAAAGATTCGGTCAATGTTAAAGTTTATTGTATTGACTGCAACTACATAATTATGTAAATTTTTTATTGTGATATACTCCTAAGATTAAGGCCCTATTGTAAATAATATATTATGTTTAATAATCAATAAGTAAGCAAAAAGACAATAAAGAAACAATTGCACATTTTCTTACATACTTCATTCTTCACACAGTGTAAGGTATCGTCATTAAATTACATGTTTCTTTTTAGTTGGGTCGCACAGCCTCTTTCTCAGCGCGGATGTTATGCATTGCGCAAAACCTTTTTAGATAAGCTTACAATAGAAATGCCTCCTGGACTGCCTCGTTGGTCTAGTGGTTGCAAGCGCGACTGCTGAGCGTGGGGTCCTGGGTTCGATTCCCGGGTCGGGCAAAGTGTTATTGGGTTTTTTCATTAGGAAATTCTCAGTAGCAGCTCGGAGTCTGGATTTGTGCCCGGTCAATGGCAATAGGCTCGCCCCCTATTACATGGGACTATAACATAACTGGCGAAATGTGGGTGTACTATACATCTCTGCCTACCCCTTCGGGGAAATACAGGCGTGATGTTATGTTATGTTGTTGTTGTTGTTACAATAGAAATATTGACATTAGAAGGTGAACTAGTAAATAACTTTGACTATGGAACCTATCTAATTCCTTTCTCAAAGCGTAGTATGCCACTTGTCAAATTTCTGGGTTTGTATCCACCGATCCCGGGATCAGACTGAATTAGCCACGGATCCCGGAGCGTTGTATCCACTGATACCTTTGTCCAATGGAATTTCTTTGATGATCAGTGTTAAAATATATACAACATTTGATGAAAATCATCCAATTTCTTTGATCAAAGTCACATTAGACGATAAAAAATTGACGAGTGGCATACCACCCTTGACTATGTACTAGGTATGTGAATCATTTTGTCACTGAAATATTTGTTTTGAAAAAGGGTTTCCATTTTTGGCCTGTAAACGAGTCTGCTGCGATATATTTTAAAGATGCGACATAATTTATAAATTCAGTCCAGTTGTTCCTATTATTGTCAAATTCTGAATAGATTTCCTATAGACCTGAGACAATACATATTACACATTAAGTTTATTCTCACGTCTGGGTACCTGCAAGGTTAATAGAATAAACAGAGCGGCAATGACTAATGTGTTAATTTTGCTTCCTTAAGGAACTTTAGTCGTATGCATTAGTATTAGAATTAAATAAATAAATAAAAATAAAAAAAAATTGGACGGTTTTACACAGCACCATCTAGTCCCAAACTAAGCAGAGCTTGTACTATGGGTACTAGACAATGGATATAATACTTATATACTTTTTTTTTGTAAATACATACTTATAATACATAAGAAACACACCCAGACCAACACAAACACGTATGTTCAATTGGTACCTTTTTGATATAATAATAATAATATAATCTTTATTTTCAGACAATAGCCCATAGAATTATTACATAAAACACACTGACATAGAAAACACAACAGAACATAAATACCAATTACACATAAACTACCACACACATATTTAAGAATACACTAGAATTTTTTTTTTTTTTTTATGTGAACGATTGCTTCGTTATATTCTACTTTACGCTCCTAGCTTTCTCAGGTTTATTTTTGACGTAGAATTTGCTTAAATTTCCCTTTGATTTGCAGCTCTTAAATTTCTCAATTTTTTATTGCCATATGTTTATTGTACATTTCCATGAATTCCCTGGCTTCTGAGCTAGTTATAAACTGTATTACAGGAGCCACTGCATTCCCTTCATAATTACGTAATTATAATTATGCCAACAATAATGAATGGTGGATAATTTCAATGCTTTATCAAGTCATACGGAGTCGCTACCCACAGAAATATTTGTCGTTATCGTTAGATCTACAAAACCGTTAGAGATACAAAAACATTATGAAAAATGACGTACGGGAGACTCACACTAAAATTTTCATAGGGATCATCAGGTCCTGACTCCTGTTTCTTTCCTTGATGATGCTCTTTTAACTTGTCCTAACCAGGTTTGCTAGACGAGTAAAAGTGTATTATCATACTGACATTCCAAAATGATCGAATCAGGTTAAAATAATCGTAAACTTCTACTTCTATTGTGTAACTTCTTCTTCTATTGTGTCGACATGATGTGATTATGTATCATAATAATCATGCCGTGGGAAAAAAATGAGCCAGTCAGCAGGTTGGTAGCGGGGCTGACTGTCCATGGGTGCACCGGACGATCAATTAAATATCGTCACTTTTTTTTTTTTTTTTTTTTTGTTTTTTTTTTTTTTTTTTTTCGAATGGGCTCTCGCAGGTGGGACCGAAGTCCCATTTCTGCTTAACCGGGCTTAGTTGGCGGAGAGTCCCATGTGGGACTCCATTCGCCGAAAGTTTTTCCCTAACTTATAAACTAAATACGCGCGGTATCAATACCGCGCGCAAGCGGGCGCCCCCCGAGGGGGGGGCTCGAACCTCGCTGGGGCATTGCAGGGGGACCCCGCCGTTCCTATGTCCCCCTAGCAGCCGTTGCTGCATCGAATTGGTTTCCTCGAAAGTAGCGGACTTTCGGTTCCTATCGGGTGACGTGTTAAAAACGCCGTGAAGCGGCAAGCCTCGCCGGCGAGGCTAAGACCTACCTAGAAAACCTAACCAGTGGCTACGCAATAGCCTGCTCCTAGGAACTACTCTAGAGCATAGGGCCGGTCTCGCGTGACGAGATTATCTCCGGTTGCTTACACCGTGAGGGCGTCCCCAGGGGGGAGCTCGGACCTCGACTCAGGGTGCAGCAGGGGGACCCCGCCACCGGTCCCCCCAGCAGCCGGTGCTGCGTCGGCATGTGTTTCTGTTTCTCGAGAGTCGGACTCTCGGATTCTGTGTGTGTGTCGCGTCGGTCCTCGCCGGCGGGGACGATATTTTGGACGACGGCGTCGGAGTGTGCTTGTACTTTTATCTGACTCCTGGAGGAGTGTAATAGCGTCATCGGGCTCAATGAGTGTGTGTCTGGGACGCCGGATTTTGCTAATAGCAGATGGCTGGTAGACTGTGGCCGCCACGACCAAGGGGTTGGGGTGCTTGGGAGCGGAATCGAAATAGCGTTTAGAGGCACGCTTGAAAAACTGCTTGATGGTCGGCAGTTTGAAGTCAAGGTGGAGGTCGACATTGCGTACGTACCAGGGGGCGTCTACGGCCCTTCGCATGAACCGGTTTTGGATGGTTTGGAGCATGTGAATTCTCACCGGCTTAACGTGTGCGAACACAACGCTAGCATAGGCGAGTATGGGGCGGATACAGGTGGTGTATATCCTTACTTTGAGAGGAGTGGGCAACTTACTGTGCGCATTGAGTAGGGGGTGGAGGCGTCCGAGGACGAAGGCGGCACGGTTTTTCACCCTGCGGATATGCGGACGGAAAGTCAGTCTACGGTCAAGGATCACTCCGAGATATTTGGCTTCTCGTTGCCATGGGATCTGTTTCCCGAACATTGAGACTGGTACGCTCAGTTCTTTACGGTACTGTGACAGGGGTCTCTTATCGAAGAGGACCGCTGCACTTTTTTCGGGATTTACTTCGATTCTCCATTTCCGGAACCATTCACCTAGGGTGTTGGCCGCGGATTGGAGGGTACGAGAAATAGCGACATGGGTCATGCCGGAGTAATAGATTGCCGTGTCGTCGGCGAAAAGGGCCATACGGGCTGCACCGCATTTTGGAATATCGCTGGTGTACAGCGTGAACAGTAGGGGGGAGAGCACGGAGCCTTGAGGCACACCGGCGTGAATGGGATGGGGGGAGGAGAGAGCCCCTTCTATGCGATAGCAAAAGGTACGATTCGATAAGTAGTCTCGGATGATGAGCACGAGTCGATGTGGCACATTCATAGTGTACAGCTTATATAATAAGCCGTTGTGCCACACTTTATCGAAAGCCTTTGCTACGTCGAAAAAGAGAGTACCGGTCATTTGACCGCGTACGAAGCCTGCACTGATGTGTTCTACAATGCGGTGCAGTTGATTAACGCAGCAGTGCTTTGTACGAAAGCCAAACTGCTCGTCGGGAAGGAGTTTATTTGAGTCGGCGAAATCTTTGAGTCGCTTATAAATAAGCTTCTCGTAGATTTTACCGAAGAATATCGTCACTCGTGGAGGCTCTTTTAATACACCCCAAACAACAGTAAACAGTGCTGAGCTACAGTGGGTCCACGAGTCATACATCAATGTGTTGACGTTCTTAGGTCCACTGCCATTTTTTTAAACAAAAAAACCGGCCAAGAGCATGTCGGGCCATGCTCAGTATTATAGGGTTCCTTAAGTAGGTGTAATTACAAACGAATATTAATCATGGCTATTTTAGTTTTTGCAATAATCGGCAGCATTCGCGACTCAGAGCGTGTTGTTAGTAGCGCCATCTAGCGATAAATTCAAGAAGCCAAATTTAAGAAGTTTTTCATGCAAAGTTTTTGATTTTTTCAAATAGAAAGTAGCTAAAAGAGCATTATTTGCTATGACCATTTTTCTCTAAGGTCAATGACCTTTGAACTAGGACGTTTTAAGTATTTTTCAGTTTTCTCTCTATAACTCAAAAAATTATAATCACATTATACTCGAAATAATTTTAAAAGAGAGTTTTCACAAAGGTCTATCAATGTGGAAGATTATAAGTTTCTACGTTGGATAGTTTAGAAATGGCAGGGGGGGGGACACATTGCAAGCTACTTTGGCGGGCTATATTTCGCAAATGGTACACCTGATAAAAAAGTGGTGTATGAAACATTACCTTCATTTTAGTAGACCTATTCATTGATACCCCACACGAGGGGGTGCAGCGAAAAAATTTTTTTCATCTCCATTTCACATGTATGGACGCCACCCCTAAAATACGTAAAAACGATTTTTTTATTCTTTTAAAATTGAGATCTATATGTAGACTATTTTTTAACAAAATTTCATTTACTTATGTTTATAATTGTAGAAGTTATTAAGCTGTAAAGGATTAGGACAGACGGACAGACGGACAGACGGACAGACGGACAGACGGACAGACGGACAGACGGACAGACGGACAGACGGACAGACGGACAGACGGACGGACATGACGAAACTATAAGGGTTCCTTGTAGGACTTCGGAACCCTAAAAAACTATTTTTAAAGTAATTATATTTTTTTTAGCTCTACCACCCACTTTTAAATTCTCTAGTATTGTGTAGATGAATTCAAGACTGACAAGACTTTCAGACGTCAACATTATTTTAGGTAGGTAATTTTGTGTATACAGGGCGTCCCAAGGATATGCCACATGGAGGGAAAGTACCTTGAATATTGTAGATGGAACATTTTACTGAAAGAAGACATTATTTGAATTATTTTAGTTTATTTATTTATTTGACCAAAAAATAAAGTAACAGTATATACCTTATAATCTAAACAAACATTGTACACTGTAATTTTATATACTAGACAATAAGGTTAACGATGACAACCGTACTAGTATAAACTGTATGACGGCGTAATTTAAAAAACAATTTAAACTGAATTCATAGATATTTAAATAATTACATGGTTGAACCGGAAATCGAACCCGTTACGTGAGAAAAATAATCAGCTTTATCATATCGATCGAAAGGCTTCATCATAAGGATAATTTTTTGCTTAACAACATAATGTCACAAATAAAAGGAAGACCAGGAATGTTAACGTTTAAAGCTACAGGTTGATTATTTTTCTCATGTAACGGGTTTGATTTCCGGTTCAACCATGTAATTATTTAAATATCTATGAATGCATTTTAAATTGTTTTTTAAATTCAAATAATGTCTTCTTTCAGTAAAATGTTCCATCTACAATATTCAAGGTACTTTGTTTATGGAGGGCCATGTGGCATATCCGTGGGACGCCCTGTATAGGTACTACATTTAAATACATTATGGTATCTTACATCGTACAGAAGTCGAAATTATCGTAAATAATTATCAAAGGTCTGACATCATTGCGTGAGAGACTAACAATCTATCTTCAATGGTAGCGTAGCCGTTCAGAAATTGCATGTATAAATAAAATACATATATATATTCTTAAGATATAAATTGTGGAAAGAAAAAGTCGCTCACGAGCACGATTCGAACCTGCGACTCCGTATATATTCTTTCTCTGCAATTTTTGAAATGTAGGTGTGTGAACCAAAAATCAACACAAATCCATCTCTTTAACTGCAGGTAGGTAAAAGTCAGAAATCGAGTGACATTTCATTAATTATAATCCCAAAATCTGTTTATTTTTTTACCCAAATACTGATCCCTGATTCGCAGCGGGTTGCAACATTTCTAACTATAGGAAAAAGATGATTTCAACTCTATAAAGTTTGTGATAGGGTACAATTTACATGAGAGGTTGTGTTAAAGAATTGGTCATTGTATCGTGATTGAAATCCGTTTCTTGCGATACTTTTTGTGTGACTTTAAGGATTATTGATGATTATGCGATTACTTGGCGTTAAATGTTGGGGCTGTGAAGATACGATGCAATCTGCCAACACTGTGTATCGTAGAGATCTAATACAGTTTAACGTCTCATGATACCTTATGTTATGTTTGAGTATTTCTTCTATTTTAAATTGAAAAAATTTCGAAGTCTACTATCCTCTGGTTTATCACAGAAAACCGTTATTGCGCATCCCTCGGGAACTGTTTATCTTCCTGGGATAAAAAGTAGCCTATATGTTCATCCGAGTTATGTTCTATCTGTGAGCCGATTTTCATCCAAATTGGTGATTGAAAGACAAGCATCCAAGTATCTTCACAAACTTTCACATCTTAATATATAAAACAAAGTCGGGTTAGTTACATCATTTATAACTCAAGAACGGCTGGACTGATTTTAATGAAATTTGGCATAGGTACATACTTTTTATCCCGGTAAGATGAACAGGTACCGAGGGATGCGAAACGACATTCACGTGGGCGAAGTCGCGGGCATAGGCTAGTTTATAATATTAGCAGGATTATTTAGTAATGTCTAATTTAAGTAATCCTGATGCTCCCTGCAGATCCCACCTTAGAACCATTCTTAAAATCCCTTGCCATAAATCTGACTTCTATTCCTATTCTTTTTCTGTCCATGCAGTGCGATTGTGGAACTTGCTTCCTCCTAAAATACGTGATTCTAAAACTATAGCTGTGTTCAAGAAAAATGTCAAAGAACATTACCTTTCCTCAGTACATTGATCGTCTAATTAAATAAGTTGTTTATTCTCTCGGTGTTGATTATAATATCATATTTTTTATTTATTATATATATATTTTTATTGGTATAGGTATGTTTACGTAGTTTATAATTTATTATCGCAAGTATGTTTATATTTAGTATGTATTTAATGTCACACACTGTGTCTACGTCTTTCTTTTATCCTTCTTTCCTGTCGCAGGTCTGCTGGAAGAAATTTCTTTTAGAGATAAGCAGTACCTTTGTGCTCAAGTGTTTCTTCTGTATGTTATCTATTATAACATGTGTTGTGTGTACATAAATAAATAATCAAATATTGCTCTTTCCATTTGCAGATAATACAAAGGCTAATGAATTTCCTATGGCAGTAGCAGTTAATGTGCGATTCATAATTGATGTCACAAACCGACATTTTGTTGAGTAGGTATACCTTAACCTAGTCATAATGACCTTCAACTCTACTTCTCACTTCTATCTTCCCTATAAGGTTTAACAAGCTGAATCTATCCGTTTGTCCACAACTATATTCAAACATACAGGCACATGTTTAAGTTTTGGGTCGATAAGGCATTCGTTATTAATAATTCAGCTTTGCAGCTTTGTTAATCAGTCATTATTTCACTTCAGTAAATTTGTCTCACTCATTAACCTAAATTGTTCTCACACAAATCTTGCCTAAAAATGTAACAATAAAATATTGATAATATACATATATATTTTTATATACTATTTTCATGGTGTACAATAAAGTATATTCTATCTATCTATCTATCTACCATTTGTGAATAAATTAATATAGGTGTACCTACAGATAGCCTATAAAGATGCCATACGACTAAATAAATAAAAAATGTTATTTTAGAAGAGTATATCCATGGAGTTTCTTATCGGCTCTTCTCCATTTGACCAACTTTTTGGAACCCAGCCATTAGATTTTTAAAGTTTTGAAAAAACAAAAAACTTGGATTTGGTAGCGATAAACTAGATAACTTTCTTCAATCAAACACCATCAACAGCTTAACAAATCAGGACATTGCTACATCAACATGATCAATCTCCCATCGGCAAGCCGCGATAAATCTGAGGGGGTGCGCCCCACGCGATGTGGGTGGGAGGCACCCCCTCCGGAGTACTGTCTTTCAGTATGAGCACGGTTAGATTATCACTCGTGTTCTACTTACATAATACGTAACTACCTATATCTACCTATTATAGTTGACGCATACTGCGAGCATGTAGTGATAGCCTATTGGTTGAACGCTTCCATGCAGGAGAAAGAAAGAAACAAAATTTATTTTTTATTGGCATAAACAATAAAATTAACAAACAAATAAAAGAGTTAAAATAGTATGACACGTGGGTGCCAAACAAGCCACCAGCTCAGCATAATATTAAGTAGTAGTTCAGGTACTTACTACCTACGCTGATTTTCAGCTACGACTCAGGAGGCCCCCCACCTCTGACTTTTTGAATTCATGTGCGGATCAGAATTTGATTATCACTTACTTTAACGGTGAAGGCAAACATCGTGAGGAAACCTGCACACCTGAGAGTGCTTCATACAGTTCTCAATGGTGTGTGTAGTCTGTCAACCCGCACCAGGCCGGCGTGGTGGACTAAGACCTTATTAACCTTCTCATTCTAGAGGCCCGTGCCCAGCATTGGGACAATAATGGGCTGATTACGTATGTAATGTGAGCATCTGCGAGTATCTTTTTTTTTAATGTACCTAATGGATGGCGAAACGAGAGCTAAAGGCCCACCTGATGTTAAGCGGTTACCTTTGCCCATGACAACTGCAATACAACCTTGGCTGTTGCCTAAATGGTACCACAAGTCGGTTCGCTAAACTGAGGCATGAAGATGGAAAGTCTTATGTGATTGTAATTTTACCGGCACCCGTACCCTTCAGACCGAAACACAGCAATGCAAGCATCACTATTTGGCGGAGAAGTAGGTACGATGGTAGTACTGCCCCAGACGAGCTCTATCACATGGAGCTCTGCTACTGCTAAAGGTTGTTTAAGCATAGATAGATTTATTGCGAATCAAAACAAAAGCATAATAAACGCAGTTCTACAATGGCCATGAACATGCAATGATCAGTTCAAAGTCGATCAAGATGTCCATCATACCTACAACTAATAATAATTCATGATTGTTCTGTTTCTATTAACATTCTAAAGGCTGGCTTCCTTATTCGCGTATGTATAAAGTTTTTATTGCTACGCCGGCTCCACACGTTGGCCCCAACGTTGGTACGAGCGTCGGCCCGTAAATTATGCCTCGAGTCTACACGTTGGAAATGTTAGTTTAGTCTCGTCAGAGCCAATGTAAAGACGTCTGAAATAGAAGTTGCACTGGGCACTGCAAGATTATTGAGTGCTTTAGAGCTCAACTGTCAATTAAAATAATACAATAGTTAAACAATGGATGTCGTCTTTGAAAAATGTTTTGACAAACAAGAGGATATCATTATTATTTGTTAATAAACAGAAAGATTTTTTTTATAGAAATTCTATAACTATTGCGTCCAGCCACGCGGGTGATAATTTCAAGACGTGGTGAGTGTTGATCATAGGAATAAGCTTATTCGATGCACCTTACCTTACTGCATAAGTGCTGCGGCAAGACTGAGCAAACCACCAATGTGTGGACGCATCGCCAACGTTGGCACATAATTCTTTTGATAAAACCGACACGCGACGGCTAACTGCCAACGCTCACCCCAACTTTCGGGCCAACGCCATTTACCCGATCGACACGTTGAGCGAATAGCGTTGGCGCCAACGTGTGGAGTCGGGGTTATAGGTACACAGTGAATAATTTTGTCATGCTAATGATTATGGACTTGTCTATTTTTTTTTCGTTTTTTGGGCTCTCAATGTAGGTACTACACATCTCTAGGGTCCTGAAAAATTGACAATCAAAACCGGTTCTATTCGAATCAAACATCAAACTTGTGTGATAATTTTTCAGAGTCCGTATGTTTTTTTAAATTGTTTATTTGAATTTAGGGGTATTTTACGATTAAGAACATGTCACCCCCATGATTGCATACAATCAGAATGAGTTTAGAAATAGAAACATAACTTAAATTAAAACTTATGGTTGGTGACCCGCAACTACACACAGTATATTTACAGTAACGATTTTGTGAAGCATTGTAGCCTCATCTGACAACGGTGAGGCTAAATGCTATTATAAAAACCTGTAACTAAGTTTAGCGTTACCAAAGGCGTGACGTCTTTGAGCCTCATTTATGTTTCGGTTACACTCCGCTGAAATATGATAAATAAATAATAATAAATAATAAATAACTTTGGGACATTTTTTACACAGCACCATCTAGTCCCAAACTAAGCAGAGCTTGTGCTATGTGCTTGTGCTATAAACACTTATGTTCATCACACAAATAATTGTGTCCTGTGGGAATCGAACCCACGACCTCGTTATCAGCAGTCCGACACTCGAACCACTAGACCACAGAGGTCGTCAACAACTAAACATAAACAAACATCAAAACATCATAAACATCGCATAACAACTTTTAGAAGTAGTCTATCCCACTATCCTCATATGACAACGGTAAGGCTATAATGCTATCATAAAAACCATCGATCTATAAAAACCTAAACTAAATACAGCGTTATCAAAGGCGTAACGTCTTTTAGCCTCATTTATGTTGCAGCTACACTCTTCTAAAACATGATAAACATCGCAAGCATGTCAATATTTGTGTCTGTAAAAGCACCCACCATTCAGAAGTAAACACAGTTTGGGGTAACGTTTTTAAGAATAAAAATAAAGTAACTAAGTATAGTTGACTCCAGAATGGGAACTTGTTTGACATTTCAAAAACCTCAAATCGATCCCAGCCTGTTGATATAAAGGTCATCATATTATGACCTTTATATCAAGTTTCAAAGTTCAATATAGGTAGTTCATGGAATTCTGGAGTCAACATTAGGACTGTTAGAAAATATTTAGAATGAATAATAATAGATATCACAGGATATAAAAATACTACTTAAGTATCTACTTCAGTTTACCAACAGTGCCAAATTTTCGGAAACTCTAACAATGCTGAACGAATGAATGAATTTACTTTGCAAGAGTATGATACTAAGGTTCTTAATTTAAATAATAGTTTCATAAAACTGCCAGTTTGGCATACAAAAGATAAAAAATCACATACCTAATTTGGCATGCGTACTTGAAAAATAGTCAATCCTTTACTAATAAATTACTAGCTGTTGCCCGCGGCTTCGCTCCCGTGTCGATAAAATGTGTCCTATAATCATATTATGTGTACAAGACACGGTCTATCTATGTGCCAAATTTTATCCACTTCCGTTCAGCTGTTTCAGCGTGATTGAAGGACAAACACTTATCTCTTCTCATGGGTGTCGTAAAAGGCGACTAAGGGATTCACCAGAGGATGGGCAGCAGCGTTCTCTGAGTATTTAACCAACCAACTGCGATCGCCAACCCGCCTGCCAAGCGTGGCGATTATGGCATATCCCCCCTTAATTGGGGGAGGCCTATGTCCAGTACTGGATGTCTTTCGGCTGTGATGATGATGATGAAGGACAAACAAACATTCCTTTCGCATTTATAATATTAGTAGCTTAGACTAACAAAAATGTTGGTCTGAGATTAGTAGTTACTTAAGTTAGCAAGGATTAGGTACTTAACCAGCGATTTCAAAACGTAGGTGATCGTAGTGAGTAGTTGTTGTATTAGCAGAAAAACGCTCATTCTTTTAAAATAGGTCTTCAGTTGGCAGTGGCTTATTAAAAATTAAACTAGAATCTAAGCACGTGCTCTGCTCATACGCTTTCTAATGGATACGACATGAAGATACAACATGTAGTGTAAATATAAATAGAATGTTATTGCAAAACCTACTAAATCAAAAACTCCGGTAAGAAATTACCCAGTCTCATTACAGAATCACGAGGAATATCTTGTATTTAACTAGCGATAACAACACACGCAATAACAGCCGCTATTCACATCACTGCAAAACCAACTATAGCATAGCAGACATTTGACAGCATAATAGATAGTCTGGTGTCGCAACACTCTCTAAGTTAGTGACGTCATAACATAAGGCAGGTAGCGGTGGTGGTATAGTGATGTCATCGCAGCTACCGGCGCTTATCTGTGACGAGCGGCGGATGAGCGAGCTGCGCCTCAGATAGATAACGGAACAATGAGGCGAGCGCCGCCGGTGGGCCGCATCGACCGGTGGGCGTGGCGCGACCCCGCCCCGCCAGACAGAGAGCGCCTAATCTACGGACTACGGATAACGGATAAACCTAACCCGGACACACCCGTATTGGAGGAGGTTTTAGCGAATGTCAACGCCTAGCGAACGCCATTGGTATCTCGGATATAGGCGGATTAGGATATGTATCGGAAAAGTTTACTTAACTGAAGTTTCAGGCGCCCCGCTCCATATCTAACGGAAGGTATGAGTGATATAGGTAGGTAGGTACTACTTTTTTTCCAGTTCACATTTTTTTGCTTTATCTTGTACTTAAAAGCATATAAAAGAGTATATTAAGTACATAAAAACATGACTTTACCCACACTTTATCACCTCTATCTTTAATCAACCTTTATTTTTCTTTTCGTATCTAATAATAAAGACACCAAAAAACGGGGAAAATTTCAACGTTATCTCAGATCCCACGCATGTACAAGTCTATTTATAATTATAAGGCATCGCTTCACCAGAAGCCACAGTCTAAGTGAAGTCTCTTGAAATATTCTATGACACTGCGCTCTCCCGTAATACGATGTTTAATTAACGTTAGGCTGTGACAAGATAATGTGATTCCATAGAATAAGGTTCGTTTATCAGATGTTTGGATGTAACTGTCTTGTTTTGAAGAGTTAATTTTGAATAATTGTTAGTTATTTTTTGGTTCGCTTGTTAATTAGTTAACATGTACACTGAAAAAAAAAAATGAGACTTTTTACTGTTGTTACTTTGTACAGTAAAAAAAAAAAACGGACTGACTTTATTTTCACTGTTTTTTCAGTTATTTTCACTGTTTTTTCAGTTCGTTTTACTTCTTTGAACAATTGGCTCTCTTTTTACTGACCAAAGCGGTGAATATTACCGAAAAATTGATGTTTTTTTTGTTCAGTGTAAAGTCTGTTTTTTCTTACTTGCCTTATTTAGTAAACAATCTTGGCATGTCTCTTTATTCAAATAACTACTAATAAAATGTAATTAGTAGTTTTGCACATGTAGGTAATTACATGTGCAAAACGAGTAATTACAGGTTAAACAAATATTTAGTTTGTAAAACTGATAATAATTAATACCGACGAATTGCATTAAAAAAAAGACATGCTCAGATTGTTTACTACATAAGACAAATAAATAAAAAAACAGACTGTAGATATGTTTTTCACACTAGGTATTTAATATAAGTAGGTACAGACGTCATATTAATAATCTCTTATGACTTTACTATCTTATTATTAGGTATATCTTTTCTTTCAAGAATAAAATGCTTTGATCTTGCAACTTAAGCTGATTATTTGCTTAAATATGTACTTTTACCAAATAATAATCAGATTATTGTTGCTACAAGACTAAGCAGGTATTAAAACATAGGTACATAGATAAGCCCATTATTTTCGTATAAACTGTCTTCTTTTCCGTTGCCATCATATTTATGTTACTATCTTTACCTACTTATTAATTTGTGGAAACTGTCTAGTTGTTTATATTCAATCATCTAAATTATAATAAAAATGTCTGTTAGTTGTTCTTTTTTTATTTAAAGGGCTTTGTCGCCAATGCGAATATGTCACCTTATTAATTGTTCTAATTTTCTTAATCATTCTTCTGTACGTGTGTTTGTCGCCTAACTTCTCCTAAAGGGCTGGACCGATTTAGATGAAATTTTGTGTGTATATTTCAATGGGTTCCTGGATGGTTCAAAAATACAACTGGACCCGGTAGGTGGCGCTGCTGTGGGTATGTCACTGATCGTCTCCTAAACGGCAGGGACGATTTTAATTACATGTGGCGCTGCTTTTCCGGGCGTCTGCTGTGTCCGCTAGTAAATATAGAATTTTTTTCAAACAAACATTCAAATATTAGGCAAACATTTTAAATTTTATTAGAATTAATAACTTCTTAGGTTTTCGCGATCACTACACATTATAATAAAACAAAGTTTAACCGGATTAAATCGCGTATATTTAGCTACCACCTGTTTGGAACCCAGTCCTAAAAATAATCAAGTCCCAAACAGCACGCAACACTGTAAAAGATAATGATATTGTGAGTGATTACTGCGTGCATCGAAACGATTTTAATTAATAATATTGTACGGTAGATTAAAATAATTTTTTAGAATTATTTGTAAAGACGCTTGTCATCTTAGTCTACCTGCGACCACGAAATGCTGCAAAGCTTTCGAAACGTCAGGGAAACCAATTTAAATAATATACGTGATTTAATCCTGTTAAACTTTGTTTTATTATAATTTATTAGAATTTCTCCTGAGACATTCAACCACAATCTATAAAATATTAATTTGATGAAAAAGATTTTTTGTATACCACGTTTTAAAACGAAAACGAGTTAATATTACGTTATCATCCAGTTTTAGCTATGTTTAAAGTTTCAAGTCTCTAGCTGATGAGAAAGTTTGTTTAAAATCGTTTGCAAATTTTGTACCAAACAGACAGACAACACTGAATGCGAGTTAATAAAAAACGAGGTAAAATAAAAACTCATAAACCCAAAAAATTATGTGTTAAACCCATGGATGAATAAAAAAGGCGGACGGAATCTCGCTAAACAATAAGTGAAGCATCCATAGTAAGTACGGGCTGGCACGCACACATTCACACGCATAGTAAGACAAAAAGCCGCGATTACGCAACAAATCTCGTGTGACGGTAGTTATTGTCGTAGTGTCACAAATTAAATAACAATATATATCTGGTGTGTTAAAAATGTAGTCAAAAGGAAAAAAATAAGTGCTTTAATATTTTCTTAGCGAGGTTCCGTCCGCCTTTTTTATTTGTCCGAGGGTAAACCACTAAGAATGCATTTACCAGTACATATAGGAACAGTTAGTAAGTAACCGTGAAGTGTTTAACCACACGGTTCTTGAGAAAGCCCACATTCCGATCGCGTTATCAGACATACATATATGTAAGAGCCTGTTTGGTATTCTCATCATGATTATTAGAAGAATTAGATAGATAGTTCATCACGCATGTGTAATACATAGATTCTATGTGTTAGCCACGATTTCAGAATTAAATTGTAAAGAAATAGGTACTTAGGAATCAATTAGGCAATTTTGCTAAAAAACTGGCTTATGGTTAGTAAAAATAATCTATAAATAAACATCTATGGGCCATAAATGTTTATAGGTGTCAAATCAGAAACTTAAGACAATTTATCTTTCGAAAATCTCGTACTGATGATTGATTACCTTACATTAAAGAAAGAAAAGAAGAAAATATACAACGTGTATCAGAAATGCGTGGTCATATTTGAAGAGCTTATTTGGGGGATGCTATCGAACAACTTTTACTATGGGAGCAACCCTGAAATCGCGAAAAAAATACCATCTGTTCCTTACATTTTGTCGAGCGACATCGATGATTTAGTAGGGATCAGCTGATTTTTTTTTTCGCGATTTCAGTGTTTGTCCCATAGTAAAAGTTGTTCTATGCTATGCCCTAAATGAGCTCTTCAAATATGACCACGCATTTCTGATACACGTTGTATAATTGCTTCTACGTACAAAATCACCAAAACTAAAAACATATATTAAAACAGTCCGGAACAGAATCAGAAAGTTTAATGAGATAAGCGTCACATCCACATAAAATCATCGCTCAGCAAATGCAACCACATTTTTAATGGGGATTTAGAAACGCTGAAAATCTAAGAAGATGAATTTGAATTAAAGTACGGAACTAAGCCATTTTTAGGGTTCCGTAGTCCTACAAGGAACCCTTATAGTTTCGTCATGTCCGTCCGTCTGTCCGTCTGTCCTAATCCTTTACAGCTTAATAACTTCTACAGTTATAAACATAAGTATATGAAATTTTGTTAAAAAATTGTATAGATATAGATCTCAATTTTAAAAGAATAAAAAAATCTTGATTACGTATTTTACGGGTGGCGCCCGTACATGTGAAATGGGGATGAAAATGTTTTTTTCGCTGCACCACCTCGTGTGGGGTATCATTGAATAGGTCTACTAAAATAAAGGTAATGTTTCATACACAACTTTTTTATCAGGTATACCATGTGCGAAATACAGCCCGCCAAAGTGGCTTGCAATGTGTCCCCCCCCCTGCCATTTCTAAACCATGCAACGTAGAAACTTTTAATCCTCCACATTGATAGACCTTCATAAAAACTCTCTTTTAAAATTATTTTGAGTATAATGTGATTATAATTTTTTGAGTTATAGTGAGTAAGCTACAAAATACTTAAGACGTCCTAGTCCAAAGGTCATTGACCTTAGAGAAAAATTGTGCTAGCAAATAATGCTCCTTTATTTACTTTCTAATTAAAAAAATCACAAAAAGTAACTTTGTGTTATATTGATATGAGACACTTCTTAAATTTAGCTTCTTAAATTTAGCGCTAGGTGGCGCTGTTTGCAAAAACTAAAATAGCAATGATTAATATTCAATTTGATTCGTTTGTAATTAGACCTACTTAAGGAACCCTATAATACTGAGCATGGTCCGACATGCTCTTGGCCGGTTTTTTTGTTTACATGTGTTAATCTCATGGATGTTCTCCGTCTGGGGAAGACGGAGGGATATGTCCTGACAACTAAAACCAAACAATGGCCATCCTCAACACAAAACAGAGGAGTTTCGGGAACTCCAATGAATCGCGCCACGCCGGTGCCCCTCTAGTGCTGCGCCACTGTGAAATACAATATTAGACCAGTCTAAATCCAGTAAGCTTTGATTTGGACAAAGTCGTTAGTGATGAGTATCAGACACAGATTCAGGGGAGATCAAGAATTGAATTTGGCGCCCTTGCGGACCTAAATGTAAATCCGTCCCTGTGAGTCTGATCAGTTAAGCTTACGTAAAGAGTAGAAGTCCTTTAATACTAAAAAGAGTGAAAATGGGAAAAATATAGGTCAAAGACGTTTGAGGAGTACACTTTTTAATTTTCGAATTTTTTTGTTTGATTTTGACTGCCTCGTTGGTCTAGCTGTCGCAAGCGTGACTGCTAAGTTGGGGTCCTGGGTTCGATTCCCAGGTCAGGTAAAATGTTATTGGGTTTTTTCATCAGGAAATTATCAGTAGCAGTCCGGTGTCTGGATTTGTGCCCGGCTAATGGCAATAGGCTCACCCCCTATTACATTATAGGACTTTATAACATAACTCGTTAAATGGGGGTAGCTATATACCCACAGAAATAGATAGAATGGTTGTAATCACAATTTTACTTGCGATTCATGCTTGGCATTTTCGAACAAACTACGCCTGCCACATTGTCGTCATTAATTTTTAAAAATTAACTTTAATCAAATGTACTTTACAGCTTTTGATTCTGCAGTTAGAAACAGCACAATAAGGCATTTTTGCGGGTTTTTGTTACAGTATTTACAGAAACAAGTCATAAGGCGTACTTAGAAAGGCTTTGAAATGCCCTGCACTATGGTGCAGAGTGTTGGCACGCGCGCCCTGCCCATTTGGCCATTCTATCTATTTCTGTGTATACACCTCTGCAAACCCCTTCGGAGAATACAGGCGTGATATTATGTACTATGCAGACCTTTTTATAAGTCGTGTACTAGTTAGTGTATTTGAATCAAATCACGACTGTTCTCGCCCCCTAATAAATTATAGGACTTTAAAACATAACTCGCGAAATGTGGGTGCTAACTATACACCCCTGCATACCCCTACGGGGAATACACGCGTGATATTATGTTTTATGTAGACCTTTTTATAAGTCGTGTACTAGTTACAGTGTATTTGAATCTAATCAGGACGGTTCAAGTTTTACAAATAAAAGCGTCAATAGACGAGTCACGTAAACGAATGACAGCCGTTACTGTACCGTGTCCTTGGTCTAAGGTCATTTACATACAAACATACATGTTAATTAGATAGACATAGTTTCGTATTGGAGTAGATAATGAAGAATACGGGGTTAGATATAGTTGTTCGTGAGCGAATCAAAACACAAGAAATCTGCGTTTTGTGCTACTTTTTGGCGTCTTGGATCTCAGTAATAGTTGTGTTTATTTTAAATTTTGTTAGTGTGTTTGTGTGTTGTTGTGTGTTATTCATAGAAATAGATAGAATGGAAAAGTGGGCAAGGCGTGCGTGCCTACACTCTGCACCATATTGCAGGGCATTTCAATGCCTTTCTCAGTACGCCTTATGACTTGTTTCTGTAAATACTGTAACAAAAACCCGCAAAAATGCCTTATTGTGCTGTTTCTAACTGCAGAAAAAAAAGCTGTAAAGTACTACATTTGATTAGTCAATTAAAAAAATAATATTACGTCAATATGTAAGGCGTAGTTTGTTCGAAAGTTGCCACGCATGAATCGCAAGTAAAATTGTGATTACAACCATTCTATCTCTTTCTATTTATGTGGTTTTATTCATGCCAATAACCTTTTTCCCACGCCACCACGTTGGTTAAACGTTAAGAAGCTTTATTTTAACGTCCTGGATCTCAGTTACCTTTTGCTATAAACTATTCAAAATATACCATGATATTTGACGACGCCTGTGGGCTAGTTGTTCGAGTGTCGGACTGCTGATCACGAGGTCGTGGGTTCGATTCGCACAGGACACAAATATTTGTGTGATGAACATAAGTGTTTGTGTTAGTCTGGGTGTTTCTTATGTATTATATGTACCTATGTATTTACAAAAAAAAGTGTATATCCATTGTCTAGTACCTACCCATAGCACAAGCTCTGTTTAGTTTGGGACTAGATGGTGCTGTGTAGAAACGTCCCAAAATATGTAATATTAATTTATTATTTAACTGTGTGGAGAATAAATACGCCGAGAGAAAACCTGCACACCTGAGAGTGCTCAACAGTACATTCTCAATGGTGTGTGGACTATAATACAGCCGCAGTAGGCCAGCGTGATGGACTAAGGCCTGAAACCTTCTCATTTAGAAAAAAGGCCCATGCCCAGCAGTGGAACTGTAATGGGCTGATGATGATGATGAAAGTTGTTTAAGATTGTGAACGAGAACTTGAAGGTTAAACTTTTCAGACTTTTTGCAATATTGTTTTTCGCATTGAGAAAAGGTCCGTTCCAAGCAATGGAACAGTAGTGAGCTGTTTATGTAATAATACTTATATTCTTCTGTCGTGTCGACATGAGCTACATAATGATAACAGCTCATGCCGTGGGGAAAAGATTAGTCAGTCAGCAGGTTGGTAGCGGGGCTGACTGCCCAGGGTGCGCTGAACGATTAATTAAATATCGTCACTCGTGGAGGCTGCTTAATGTAATCTTTTTATACTAGTAGTATTTTATGGTAGTAGAGCTCCTTTGTGAAAGAGCTCGTCCGGGGAACGACCACTGTACCTACTTCTCCGCCAAATAGTGATGCTTGCATTGCTGTATTTCTGTCTAAAGGGTACGGGTGCCGGTGAAATTACAATCACATGAGACTTTCAAGCTTCATGTCTTAGTTTGGCGAACCGACTTGCGGTACCATTTAGGTACAGCCTAGGTGGTATTAAAGTTGTTATGGGCAAAGGTAACCGCTTAACATCAGGTGGGCCTTAAGCTCATTTCGCAAAAAAATAAAACTTATTTTTATTAGACAAGAATGAAAAACAAGCGTACCGCTAAAGAGTGGAACTCCTGGAAGTCTGTGTTTCCCGAGAAGTAGGAATCTGGTGGTCTTCAAGGCTCGAGTGATTGGTTTTTGCTGGGCAAGCGTCTACCATTGTCGTCCGCCCCATCGCTTTACATCTGGTGAAGTGGCGGTCAAACGCAAGCCCGTGATGAATTAAAAAAAAATTATATGCCTGTATGAGATTAAAAAGGCCTCCATAATTAGCTGGTTCTCTTTTAGGTACTACTGGAAGTATCAAAACATTTTAATCATGTAAGATTTCTTTGACGTCACCGTATAAGCTACTTCTATAACATACTTAGTAATAGATTATGGTTTCAGCCATAGCAATGTGATGTCATAGTGCGTTTAACAATATTAGATTTTTTAAAAACATGGAAATTATATGTATATGCATAATATTTTCGAGGAGGACGTCTTCAAGACGCTGGACTGGACTGGACAGGGTATCAACGTTAACGGCGAGAACATCTCACTTCTCCATTTTGCCGATGACATCGTTGTAATGGCCTGAGTCGCTGGAATAACTGGGTGAAATGCTGCACAGCTTAAACGGAGTCTCTCGGCGTGTCGGTCTCGCCATGAATCTGGATAAGACTAAAGTCATGTTCCATATGCATGTCATGCCGAGGCCAATATTTGTCGAAGCGTCGGCCCTCGAAGTTGTAACGGAATACGTCTACCTAGGGCAGGTAATTCAGCTTGGTAGACACAACTTCGAGAAAGAAGCCGACAGAAGGATCTGTTTGGGCTGAGCAAACTTCGCAGAGTCTTCTCGTCGACTATACCGCAAAGTTTGAAGACAAAGGTCTTCAACCAGTGCGTCCTGCCTGTCATGACTTACGGTGCCGAGACGTGCACACTGACAGTTGGGCTAGTTAGTCCACAAATTCAAAGTCGCTCAGCGGGCTTATGGATCGAGCTATGCTTGGAGTTTCTTTAAAGGATAAAATTCGTAACGAGATTATCCGGAGAAGAACCGGAGTGACCGACATAGGTTGTAGGATTAGTAAGCTGAAGTAGCAGTGGGCTGGCCATGTCTGTCGAAGGACCGATGGCCGCTGGAGCAGACGAGTCCTTGAGTGGAGACCGCGAATCGGCAAACGCAGCGTAGGGTGCGCGCCGCGCCAGTTGTACCGACGACCGTGGCTGGTGGGGACTGGATGCGGAAGGCAGAGGACCGAGTGTTGTGGCTCAATTTGGGAGAGGCCTATGTCCAGCAGTGGACTGCGATAGGCTGAGTTGATGGATTTGAATTTTTTCGAATAAAAAATGTTGTAATTATTTTGTAATCAAACATTATGACGAAGTAAAAAGTAAAAGATTACAGCTTCGTTGTTAACTATTCCAATATTGCGTAACAAAGATAAGATGATAAATTAATATCTAAATATTTATTAATTGATAATTAAAAAGTAAACATCCTTCTGTTTCAGGATAGGTGCATGAGATAGATATTTAACGACATTCCTGAAATAGTTTTGTTGATCTTTACTTAATTAAAATAAAAGAGATAGTTCATGAACATTATTCATGATCTGACATTTCCCTTATAAATATGAAGAAAGTGACACTGAGTTGACGGTGGATGATAATATAGTTTATGCGGGACAACAAGGCTTCTAGCTGAGATTGAACTCACTTTAGAGTCCGTTTCAGGAAAGAACTTTCGTAGTACTTAGAATGATGTAACAGCACTTGTCATTCCTTATTGCCTATAAAATAACATTGCTTTTTACAATAGGTACCTAAATGGCCACCGTGACTTCTTTCGTGAAATGGACTCTAATTATGCATTCTGTCATATCAACGACTCACTCAATTAAATGAGGTTGAATGGGCCGGATATCGGATAGTTGCCGGATATCCGTTTCATCTCTAATAAATATTGAAATTATATTATCAGGTGACTATACTGTTGCAATTACAATCACATGAGACTTTCCATCTTCATGTCTCAGTTTGGCGGACTGAATTGCGGTACCATTTAGGTAACAGCCTAGGTTGTATTGCAGCTGTTATGGGCGAAGATGCTCATTTCGCCATCCTGTATTATATTTTAAAAAATACAAATGTTTCATGTATTTCGGTGTGTAATCGTGTGAATCTTTCAGAGACATTGTACTACAATAATTATCACGACCACCTCATTTGAGGATTTGTTCACGACGTCACTCAGATATCACATCATAATATTACAAGACTTTGATGTGATAAATAAGTAAATACGCCTTTTGTTATTTGTTTTACTATATCACTTTCATTTGTATGTAATTAAATGCTTCAGCCAGGGAGCATTAGAGACTTAACAATTTAGTTATAGATTAAATTATAACTGACACTGATACTACTTACTTAGTACTTGATGATTATGTATACCTAGGACAAACTGTTCAGTTAGGTAGGTCCAACTTTGAGAAAGAGGTCAATCGTCAAATCCTACTCGGTTGGGCAACGTTCGGGAAGCTACGCAATATCTTCTCGTTCAAAATACCACAGTGTCTCAAGATGAAAGTCTTTGACCAGTATGTGTTGCCAGTAATTACTTACGGCACTGAAACGTGGTCACTCACACTGGGCCTGATAAGAAGGCTCAAAGTCACTCAAAGAGCAATGGAGAGGGCTATGTTCGGAGTGTCCCTGCGTGATCGAATAGAAATGAGGAGATTCGCAGGAGAACGAAAGTAACCGACATAGCTCGAAGAATTGCCAAACTTAAGTGGCAGTGGGCGTGGCATATTGCTTGCAGAACGGATGGGGCAGTAAAGTTCTGGAGTGGCGACCGCGTACTGGAAGGCGCAGCGTGGGTAGGCCCCCCACAAGGTGGACCGACGACCTGGTGAAGGTCGCGGGAATCCGCTGGATGCGGAAAGCGCAGGACCGGTCGTTGTGGCGATGCTTGGGGGAGGCCTATGTCCAGCAGTGGACGTCTTTCGGCTGAAATGATGATGATGATGATTAAGACAGATTTATTCATAGACATGCTATGGGCAAAGCTGCGTGCGTCAGCTGGTGAGTCCTGTCCTACTATCCTACTTCCTACTAATACTATAAACATGAAAGTTTGTGAGGATGTATGGACGTTTGTAACTCTTTCACGCAAAAACTACTGTCTGGATTTTAATGAAATTTGGCACACATATAGAACATAACCCGGATTAAGATATAGAAGACTTTTATTTCGGGAAGATAAACAGTTCTCGAGGGATGCGCGATAAACGACATTCACGCGGGCAAAGTTGCGGGCATAGGCTAGTAATCTATAATTAGAGGGTATTTGAGTAGATTTGAACGCTACCTATATCTTATCTACTTTTCAGCAGATTATCGCTGATTAATAGTGGATCAAGATTGATTTTATAGCGCATGGTTTGGATTACAGTAATAGGATAAGAATCAATTAAGCCATTAATCAGCTTATTGGCAGGATTTAATTGATTATTGAAGTAAAGATAAATTTATGTACAGTCAAAAGCACATATCGCAGTATAAGCAAGGCCTGTCTTGAAAAAAAACCTACCATACTAAACTAGCTCCGCTTATTATGGTTATTATTGATGTGTATGCGGTTGACCGATGACTACCTATATGAACAGATTAAATGTATCTAACTATGATCATTTATTCACACGTGGAAATACTTTTTCCACGGAGGCTCATCTTCTGTGTACCGTTATTAATCTCTGTTTTTCCCAAGGTTGGACAAGGTAGATAATTTAAGGGTCTATATAATAAACGCTTTCCTGCCCAGGCTTTGTTATTGAAGCCCAACTCTTCTACCAGTCACCCATCATTGACATTGCCACTTAGCTCTTAGTAGTGCCTTAGAACTTTGCAGTTACTTTGGTTACACCTTGTGTAACGTGTAACCTACGCGATTATTCAAAAATAGATTATTATTAGAAAGTGCTCAAAATATAACTAGATTTATAAAAATTAAATGTCAAGTATAAATTGAAATCCCTGTAATATTAAGTTTAGTGTAAATAAATAGATCGAAGTGTGAACACATATATTGTATTATAGACCCCTTCTGTCATCAGAAGTGGGATTCAGCCCACGCCCAAAATAGATCCAGCTGAAAATGTTAATAGGCTACCTAGTATGATGAAGATGCTATTTTAGTTCATAAATGAGTGAAATTACATATCCAGACCATTACTGTCTCACTGCTGGGCATTGACCTCATCTCACAATGATAAGTATTCAGGCCTTAGTTCATCTCGCTGGCTTTGATACTGCGGGTTAGTGGACTGGATATACTATCAAGAACTTTATGGTGCACTCTCAGGAGTGCAGATTTCCTCACGATGATTTCCTTCACCGTTTATGAAAGTGAACCAAATTTTGATCCGAACATGAATCTGAAAACAACTGGCGAAATGTAGGTGTACTATTACACCTCTGCCTACCCCTTCGGGGAAATACAGGCGTGATGTTATGTTATGTTATTTTATGAATCTGAAAAGTCAGAAGTTCGAACTCAGACCTTCCGTAAGGTAAAAATTCAATCGCTAAGCTATCACTGCTCTTGAAGTCAAATTAAAACGGTACAATATTTCACCTGCTTCAAAAATAACTTATTATTTCCAAGAGTCTTCAAATAAGGAATAATCTAATTTGGAACTCGATTGTCTCGATTGTTTTTGCCAATAAAAGCTTACTTTGTCTATATTTGGAGCCATTGAGACAGTTATTATGTGACTGAATCTGTATATAACAAGTTAAAAGAGAGATCACGTGTGAAGTGACGTTTCAAATCCAACTGAGGTGTTCCAAAATTTTCTGTATCACTTCCTAACAACCTTGTGAGCTTCTATTATTTGTGCTATAAGGTTCAATTTCAAGTGATTTATATTTTTTTGACAGCAAATTGTCTTGTAAGATGTAGTGGTCTTAACTGGAACTAGAACCCGCTAAAAAGATAAAAGACTCCCACTCAGGTGTTGATTGAAGACAGGTTATTGTCATTGTTTGTCGACATGACACGACTAGTGTTTGGCAGGTTAGGTGTGTTCAATATGGATGAGTCAACAACGAGTATCATGGTAAAATGATGTATTTCTGTCCAAGGCTGATTGATAACAAGCTGGAAACCTTTTATGAATGAGAAATTGTATGTGTAACGTTTTATTTTCGTTTTGCATACCTGTATATTTTTTTACGATCAACTTATTTTTAACTTCTTCATCATCATCATTTCAGCCAAAAGACGTCCTCTGCTGGATATAGGCCTCCCCCAAGCATCGCCACGACGCCCGGTCCTGCGCTTAATAATAAACAACACAACACAATTAATATTTTTAACTTATTAACAAGTTTTTTTTAAAGAAGTTTACAGGACTTCACAACAGCAGGAAACAAACAACAGAGGGAAGGAAATAACCACTCATAATAAATAAATAATTAACGCAAGGGATTATCTATGGGCCCAGTTGTAATACTTGTACAGGGCGGGGCGCACGGCCGATGCGCCGTGTTTAGGACGCTTTAAAAACTGTCCGACGGCCGACAGCGCTTGATATTGATATGATTCGTTGCACAGAAATTCATAAGATTTCATAGAGTGTCCGAAACGCAGCATATTGGACTCACGCCTCGGGCGCCAGTTATGTTATGTTATGCTATAGGTAATTAATTGCCAAACGGCGGAGATGCTGCTGCCAAACCCTATAAAATCTCTGAAATAACAATCTATAATTCAGTGTTAATTGACAGGGTGATATAATTAGGTACTATAAAAAAGTATAAGTAGACGATGTTCTTAAGCAGCAAAGATATGGTGGATAGGGAAAGCAGGTAAATTTATAATTAAGAGTAGCGGAATACATAAGAGGCCTTAATGGTACCGCCAGTCGATTAGCCAAACTGAGACATGAAGATGGAAAGTCTCATGTGATTGTAATTTCACCGGCACCCGTACCACAGATTACCTATTAGTTACTAGGTAACCCATACCCTTCAGACCGAAACACAGCAATGCAAGCATCACTGTTTGGCGGAGAAGTAGGTACGGATGTCCAGCAGTGGAGACGTACACTTTAGGCTGAAATAATGGTGATGATGTGACTACTCAGATGTATACTTATTAATAAAACCAGAAGTAAGCTTCCTGTCCCTTTGTAATATAACACATATACTAAATCTGGATATACCTACCTACTTCTATCCAAGATAATAAATTGTCAACACAATAAATTGTCTTTATACTAGTTGATATAAAATATTGTTGAACTTTCAAAAAGGGCACATCTTTACATTAATTTGCTATAGGCGAAGTAAAAAAGTAATAATCGATCAATTTATTTATTTCATATCATTTGTTATATTGTTATGCTCATTAAGCCTGAAATTCTGCCACTTTGAACCGTTTAAGCCTTCTTAAACGGTTCAAAGTGGCAGAATTTCAGGTCAGTTGCCAGTTTGACATAATTATTGTTAGTTTATACTAAACCTCTTAAGGAGTTATTGTACTCATCATTATAAACTTTTACTATGGGACCATCCCTGCAATCGTGAAAAAAAACAGATATCCCATACATTTTGTCGATTTTTCTGATGATAAATGTAGGGGACAGCCGATTTTTTTCTCGCGATTTCAGGTTTGGTCCCATAGTAAAAGTTGTTCATACTGATGAGTACAATGATCCCTTAAGCGGTTTTCAGTTATTTCAATAACACGAGTTTTATTTTTATGGCATAAGATGGTGAAACGAGCTAAAGGCCTACCTGATGAATGCGAAAGTAAGGATGTTTGTTTGTTTGTCCTTCAATCACGCTGAAACGGCTGAACGGGTTTACATGAAATTTGGCACACAGATAGACCATTACTAGGATTAATACACAAGCTACTTTTGATCCCGGGAAGATAACAGTTTCCGAGGGATGCGTGATTACGTCGTTCTGTGATAAACCGAATAAAATAAAATAAATAATAACTTCTTAGGTTTTCGCGATCACTACACATTATAATAAAACAAAGTTTAACCGGATTAAATCGCGTATATTATTTAAATTGGTTTCCCTGACGGTTCGAAAGCTTTGCAGCATTTCGTGGTCGCAGGTAGACTAAGATGACAAGCGTCTTTACAAATATTTCTAAAAAAATATTTTAATCTACCGTACAATATTATTAATTAAAATCGTTTCGATGCACGCAGCAAATAATTAAAAAAAAAAAAAAAAATTTAAATAATATACGCGATTTAATAAGGTTAAACTTTGTTTTATTAAAATAAATAAATAATATTTTTTATTTCCTTAGTTGTTTACACTATACATTGAATGTGTTTCTATATATTTTAGACACTAACAAAAGTATGGGCCGCTGTGCCTGAGCTAGGCAAAAACCTGAATTTTAGGTCACAGTCCTCTTTTCTAATTAATGAGCATTAAATTAAAATATGTGGATCTATTTTAACATTCAAATGACTTAATTTGAATTATAGGCGAGCAAAGCCTTGGGCATAGGCTAGTCGTATAAACAATTCTTTCAACAAACCTGGAGAGTACGTGGGACACTCAGAAAGTTTTGCGAAACTAAAAAAAATTGTTCTATACGTACATATATTTTTATCAAATCTTTTCAAAGTACTTTCCACCAGCCTCTATACAAAGATTCATGCGCCTAAACCAGTTTTCAAAACACTTTTTCCAGTCCGCCGCAGACACCTCGTTTACAGCCTGCTCGAACGCAGCCAGCGCATCTTCCGGCGACGAAAATTGTATCCCTTTGAGCTGATTTTTTATTTTTGGGAATAAAAAGAAGTCACACGGTGCTAGATCAGGGCTGTAAGGAGGGTGACCCAGGAGTTTGACTGGCGTGCTGTCCAGGAAGTCCCTCGTTTTGAGTGCGGTGTGCGCAGGTGCATTGTCGTGGTGGAGCAGTAGCCCGCGGAGCCCTGTGTTTGGTCGCTTGTTGCTTATAACAGAGAAAACTTCTGGCAAACATTTGGTAGTATACCATTCGGCATTAATGCTTCTTTGATCCCGTAAGGGAATTGATACCAAGTGGCCAGTCAAATTAAAAAAGCTAGCGATCAAAATCTTACCCCCGCTTCTAGATCGCTTCACTTTGGTAGGCGTTGGCTCATTTTGAAACACCCAAACAGTCGACTGGCGCTTGGTTTCTGGGTCGTATTGATAAATCCAGGACTCATCACCTGTAACGATGTCGTAAACACGCCGAGACGAGCCTGCTTCAAATTTGTTAAGCATATCACGGCACCATTCCACCCGGGCCTGCTTCTGAGCATCGGTGAGGTTGTGCGGCACCCAGCGTGATACTATCCTCCTCACGCGAAGATGGCTGTGTAGAATCTCGTGAACGCTTCCCGATCCAATCTTCAATATGTGTTGAATCTCCTGATATGTAATTCGCCTATTGTCTTGGATTAAATTTTTCACTGCTAGCACGTTTTCTTCGGTAACAGCCGTCAAAGGGCGACCGCTTCTTTCGTCATCCCCCAAAGTTGGTCGACCGCGCTTGAATTCGTTATACCAACGATACACGGTTGCCTTGGAAGGGCCTTCATCCATGAATGCCATTTGAAGTCTATCGTACGATTCATCCGGTTTCAGGCGACACTTGAAATCGTATAAAATCATAGCTCTAAAATGTTCCCGGCGCAGATCCATATTTCAGTGAGACACAATACTTTGAATTAACTCGCAAAAAATGTGGAGGGAAATTTTGAAATTGGAACTTACTTATTTTTACTTATAAATAATCATATTTTCGAAAAACATTATAACTGGCCAGTCTCCCATATATAAAAACTTTTTTTCGCAATACTTTCTGAGGGGCCTGGTATCTCATTGTTTTATCCGCGCCACAAAGGGGCGGTCGATACAAAGCGGTACTACCTCCACTGGCCCACTTTGAACGGGTCTATTATGCCTTTACGCTAATTATATCTATGTATTGGTACCTATTATGTACAGATTATCTTTAAAATTCAAATTCAAATTAACTTTATTTGCTTAAAATGTGGTACAGAGGACGGTACATTCTTTTATAGGTGCAAAGACACATTTTCCCATATAATATTAAAACAATTACAACGGCGAAATAAAAAGGTGTTTAAAGCACAATTAACAATGTAATCGGCTTTTTTGGATAAATTAATATCACACTTAGGTGAGGATAAATTGAAAGTAAAGGTTTTAAGTGTATTTTATGGGATCAATTTGGCAAAATGTTTTTTGAAATTTAAATGGACCTAACTACAGGCGTAGTTGCATGGTTTCAAATGACTGGTTCTTCCCTTTGGAGAAGAACCGGCCAGAAACTCCATGCATATACTCTTAAAAAAAATGTTCGATACAATAAATGAATTCAAATAATCCGAGAATAATATAAGTTAATGTTAGGAATAAGCAAACAAGATCAACAATAAAACTTTTTAACAAAAAATTTAACCGACGAAAACAGAAACTGAAAAGCGAAAATAAACTAATTATGAGTCGGCGCCAAACGAACTTTTAACAAGCAAAGTGCGTGTAAGTTGCAAGTGGCCGAGCGGAGAACGCATTTTTGGAAAGTTATTGTTTATCGTTGAAAATTTCACGTTGTATTTGATGTGACGTTGTTTTTATTATTTATTTAAAGTAATTTAATGATCTTCGTTGATTGGTTGTTTGGCACCGACTCATAATTAGTTATTTTTCGCTTTTCAGTTTCTGTTTTCGTCGGTTCAATTTTTTGTTAAAAAGTTTTATTTTTCATTTTTTTGTGGTTAAAATCTAACTCCAGGTCTCCATTATGTCGTAGTGTCTAGAACTATATTTATGTGTGTCAAGTTTCAACAGAATCGGTTAACAGGTAAGAATTCAGTGGGTGAACAAACACTCATCCCCTGTTTTACTACCCTTAGGGGTGGATTTTGATTTTGAAATTTAAATGGGACCAATTTCGAGATATACCCTATCCATTAAAAAAAGGATAATCAAAATCGGACCACTCTGTAAAAAGTTATGCGTGGTCATACATAAAAAAAATATAAAAAAATATATATACGCGTCGAATTGAGAACCTCCTCCTTTTTTTCGTCGGTTAAAAATATGGAAATGTGCCCTAAAAAGTATATGAAAAAAAAACTTAGGTTGTCAAGCTTGGATGTAACATGCATGCATGCTAAGTTTTTATATCATGACTCCATATTTTGTGTGTCATGGATTTCCGCAAAGTAACGCTTGATTCCTTTATTTAATACCGAGGTATGTAAGTAGGAGCTGACCAGTCTCGACAGACGGCACCCGTTCAGGAGTAATCATAAATATTGAAGGCTCAGAGTGTCAGACCAAAGGAATAAGAAAGGGGGAAAGGAACTTAAGCGACCCAATAGCAACGCCACTACCAGTATGACATTCAAGTGAGCATGACAGACGTAGTATCAAAAGAAGAAGATAAATAAAATACCCTAAGTTAGCATTAAATTACCTACCATTCAAATCAAATCAGTTTATTGTGAGCATGGGTCAAAATACAGATGAAAAAAATATAAAAAATTCAGTTCTGCTATATCCTACCTATTCGACATACAATCATATTATTATAAATCTTAAATTCAAATGAATAAATTGCATGTCATTTAACATGTCATTATAATACCTACGGCCTTAGAATTTTTCTACCGTTGAACCATTAAAAATAAACCCATCCATAATTCACACATAGGAAATGATCATCTACTTTACAACATTAAACATTTAAAGCCTCCGTCGTTAAACATCCGAAATTAAGAAAAATTAACCTCCCCGGAAGGTAATAATGGCCACGTACAAAATTATGTGAAGCCGTGACAATTTTTTTCTTACATCCCAGAAAGCGGGAGCCACAGTGATTTATATAATGAATAAAAATGCTTCCTAGCGCCCACGCTGCCATTTTACAAGGATACTGCAATTAACCACACTGATAGCTTTTCAAATTAACCACGATATTATATTGATGAGTTCATAATTTTGAATTTTGCCCCCTAATTATCTCAGAGATTTTAGGTTTCAGAAGCTCACCGTGTAATGTAAATATCTTAGTAGTCTTTGCAGAACAATTTATCATTCTTAAAACTATCAAAGAGCTTCAGATAACAAATAACAAACTAACAAATCTAAGAATAAAACAATAGCACAATTGACGCTCAAACAAATAACACGAGTAGCTCTCAATAACACGTAATCTAATCGAGATAGCGCCAACACCCCTCAACAACAAATTAGCCGTCACACGAAGCAATCTGTGAATTACAAGTGTAAATAATCCTGAGGACGCCCAACCACCACCGTGGGCCGGGCTTGGCTAGAAAAAAAAACTCGTTAAAATAGCGGCTTAAAAAAGAAAAGCGCTGAAACGGGAAGGCTCGGGTGGTATCGGTTTTTCTCGACGCGGGCGGTTCGCTGGGCGGGGCCCAACACCAGTCGCGCGCCGCCGGCCGGCCCGTTCGTACGTGTCGCAGCCTTACTGTCCGTCTGTCCCGCACCGTGCACATGTTGTGTGAATTTTCGGCATGTTGATGTCGTCGTGAATTGACAAGATGGACTTTCAGAGTGCAATGGAGACGTTTGCTGAGGCGTGGGCTGCTGCCAACACTGTGAAGTCGGAAGTTCCTAGCGATTTAGTTCAGGTTAGTTTGTTTTTTAGGGACGTAATTAAATGTAATTTTTACATATTTTTTTATAAACGTCCTATACTAATTTGTTTAAATCTGTTTTAATTACTAAATTAAATAATACGTAATAATATACATACTCTAATTTTTTATTTCTTTCACCTTATAAATTAGGTTAATAAATTGAAACCAATTAACTGTAAAAAGTTTTACAAGTAAACCTGGCACTATTTTATGACCGCTTTTCTGAGAAAATTTACTTGTAAATATTAATGTAACACGTATGTTGTATGTTGTTGCTTGCTAATTAATTGAAAATACCTGCTGAAATAGGGTCACAGATTGTAACGTTAATTTTTTACAATTAATGTTAACTTTTACTAAATAACGTATTTATCAGAATTCTACCCTAATATATAGTGATTATAAATTAATATTTTTAACGGTATCCGATTACCTATTGATTTATTTTTTAATTGTACTTCTGCTCAGGTTTTTTGTTACATCAATCTGTGTTCTTCGTTATCAATAATGATATACTATAATTCTAAAACGAACATTGATGATAGACTAGTTTATGTAGCGGTGAATACCTACAATAAAGTTGAAGCAGTATTCCTAGCATGCCTAATTTTCGCATAGACAATAACCCAAGTTCATCTAGATAACAAATAATCATTAGCATTAAAAATAAAGCCGCACTACAACTTGCATATATGTATAGGTACTAAAACAATAGGTACTCCATCGATATTTCAGCAAGGTCGCACAGGAAACCTATTACATTATTATAATAGATAATTCAAACAACTTTGCCGATAAAATGTATTTAATAGTTTACAGTGCTAATATTTAAATTGTTGAAGAAGATTATTTTGAATTAACGGTAATCAAACATTGAGATGATATGGAAAGGAATGAAGAAAACACTGAGATGGTGGCTGAAAGAGATCTATGGAAGAAACAGACATGCTGCGCCGACTCCAAATAAAGTGGGATTAGGGCAGGACCATTATAAGTAATCAAACACTGTGCTAACTTGGTCCGTTAGTTATCAAAAGGAGAAAGAGTAGAAGATAAACAAGACGAATTAAGTAAGAACTAACTATGTCAAGAAATAAGCAACATAAATACATTTGAACGAACTAGACTCATATCTGGACGATTGGCTTCAGATATCAAAAGACAGGGATAAGTGGATAAAGGAAAGGGAGGCCTTTGATCTGCAGTGGGATGCTACTGGCTTATAATAATGGTAAAATGCAGTTGTACAAAAGCCAATACAACATGAATCTTGAGATATGACAAGAAAAACTTCGCCAGAGTATTTTACAGCTTCTGGATAAACTAGGAGCTGATCTAAATATACTAAAGAAAAAGGCTAAAACGATGCGATGCGAATGAATGAACTTGCGAAAAGGATCATTATGATAGAGATACGAGAAACTAATTTAAGCGCTAATCAGTTCAAAGACAAAATAATGATTCTGTCTGTCTATTCATACACGGATCAATATAATACTGTTTTATGTACTTGGATATCACAAATGGATCAGTGTACATTGCAGAAATATTTAACTTCAGATAAAACGCCATCTTTGATTTACTAAGATGCAGTGGAATTCTTAATGTGAACATTTGAAAATCTTTTTCAAAGAACAGGGAAAGATTGCTTAAGATTTAAGGATAACACTTGAGTGATCAATTTAACGGCCAACGCTTTTAGATTTGTTAGTATGAGACTGTTTTTTTATAGTATAGGATGGCGAAACGAGCTAAAGGCCCATCTGATGTTAAGCGGTTACCTTTGCCCATAACAACGGCAATATTACATAGGCTGTTGCCTAAATGGTACCGCAAGTCGGTGCGCCAAACTGAGACATGAAGATGGAAAGTCTCATGTGATTGTAATTTCACCGGCACCCGTACCGTATTTGACATAAGTTCCATACAAATTACGTCAAATTTCTATTTCTAATCAAAGGCAAATCGTGGATAGATTGGGTATAAATTTTGGTCAAAAGCGGAAATGTTGTAACGTTGAATGACTTCATTACTTGTATCATAATTGTCGTTAACCTAAAGCTCCCCGTGTGATATCACGCGTCCTTCTTTTTTCAAATTTTTATGGATTTCTGATAATAAATTAATGTGATGTTGACGACGTGAAACGTCATTAGTTTTTTTGCTATTAAACATTAGTTTATTTGCTGATAACATGAAATTATATAAGTCTATAAACTCGTCATTATACAAATTATGATGCTGTGGACTCTATTTCTTTGCAATAAGGGGGGTTTTTGAATGTCTTTTTGTGTGAATAAGCACAGTCGTGTCGGATGTAACGTTATCCGGACTAAAGCCACGTCTCCCTTTTGAAGGGCCCCATTGATTTACAGTTTATCGGAATTTCGTCTGGTTTGTATATGAAATCCTTACAAATTATGTGTGCAATTCTTAATTAGTCCTGTATTTTGGGTACGTAATTAATCATCGATTTATAATTAAAGCTAGACTGGTGTCGATTCTCTTCTTCACGAACTTATTTTAAGCTATCGCTCTCTTTTACTAATAGTAGATACAAGAAAGGGATGGCAACCATTTTAGAACTGTCAAATTAATTTACGTGTTCCATTTCTTTGTATTTTAGTGGGCACGAACTGAGATCACGACTAAACTTGTATGGAAATCTTAATTCCGACTAATTTGACAACACTCAAATTGTCGCCATCTCTTTCTTGTGTCTACTATTAGTAAAAGAGAGCGATTGTTTAAAATAAGTTTAGTCCGTGAACAAGACAATCGACACAATTATCAACTTTTAAATAGAGTTTGTCTAAAAAGGGATTTAATGGGCTCATAGGTTACTCTAAATGATGGGATAAGTAAATATTTTCTCATACAGCATTACTGTAATCTTTAAATGTTAAGCCAATCTATGTAATTATCGACCATAAAGTAGCAATGTAGTACTAATATTGTACCAACTCGCCACCATGTCGAAGGCCTCTCTAATTACGTTTAATTATGCCAATAGTAATTAAAACTAACAATCATCTTTGATATCTTTTTCTAATCGCCGCTATTACTAGTATTCTAATCAGCCTTACTTGTTTGACAAATTATCATGAGTTTTTATTGGATGAAGAAATTGAAACAACTTGACATTGTTAATTTAAAACTCATTACCTCGCTTATGGTCACGGGGAAATCAATTAATAATCCGTAAACTTAAAAGTATTAGGAAGTATTATACGTTAAAAGTAACAAGTGTTCGGGACGAATTCTTTAAAAAAATAATTGTTTCCTCTATGGTGGTTAGAGCTGCATACATTTTCTTGACGGTTTGTGTAGTTCGCCAATCCGCAATAAGTCTACATTGGGGACTGAACCTATAAGCCATCATATTGAGTCCAGAAGTCGGACAGTATTAGGCTGATAATGATGACAAAAATGAAGCTACAAATTAGATGAGATCTAATTCTTGTTGTTCTGCTAATGATAACAGTATTTGACATGATTCCGTGATGATTTTAGGTTTCTTCAAATACGTATATTTGTTTTAATTCTAAAGAATCCCACTAATAATATAAATGCAGAAGTATAGATATTTGTTCGTCCTTCAATCACGCTGAAACGGCTAGACGGATTTGAATGAAATTTAGTACACCGATATACCATAACTCGGATTAACTTAGAGGCATTTTTTGTACTGGAAAGATACAGTTCCAGAGGGATGCGCGATTACGTGTTTAGGTGATAAGCCAAATTACCTATATGCGTGTGAAGTCACGGGTATAGAGTCGTTAACAATAAGTTAATGTATTAATTTTAAAAACTAATTTAAACTTAGTATCTAAATGTACAGCAATTTATACAGTTTACAAGACCGACTCTATAAAGCTTTTGTTTAGCTTTCAGATGACACATGTAACTCTTAAAACATTAAAAACAGTTGAGCAGATCATCTGGCGGGATCACTTTCTTCTTTCAATTGAAAGAAGAAAGTCTAATTAGACATGTAATAGAATTTAAGACTCATAGACCGTATAATTACAAAAGTATATACTTAATTGGAATCAGTTTCCTTTAACTCAGACGCAATAATAGAGAAACCTAATAAAACGATATTCTAATAGATTCCGGTAGCTTTCGAGTCACATGATTAATTTGTCGGCAAAGCTGTATATACAGAATTAATGGAGGTAATTGTTCTGGATATAACTTCTTGATATTTTTCTTTATATTAGAGGGGGGTAAATGAGCAAGCGGGTTACCTGATGGTAACCAAATACCACCGCTTATGTGTACAATCATAAATATTTCCAGTGAACCACCAGCCACCACTAAGGTTAAATTCGCTTGCACTCAATGTTCGATGGCAGTGGTAGCACGTGTAATGTAGCAGGATTTGTTCAAGGGATTTTGTCAACAAAATGTATCACCGCGAAGTATCGTGACCGTAACATCTGCAATACCACGGTCACCGATGCGTTGACGACCATTTAAAATGTCGTATGCTTTTTTTTTGAAGGTTTTTGTTTTAAATCTGTCTTCATAATCTAGTAATCGCAAGATCTGAGCTCCTGGATTTAATAACTATGGGTAGGGAAAACTGTTGTTTTTAATTTTTGTGAATTCTCATGCGTCTGTTCTCGTTCATTAGTTTTGGTTAACATCGACTGTTTGGCAAAAAAAAAAAGAAATTTTCTAGAAAACGATTATAGATAACAGTGGTGAATAACTGAATACCACTGGAATTTTTCCGTTCAGGGCGACCTGGCATCAGTGGGAGCTGTCTTTAGAACACGGCGCAGCACACACTCCCGGAGTGCTTTGGCCACGCAATGCCGTGATCTTATCACTGCAGTAGGCGACAGCAATCTCTCGGTTCCGGCCTTAGTTCTGTCGACGGTCGAGAGGGAGGGCGCTTGGGAAGGCGATGTTTCCTTCTGCGAGATGATGCTTGCGTAGGAGGCGACAAAGAGGGTTCGAGAGACGACGAACTCTTTTCTCTCCCGCAGGAGATGGACTGGGCAATGCAGGAGGTCATACGCCAACCTCCAGCCACCCTATGAGTAGGCCTGCGGTTGTCGGACTCAGGGTAGTCCACCAACCGACCAGTCAAGGCCCGTGAAGTCGGTGTGCAGTGTTCCGCGCGCTTCATTGAGGAGCGGGGTGCGGCTGACGTCAGGCCGCACGGAAAGAAGGAGCTCGCCTACAAAGGGGCCTGTCGGGGGTAGTAGCAGAATGCAGAGTCTAGCCCAAAGGTAATTAGATGAACACAGTGGTGGTTTTAGTCGGTAGGAGTCCGACAATGACTCCGCCTTTCCCGGGCAGAGTGCGTCCATGAGGATTACCCCATGAAAAAAAAGGGTGAGCGGGCATAGTACCTATGGTCTAAATAGGTGAAAGTGAAAAAAAAAATTATGGATGAAAAGTTCGCCTCTTTTTAATTAACCCTTGAATATCAGTGTGACGTTTATTTATTGACATAGTATTTTATTGGAGAATAGGTTGATCTAAAAATGTTTTTTTTTGTCTCCATTCTCTTGATCGACAAAAGAATGCAGTGTTAAGGCGAGAATAACGAGGTACATGTTATTGTACCTACTTTTAGTTTTTTTGCCAGTTCTCTAGAATTTAAGGCAGGTCTATACCTAAATGCTAATACTTCTGGTAAATTGGAGTTCACAACAATGATTAAAATTATAAACGGGTTTTAACCGTGAACGTTGTTTATTGCACGCGGATGCAGTTTTAGATTATATTGAGAAGGTGACTATGTAAAAAATCTAAATCGGATTGAAGCTCCCGTTAACTGTTAACTGAAGGCTCTAAACCAGTGGTTCTCAAAGTTGTCTGGAACTCGACCCATTAAAAAAATATCAAAGTCGGGACCCACCCAGTGCCTACAATGAAAAAAAAAACAGCGTTATATTACTGCTGTAGCAATTTTTGATGTGTTGCGGCTGTCGCCCCACAGCCAAGTGGCACCCCCATCAGTATAAAAAATATTACTTCTATAATATTAATAAAATATTAACTCGCTGAATACATAATTCATCGATAATTCGTTTTTAACAATTGAAGTGCAGGTACTGTAGTTTAATTAGTTCGCTGTAGTAGTAGTTATAGTTCGCTGTATTTGTAGACAGAAAAAATGCCAAAAGTGGCCGTTTTCGCACTTTTCTTTTACTTCTATCTACAACTACAGCGAAGTATAATTTACAGAGTAATTAGTTTCTGATTAAACTACAGTACCTGTACTTCAATCGTTAAAAACGAATTTTCGATAAATTATGTATTCAGTGAGTAATATTTTTTTTACAGATGGGGCGCCACTTGGTTGCTACATTCCCCTTAAGGGCTGACCCAAATCTAGCGACTCACCAGTGTGTCGCGACCCATACTTTGGGAAAGACTGCTCTAAACTATATTTTAAGGAATCTAAAAATTACTTTTTTTTGACTACCTAATCAAAAATGAGAATGAAAAATGATGATGATGGGTCGAATCAGAAATGAGGAGATTCGCAGGAGAACGAAAGTAATCGACATAGCCCGAAGAATTGCCAAACTTAAGTGGCAGTGGGCGGGGCACATTGCTCGCAGAATGGATGGCCGATGGAGCAGTAAAGTTCTGGAGTGGCGACCGCGTACTGGAAGGCGCAGCGTGGGTAGGCCCCCCACAAGGTGGACCGACGACCTGGTGAAGGTCGCGGGAATCCGCTGGATGCGGAAGGCACAGGACCGGTCGTTGTGGCGATGCTTGGGGGAGGCCTATCTCCAGCAGTGGACGTCTTTCGGCTGAAATGATGGTGATGATGATGATGACTACCTATTATGCAAAAATTGTCAAATCAAACGTGTTTGTCGTATTTTTCGTTTGTACAGTAAACCGCATATCAATATTAACAAAACCATTATAAGCGGAGCTTTTGGGGATAGAATCACCCACGTTCGTAGGAGAGTACCCCTTTTCCGAATCCTTAAACGTGATCCCTGGGTGGTGCAAATCAGGTGACATACTGGTGGTAGGCCACAGCCGACGGCTTGCGACCACCCACCGGGCGAAGACGTACCGAAAAGCGAACAAGTCGTGTTCCGGTACGATGTCCGGTATAGCCACTTGAGAGGATGGATCGAAATATTTCACTGCCATCCTCTCACCTTTGCTGGGCAAGCGCTGAACCATCGTCGACCGCATCATCGCTTAACATCAGATGAGGTGGCTGTCAAATGCAAGCCCGTATATAATAATAATAAAAAAACTAGTTTAGTATTATGTAAGTTTCATACAAGACCGGCTCTGTTTGTACTGGTTTTCTTACCATTGATATGCGGTAGACTGTACATTAATTACGGTTCAATAATATTTATGCTGGATTGGGGGAGGATTACCATTGTAATTCAAGATGTACCGGCTACAAAAAAAAAAAATGCAATACAGTCGCTTCATTGACATTGCATCAGTTTTAACTTATAAATTGCATCACTATAACGGTGGATAAAAATGTTCATAATGTACTGTTATCGATATTCTATCATTATCTTGCAATCTAAACTGAATATGGTTTATTTAAATAACAATTTAACTACAAAACTCATTGGTGAACTGGTTTTTCTGCGGTTTGCGTTACGCGAAACAAATTAGGCTGTAGCTACTATCCACATTTTGAAGGTAAGGAATCTTGATCTATTTATTAGTAATTTGAGATCTGTCATTAGCTGTGGTCGTTCTATAATAAAGCTATTTTAATTTAATGTTAGGCTTTGTAGTGTTAACACGTGCTTTCGATTGAAGTTCGATCCGATTTTAATTAACTAATAATCGCGCGTTTACTTTTAATTTTTTCTTCAAATATTTTTTTGGCTTTCGTTTTGTATGGCCAGTTTTTTATGTCGTATGTTGCATAAATACAGAACATTAACTATAGTGAAATGTTGAGAAACGTCTAAGCAACTTTTGTCGCGTTTAATTTGATTTTACAAAAAGTGAACTTCAAAATGATGTATTGCACTTCAAACGGGGTAAGTGAAACAAGATTACGAAACAATAAGCATTATATTTCAATAAATATTATCCGGACAGATCTAAGAAACGCGTAACTTGGTTGGGCAAAACCACAAATCAGAATAGAAGAAATACATAGGAACAGTTTCTTTATCGTTGACTACGTAACGTCCGTGGCTATAAAACCGTGTCAGTTATAATCGATCAAATGTAGCTCGGATATAGGGTTGTCAGATAGTATCCAAAAGGAGGACATGGCCTTCTTTTATAAAAAAAGTCCTCCCATCTCCTGAAAGTTCTATTTTTTCAAGTTTCGCGTGCACGTCTCCGACATAGCTTACTGACGTACTGGACTCTTTCTTATAGAAAATATGAATGTAATATACAAACCACAATACAAACAATGAAAGTTATTTTTATCATTGTATTTACCTAAGCATGTCCTCCTTTTTTAACTAAAATCCTCCTTATTTATCTAAATTACTCCGTTTTTATCTGGAATCCTCCTTTTTTCGTAAACTGCTCTACTTTTAAATTTTTTCATCTGGCAACCCTACTCGGATACGACTTTAACCTGGTACAAAGTTGAAAAACAGGACTTTCGTATTATCTCATCATCCCTCGGAAACCTAGTAAAGTTTCCATCACTTTACTAGGATATAAGTACAATGTTAATATGTTCAATGATTACGACTGAAGGACATGTATCCATGGTCATGAATTAATTTAAAAAAAAAAAAACGACTTTAACCGAATAAAACGATAGTGATGTTTATAAATATTCGCCGAGTGAGCTAATCCATTATCGCGGATTATAGTTCCGAGCGATAACTAGCTTACGCGGGCTACGTATTGCTGTTATCGCACACTACGGCTCCGTTCTGGCCAACTTTGATAATAATGTGTGCTATGATTGATTTTTAAATTCGATTCCGATCATACAGTTGATTATATCGCAAAAAGTCAGCTCTTTGCAATCAATGGGTGAAAGTGATTACCATAATGTTGATCGCTAAAGGCAATATGCGTTAAAAAAGTTGAGAATTTCACCGCAGTTCTACTATTGTTATGGTTTTTATTGAGGTGAAAAAAAAAATTGGTTTAGTGAGCTTGTAAAGTGAGCCGATGAATAGATAGTGGAGCGATCGAAGTGATTTGGTTGTTATAAGTAGGCATGTTATAGGTTATAATGAGACGGGTGAATAGGTGAGGTTAAGTCAGTAGTTCGTTTATACAAACTATATTAAAATATATTTTATTCGTACTATAGAGCCTTATGAATTTAATGCTAGCAACATTTTGCTGCAATTTTCAAAAAAACGTGTGTTGATTTATGAAATTTTGAGGCAATGGCGCTGATTCGGTTGCACAAAAACTAAACTAATTTAGTGAGACTACTATGTCTCTTTCTGACTAAAACATTAGAAAAAGACATGAGATATTTAGTCCTGTCAAATTAATTCTCTTGCTTGTTTTCTATGTGAATTTAGTCTCCATCTTTTTAGGTCGCGACTGTTTTCTCGTAAATTACTTAGAAAAAGTACCAAAGCATGTGTGTAGCCCGCGCATGTAGCCCGCACCAGTTACATGCACCGTGCACAGTCGACTGCATGACAGTGGTAACGCTTGAATTAGGAAACCATCCTTACTGCTTACGAAATAGAGGTGCTGTCAATGTCAAACGGTTACCACTGACGTGCTGTCGACCGTACTAGCACCAGTAGTGTTAATTTTGTGTTCCTAAAGACAGACTTTAAGATGACTGTACAAACCACGAAAATATTAATGTCAAAGGAAAGCTTTGTTAATAAATAGATTTGTTAAAAAAAATCTATATGTAACACTTAAGGCGCATGTAGCAGCCAAGTGGCGCCCCCATCAGTAAAAAAAATATTACTGGCTGAATACGTCATTTATCGAGAATTAGTTTTTGACTAATGAAGTACAGGTATAGGTACTGTAGTTTAATCAGAAACTATTAACTCTGTAATTATAGTTCGCTGTAGCTGTAGACAGAAAAAGTGCCAGCAGTGGCCGTTTTTCAATTGTTTAAAACGAATTTTCGATATACGATGCATTCAGCGAGTTATATTTTTTTTATTGATGGGGCCACTTGGCTGCTACCAAATACCTACTGCTACCTTATCAAAGTATTTCACACAGCTATATCTCATTTTCCTCTATATCTAGTTCAATTAACATATTACCCCTTATTGTTTGCCGATACGTGTACAACGTCTAACACTAGATTGCTATAACAAAACATTTTGGTAGACCGTTACTGATTCTAGATGATGACTTAGATGTTTCGAAAACGAAATAAAAAAGGGTATAAGCACAATTACGACTATAGTCGGCTCCATAGAAAGTGGGCGCGTGCCACAACTCAACAAAAACTGTTGAGAGGTTTTAGATGATAAATAATCCGTGCAATTAGACACGTACGGTGTGTCAGGTGAAATATTCCGTGGTTCAATTTGCGTTGGAGTCGACACAATACTCCGGCATAAACCTAATTACAGCACCACGCGCTACCGTTCTCTTTTTGGTGCCTATTACACCGACAACTCGCCATTATTTGACGGGCTTAATTTTTTTTCGGTACCATATTTTATTCAATAATAACTAACTTCATCTTCCACACATATTTGTCACACCGTGAGAAAGGTCATTGATCATAAGTTCCGTGAAATGAACATTGCGCACTGATGCGCAGGCGCGTTGTGCGCAATTGATTGGATATTTTTTCGCTGGCTCATAAAATAATCTAAGTGTATGTTGGACTATTCGGTGCGGGCGCGGGCGGCACGCGCTGCGCTCGCGCCGTTTACGTCGCCGGTAATAGGCTCCATCTCGCGGATAAAGCAGCGACACCGTTACCTTTCTCAAATCACGTACACTATTGTAATATCCAATCGCTCAGAAATGAGATTGCGGCTAACAAGTTATTTACATTGACGTTTTAATATCGACACCGACTGAAAAAACTATTTAAAAAGGTAATTATAATGTGGTGTCTGTAATAGCCACCGTACGCGCCGGCACGCTGCCTTTGTGACGTAGCTAAGCTCCGAGATTAATTTTGGCGGCACAATGAACCAGTTTATAGTCAATAATACATGCTTTAATAAGTATCAGTTGCGATATTTTGTTTGTCAGTTTGTCAATAGTGAAGTTTCGAAAGCGAGCGGTCGACGTGCCGAGCTGCAGGGGCTGAGTCGATAGGATCTTTATTACGCTCGTTTTTTGAGAGAAAAAAATGATTAATATAAGGGATCGGCGCGGACGGATAAGTAGTTGAGATTGACGGAATGACGCGAGGTCTGTGACCGGGTGAGGGCGGGGGCGAGGGGCGCGGGGCGCTGCGAAAAGCCGCGAGGCCGCATTGCGTTGGCGCAGCCAAAAACTAACCATAAATTACTGGCTACTTGCTGGACCGCTGACTACGACACGCGCGGTACTTTTTTGCCTCCCTTCGATCCTGTTACAACGTAAACTTCTCACGGACATCAGATCATTATAGGCATATCTTTAAGAAATTGCTCGAGTAATGACGTTCGAGAATTATGAGTTTCTGTGTGTCGTGTTTCATAAGAAAATTCGTATTAAGACATTGTCATCTTAATCGTGACTCGAATGATGTCAAAGCCAGTTTTTGTTCTGTGCATTTCCTAAAATTACTTGTTATAGTTCGTCGTGGTGGCCCAGAGTTGTGAACCCGCTTCTTGAGAATCAGATTTCGGGTTTCATACCGAAAGTAGTAATGTGATATTTTTAAAGTCACATGTATTTACTTTAAAACACCAGTGACATACCTAGGTACTGTAAAAGAAAGAGAAGTGAACTGCATCTGAAGAGCAGAAACGCTCTAAATGGTCTCAAATCTGGACTTCTGGACTGATAATTATTTAGATAGGTACTCATTTGCTTATGAATTACTTAACGAACATCCTTTTATGAAAAGAAACCGAATAAAGACGAGTACAGACCCATACATGTGGAATTTCGGTAGCCCAGGGCTTGGCAGGGTCGAATTAGGAGGTTGCCAACGCTGCGTATCCTTAAGTGGTAATACAATATTTTTGTATATTTTTTTAATAACATTTATCGGTTCGTGATCCTTCTTTTTATAATCAATATTCAAGTAGGTGGAAAAGTAATTGCGAATCAGAATAAGAGCTGTAGATCCAAAAATAATAATTTACTCTTACTTTTTTACCCTAAAAGGTTAAAAGGTAAATATATAATGCACGCTAGTGTATTTAACAATGATGCAACGTACGTGTCTAACGGCCAAAATTAATATCCAATCTATCCACGATTTACCCTACTAGAGATAGAAAACTGACATATTTTGTATGGAGCTAATGTCAAATTCCTATCTCAAATCGGGCAAATCGTGGATAGATTGGATATTCAATTTTGGCCGTAAGTGCGCCCCTGTATTAAGGGTGCGTGCGAATCGTTGCGAACGCCTACACTGTATAAATATGTTGTCGTGAGAGGATCTCCGCCGCTTTAGGCTATCATGATATCGGTATTTAATAATAATACATAAGTAGCCCGTGTTAATACACGGCCCGACCTCCTTCGAAAAAGATGCCACGCTTTGACAAGAAATAATCGTTCGTAATCGTCTGGTGTTTCCATAATAATATAAAAATAAAATAGCAATGCGGGTGCTCGGCTACTCCTTAAATATTCATTATACTCGTACATATCAGACAAAGAGTGGCCGCTGCCTGCCTTTCTCCAAGGGAAGGCGACGCTCACTCTAGCGATTACGCGTTTTTTTGCCCCCCTCATTATGCAGATTCTGGCGAAAAAGGAATAAATTTAATAACACGCATTCGTGCGCATGTGTTATCGAACGCACTTGCTTCTGATAATCTGCGCGCGCGGCTTCGCGCAATTACAGTCGGGCGGGAGAGCGCTCGCGCATGCTACGCGGACAATACACTACTACGTTTTTAATTTCAGTTTCATAATACCTAATATGCTACCATTTACATTTGTCGAGCAAGCTTAAGTTACTTAATCCGTCAAAAATGAAAGGTGTATTGCATTTGATTATTCGCTTACCGTAATTGAAATGGTACGGTTGTTACACTACAATGGATTGAAACCTATTATTTACTTATGTTGCATGATTAACAACGTAAATGAGATTGTAACAAACATTTTCTGAGTAATACTATTTCTGGGTTACGAAATTGAGTTTTTTATGGTGACTGGATATGAGGCGAAGTAGATTTAAAACATAATTTCCAACTGAAAGCGTAAAGACGCGTGTGGAAATGCATGTGTTTCCAGGTTTGCGGCGGCTTAGTACGGATAATCTTCGCACCTGAGGAGTGCAATTAATAATGGGTGGGCAGAGCTTACATCTCGTGGGATCTGTGCAAACTCTACTAAAGATTACTACTCACACGTACACGTGAGGGTGGGGAATTAATTCGGTAATCACTCAATTACTAATGCAATGAGGCAGTGTAATTTATGTACTTAGCGTATGTAGTGGATAAGTAGCATGGAAAGCAATTATTGTTTCTAAAACAATAATTGTTATTTGAATGAATAAAACTTGTTAATAGAATGAATTGCTTATTCGCTGTTCAATTGGCAGCAATTACTGTTTCTGATTTAGGAGTTTATGAGAGAAAATATATTGAGAATTATTATCGTTTCAAATTCTGATAATGGCTCTAAGAAATCCATAAAATTATGATTAGGAATTTTACTGGAGGTAATGGTGTTGGTGCTCTTGTTTGCAAACTAAACTTATTTTAAACTATAGCTTTCTTTTACTAATAGTAGATACAAGAAAGGGATGGCAACAATTTTAGTGCCGTCAAATTAGTTGAATTAAAATTTCCATACAAGTTTAGTCTCGGTCTTGGAACGTGCCGAACAAAAAATACGAAGAAGTGTAAACACGTAAACTAATTTGACAACACTAAAATTATTGCCATCCCTTACTTGTACCTACTTTTAGTAAAAGAGAGCGATGGTTTAAAATAAGTTTATTTTGCGAACAAGAAAATCAACACCATAGTCTCGTTATTTAAGAATTGTGATAGGAATGGCAAGTGGTCGAAGATGTGGGGCCGTCGGATGGGTGTCCAAGTGGTGGATCAAGTCGAAAACAGCCAAAAACTGGCCCCCGCACCTTAGCCTTGAATGGTTTAGCCCTCTGGACACGAGCAAATAGCTGACGTGGCCCGCGGCCCGCCGCGCCTTGCATACACAATGTGCGAGCAACAAGACACAAGTGCAGTGGAGACGCAATGCATACAACTTTTGCGATACCGTAACACCCAATTTCAGAAAGCTTTAATATAAGAGAAAAGTTCTGCCATGAATTTTTTGCTATATTTTTACCTAAATTGGCTCTTTTTACCTAGATATTTTTTTTATGACATTTGTTTTTCGTTGAAACTGTTTTCACCCCCTAAATTTTAACAAAATCTTTTGTTTATGGTGGCAATCGCTTGGATAGATCTACGCTAATAGACTTTGTTTTTTTCAAAAAAATATTTTTGCTCTTCTAATAAAAATTTCCTTTTTTCGTCATAATTTTAACGCCGAAAATTCGTCATTTTAGTTGCATATCAAAGAAAAATAAAAGAAAGAAAAATATTTATTTGACACAACTGAGACACATACAAAAGAAAGGATATACATGAACAAGAAATAGATATAGTGAAGAAGTAACAAAGCGAGGAAAAAGTCATTGACAGTCATGCGCCATGTGTGTCTCAAAATTGTGACAAATGGGTGTCCAGCTCAGCATATTGCCAGGTTATTATCACTACTAACTACTGTAATATTTAGGGGTGGCAAACCTTTGGCACTATATGTATGGACAAAGAGTAGACCCTGGCAGTAATGTTTTTACAAGTTGCCATTATTTAAAAAAGAAAGAAGATGGTATGCTCTATTCTTAACATTATTTTGCTATCCAAACCAATCCAAATCAATCCAAACCTACAGATGATCAAAATTGATTATTTATCCTGATCTTTTATTATTTATTTAAGGTGATCACAACGGTTTTCTTTTATAACCGCTCAAACGGAACAATGATGATGTGAGATAGGTACGTCAAAATTGGCCGTTCGTCAATCGTTTGGACAACAATACGTGTCTAGACGGAATAATCTATAAGAAATACTCATCCGAAATCAAATACTACGAACAAAAAGCGCCTTGTCTAGATTCTATAGATTGGACTTGATGAGAGTGTTATCGATGACGTCTTATTTTTGTTACAATTTTATTTGCATGAAATCGTCTCGACAGCTTGCTGTAGCGGGGCCAGTAATGGAGTATTTCGTATTTGCTTCATTTTTTATTTTTTGCTGGTTCGATTACGCGAACGCGATCTCCTCATCATTCTTGGCGAAATTCGGGAGCGTCTCACCCGTCGAGCCTCGAGATATTAATTATTGATTGACGATAAAGTATGCGTAAATAATGTCTGCACGATATGTTTATAATCTGACTTTTTTCATTGCTTGCTTCGATTAAATTTGATAGGTACTGGTTTATCATGAAAATTATAGTTTAGCCTTCCTTTACAGGAAGTTTCGTACTTTCGAAATTCGTCAAATTATATCAATGCTCGATTTAATATTTTACGGGTTGTAATTGGATTTTTGGACGTCAGTCTCTCAAACATAGCTTTAGCCATTGAGTTATTATCATACTTAGTTATAATAGCTCAATGGCCACAGCCCAAAACATCTAGATTACTATTCATTCGCTCATATTAATTAGCATAACAGAGGTTACATCTGAAACATTTGAACTAAGAACAATTTACTTTATTAAATAAATACTGTTTTCAATTTCAGTCCTTTTTTTGTTTTTCGGGTGGAAATCCTCATGGATATCCTCCGTCTGGGGAAGGCGGAGGGTTATTTCGGACTATTACCAACTAAAACCACAGGAGCTCCGGTAACTCCAATGGATCGCGCCGGTGCCTTCTAGTGTTACGCCTTTGTCACGTCCTGGGAAAAAAATACTGTTTCCCTCACAGCAGCACGTGACCACCACGTGCTGCTATCCTCCCCAGAATCGCTTAATAGACGCCTCGAGTCCCCAACTCTTAACGTCCACAATCCCGGAGGTACCCTGCCAGATGTGGCGGCAGGGGATGCAGCGTTTCGCCCTATCTGGGCCTTGTGCCAGGACGATTGCCTCCCTCCAAGCCTGCCTTCGTCCAAGCGGGGTCAGCCCTCTCCCGATCCCTTTCTGCGGCCTCCTTCTGGAGCATGACTGTCTCGTAGAAGGAAGCCACGGTCCTCCAAGTCGTCGGATCTGCCAGCATAGCCGACACTACTGCTGACAGAGAAAGATCCTGCCCGATCCGGTTGACTAGGTCTTGCCGCTCGGAACCCCACGCAGGGTACTCCTCGAGCGTATGTTGTGTGGTGTCCTGGTCACACCCAAAATGGAATACAATGGAATTAAAAAAAATACAAGCTGCAATTTTAATCACGAGAAAGTTTTCAAGTACCATTAAAGTCCTTAACTAAAAATATCCTCAAAGATTACTATTCACTGATATTAATCACCGTAATAAGTGTATGTACATTGTACAATAGGTTGTTTAATTATTATTTTAAACTCCTGGTCACACAACGCAGCGTCAGCTGTCGCCTGCGCCGGCGCAGCCTGAAGAGCCCGAACGCCCCACTTTTAATCCACGCTTAGCAAATAAACGCGCGACTACTGCTACTGTGAACTTCTTCATTTTCATAGTGTTCAGGTAAACTATGAATTGTTGCGTATGTTGGTTCTTATGTGTTGTGTGCTTAATAAGATATTATGTCAAAAGCAACTATGTTTTCTTCGAGATTTGATATGATTTGTGATATAGTTTTGCATAATTCCTTAGGGTGTAAAATTCGAGCCTCATTTTGCTAGACACGATGAAATTAATGACTGAATATGGAATATTTAAATAAACCAACGACTATACAGCCCATAGACGCCTCATAACAGGCAACCAATGTCTGCAACGCATCTATGAAATTTCACTAATGTAGGTCGCCACTATCCACCACTTGAAATCTTCAAATCAGTTTCGATCACTTACATGAGCTGTCAAAACTTCCGTATTAGTGATTAGCCAATAGCCGCCTTGGTAGGGCCAATTGGATTTTAGTATCGCCTCAGCTAGTGGCAGAATTTATTGTACACATTATATTCAACATTAGGCGTCTATTCGGCTGAATGGTCGTTGAAATAAACTAACAGTTATATTCGTTTACGATCACGATATGCGAAAGATAACACCACACAAAGTTGACGCCAGAAATTCCAATAACTTCATAATCATCCGATCGTTATTTCGCTGTTAAAATTACGATTTCTAGAATCGCGTCACTGCATATTTGTGGCATAATTATGGAGGTTCATGGTTTTCGCTGTGGCTAGCTAAGTGCGTGTATTGTGTTTAAAACAAAAGACTCTGTGGAGACTCTATAGTCTGTACACTACTAGAGTTTAATTTTGAAGTGAGAGTTAGTATTTGAATTGGTTTTAATCGTGGGATAAACAATGGGGAGGGTTCAGTCGGGCGCGTCGTCACGCCCAGCACATGTGTGTTTCAACTGTACTATACGGGACCCGTCCGCGGTTTTTTATCGTTCTTTTTCATCGAATAGATGAGTGTCGTCAAGGGCTCGTTACGCGATCATAATTATAGCTTTGTGATTCATTAAAACTTTATTTTATTGCAAAAATGTTACTTCACTTGTTTAACAAAACAATACACCACTTAATAATTTACCAATACAAAATTAATTATTTTTTGAATGGAAAGAATATTTTTATTCCATTAATAATAACGCGAGTTATGTATTTGAAATTATTTTCAATATTATATGGCATTTGTGTGTGATTTTTATTTTGAATAGAACAATAGGAACCATTAATCTTTATCACTATAATCTGCTCATGTATTATTTACTCGAATGTTACGGTTGCAAGACTATTAGATTATCGATTTTATGTCACACAAAAAGCAACTGCATAATAATTCGTATGTAAATTGTATGTGAACGAGTTATCCCTCCGGTGGGGGTGAGTGATGCGAAACGCGTGAGCAATCATTGCGATCGACTCCCGCGCAGGGAGATGACGGAAAAACCCACACATCCAAACACACGACGCACTCACAGCACACACATGCACGCAACCCTATCTACACGTTATATTAGTAATCCATTGTCTATGCAAATAAATATTAATACACCAGACCAGACACGTTATGTATGCAACTCCGTTTTCCACACTTTTTGTCGTATTTTTGCGAGAACACAGGGCAATAACACAACACCATAAACTGTATTTTTTCTTCATGGTAATGCATAATATCGTTAATGGGGTATTAAGTATAACTATCTATGCAGATAAGTTCGGGTGATGAATTTAACGCTTCTGATAACATCTGCAACTGTAACAAAGACATGCGTGCAGTAAAAACGTTATCGTGTGTGCGTATGCGCCACTTGTCGTGCACTCCCACGCACACCATTACACACAAGTTTTTTTAGAATGTAATAATTGTTTTGGTGGAGGAAGTTGCGGATACAAACGGAAAGTAATAACGAAGTTTTTGACCGCACGCAATTGATATTACATTTTAAAATGCGCTATAAGTATGTGGTTTAATAAGGCTGGTGATTTTGATCTAGACTCAGACGCTAATGTTATTTCATGCGAAAGTGTAAATAGCGTTACGATTCATGAGCACGGACGATAGATAAGCTTTCAAAAAATTATTATCATGAAGTAAACGAAAAAAATTGTAATTACAGGGAGTTGCGATAGAATAAGTAATTAATGCGCCGCCCGCTTCGTCCTATCGGGCGACGATCTCGCAAAACGCTCTCATCGAACATACAACAATCAAAGCTCCGTTTTCTACTGTGAAAACAGTAGCAGCACGATTATAATTTGCGGGTAGTTGGGAAACTCGTCACAGTCGCGCGACTTGTTTATAGATTTATCGGCGGATGCGTAGGCGATTAACATCGCCAGGGCTGACCGTTACACAGCGTAAGTTTTTCGCGAAAAAAAGCACAATTATAATAATGATCGTCCCAGTATGAGATAGCCCGAGCTTGTTTATGCAAATGTTTGTACTAATTAAGAGGGAAATATTTTTCAATGTAGTTTGCATGTTGAGTGTTGGAAAAAACTATGCAGTTTCATTGTCACTGGCATACTTAATTAGCTGGGTAAACTTGACTGATCTAGCTATTGTAACAGCAAATGTATCGATGACCGGTCATTGATCGTTTACCCTTTGGTGTACATATTGATGGACGGTCGACCGCACGTTGGTGGTAACACTTTGACATTAGCTGCATCTTTATTTCGTAAGCAGTAAGGGCGGTTTTCGAATTGAGGTGTTACCACTGTCATGCAGTTGACTGTACTCCTGTAGATGTTAATCGATATTTATTATATGTATCCCTAAATTATGGAGTTGCGCCCTAATCTTAAATTCTGCATTTCTTGGGAACAATTCTTAGTCCGTTACGCATTATAAGTCCCTTGTTTGTCGAACTCTACGGCTTTTTAAAGCGGCTTAAATTTGAATGTAAGGCCGGGAAGTGAAGTAAAGGGTTCGTATAGAATGCCGGTTATCGCGTACTTAATCTCAGCGAGCAAATTAGGATTAATTGAACTTTTTCCTTTTAGCTCTGAGCTTCTTTGTGTTGGTGCGTAATTCGTTCAACGTGTCACTCAGGGAAGTATACAGAGTGGATAATAAATATAATCAAGTAACCGTTATTTTCAGTTTTAGGTATTTCAAAGGAACCTTCTTTAAAAGTACATAGATTTATTATATCATAAAGTTATTTGTGTCACAGATAATACATGACTAGAGTGCATGAATCTACTCAAAAAGTAATAATTATTAGATAAGATAATGATAGCAATTAACGCTTATTTTGCTACTGGTTTAGCAAGTCATCAACATTCATAGACACTCATTTATAATGAGTATTTTTAGAGACATACCTCATTGTTGCAGCAATAGGAAAGTTATTAGAGCTACATTGTTTCTTCAAGTTGAAGATTGGACCGTTAAAGACTTATCCAGTTATACTTAGCAATTAATTTGTTAGTGTTAATGGTTAGCGAATTTAACATTACAAAGTACGAGTAATTTTCAAAAATATGTCTTATTTATAAATATTGAATTACTACCTTAATAATGACTGCCTCGTTGGTCTAGTGGTTGCAAGCGCGAATACTGAGCGTGGGGTCCTTGGTTTGATTCCCGGGTCGGGCAATTTCATTTTGTTTTTTCATTAGGAAATTCTCAGTAGCAGCCTGGAGTCTGGATTTGTGCCCGGTCAATGGCAATAGGCTCGCCCCCTATTACATGGGACTATAACATAACTGGCGAAATGTGGGTGTACTATACACCTCTGCCTACCCCTTCTGGGAAATACAGGCGTGATGTTATGTTATGTTATGTTACCTTAATAACCAATAGGCTTGATAATTAAGGAAAGCATTTTTGAATATTTATGAAGGCTGTTAGGAGAAAACGCGAAATTGGTAGCATGGATATATATATTTTTAAGCTCTATGTTTGCATTGAATCTAAATATTTTTATCGATACAGTATCACTGTCAATAATCTAACATTTGCATAAACATGTAGCTCAAAAAAAACAAGGCAAGTGTTTACGCGACTTTCATGTCGCTTCAACAGCTCCTATGATTCCACGCATAGTGCGTCAGAACTAAGGGGTGAGGGGTGTAGGTATCTATAACCCGATGGCGGTTACGATCTCTCAGGTGTGACGGGACGGAAGCCCGCTATCATTAAGGTACCCACATGTAGTGCGTGCACGCACACTGGCACCCACCCGCCTTGTTTATGCGATGTCCTTGTGTGTTACGTATATGATGGGACGGATTATGCGATGAGCTTTTTATTGATTTTAAAGTTAGGTGCAAAATTTAGTTTTTTTAAAGTTGGTGCACATTTTTAGAATGACTTTGATGTTTGAATTGCATTGAAATTTTGAATAAGATGATGTTAGGATAAAGAAAGAAGGAGCACGTTATTAAATTTTAAATTTAAAGTTTTGATGGGAATGTGGAATAAATTTCGACAGAAAACCTTTGGAATAGACTTTCTTCAATGTTTTTTTATTAAATATAGGTACGACAACGGTCACCAGCTCTGTTTCCTTCCTTTATGTGGCATTAAAAACTGATTTTCAATTTCTATTTTATGTTTGTAACTGTCAAAGCAAGACTTTTGGTTGATTCAGAATACCATCTTATTTATTTTTGATATTGGGGTTTATTAATCAGTTTTTAGTTTTTACTTAGTTTTTCACCTTTTGTTTCGATAATTTCCATTCTTTAATATTTTGTGTGGATTCACAAACCCACATAACCAGAGATAAAAAGAAAACTTTAAATTCTCTACGGTAAGTACAGAATGTCTTTTTCTGCGACTATCATCTCAGTGTCAACTTTCTTTATATTATTTACAACAAATGTATGTTGTAAAATCCATCTATTTTTATTTGGTCTGCTTCTTTTCTTACCAACCTACATTTTTACAAAAAAAAATAACTTTTCTCTTTACTTCTTTTTACTCTAAATAAAAGTAATTCGTTCTAATCCCAACCTGTGCGCGCATATCCGTGGATCCGGGGCGACACAGCCCGCTAGCCACCCGGCGAACAATAAAATGTGTTGCGACTAAATATTACTAGTTTCGTTGCGCTTGCGTTCCGATACACTTAATCGCTTCCAATTGATTCGTTTTTGCAATGTGCTGCATAGTTATTAAGCTTCTGCGTTTAGCTTGTGAGCTTACTTTTTGTGGTAGGAAACCATTTGAGTTTTCCTTTTTTGTCCTTTTGGCAATATTGCGAATTAGGTTTTTTTTGGGTTTTTTGAAAACTTCTTCACACTTTTATTTTCTTGAATCTCAAAGATGTGCTTTTTCCAAAGGAACAAAAATATCATTCAACCGCTTTTACCTGAAGCCTGAAAAGATCTAGATTGGCTTATTCTAAGCTATTTATTTATTTTGAAACATATATCATAACATCATAAGGGGCTCGTTGCGAAGCAACGACTGCGCGGATTGTACGATCTGCAAGGTTAAACTGCATTTGCCACGTTCAGTCTGTGGATGGGTGACCGTTTCGTTACACCACGAGACCCCTCCGTGCCTCGGAGAGCACGTTAAGCTATCGGTCCCGGTTGTCATACGAATATCTATGGCAGTCGTTACGGGTAGTCAGAAGCCATAAAGTCTGACAACTGGTCTAACCTCCGAATGTCAGTATTACCCAGTAACTGGGTTGCGGGGGTCTGATGGCAGTCGCTCCGTGTAAAATACTGATGTTCAGCCGCATGTGGCTAGACTGGAAGCCGACCCCAATATAATTGGGAAAAGGCTCGGAGGATGATGATGATATCATTACATCATAAGTTACTTATCTTAGTTGGGACATTTTCTGCATAGAAGGCTTCACTTATTTCACTACGTCATAAAACATCCTGTGTAGTCACTGAGGTATGTGTAGTTCCTACTATTATTATAAATGCGAAAGTATATGGATGTTTGTTTCTTTGTCCTACGATCACGCTGAAACGGCTAAACGGATTTAAATGAAAATTTGCACACAGATAGACCTGCCTTCGTAATCCAAGTAGACATAACAAGTAGACATAAGGTATTTTTAACGACATACCACGGGAGCGAAGCCGCGGGCGTCAGCTAGTCTAATAAAAAAAAACAAAATAACCCTTTTAACAACTGTCTTTAATCATTATTTGTTTTCTGTCGTACCTAATTGTATTCTTCGCTACCGTTTACATTGTTTACACAACCTACATAAAAAGTTCCGTGGCGAGTCACTTGCAAGGTGTCTACAATTAGTCGAGTATCGCCTGCAATATCTATCTAATTGCCTGTTACAGGTCCACCCCATCTTTCAATTTTACTACTATCACTGTACTTATTATCACCTTTGTACCCACACTCAATAGGGTTTATTTTTTAATTTATTCATGACCATGGATACTTGTCCTTCAGTCGTAATCATTGAACATATTATACTTATATCATAGTAAAGTAATGGAAACTTTACTAGGTTTCTGACCCCTCATCCCCATGTTAGACTGGTATCGCCAAAAAATATGAAAATTGCACACAACGTAGATTTTAGGTTGAAGAATAACTTTTACTAAGTTTTTAAATTTAAATTGATTCTAAATATTTTATTTTCCTGTTTGAAATTTCATTTTTTTAATCTATTGATCACGTGATACAAAACGTCTTGAGATTAGGCCGCCATTTGTCAAACACCCTATTATTTGAGTCACGTCCATACGTATATACGAGTTAAAAGTGCAGGAGGTAAGTGCAATTTTTGTATAAAGAATATCGAAGCTATACCTTTTTATTTTATTTTCCTATACACATAATTTTTACATAACTTTCTGTGTGCATAAATAGATTTAAAAAAAAAATAAGCACGACAGGTACAATTTGGTGGTATTTAAGGATTTAGAAGTGAGTTTGCTAGTAATTACCCGACTGCGCCAGGAGGAGGGTTATGTTTTTCGAGTGTATGTATGTATGCATGTATGTATGTATGTATGTATGTATATTTCTTTGGCACGCTCTGTAGCCTAAACGGCTTGATGGATTTGAGATTGAGAGGTGTCGTTAGATTCGTCTTAATTCTGAGAGTGACACTGGGTACATCAAAATTTAAAAAAATGAAAATGGCCGCTTTTTGGCGCCATATTAACTCTTCAAAAATTTATTTTTTCCGTCAAAAACTATCGAGTGGGGTATCAAAATAAAGGGTTTTATAAATGCTTTACAAAAATATATAGAACTTATATGTTTAAATGTAATTTGGAATGAAAAATGCTAAAAAATAACAAAATATTCAACGTTAAAAATGAATTTGACTTTTCAAAAAAAACATTAATAGTATGATAAATAAAACATGACAAAACTAAAAAAAATTAAATAAAAAAATTAATTAACAAAAACAAAAAACCCGACTGCGTGTGTGTAAAAATAACAGAAAAGATATAAACAAGACTTATCAACACGCAGGCGGAGGCTACCTATGAACTATTTTGTAATTCATGACCAAAAACATACGTAGCCTCCGGCTGCGTGTTGATAAGTCTTGTTTATATCTTTTCTGTTATTTTTACACACACGCAGTCGGGTTTTTTGTTTTTGTTAATTAATTTTTTTATATCTTACAAAATAGCTGCGCACAGGATAAGGTAGCGGCCAAACGTCCATATTTTTTTTTATTGGTTTTTAACCAGACGCGTAAGGTTCATTATTCATTCATTCATTACATTTTAAGCTCGTCCATCTCATTTGTAGAATAAGTTCAGAAGTCAAAAGTGACACCAATGATTCACGCATCTGTATCTAAACACATATTTGCGAATGTTCCAAGTTATTAAGTACAGGGATTAAATTTTCTTCGATTTTGTCACTTTTTGTAACGTTGACACACCTCTACAAAAGATACAATCGATCATAGCTTTCTCTTTGTCTATTTTATTGTAAGACTCGACTCGTATCATATCCACACCATGTATTAGATTTTGTATTTTTAAACGACGTTATTTTTCATTGTGAAAAATAGTTAAGCCGAAACTTTTAGCTATTTATGCACATTAATTAGGTAATTTGAATATTTATACAGATTATCCTCTTGAAATGTCAAATAGATGATTTATCTTGTTGTGTCAGCAACATTGTATTACCAGGAGACAAATTTGCTTCGAGTGTGCCACCTAATTAATACGAGAAGCGTAGGAATAAAGCTGGTTTTTTGTCCGATATATGGTCACACTTCAGTATACTTGCTTACAATTTCAAATATCTACTGTTTTCTTTGATTTTGTTGGTTTGGTTGTTTTGTACTAGTAAATCAACAGCTGTATCAACAATATTTACGGCTTCTACATTAAAGGCTCTTTCTTTGTATATGATAATGTCCGCCTCGTCTCTAACTTTTCTATTTCTTGTAGTCATCATCACAATCAGCCGTGCAGCAGTTTTATATGCTAACCACCTCGGTCCTGTGCCAGTCTCATCCAGATATTAGTCACAACAGACTTAATGTCGCTAACCCATCTTACCAAAGGACGTCCGACATTTTTTCTCCCTTCTGGACCACCAATCCATCAAGATGTTGCACTCATCATCATCATTCATCATCATTTCAGCCGAAAGACGTCCACTGCTGGTCATAGGCCTCCCCCAAGCATCGCCACAACGACCGGTCCTGTGCCTTCCGCATCCAGCGGATTCCCGCGACCTTCACCAGGTCGTCGGTCCACCTTGTGGGGGGCCTACCCACGCTGCGCCTTCCAGTACGCGGTCGCCATTCCAGAACTTTACTGCCCCATCGGCCATCCGTTCTGCGAGCAATGTGCCCCGCCCACTGCCACTTATGTTTGGCAATTCTTCGGGCTATGTCGATGACTTTCGTTCTCCTGCGAATCTCCTCATTTCTGATTCGATCACGCAGGGACACTCCGAGCATAGCCCTCTCCATTGCCCTTTGAGTGACTTTGAGCCTTCTTATCAGGCCCATTGTGAGCGACTACGTTTCAGTACCGTAAGTAATTACTGGCAACACACACTGGTCAAAGACTTTCGTCTTGAGACACTGCGGTATTTACGCGGTGCGGTAGGTAGATGTTGCACTATCTACCATTATTTCTTCTAGATATTAATTCCCTGAAACTTTTTTCTGACCTTGTCCTTCACATCATTATTGACTCGTGTAGGAGCTTTTTACAGGGATCCAGCAGAATACCAGCATCAGGCTTAATATCCTGGCAAAATGCTGAGCTGGACACCCATTTGTCAGAATTTTGAGACACATGGTGCATGACTGTCAATGACTGCTGTGCTTGACAATTTTTTCCTCGCTTTGTTACTCATGTATTAATTACTTCTTCGTCTATGAATATATTTCTTGTTTATGTATATTTCTTTCTTTTGTATGTGTCTCAGTTCAATTTTTTTTTTTAAATTTCTTTCTTTAATTTAGTTCACCATGTAGGTAACAAACAACAAAATAAATGTAAATCTTGCCGTCTATTCCATTTGGTGACCTCTCCAAACAGCGAGTCCTTGGTGACCTTTCTGCGACACAATTCCTTGTGTGCTGACATCAGAAGCTCGGATTGCCGATAGCATAAGTGACTATATTTAGAATCTGTGCTACTGATTAATGGACGTTTTAGTGGGGCGTGTGGCGGTTATGGCTAAGTCATCTCACGTCGGCAATTGACACCGTAACCCCAGGCTTTAAGACTATCTTCCATCACCACCAATTTAGCAATTGTCTACGAAATGTAGGAATCAATCGTCATGATTTATATTTGGGTGCTTATATGGCGGGGCTTAATTTTGTGAGTTATTTAGTAATGAACAGAGTCCTTACCAAAAAGAGCCGGATAAAAGAAGTGTGTAGGAGAATTACCTATATCTAAGCTACAAATTTTTTATTTAGAACAATAGCTGTTTAAAAACATTTTTTTTTTTTTAATTAACATTCTAGGCCGAATACTCTTTACGTTTCTTTTACTAACAAGATTTCTATAGTGTATAAATCATTTTCTTGTTTCCATATCGCAAACTTGTATTGAATTCCGATCAAGATATACAATTCATATCATAGAGCGATCGTATATCATGCTCGTCATAACTAACATGCATAATTAGGTAATAGCATCGCGGTTGAAACGCACAGATGAATAAAGAAATGACAGTTCTGTTCTTATTTATTAATATGCAAAATTGATATCGGTCCCAAGTCATGAGTGAGTAGCGACACGGTAAAATTGGTGAATTGATGCAGAACTATCATTCATAGACAGTAAAAGAACGCTCCGATTTTACTAAATGGTAAAGGCTGAGGATCGGGGATCAGGCAGCAAGTGATTGAGACTTTAATAACTGTTTTTGCACCCCCCTCCCCATATTCGGAGTCTCTGACATTAGCTTCTTGACCCCCCACCCCATACGAACATGACTCCTGAGAGTCCCTGATATAAGCTACCCATGTAGCACCAGTGTAGCACTATACTACAGACTAGTGAGACATCTGTCCAGTTAGACCATAAAGTAACTATAATGACGTCAGTATACAAATGTCTTTGAGTGAGACATATAGGTACAGTCAGATCCAAAAGTACCTTACACCTACCTACCATCACAAAACCTTACCTTACGTTTGTGTGGTAGGTACCATAAACATCAAACCAATTTTCTCAAGAGTTAATGGTTTGTCTAAATAATGACGATACCATTGTTTAGAAATAAGCATAATATGTTTCGTTATTCACTGTCAATAATTTTAACAAGCAATATTTTTTTTTTAATGCTTTAATATTTTTATTTGATTCTGATAATTCTATTTGAATAATTGTTATAATTTTTTTAATTTTTTTTAATTGAGTGGTTTTATCAATTTAAATATAAATTATTGTACGCCTACATGGTCGAGTAGAGATATCGCACACCATGCTCTTAGCAATAGCACCCTTTAACCACTGTCTCACATTAAATTACTTTGACATTGACTTTGAAAAATTTTGTTCATCGACCTTTGCCACTGACTATACATTACCTTTAAAGAGATATAATAGATATGAAAGCTTGTTGGTGATAAACGTTAGTCCTTTTGGCTTTTGTACCGTGTCGTACCGTGGCGTATCTGCTCACAATAAACATTTTTGTCAGGAAATGGATTGGACTAACAAATAACTAGAAATGGTTGCATCGCGTGCGGAAGGTGGATTATATTTAATCAGATAGATGTTAGACTTTTTCAATAACGTCAGATAACTTTTATCTGAGGATTCAAGAACATTTTGATAGCTTTTGTATAGCCATTATATTCGGATTAAATGCAAAGTTCATGAAATCGTCTCCTAATCTGTTTGTATATGCTGCATTCATCATAGGCCTCATCAACTGCCAAAGTTCTTTTTGGGTTTTTTCATTTGATACAAGGTCGGTAGATAATTAGAACAATTTGAATAAAAAAATATAGTAACTACCTTGAATAACCTAATCGCTATTCGCTCCATATTTGCACCACACGTGTTATCTACAATTACTATTCATCGCACGGACGACGCGCTAAACATGTTAGGCACACGAGTTTAGTTAATAGTTTACGAGCCATTTTTACTATATTTACCAATATCACATACCTTATAGAATACCTAATATCAAAAGGAAACTTTGTAAGCTCATATCGAGGGTTTACTGTTAAAACTTATAAAATAACAATTTTTCACAAAAACACAGTCATGAAGAGCTCTGGTATTTATAACTGGCATAATGTAGCGAAAAATTGTTATTTAGTACCTTAGAATAAATACAGTACATTTCGCAGTAAACCCTTGATATTTTCCTAAAAATGATGCATTATTTCAAATACTCAATTGCTTATTTTTCCATCGTTTTCAATACTCACCTACTTCACAATTTGTCTACACTTTTCATTAAACCTATTATAGGTTTAAGAAAGTAGAATGTGATAACGAGATTTAATAAAGATCTAAGATTAATATTTATTAATATTTGTGTGATGAACATAGGTGTTTGTGTTGTTCTGGGTGTTTCTTATGTATTATAAGTATGTTTTTACAAAAAAAAAAAAAGGTATACATGTATTATATCCATTGTCTAGTACCCATAGCACAAGCTCTGCTTAGTTTGGGACTAGATGGTGCTGTGTAAAATATCCCAAAAATATTTATTTATTATTTATTTATTGCAAAGAAATAGCTTAGACGACATTATTGCGTTAAAATAATGAAAAATATACTCAGACCTTAATAATTACATCGAATGTAGTTTTCAATTCTCAATCAAATCAATTTTGTCGAAGTAGATTACCTAGGTCCGCATCATTTGTTATTCTGTTTTCTGAGAAACTTGTAAGTTGCAGAAGTTACTTTGTAGTGTCAAATAACTGTTAGATGACATGTCCAACATAGGAATTGCAGCGAGAATGTCTGTCTGAGAAAGGTCTGCTCGTCCTGAGCAAACGTTGTGCGTAACGCATTTCGCGCGCTGCCTACAAATAACCCTATTTGCGGTTTAGAGTTAGAACAATAGATTACTGGGCGACGTTGTACAATCGTCCAGTTATCTGTACCAACCGGCGGATGCGATAGTGGTAATAGCGGTTACTATCGACCAGATAGATTCGGCTCCTATCGGCCCTACATGGGAATTTATACTCGTGTGTACGAGTACAAGCGTAATATAGTTGTTTCGTTACACGAAATGTACCATAGTTTGAGATAAGAAGCCATGGCTTTATGATCCCTGTCAGCAACATGTTTCGGAGATTAAATTGTAATAATAAAGTGCATATTTGCGATATATCAATTTATTTACTATGTTGCTGTTTTATTGGTATTTAATATTGTATATTTTTTGGTGGTGAGTTTTAAATCTTTGAACTTATGACAAAGATAAAAAAAAAATTGTGTGTGTCAGGAAATGACAAGTGGCTATAGGCAGTAGTCAACAAAACAAAAGCTTATCGGGTGCTTTGTTCCGATAGGCGTCAGATCGGTAGACGCATATCAAAGCTGTGTATATCAAAGCTGTGTATATCAAAGCTGTGTATATCAAAGCTCGTAGTTAAAGTTCAACGCACAAAGTGCATAATCGTAGTAATCAGTCGGAGCCAAATGTCATCGACCCACTTATCTCGTCCGTCCATCCCTTTTACAATTACAACAACAAATGAGTAAGAGTCGTGCACCGATACGCGCGCACGCATCGATACCGATGCAGAGGAATAAAATCCTGTGTGAACGAACTCTAATCTCTGTTTTGTGCTTCCAGACTCTGGCGAGATGTAAACGTGCGCACGCACTGATAGATCGGTTATACGTTATGTTACAATCGGTTGTCTCATTCGGTTTGTTGTTCCGTGTTTAGGGTAATCTGAAACCGTAAGATATATGTATAATCAATCAAGGGGTAATGATATAATGTTTCAGAATAATTAATTAATTTACTCGAAAATAGTCAATTAATTATTGACAAAACCAACACAAATTGATCCCATATACTGGAGTATTTTGAAAACATCAGCGATTATGTATTTAAGGCATGTTTTTACTCATCATCTCGAAAAAAAATACTATGGGACCATCCCAGAAATCGCAAAAACTACATATGTGTTCACATAAATCGACAAAATGTAGGAAATAGCTTGTTTTTTTTTCGCGATTTAAGGTTTGGTCACATAGTAAGTTTAAAGTACAATCATTCCTCCTTCCTTCATCATTCATCATCATTTCACCCGAAAGACGGCCTCCCCCAAGCATCGCCACAACGACCGGTGCTCTGCCTTGAGCGCGCTTTCCTTCTATCCGGCCCAGTATCAAGAGCCTTTCCAGACATGTATATAATTATATGAACGGAAATACAGACTAATTGAGACAATATATGATAACACCTAGTTTATCAATGACTTGATGACTGTACAAAAGTAAGTATGAGATTTGCTAAAAAGAGATTATAAGACAGTATTTTGAGCACAATCACTGTTAGTAGATAATACTGAGATAACTCCTAAACAAGCCGTCAAAATGACAGAACTATCCTGATTTACTATTTTACTACTTTAAGCCCATACCAAAGCGTGAATTTGGGTATTTCTAAAGCGCGCCGTCATTTAACACAGGTAGATTTCTTTAGAAACAGCGTCCTTGTGACATTACCGTTAAAGTGATGATCCTGTTTGCAACAATATTGTTTACAACGACTTAACTGACGTAATATGGATAAACAATAGCCCCAATTGCCGGCCACGGATTTCTTCAGTATTGTTCAGATGCCATAAAACACAGGTAAAGGCTACCTCACTTGCAAAAACATCTTAATTGCTTTAAGTTACAAATCTGAGCCGACACGTTTGATTTTTGGGCTAAGAAGGCACAGTTTTATTTTTGATTATTGTATACAGAGTTTTTTTTTTGTTTTGAGCTGTTTAAAATAAACAGCTTAAGCGACAACCCAAACTAGCTTTGAGCCTTTGTTGACACATAACTGTCCCATTCAATGTTTAGTTTTTCAGTAATTATTGAAAGTTAAATGTTTAATTAGATGTTTAGCCGTTTTAATGACAATAAAATAAATACATTATAAATAAATAAATATAAATGTTTTTGGGGCATTTTTACTCAGCACCATCTAGTCCCAAACTAAGTAGAGCTTGTGCTATCTAAATCTAAAATATCTAAATATCTTTGGGACATTTTTACACAGCACCATCTAGTCCCAAACTAAGCAGAGCTTGCGCTATGTGTACTAGACAATGGATATAATACTTATATACATTTTTTTTGTGAAATACATACTTATAATATAATCTATTAATTTAAATTTATTCATAATTTGTTACTTTATTGCCCTTTGCCTTCATTTGCTTTTTATTTTGGTTACTGCAATTAAAATTCCGTATGTGGCGCGGGTAATATTATTTTCATGGCATATTTGTTATATTATTCAAGTCATTGAAAGGGCAGACGCACACGTCATATCAACGCCGTATTCAACCTGTATGCACTTTACTTAGAAACTGAACTGTCGAATAATAAGTGCATTGTGTGACCGTATACGTATCACTTGGATTAGTGAGGGGAATACGTAACGTCGATAATTTGCACACCCAATGAAGTGAACTGCGAGCAGCTGACATAATTTTTATCGTAATGAGAATTTTTATCGTGTCGTATCGTATTTTATTAACTAATAAGGTTTTTCTAGTGGGTTTCAAAACATTTAATCGATGTGCTCATCCATTCATACGTTCCATCTAGTAGCATTGACTTTTATGAACAAAAACATCTCTTTTGGCCCTTTAATCTAACCAACACGAGTTTATCAGATGTCCATTATCGAAGGTCCTGATCGAGGTCAACGACTCATGTGAGCATATCGACACATCGACAGCGGCGGCAGGGCGGCGCGCGCCACGCACTTCCGACGCGACGGATTTGCCGGAATCGGCGCGGGCGCATCAAACGCGTTGCAAAATTCGGTTGGAGGTGCGCGCGCGTGAATCAATTTGAATATTATTTTTTCGGTGCCGACATGGGAATGGCTACCGCCCGCCATGGACATCACACACAATGTTCGCAATACTGTTCCTCGCCGGACTTAACTTTAACAAACCTTTTTGACACAAAACATAAGAATTTTTATAGCGCATAATCTCTGCATGTAGAGGCTTTATGAGACGACCCGAATTTTTTCGTTGACATTATACCTCCATATTACATTCAGATGCTCCTTGTCGAAATTAAGGCGCATATTATTAATTACGTCCGTTCAAGAGAGCACTTGTAAAAAGCTACAATTTAATTACGAAAAAATGTCGCCGCTTCATTATTTTTTTCAGTTGGATACACTGAATCCGAATTTCGTCGAGTTGAAGCTCACACGGGCTTTCTTGCTACCTACATCTCACGTTTTTGAGTAGCCGTAATATTTAAATTGCCGACATAGCTCCTCCGGGCATACCTTGCATGGGAATGTGCGCGGCGGTCGTCAAAACCCGCTTTTACCGAATGCGTTAAGCACTCTCCAAACGCATCGGAGCTAACCTTGCCTTCCTTGTCTAACTCGTCAGCGAGGAACATCGAAGACAAAGAAGTAATAGTGGAAAGTATGACAACTTTTACTGGACATTTGTTACGTTAGCAAACGCATCCCGCCTAAAATTTTGCATGGATGCGTTGCGCATGCGAAAATGAGTTCGGGCGCAGGCGGCGGCGCACGAGCACGTACTCAATATTACCTGCCGATGCATATTAATTGAGGAGGAAGTTTTGTCAACAATATCTAATGTGCTCCGCGAACTCGCCGCGGTTCCATTGATAGCTTTTTGTTTCATATATTCGTTTCCAAAGTACTTTTATAGGCGGCGCCATATTAAATACTGCAATATTGCATAATGTATGACACACACATAGATCTTATTGAAAACAATCGATATGATTGTTCACGTTAGACGATGCTCTACAATATCTCTATTCGTAGGCAAGTGGTTTAACTGGGTTATTCCATATAAATCGTTCACTACTTGAGTATTAATTAGCGATTATATTATCAATGCGGCAAATAATCTTCGTGTTGATTACTAACAGGTTTATTCTTCAAGTGGAATTATCTCGAGTGCTTTATATCGTTTCCTTGATAAACACAATATAAAAATTCTTTGAATAGTGTTATCTATGCAATTGTATTAACGTGTTTAGATATGCTGCTAAGTATACTCGTACTTTCCTATATATTTAACACTCTTGGTAAAGACTACGTTTATATTCCGGATTCTTCTTTGATATAATTGCAAACAAGGCTCTCTGCATAACTTTTTGATATTATACAAATACAATAATACATACAAATGATAAAGCGACAGTACGATATGTCGACCATCAGGGGTGTGACAGCACGTCAGCTCAACAATGACCCGTTAAGATGCTGCATTGAATTTGCAACCGTCCCTTTCTAACATACGGCAAATTGCGCGTGTGAGAACAGAGCGGAATCGCGCTGTTTTCGTGTTTATTACATTTTTGCAAATATCTTAGCGAAAAAACATGTAAATAAAAATCTGTTATATCAGAATCTAGATATGTACAAGATATATCTTATTCGCAAAAAACAATAGTAAACACTATTGGGATTTCTAAATGCAATGCGAAATAGTGCAAAAACAGACCTTACTTTGGAAAATAAACCTATCCAGCAAATTTTATTAAATTGTGTTTTCCCTATATCAAAATCTAGTAAATATTATGAAAAATCTTAAATATGAAAATTAGATCAAAGTCGTATCCACAAATGAAAATATTTTGATTCTAAAATCCCTATTTTTCCCAATGCCGCCCCTTAACTGGCTACCTAACCTGGTGACTGGCTAATCTTTTTCCCACGGCATGAGCTATTATAATTATTAGCTCATGTTGACACGAGAACGACAATAGTTTGAAGAAATAAAATTGTCTTCAAACTGTTGTAACATTTGTTACATTTTTCGTGTATTTGTTTGTCGTAACTATGAGGTAGGGTCACTATAAAAAATAAAATGAAAAATTTCCGGTATATTTTTCCGAAGAATCTCTGGATTCTAAAACTGATTAGAAAACTCTCTTCATAATTTCTGAATGACTTTTAAAACAGACGTCACAAAGCAGTGTATTTCATTCCGCTTCACTGTCAGCTGTTTATTTTTAGTGTATCATTGATGTTAGGTAAGCGATAAGCAAAGATTATCGATATCATAAAATAATGCGAACGTGCCTATTTTTAGAGTTTTATATCTAATTTTTGATCTGTTCGCTGATCTGAATGAAAGTATTTTATATTAATGATAAATGTATCAATGAAAATATAACACGATTTTCTTGTTTAATTTTTATTTGATAAGATATGTACCTAACTCTTTACTTAGATAATAAATAATATGTAGTAAAGAAAAAAACTTTCCAAAATATTTTAATTAAGTATAATCTCTTCCTATCCTGATTTTAGCATAATTTTAAATACGATATACTTTTTAACCGACTTCAAAAAAAGATTCTCAATTCGATGGTATTTTTTTTATATGTTTGTATCCTCCGAATTCCGTCACATATCAACCGATATGGATTTTTTCATTTTATTTTATGGATATAGGTACTTCCAGATTGGTCCCGTTTTTATAAAAATCTAGTTCTGATAATGGGATCCATGTGGAATTGAGGGAACTCTTCAAATATTATAGGCATACATATAGCGATTTTGGTATTTTCATCAACACATCAGGCATTCAGAAAGTATCATTTGGTGAAAATCTGATGAAGATTCGGAGATAAAGAAGGGAACTCATCAATGGATGACAGCAAATCATCGGGGATTGCAGCAATCGCTTGTCTTTCTATTGTTAATGTCACTAAAAATTTAAAAATAAATAATTAAAAAAAAAAGTCGGTGCCAATTTTTTCTTAAATCAAACCGAATCAAAGGCACCGACTTCCTAAACTGTTTCGCACAATTATTTTATTATTTTAACGCATTTTACGCATGCTAAGCGAATTCTAAAGATTTAAATTGTGGAAAGAAAAATCGCTCACGAGCAGGATTCGAACCTGCGACTCCTGGCACAAATTATTTTATTCTTTTTGAACTTGGTTTTTTTTTTTTTAAAGTTCCTTCTATAAATAAATCCGTACCGACAAATACGATAGGAAATCCATATCATAAAAGATTGTCTAAAGATAAAATAAAAGTCTAACACCGAAATATTTCCGTAGAACGATATTCGTGTCATTTGTTTAAACAAGTTTCTCAGATAGAGCACGCGTGGATAATCCGTGCCGCAGATATGATACGAATATCTACGCGGCATGACGGCGTATATAGACGTATGTATGTATTGTACGTGCATTATCGCAGTAAGTCGCGGATTACCGCACTGATTTATTGTTTTATCGCGTTTTGTCGGAATTCTCAAAGAGATCGCGACACGATTACGCGTACTTGTTTTTGACAGAACGTCATTGGATTTATTTTTATCGTATTATTATATTGTAGTGTTTATATAATTGTGTTGCTTTATGTGATGGAGGAATTATGAATAGCTGAGATTGTGAGTTAGGAATCTCTTCGAGAATTTGCGTGTAATGTAACAAGTCAAAATGTCACATTGGTTCGATGTTGAGCATTACAATAAAATAGTGCGCTAGCTCAGCGGTCGAACCGAGGAGCATTCGCTTTTGTAACCGCTCGCTTTTTCCAAACTGCGAACATTCGTGCATGTAACATTGATTCATTTATTTTGGCGTTAGTTAACTTTACAGGTGGTGGACACTGTATTACTCGGCTTAACGTACTTACTGTTGTAATAGTCGAAGTTGTAATATTCCAAGTCTGCGTGCTCGCCTCGACGTTTTCACCGTTATTATGCTCAAACCCGATCGGGTTTGAGCATAACAGCTCTGTTGAGGTGGTTAATGACCGGTGTCAAGGGACGTAATGTAACATGTTACAAAGCGAGCATTCATACTGTCAGTACGTGGAAATGAGCACGAACACGCGAGCAACGAGTCGCTCCTTGCTCGTTTTGAGAGCTCCGCCCGCAGCGGTTTTTAGCGAAGACCTTTCAGTGTTACGCGGTTCAGTCAGTACACGCCGCGACAAGTCGTCACGAACGCACGTGCCACTCGCATTTTGACTGAGAGTGTCTTGCGAATCTGGATCACGGGCGAGCAAAGAGTTTGAAATGAGCATGTTACACGGATTTTAGGACACGGCGTAACATGCTCGCTGCGAATGGTACATTACGGTCCGTAACACCGGTCAGTACACGACCTTTACATTACACGAGAATGCATGCGGTGAGTGACCTTTAAAAATCACTAATTTCTTCTGAAATCCCAGTATTACTTTCATTTCAAACGCCTAATACACTCATAACGCTCGCGCCTTACGTTCAGTTACAGTTCAATTATCTAGTATTTGTTTTTAATTTAGACCCCAAATCTTGAATATCTACTTAACTGTGCCTACCAATTTGACGGCCAATGGTACGTAACGGTGAATAGTGAACCAAATCACACGTTTGAACGTGAAGCAATAACGAAACCACTGTGAGGGATCCGACTGATTGCTCACACGTTAGCGAAAGCCGAACAAATTAACTTAGCACTTCGATGCCCAGAAACCATTTGTTTCCAATTTGTGGGCCGCTCGACAATATGTGTGTGTACCCTTCTGTGTTTATCCCGTCCAAAAACAGTGCAAATGACACTAATTATGCCATTGTAGCGGGGCAGTGTTAATAAATTGCTCATACCGCTCTGAATTCTACTAAACCGTATGGTGTACGGTCTACGAAAATTGAGGTATGTTACTAAACTTGCACATGGATTTTGGATTGCGATAATTGAGATGTAGATAGACAACTTGTGGGCTATCCAAGCATTGTTAATGGTGAGGAGGATCGAGGTATTATGTTTCTCTAACACAAAGGTATAGGATCCTCCGACCAGGCTGGGTATCTTTCTTGGCGGGCCGAGGTCGGGCGGCCCAACGGTTGATTTCGGGTGTTTGTATTTACACTTCCACACTAAGGCCAAGTGTTCCGTGTGGTGCCGGACATAAAGAATTGCACCACCCTTATCTCTTCTCATGGCTGTCGTAAAAAGCGACTAAGGGATTCACCAGAGGATGGGCAGCAGCGTTCTCTGAGTATTTAACCAACCAATTGCGATCGACAACCCGACTGCCAAGCGTGGCGATTATGGCATACCCCCCTTTGGGGGAGGCCTAAGTCTAGCAGTAGACGTCTTTTGGCTGAAATGATGATGATGATGACTAAGGCCAAGCCCGCACAACAATTTTTATTCGCACACTGAGATGTCTTTTCCACCGTGATTTTTAATCGCCAGTGCAGTCACCTAATGATTCCATGAGTTACAGATTTTGCGATAAAAAATCGCAGTGCGGGCTTGGTCTTGTATTATAAATGCGAAACAAACTCTGTCTGTCTATTTGTTTGTTTGTTACCTTTTTACGACTAAATCTCTGAACTGATCGTAATGGAATTTGGCAAAGCGGTATCCTGGGACCTGGAGAAGGAAATAAGTTATTTTTTATCCCGGGATGATACAGTTCCCAAGAGATTCGCAATAACATATTTCATTGATAAACCGAATCACACGCGTGCGAAGCAGCGGGCACAAGCATATGCATATGTATGCTAACCGCGCGTCAAACTTTGATAGCGCGATTCAGAATCTGTGACGTGATCCAGTATGTCAGTGTAGTTCACATGTAGAGCGATAGATGTCGTTGCAAAGGGATACTAACTGCTCAATATTATTGCAATATGACACGAAAAATTTTTAACTCGACCTATTTTATGAATAAATGATTGAGTATCGGGTGAACGAATGACGATGGCAATTGATACGTCATATCCTATCGTGAACTATGAATCTGAACCTTTTGCTATATGTGTTAGTACGTCTGTTTGTATACGTCGTCATTACTTGGAGTTTGGACCGTCATTAGGCCGCGGCCGCACTAGAATGAATGGAACAAAATATTTTTGCACACTGCCATAAACTAGCAACTCTTATCAGCTTAATCATAGATAGATAAAATATTCTTTTCAACACACTTGCTCGTAAAGTGGCTCTTATTGCATCGCTTTTAGGTTCATAATGTGGCTTATAACGCACGCGTGCTTTTTTCATTATATTATTGCACTAGTGCTTTTTACTTTACAGTTTATTTTTAAATCGCAGCAAAGAGTTCTTATGCCTGAACTAAATTAAACATTTTTGGGAATAAATCAACTGTATTAATTAAAATATGCTACCTAGGTATATATAAATATTTAATTTCATCAAATTATTAATTTTTGTCAACAAATTAATATTAATTTGTGTTATAAATAAAAAAATCAGTTTATAATAATTTATATTAGGCTGTATGGCGGTTTCCTTCGACCACATGCACGCGCATAGCTGTATGTCACCGCGCGGTCCGCGCGCCATTTTTATCATTTTTCAAAAATGCAATATTTGTCTAAAATGTGTAATTTATGTTTTTTTCCTCGCAAGTGTGTTGAAAAACGTCGTATGACACGCGTGAGCATTGACTATTATACTCTCGGCTCCATTACGCCCTCGCCTTTGGCTCGGGCTGCAATCCAGCCTCGAGTATAATAGTCAACTTAGCTCACTTGTATCATAATGTACTATTATTGTACACCATTAACATTATTAAACTTAGTACTAACACGTAATCTTTATATTCTTAAAACAAAATAGTTCAGTAATTTAAGTAAATTTGAGTAAATTTAATGAATTTAGACTTTTTCGTCTTTTAAAGTATATCTTTAAAGATAAAGATATTTATTCGCAAGGATATGGTACAGAAGATGTTAAATATACATGTTTTATGGGATTTATTTGATATCTAGACTAAAACATTCATTGGTTCATGCTGATTGAGCACGTGATTTTAGTTGATTTGATACCGATATAACAATTATAGTGATAACAGGAATATTCCCACACAAGCATGTTTAATGTGACACTCAATTACTGAAGAGTGGTGTGACGTAGACCATGGATGGCGAACCTTTACACATCAACATGCCAATTATGGTTGATGTGGGTAACAAAATGGTTAATGTGGGTATAACGTGCCAACAAATAATCTTGGCTCAGTGGGAAAAACTATGAAAAACATAATGAAAATAATAATTTAACGCACCTAATACATGCGTAAAATTCCGTGCCCACAATTTGCTGTCACGTGCCAAACGTGGCACGCGTGCCATTGGTTCGTCATCCATGACGTAGAAGTTAGGTACTACAATGTGCGACATGTTATTACAAAATTCTCTTTCAGTTCAAAAAATCAGGTCAGGTAATCTTGAGGATGAAGCACAAAGTATAATGGTTTTGAAGCCGTAATTTGCTTTTAAAAATAAATTATTAAATAAGTCGATGCCATTGCAAATAGAACCGATATTACCTAAACGTGGTCGTCGGAAGGGACGGGGGTATCAACATCATAATATGTAATACTATCCAAACGGTGATTTCACCACTCATTAAATTGTTGTTAACCCCTATTTTTTGTACTTACCAGAAAAATACATTATAATCCTTTGCCGCAGTCATAACGCAATGATAAATAATCTTGTCAAAGCAAATGAGGATTATTATTAAAGTAAATAACATAATAAATCTGATTTTATGACGAGCAAGAGATAATACTGTTAATATGGCAGATAGTAAAAATATATATCCTTCACTGTTTGAATTTAGTGATTACTTGGTTGAGATTAAATACTACACGAGGTTGTACAATATGAAGACGAATGGGGCAAAGTACAAGCGATTTTGTATATGAGTATTAAGTATTATTTGGGAAATAAAGGTCAGAATTGCAACGCAGAGTAAGTTTTTCAAGTAAACCCCTCAGTAAACAGTTTTAGAGGAAAATGAATAAGTTGTTTATGTAGAGCTGCGAATTTTTTCTTAAGAAAATGCTTCTCTAATTATCTACTAATACCTTAGTCTTTACAAAACATAATAATTAAAATGTAGGACATTTTTTTTTACTTTCGGTAGCTAGTGTTTTCGGCCAGCAAGCATCAACTACAGAACCTCTTAATGACCACTGTAAGTAACATATTGCTATAGCCACGAGCGACGCTGTATATCACTCTTGCAAGAGTGATATATTGGTTCTTAAATAATGATTTAATGAACATCCATATTTATATTTTAATGCCCTATAGTCTTGCTTGTTATCTATAGGTGAAATACCTACACATATCATATTGAATGACCAATATCTTTGTTAATAAAATTATTGAATTAACGATAAAGTCAACTTCCGTTGTTCAATATTTATTTTATTATGTAGACTGTGGGAATCAGGAAATTTATTAAGTTGTTTTAATTAATTATATAATTAATATTTTTGATAAATTTTTGTTTATATTGATAATTAGGTACCTAATTACCTATGTATTTTTGATTTGAGATTGTAACCAAGATTGAGCCGTTTGGAATATGTACAATATAATTTATATTTATTTATTTATTTAATTCTTTATGCACAACAGGGTACAAAGGCGGTCTTAACGCCATAGGCGTTCTCTACCAGACAACCTTAGGGTAATGCAGAGACAAAGAATAGGGTAGATGCACCAGTAAAGTAGTAAAATATGTTTCGTACTACGGACTTATAATTACATATAATAAAAAATAAAAAAAATAGATAAATACATATGTACATTATACATATAATAAAATATATATATTATACATACCTACATATATAACTATAAATATATAACATCAAGATAATTCAAAGTCGAGCTGAATCTGCTAAATTGTTTTCATGGAAATATTTCCTTAACTTATTTTTAAAGGCGAGCCGACTGTTAGCCATCCTGATTTCCTGTATAATTATAATAAGGTCGTACAAAACGTTAGTTTGATAAGTACTGCTGTCAGAAGATTTATTTTCATCATTACCTATCATGCCTTAAACGTGCACCCCAAAAACGCGATGAGCGCTAAACAGCTAAACTCAACACCCCCATACATAGTCAAGTTGTTGAAACTAAAGAAAATTCCCATCAGCATTGCTATTTGAGATATCGCATGAAATGACGTAACAGCCGTGAAAATTATCGCCTCCTGCAAAATACAAAATACAAATACAAATCATTTATTCTGCAAATTGGATGTTAAAAATCACTTTTACAAGTCGGTTAATTATAAAAACTAGATGACATCGGCATTTCCTATATGACTACCTCTGAGAAGAAATACCGAAACAAACTCAGGGATCATAGTCTCTTTTAAAGTCCAGACAACAAGACAAGACAAGTTTGTTGTGTTATATAATAAATATGCATGGTTAAATGTATATAAACCAAATTGTCAAATTAAAGTATATAAATAAAATGTCACAACGGTGTATAAATCATGTCAAAAAAAACGGTATAATCCAATGTCAATAAAAACTGTACAAAATAAAAGATGACATAAACGTAAAACTAGATATAAAAAAAGACAATATTGCCTGTATCTAGCGAGCAGATCAGTCCCAAGCTTTTTTATCATCAAGATAATCAGAAATTTTATAGTATCCTTTATTGCAAAGTTTAATTTTAATAAAAGCTTTAAATCTCTTAAGGGATAAATTACGGACCTCAATGGGAAGTTTGTTGTAAAAACGTATACATTGACCCATGAACGAGTTGCTTACTCTGTGGAGACGAGTAGGATGTACAGCAAGGTTGTGTTTGTACCTTGTGTTAAAACTGTGAACATCGGACATTTTAACAAAATCTGAAATATTTTTCTGCACATACAATAAATTTTCATAAATATATTGAGAAGCTACAGTCAGAATACCATACTCTCTGAATTTTTCTCTGAGAGAAACCCTTGGACCCAATTTGTAAATGGCTCGAACAGCCCTTTTCTGTAAAACAAAGATGGTGTTAATGTCTGCACAGTTACCCCAGAGGAGAATCCCATAAGTCATTACACTATGAAAATAACTAAAATAGACTATTCTGGCTGTATCCACATCAGTAATGTTCCGAATTTTCTTAACAGCATAGGCTGCAGAACTAAGTCTACTTGACAACTTGTCGATATGTGGGCCCCACTGCAACTTGGCGTCTATAGTTATGCCAAGGAAAATAGTTGACTCAACAGGGTCCAGCTCTATCCCATTCACTTGTACATTGGTCTGTACCTGAATGACATTAGGCGTTGAAAATTTTATAAATTTAGTTTTCTTCTCATTAAGGAGAAGATTATTTACAGTGAACCAATGGACAAGTTTGGAGAGTGTATTGTTTACTTCGTCGAAATTAAGTAATTGTCGCTTGATTTTAAAAATAAGTGACGTATCATCCGCGAACAACACAATTTCATGATTATCTCTTTCGTAATAAGGCAAGTCATTAATATAAATAAGGAACAAAAAAGGACCGAGAATTGAACCCTGCGGAACACCCATGGTGACCGCAGAACCTGGAGATCTCTTACCATTAACATCAACCCTCTGAATTCTGTTATTTAAGTAAGAAGTCAGAAGGTCGAGAGCCTTGTCCCTTATTCCATAGTGGTGCAATTTCCTTATGAGTGTATCGTGATGTACGCAATCGAAGGCCTTAGACAAGTCACAGAATATACCGATAGCATCCTGAGAGTTCTCCCAGGCCTCGAATATGTTTTTCAGCAATTCCACGCCCGCATCTGTAGTTGAACGACCCTTAGTAAAACCGAACTGTTTTTTGTGAAGAAGATCGTGCTTGTTAAAGTGTCTCAACATTTGGGTCAAAATAATTTTTTCAAAAATTTTACTCAGTGTAGGCAGTATTGAAATAGGTCGAAAATTTGTGGGATCAGATGTGCTACCAGACTTAAACAGTGGAATCACTTTGCTTAGTTTCATCAAGTCAGGGAAAACACCAGAAGCGACGCAAGAATTGAACACAGTTGCCAAATAAGGTGAGATTATATTAATTATTGATGTGATGATCTTTACAGACAAACCCCATAGGTCTGCAGTTTTCTTCACATCAAGACTTTTGAAAGATTCTTCAATGTCTTTTGCATTAACAACTGAAAATTCAAAATATCTGTCACATTCAGGTACACATTCTTTGAGTATGGAGTAAGCAGAAGTGGAAGACGACAACAGGGTTTTGGTTGTTAAAACAGGAATATTTGTGAAAAATGATTCAAACTCAGTTGCTACCTCCATGTCTGTCTTAATGTCTACATTATTTATTTTCAAATGGAAGTCCCGGCTACGTACTGCGGATCTTCCAGTTTCTGAATTAATAATATTCCAAGTTGTTTTAATTTTATTACCAGATAACTTCATTTTATTTTTTAAATGTATGGATTTTGCAGAGGAACAGGCCCGTTTGAAATATTTTGAATATTTTTTAACATATTCATGAAAGATTGCATCATGATTATATGTCTTTTCAGAATATAATTCGTACAACCTTTTCCTACTTTTATAGATACCTGGCGTTGCCCAGTCACTAAAAGTAACGCGATCACAAACCGATACAGTTTTCGGGGTAAAAACCTTACTAAATTGACTATTTATTAGATTAAATAACAAAGTATAAGCTTGGTCAGGGTTTTCATGATAGGGCAATTCAGGCAGTTTCTCTATCAAATTATTTTTAAATAGTTCTAAGCGGTATTCATGTATAGGAACAAAAGTTAAAAGTTTTCTTTGAGCTCTAATTGTTTTTTTTGGAAAAGATACTAACTGGCCACAGTGATCAGAGTCAAACTCATTTAAAATCAACTTGTGCAAAGGTTTCATGTTTGTAAAAATATTATCAATACAAGTACCACTAGTAGCTGTTATTCTAGTTGGTTCAAAGAAATTGTTGTACAAATTATATGATTTAAATAAGGTTATAAACTTATTTGTATCACTTGATTTTTCTAATAAATTTACATTAAAGTCTCCACAGACAACAACTATTTTATTAGTGTTTGAACTCTTAAATAAAGCTTCCTCCATATGTTTTCCAAAAACCTCATATGATGCACATGGGGGGCTGTACACACTCATTACAATGAACCGCTCAAGCTCGACACAAGCAAACTCAATTACTCGCTCAACAGAGAGGCTCACTATATCTTTGCGTTCCTTAAATTTCAAAGTATTATGAACTATTATTAGAGAGCCACCACGAATCATATTCACTCTGCTGAAGGAGCTAGCAAGCTGGTGGTTATTGAAGCTGAACATAAGCTGGTGGTTTTTTAACCAGTGTTCAGTCACACATACAATATCAATGAAATTACAGTTCATGAACAACTCCAATTCCAATTCTTTACCCATCAAACCTTCAATATTTTGATGAACAATGTTTAATCTATTTTTCTTATTATTAATAATTTTACAGCTGGAATTTGATGGGTGTGGTTTTAAATCATTTGTTACATTATTGCTAGAGGTTGATTCTATTGTCTCAAGTTGCAGTTTAAATTAGTTGGAACAGATTTATTTAAACTACTGCAGTTCAACTGCTCAATAGAAGCAGTATTTTTAGCCAACTGCTTGGCTGTGTCAAAAATACAATAAGACAGTGACTTTGCTATCTGTCGTCTATAAAATGTAGAAAGATAATAGTTATCTTCATGCAAAAAAAATGTTTTCCTAATTATTAAATTAGTGTCAATAAAATCTATGTTTGAGCTATATAAAGACATGGTATGTAGCTTCATGTTACACTTATATCTAAGGTCATTTTCTGCCTGTGACAAACTTTTGCTGTAAGGAAATGCAAACAGGACGATTTTATTTACACTTAACTCTGATAAACAATCAAAATACTTTTTAATTTTGCCTATGTTTGCATTTCCCCTTCTCCCAATAAAAATAATTAAATTTGTGGATTGATGGTAGCTACTACTTATAACTTCATCCAATGGCAAGGTTCATTGAAGCTGCTTTTTTATTGTTCGCTATTTTTATTATGAAACTATTCAACGTAAGCGATTATTTTCACACTTATTTGAAAATTGCAGGCAAAAATGTGTGTTTTCGGCTAAAAATCGGCCAGTATTTTGTATAGAGTAGACTTTTTGCCAAAAAGTAGTATAACCCAGGCTTAAGAACTAGGGGTGCTGGCCAGAAAACCTCCACGTGTGCCTGACGGCTGCTTGTCCTTCTGGACACGTCTGGAGGGAACGGCAGTTGTTTGGCCGGTGCATCCCGGATACGGGCAATAAAATCCTTTCGAGGGATTAACCTTCAGGGGATTTTATTGCCTGTGGCAAATATTCTGGCGCGGGAGGGGCCCGTTCTGGGCCAGTGGGGAGTTGCTCCACGTGTCCCTCTGTTGCCAACAGAGGGCACAGTGGAGGAGCAGGGGCGGGCCCGGTGTGCACTCACCCTGCCACTGGGCAGGCAGCGGGGGGACTGTCTTTCCCTGTCCCCGCAGTGTTCTCGCGCCTCTTGGGACCGAGGGTCTTGGCTTCACCGCCCGGACCGCGAGGAAGAAAACCTCTATAAAAAATTACAGGAGGTAGGGCCTGCGAGCAGCAGAATCGGGGTAGTCTGCTGCCCGACCAGCAGCTGGCGTAGTTGGCGCAGCTGGTAAAGGCCCATGAAATGAGGTGGCGTGCAGGGTTCCGTGTGCGCCACCGAGGAGGTTGCGGCCGACTTTCGGCCGCACGGGTAGAAGGGGCTCGCCTGCTTGTGGCGGGCCGGTACCTGTTGGGGGTGGTTGTGTGAATACTCACGGGTTCCCACGCCCCCGGCTAAGGTAGTTGAAGGAACACCGTGGTGGATTTAGTCGATAAGAGTCCAACACTGGCTCCGCCTACCCCGGGCGGATTGCGACCATGAGGATTTACCCACGGCAAAAAAAAAAAAAGTCTTGAGAACTAAATCCATTCTTTTTATTTCGAAAATTATTGATTTTAAACTTTTACAATTCTAACACATTCTAGAATTTGAATTCCGAACATTGCTTTTTTTAATTCCAATTTCAATGCTAATTCAAGTCACTCGGTTCAAATGCAATATAACTATTTTTAGGCCCTTATGTACAATTATTTTGTAGGAAAACACAGATCTTTTTCGTATTTTGCCCAGCATATTTTTCACAACGGGCTGACGCAGTTCTCACGTGTTTTAAAGCAATCATATTATATTCAGAATTTGGCTTACTATCACCGGATAAGCGCTTATCTAGAAAATCAATCTGAAAATAAAATGAAAATTGAATTGATATCCTCGATATCCATTGATAAGAGAAGATTAACTAACTGCGATTACCTTCGTTCCTCGAATCACTTAAATTAAGGTGATCCTCTGAAGGATAAGCAGAGGTCTTTGCAGTTATTCTTTTTCATAGTATACCACTGAGGTAATATGTACTACGTACTAGAGAAGACACATCGAATCGAATGTTTGTGAGCTCTTGCACTCTCACTCACTCACTTAGCCACGCTCACGCCGCGCGTGCCCCGCAGCCAGCAAGTTGCGGGATATATTTTGTTCGTAATGCCTACTCTAGTATAATACATATTACCTCAGTATATTATACAGGTTGTAATTGAAATAACTGAAAACCTCTAAGGGCTCATTGTACTCACCATTATCAACAACTTTTACTATGTGACCAATCCATAATTGCGAAAAAAACAGCTGTTTTTTTTATACATTTATGTTCGCATAACTCAACAAAAAGTAGGCAACAGGCCAATTTTTTTGCGATTGCTAGAATGGTCCAATAGTAAAAGTTGTTCATACTGATGAGTACAATGAGTCCTTAGTAGGTTTTCAGTTATTTCAATAACACCTTGTACTTGAATTATGTGATAAACTTATGTATATTTCATGTTATTTAATTATGGGCTATGCTCGCAATCTCTCTGAAGGATCGAATCCGGAGTTAGGTGCACAGAGAACCAAACTTGTCAACATAGCCAACAGGATCAGCAAGCTGAAGTGGCAGTGCGCCGGCCATATTAGCTGATGAACTAATAACCGTTGGGGTAGACGTGTTTTTGAGTGGAGACTGCGAATCGGCAAACGTAGGTTAGGAAGTCCTCAGGCTCGGTGGAGCGATATATTGGCAAGGCGGCTGGTAGCAATTGGATGCGAGTGGCCGAGGATCGATGTCAGTGGCGTGCTATTGGAGAAGTCAGTGTGCAATCCAACAGTGGACAAAAAAGAATAAAATAAAAATAGATGCGTTCAACGTTACACAAGGTTCCTGATTCCGCTTTTTCTTGTCTGCTAATGACAATAAACTGTGATCACCAATCTTTCTGCGAAGCATGGTGTTTCCGATAGTTTTTTTCCCTTTGACCATTAACTGTAGCAGTCATTTTCAGAAAGTTTTTGAGCCGATAATAATTCCTAGTTTAGATTTTAGTTCGAAAACTTTCATTTTTTCAATACCTAATGGGCTTGCGTTTGACCGCCACCTCACCACGCTAAGCGATGGTGCGGTCGATGATGCTTGCCCAGCAAAACCTATTCAATTGAGCATTCAATTAATCTATAATTTCTCGCCTTGAAAAATAAAAACACAAGACAATCAGCTGAACTATAGCAAGCGTAGTAATTTCGTATAAACACCAATCTAAGTGCGTATGACGGTATGTTTCTAACATTTCCACTGCCGTAACTGTGACGTAACACATAGGCCGCAAGCGAACAAGCGAGGAATCCGACAAATCCTTAAATCGACATCGCTAAACAAACCCCGGATAAGGGACGTTCCCGCTACTCGTGTGGATTACGGCCGTGCTTAAACCGGCACCCGTGCGGTAGTCAGTGTAAACATGGCCTAAAGGCACCGCTCCATGAGCCGTCTCGTCTATGAGAAGTAATGTTATATTTTTGGAATGGGTAGTAAAAAAATATTTTGTACTGCTATTCACTCCCAAAAATACTTAGAGACAATAGATGTTCCGCCCTTAAGTAATATACCTTGAGTCTGAGAATTAAAACCACCTGTTTTGTTTCGAATATTATTTATTTTGAACATTCGCGATTTAAACACATTCTAGAATTTTTTGCGAGTGGATAGTAGTGTCATAATATTTTTAAATTTAACACTACTACTCCTAAAGTAGAGAGTTAAAGAAAAGCGATGTTAAACATAAGATTAAAATATGATAGAGTTTTTAATCTAGACTTGTTAAAAAATGGCGATTTTCAATAAAATTATCAAGTCTCAATATATCAAACAACAATAAAATATTTGCCAAATATTTCACAACATAATTTATTCGATACTTAATCACTACAACTAATTTAGTAGTGTTATTGCTAATCACGCGGTATATCTTGTGATCCTCCATGGTAGGTCAGAGGCCAGAACACGTCCGTGGCTCTAGTGACTGGCACACTGACGAAATTGGCTCAAAAGAAGATAACTTCGGCGTAAACTATAAAAATCTGCGTAGCGGCGACGTATAAAAACACAAATCCCGATTAGGTATGATATGATACTCACGGCTGCTGCGGCTGGCTAGCCCGTTTAATAAACTTAAGTGTTTTTTACTTTATTGTTGATTTATTATTCGTTCGACTCGAGTGACTCTTACCGCCGTTATGACAATGATAATTATTTTTCACATGTTAAAACACAAATATTGCAAGCTTAAATACTTGAAAAAAAAGCATTAGCGTTCTAAAACTTTAAAAAAACTTAGTTTGACTTTAGACACACCTAGGATAATTTTCAGCAGTCGACTTCTACGGACTAAGGTAATAATGATTATTATGCAAATAAAAACAAGGGTTTCCTTTATGTCTTCGGTATAAAACTTTTTAATAATCTGTAAAAAACGTTTCATATTGTGAGTAAATAAATAAAAAATATTTAGTAGTAATAAAGTCATTACCAATTCATAGCATAAATCTCTTCATTACCTTGAAGTTATCTTGTAGAGAATGTTTCAGCCATTAAGTCCGCCTCAGTAAAGTTTTGTCTATAAATAAACAAATAGGTACTTACATTAAAATTAAAAAAAAAAATTAAATAAATAATTAAATTAATGTGAGCAAACCCAGTTCAGCCAGTCTGTTATAAAATATCCAATGTTCACTGCTCCACATAGCCGTGTGTCACGATCATAATTCAACAGTTAGAGCTCTTATCTAAACGATTGTACGTCTTAATTGTCTATTTTTATGCGATATATGCCTATTTCAATGTTTTGCTAGTATTAGGGTTACAGTGGAAATTTTATTTATCTACATACTTATATTATTATTTGCGCTTATCTAACAGATTACATGTATATTTTACACAAAAGTTAACAGAACTTTTAGGCCCGTATTACAGAAGATTCCTCAAGTACAGTTTAAACTCCAATCACCTGATCACTACTTAAGGATAGAATCGTTACTTGAGTATCGGTCTTTTTCCAGAACGGTAATTATAAACTTTAATACAACAACATAACACACGAATTTGACCTGAAATATAATAGAAAGCTCTACTCAAGCGTAGTCTGGACCACACTTGAGTGATTACAGATCAAATCTCTGCCCAAATACCGAAACAGGTGACAATATAAAACGAAACTAAACTCAGCTGAACTGTGATCAACAAATCTCTAAGCTTGAGGGACGTTCTAAAATCAAAGCTCAACTCAAAACTAGTTTTAAACAGAGATCAACGCTTGAGTATCGTTCTGGAATACGGATCTAAGTCATATAGTGTACCTTATTTAGAAGAAATATTACGAAATAAATTAATATAAAGTCGTATAAAAATATTTAAAAGGTATTTCCGAACTTCCGACTAATTCCTGAAGGTTAAAAATGCCTTCAAAACTTTAGGAAAAACCACGTAACTGTTTTCAGCGCGTTGACAGCTCAAGAATTAAAAGATAAGCTCACATGATATACAAATATGAGTGGTTTCTAAACGCTATCTCGTACAAATAAATGGGGCATAAATTAATCAGAGCCGTGTGTTATAGACAACATGGGTAATGCCACGGTAAATGTTACTATCGTAGTGCCGTCGTTCCTGTGTGTTTGTGTGTCACTTGCCTCTGTATTCGTCAGATTAGACGCAACAGTGGTTATCGCGTTTGCATCATACCAGATAATTGTAGTGATTTTGGCGCGTAATTTTAATGCGGCATTTCAGCTACTTATAAATTTAAGAAGAATCATAAAAATTATGTGTAAATAAGCTGATATGAGCTTGATATTGAGAAAAACATGATTTGTCAAGGATTCTGGGAAAATGCCTTAACCGAGCTTAGACTATTTGAAACTTCATTGTTGGATGGCCTTATGTTTGAGGTGGTGTTTTAAAAATGAAATTATAAATTTACGGTAAATAATTAATATATTGGATTTTATGTCTAGAGATATGTCTATTATAGGTAGGTACTAATGAGGAGATCATCTCCAATGTAACTATGCTTAGTGCATGTCTTTTGTGTGGGTTTTGCTAGTAAGATTAGGTCAATTGTGTGTCAATACCAAACTCGAGACGGGGGCGGGATTGAGCGATACATTTGGAAAATTCACATTTTCTATGAAACAAATTGACTTCTACAAGCAATCTATATACATAACATAACTGCTGCGGCTGTATTTCCTCGCCCATGTAACAGGGGGCGAGCCTATTGCCATTATCCGTGCACAAATCCAGATTCCGGGCTGCTACCGAGAATTTCCTAATGAAAAAACCCAATAAGACTTTTTGGAATCGAATCCAGGACCCCGTGGTCCGCGGACCACCGGTTAAGAACCATTGCCTCATAGGGTTATTGAATTATTAAAACTTTTTAACAAAAAAAATATACTGACGAAAAAAGATACTGAAAAGCGAAAAATAAAATGATACTTTTTAGTATTAATAACTATTCTCCTAACTAAACTAATGTAAATAATTAATTATGAGTCGGCGCCAAACAAACAAGAAAAGTGCGTGAGAGTTACAAGTGGTCGAGGGAGGAACGCATTTTTGGAAAGTTATTGTTTATCGTTGAAAATTTCATGTTGTATTTGATGTTATTTTGTTTTTATTATTAGTAAGAACCTAATGATCTTCGTTGATTGTTTGTTTGGCGCTGACTCATAATTAGTTATTTACATTAGTTTAGTTAGGAGAATAGTTATTAAGACTAAAAAGTATGATTTTATTTTTCGCTTTTCAGTTTCTGTATTCGTCGGTTAAATTTTTTGTTCGCCTTTCATCTGATGCATTTAAATCTAAAAAGTATCACTTTAACAAAGAGACTTACATAAGTGCTTGTGGGATATCTATGAAAATAGTAGCTGACATCTGTTGAGCTTTATTTACAGAGCAATTGTTACAATTATGATTTACATATTTACCGATCTTGTAATCTGATGTCTGATGTCTTATGACTGATGTTACTGTCACCTCTATGTACTTGCATGATGAAATGTGTACATACTACGTATGTAATATTGACTAGAACTTATTTAAATAGGTACTCATTTTGGGTTAGTTGGAAGTACTGAAAGTCATCATTATGAGCCTAACTCTTTCTATCTTTTGGAGTCGGTTAGTCTAACAACAGTTGGAGCAGACGAGTCCTTGAGTGGAGACCGCGAATCGGCAAACGCAGCGTAGGGCGCCCCCCTGCCAGGTGGACCGACGACCTAAAGAACGTGGCTGGGGGGGACTGGATGCGGAAGGCAGAGGACCGAGCGTTGTGGCGCAACTTGGGAGAGGCCTATGTCCAGCAGTGGACTGCGATAGGCTGAGTTGATTGATTGATAGTCTAACAAAAGGTAGGTGCTAATATTTATGTATACTGAATTATGCTGAACCCTCGTTTGTTTAGTGATCGCAAGTGCGAATAGCAAGCGTTTGGTCCTTGGTTTGATTCCCGGGTCGGGCAATGTCATTTTGTTTTTTCATCACGAAATTCTCATTAGCAGCCCGGATTCCAGATTTGTGCCCGGTTAATGGCAATAGGCTCGCCCCCTATTACATGGGACTCATAACTGGCGAAATGTGGGAGTACTATACAGTTCTACCTACCTCTTCGGGGAATACAGGCGTGATATTATTTGAAGAATTAAGTATGCTGAAATTATAAATAAGTTTTTTTCTTGGAACATGTACGCATATTTTTTAAGACATGCTTTTATAAGAGATGAAATGGTACTGTAAGCTGATCAAAACGAGCTCGCACACCATAAACTTCTTTATTCCTGGAGTGTCACATAGGCTATAATTTTTGGTAATAATATCAATACAACGCGAACACTTGCAATCTATACATATACAACGTTACTTTTTGTTTACGCAATTTGAGAAACTAGTTTTTTCAGAATCACGAGGAGAATCGATTGGGATGTTTTTTTTTCTAAATCACAAAATTACATGCTTTTATAGTCACTATAAGTCCCCCAGATGGTAGCGGAAAAAGTGAAGAATGTCATGCAGGGACTACAAGTCAAATTAGCCGGAATGAAAATTTCCATACAAGTTTAGTCGTGTTCTCGGAACGTGCCCACTAAAATAAAAACGAATGTAAAACGTAAACTAATTGGTCAGTTCTGAAATTGTTGCCATCCCTTTCTTGTATCTACTATTAGTAAAAGAGAGCGATAGTTTAAAATAAGTTTAGTTCGTGAACAAGAGAATCGATACCAAAATTCTCGTGTCCGACAAATCTTGGCAACAGCACAACAGAAAGAAATAATAGGATAAAGTTGAAGATAACAGCTTTTGTATAGCTATAAGTTAAATCATATCACTTACAAACATACTAATGCATTATTAGTAAATATTGTTACCCCAAATATACGATAAAGTAATATTCAGTGTGGGAACACAAACAGGATTATCAGCGATTACTAGGACAACAAGAAATTAGTGGTTAAGTATATAATCAACTTATTTGGTAATAAGGCATACTGAATGTAAACTCGGCTCCTATAATTCCACTGTGCTTATGAAACCTTATTTTCAAAACATAATTAGCCCGTTACTGTCCTACCGCTGGGCAGGGGTATGAGAAAGGGGTTTCCAGTATGAGAATGGTTCAGGCATAGGCCACCACAGTAAACAGTACGGAAACTCGCTCGGGATTGAATCATTCAGACGCACGCCTCAACTCAACTAAGCGGACGTCACTGTGCTGTCAGTGCAAACTACCGCTTAGGGGCCTTTTTAACGCGTGCGTCTGTGTGAGTGCGTCGTTTCGAGCGTTTGTACGTTGTTTCCGTACTGATGTTATGTTTACTGTGACGCTGGCTTACTGCGGGTTGTCAGACTACACACACCAACGACCATATATCCCAATAGACGCCTAATGTTGAATATAATGCGTACAATAAATTCTGCCACTAGCAGAGGCTACTAAAATCCGATTGGCCTTACCAAGGCCAATCAATAACGTGGCAGTTTTCTCAGCTCATGTAAGTGGTCGAAACTGATTTGAAGATTTCAAGTGACGAATAGTGGTGACCTACATTACTGAAATTTCATAGATGTGGAAGTTTTTCAACTGAAATAATGATGATGATGATGATGAAACAATAATTAATTCCCCGAGATTCTTAATGACAGCTTAGCGTGTTTTAAGTAAAATCATTGAAATAGAAGCATCTAATTACTGAGCAGGCAATGAGGGTCACTTAAATTTTACATCTTGTAGACAATGTTAGAAAAAACAAACAATAAAGACGTGTTATTGTCTGTGACACACCCACTCAAAGTAGTACAAACAACAATCTAGATTGCCCATCAACGAAAATCAGAGCAATGACGTACAGTTCCAGAGAATTGATTTAACCATCTTGAAGCCCGCAATGGAATTGATTATAAGAGAAATAGAAACAAAGAGAAAAACCATCAGTTTTATACGAAGTCCGTACATGATTCTAATGATTCTAACTCTAGTGGGAGTTAACAAAGAGAAAGCATATTTACTCTCATTACCAATAACTTCTGTTGTACAAAATCATCAGCACAGAATCGCCCAACAAAGCTCAACAAGTCCACAGCACACACAAATCGTTCCAAATAAATTGTAAAGTTCGGCGAACATATCCATTGTAATTGTGGTACGTGCTAGCCGTGATTGCAGCAAGAGTTAACACATAATACATTACAGTTTATGTCACAACACAATCAGGCTCCGCCGAGGACGAATCAGGCGGCGACGCGCGTAATCTGGGTTAACAGGGGTCAAACGACATCACAAATTCCAATACGATATTAGACGTATCTGTGGCGCGAATCAACGATTCTATGGTCGGACGAACTGTGTGTGCTATTGGCCAACACGCCCCTGCATTTGTTCGCTTCATGCGGCCCATTTTGCACATGCACTTTGATTGTGCACGTCATATTGCTCAGAATTGGTAAGGGTTAATTTATTGTTGGGAGCATCTAATAAGTGTGCGAGATCATTTCGCTCTTCATCTCTCCTTCAATACGCTTTTTAGTTTAGTGAGTCTGCTAGTAGTGTCGATTCTCTTGTTCACGAACTTATTTTAAACTATCGCTCTCTTTTACTAATAGTAGATACAAGAAAGGGATGGCAACAATTTTAGAATTGTCAAATTAGTTTACGTGTTACATTTTTTTGTATTTTAGTGGGCACGTTCCGAGATCACTACTAAACTTGTATGGAAATTTAAATTCCGACTAATTTGATGGCACTAAAATTGTTGCCATCCCTTTCTTGTATCTGCTATTAGTAAAAGAGAGCGATAATTTAAAATAAGTTTAGTTTGTGAACAAGAGAATCGACACCATTTAATCATGTTTGTCAGATCTTTTGGTATGGTGTGATGATTCGTTAATTTCAATTAAAAGCTCTGTCCTCATTTTGTTTTTCGCCGGCAATGTTTTTAGTGTCAACTTTAACATTATAACGTGATGAGATATGTCGTGTTTGCACATCATTAACCTTATTAAAACACTATCATTCGTTGTGAGTTTGCCGTTATGTGGTCAAACTGGCGTTCAGTAACAATATTCAATAAGTGTAATCAGTGCGGCTCATGAACGTTTTGTATCGACTGACGCAATGGCCAAGTGTCCAATTTGTATCTCGATTCGCCTTAAGTGGTTTGACTTTTCTTAGATTAGAATTCATAAAAACATGTACTTTATTTTTCTCGAGTTCTCTTGCAATTTTATCTGCAGTTGAGTTGAAAATATTCTCGTCAACATAACATAACATAACTTAACATCACGCCTGTATTTCCCCGAAGGGCTAGGCAGAGGTGTATAGTACACCCACATTTCGCCAGTTATGTTATAGTCCCATGTAATAGGGGGCGAGCCTATTGCCATTAACCGGGCACAAATCCATACTCCGGGCTGCTACTGAGAATTTCCTAATGAAAAAACCCAATTAAACTTTGCCCGACCCGGGAATCGAACCCAGGACCCCACGCTCAGCAGTCGCGCTTGCGACCACTAGACCAACGAGGCAGTCAAGGGTTTCCAAATAACTCTTCCATTTGCAACTAAGAGTTGTAAGTGACTATACGCGCCAAGGTGAAGAATCATAAGTTTTCAAGAATGTGGTAGAAATAAACCGGTACAAAATTTCATAAATTCATCTCGAAAAAAAATTTGAGAATAATTTCAATCGATTTGAGGAGCTTCATGCAAGATTTATCAAGCCATGCTCTCAAAAACTAAAGGTCCATTCATAAGCTTGTGAGACCTCTTAAAATTTCAAGCTCCATTATAAAAGCTTATAAGAATAGAACTTCATTCATTTCATTCTGAATTTCAAGCATCAGTTTCATTGTAGACATTATTAATATATCTAGACGAGACAACGAGAACTTCCAGATAAGATGTTTATCTAACTCGAACTATCGTCCAGTTGTTTCCACGTAAGATATAATGACGTATCATTTCATTGAAGTACAGCAATTGGCAGTAAATTAAACAATTGTCACCTCAAATCGTGACTCCTTTGTCTTATTAGTATGAAGGTAAAAATAGCGACGGTTTCTATTTTAAGGTAAACTTGAGTGTCGCTGTGGTGCTAATCAAACGAGTATGACCATATTTGTAATCCGATTTCCAACACGAGTTTGTAACGTGTAAAATTATGTTATTTCTGTTGTTTTTACCGTTTTTGATACATTGCTTTTTGTCGCTTTTGGACATGTTCGTATGATACTAAAACATGAATAATTTCTTGTATTTTCAGCAATTGGTAAACCTTGACATTAGAGTTCATATGCTGAGATGGGGCCTTTTTTGGTCCGGTATAAAATATATTTTTCTGTTTTTGCCTGTAACCAGACTAAAATAAATAATTTCTTTCATTCTTAAATTGTTTTTGTGGTTAGTTGCAAATATAATGACTCCTAAAATGACAATGCCATCATAATTAAAATCAGATCATGACTTTAATACGGTACCAATTCAATAATTACATGAAAAAAGTACAGTTATATTATATATAACAATATAATGTAAGGCAACGGTTCCCTTAGTTCGTCGTACGTTTCAAATGTCCCGCACGTCTGCCTTCTCTAGACACCATGCGCATACGCAACCATATTGCACCAATGCATGCAAGTGTACCAGCGCAAATTGTAGAATTATTCATTATTATTTGACCTTAATGGAAGCTATGGGGACTCGTCTAGACATGACACCATAAAAGCATGGATAAGCTAATGTTTTTGTATTGAAATTATCCTCGCCGTTATATTAATTGGGCGTACGCGTATTAAATATTAATATTTTATAGATTATGGATTGAAACAATTAGCTGCGATTGGAAGTTTATGTATCCTAGTACACTTATTTAATTTAGATTACATTTTCGCAATTATTAAATATGCAAGGTAAAACCGTTTCTATAATGTCACATCCGTGTTTATACTGGATAATCACGGGATTAAAATTAGACCTCGAGATTAACGATAGATTAAAATATTAAATCATTATCATAGTTTAAATCATCGACTAACCAGTCGTTATCTCAGATACACGAGATAGGATATCAAAATTTCCGATTACTGTAGATTAATTAGTGATTAGTTTAGAACATGTTTTGATTTTTATTTTACACTTATGACAAATTTAATTTGTATTTCATTGATTCGATTCTGATAAAACTAATATGGAATTTTAAAACTCTGTTTTCATTTTGATAAATAAATGTAAAGGATCTTAATTAAATACTGCGTAGAATCTCTTTTGTGAAAGAATGAAGTCAAAAACCACATCCACAAATTCAGAGAACCCTAATGTTATTTTCTAGAAACTCATGTAACCCACACTTTTCTTTCGTAGAATCTGTCAGCGGAACTCAGGCGCAGCAAGACGCCCCCCCGCCGCTCGCCAGAGGAGCGTGCGGTGCCCCGCCCCCCCTCCGCACCGGTACACCACGAGAGAATCCAGCACACCCCCCACACTCCCCACCTGTCACCGAAGAAGGAGGCCTTCAACAATCTGCTGAACAAAGGTATAACTGGTGAGTACACCGCTTTATCTTTATACTAGGGATAGACTATGAATATTATGTGCACTCGCTGGAGTTGTGCCTATGAATATATCATGTTGCTATCTCTTTTTATCATCACCTATGAATACTAGGTACTTAGCATCAGGTTTCATCAGTTTCCAGTAAAGCTGATTTGGCTAGATCTATGTTAGTTCTGCTAGGCATTTAGAATTTTTGGTTTGACTCTACTGACCAAGTAGAGGAAAGTGGTAGGGGTCTTGAACACCCCCTTAGCCACTGCGACCTGATAAGATCTATTGTGATGCCTCTTGCAGCATTACAGCACTTCCCCAAGCTGCAAGTCAATCATGAAGTCGACTACGACTTTGGGGGAGGAGGATTTGATCTCCTGCGTTGATATGACGTGGCCTTCAAGATGCTGGCTTCTCATGTGGTGCACTGCATCATACTCGCATAGGATGTGGATGGGCGTCTCATCCTTTTCGCAACAAAATCTGCAAACTGTGGTATCACTGAGGCCCATCCTGTGAAAGTGTTTATTCAGCTTGCAGTGCCTAGTACCTAAGGACCTACTGACCAAAGTTATTTATTTATTTAACTATTTATGCACACAGAAAATTACACATTGTAATTATTGTAACCACTGGCCGTTTTATCAACTGGAAAGTAAATAAAATCCATCAATAAATCAGTATTATCAATATATACGAGTATATCAAAAGCGTTAAAGTTATAGGAAATTGTGGAAAGAAATTGTATAATTTTTACACTTTATATTTCGCTTCGCATGCGTATTTACGCATTATTTTTAACGCATTTGCGATAAAAATAATAAAATCAGAGTTATTCATATTATTATTTTGAAATGGTAGAGGTGTACAACAAGCTTGTACAACCAAATGTCCGTTCCGCCTACACATATATAAGGCTAGCTACATACGCACTATATACATACTATGACTTATGGTGCCGAGACATGGACGCTTACAAAGGAGACTGTCCACCGAGTGCGAGTGGCACAACGGGCCATGGAGCGTGCTATGCTCGGCATAAATCTTCTCGACCGAGTCCGAAACACCGAGATCCGTCGTCGGACGAAAGTCTATGATGTCGGTGATAGGGCAATTAAGCTAAAGTGGAGTTGGGCGGGACATCTGGCTCGGCGTAGAGATGGCCGATGGAGTAAAGCGTTGACCGAGTGGTGGCCAAGGTCAGGTCAGAGAAACCCGGGCCGTCCGAAGGCGCGCTGGGTTGATGATATCGCCAAAGCCGCAGGAAACACCTGGATGAGGGACGCACAAGATCGAAGAGGCTGGCAAAAAAGAAAGGAGGCCTATACCCAGCAGTGGGTGATACCGGGCTAGAATGATGATGATGACATAAGCACGGCATGGTAAACTTACACCTAAACTGCGACTAACGAAGACGGTAGCCAAAAACAAATTCCAAACGATTTCATCCAATCTTTGTCTCTCAGAGAAAGCCCAAACGTCTTTCAAACGGCTTCTAAAACAAGTACAAGCATTATTCGTAGTCACGCGCTCTTCTTCGGCCCCTTTTGTATTATGTTCATCGGTACGGTGATACGGTCCTGGTTAATCTAATGCCATAATTGATTCCCCGATATCATTCGGTCGTTAAATCAAATGTTCGCGGTATATGCGCCAGTGATTTCAATATTTTTATGCGCTAATCAAAAACGTCAATGTTTAAGTTTTGAACAGTTTCTGACGAGTCATCTTTCTTTTGTTATTTATTATAGAATAGAACTTTTATTTGCAGGAACAGTTGTTTTACAAGGTCTCATAATATTACAGTGTTATAAAAAGCCAGGCAAATGGTTAACTACAATGCATGTAAATCTTGATTACTAATATAAATATGTCACATTCTTATAAATGGTAATAAGAATGTGACATATATATAAATCGAAGAAAATGCCCTAGACAAACCCAACCATTTTCTTCGATTTGATAAACCACAAGTTCTGGCGAAGGAAAACCGATATGTACCTAGAATGCTCCGTGAGGCTATTGAAATTAAAAAACATCCTAATTTTAATAGAGAAGATGGTTGGCAGCTACCACCTGTTTGGAACCCTGTCCTAAAAATAATCAAGTCCCAAACAGCACGCAACACTGTAAAAGATAATGATATTGTGAGTGAATTGAGTGATTACTGCGTGCATCGAAACGATTTTAATTAATAATATTGTACGGTAAATTAAAATAATTTTTTAGAAATATTTGTAAAGACGCTTGTCATCTTAGTCTACCTGCGACCACGAAATGCTGCAAAGCTTTCGAAACGTCAGGGAAACCAATTTAAATAATATACGCGATTTAATCCGGTTAAATTTTGTTTTATTATAATGTTATATACTCAACTTAATTTATTGCTTGTCTTTCCTAATAGCTAATGAATACCCGTAAATCCGACGGCTACTTTCACGAGCAGTTTGGCATTGCGCATGAAACATACAACTTCCCTAGCACCGCAGTCACCGGACTAATACCCGCCGTTCATACTTTATACCCTACGTAATATTTTTCCATTCATTCTCCTCTTTATAAATCATAATCTCTAAATCTCCCGTCTTCTGTCCTTGTCTTTTTAATACAAATCCTTTTTGTTCCGTCCTTTTCTAGTTCTTTTACCCCTTAAATCTAATCCGATACATCCCGTCTGCCGCAAGGCGCGCTCAAAGCATAAGTCCAAGTGCACACGCTGTGGGCACATATCACGCATAAATACAGTGTGTTCTATACCTAGATATTTTTTTATTGTGCGTAGGTAAAAAGATAAATTAAACACATAATATACAGTATTAGAATTTATTAAAGATTTATAAAAATACATTAAAGATTTATTGTGAATAATTTTCCAATATTTGAAAAATATTTTTATCCTTGAAGTTTAGAATTCATAAATTTTGGTAAGTATAAGCTAAACACATTATTTAGATTTTTTCTAACTCATTTAACCTTGTACTTCCTGAAACTATAATTATTCTTTATTAGGCATGTTCAGGGACCGCGTTAACATAAACAGAAGCTATTGAGCTCCAATTTATTAAAGAATTTAAGCACACAGAACTATTAGAACTATTTTTGTATTCTCTATTGCGCAAACAAAACGAGAAATCAAGAAGAGTTTCATAAGTAACGTTAGTAGAAGCGAGCGTGTCAGCCAATCGGCTGGTGAGTTAATGCCTAATGCCACTAATCGGCCGTTATAAATAATTATTAATTTCGAATCGGCCCGCGCCGCCGCCGATCCGCGCCGATTAGCGATTGCACAATGGCCGACGGATTACGCCCGACGTTGAAGATATATCTTTTTGTCAAATCGTACCTGCGTACCGTCAGAAGATTAGATCTGGTTGAAAAACTTTGATTTTTATTGGTGATTTTAGTTGAAATCTGGAGATAAGGTCAGGTTTTATTTGTCAAATAAAAGTTTTTCATAACGTTGGCATATTGACATGTTGTTGTTGTATTGTCTTTACGCCTGTCATTATTTTTGAAGCTTCCAGTATTTATAATATGAAGGTACTAAAAAAAACTATAGGTTTTTTAAAGTTTTTTTTTTTTAAAGATTAAAATTAAAGATTTTCTTTCCATAATTTAAATCTTTAGATTTCGCTTCATAACATAACATAACATAACATCACGCCTGAGATTTCGCTTCGTATGCGTAAATGCGTTAAAATATTTAAATATATAAGTTTTTATTGTACAGAAGGTCTGTACAAAAAAAACTGTAAACAGTAATTATCTATAGGTATTTCTCGTGTGAACTAACTATGGTGCAAAATATGCCTAAATAAAAATATTATTATTGTACACTGTACTTAGCTAATAAAACGGCTTATTTGAATACAATTAAAGTGGCATATACATACATTTTCGTTTTATTTATTTCCAAGGGATATTAATAAATGAATGTGCCATTGTGCCAAAGCTGGATGCGGAAAGCGCAGGACCGGTCGTTGTGGCGATGCTTGGGGGAGGCCCCAGAAATAGATAGAATGGCCAAGTGGGCAGGGCGCACGTGCCAACACTCTGCACCACAGTGCAGTGCATTTTAAAGTCTTTCTCATTACTAAATACAGTAACAAAAACCCGTAAAAATGCCTTATTGTGATGTTTCTAACTGCAGAAACAAAAGCTGTAAAGTACATTAGATTAAAGTTAATTTAAAAAAATGAATGACGTCAATATGGGAGCCGTAGTTTGTTCAAAAAGTTGCCACGCATGAATTGCAAGTAGAATTGTGATTACAACCATTCTATCTATTTTTGTGGGGGAGGCCTAGGTCCAACAGTGGAGGTCTTTCGGCTGAAATGACGATGATGTGCCATTGTGCCAATACCAGCATACTGGAATATACTATATGCTAAGTAAAATACTTATAATTAAATGTTTCAAAACATTTATATGCTGACCCTACTTTATACGAATAAGCCAGTTTTATATAGATAAGCCGATTTATATTTTTTATTATACCTTATTATAATCTTTTATTTTATATGTAAGACATAACGTATGTAGCTAAGCATGGTTTTATAGCTAAAATGAATGTATGTTTATGGTATGTTTCTAAAATTTAAATGCAAATATCCTATTAAGGCTAAGTTTATCGCGGAATATCGGCTATTAAGTAATAATATTTGGTTATCGTCGTTAGCTGTGTATCTTATAGATGTTATCTTGATTCAATATTTATTTTTACACTTTAAAGATAAAATGTAAGTATAAAATTGGAGATCAGATTAACGAGGAGCTATACAACGTGTATCAGAAACACGTGGTCATATTTTAAGAGCTTATTCAGGGCATAGCATAGAACAACTTTTACTATGGGACCAACCCTGAAATCGTAAAAAAACAGCTGTTCCCTAGAAAATCATTGATGTCACTCGGCAGTAGGCTAGTATATTATATCCTAGCAGACCCGGCAGACGTCGTCCTTCCCGGAAAAGCAGCGCCACATTTAATTAAAATCGTCCCCTTTTTTTTCCGTAGGGAAAATCCTCATGGACGCACTCCGCCCGGGGAAGGCGGAGCCAGTGTCGGACTCTTACTGAATAAAAACCACCACGGTGTTCCTCTAATGACCCTTGGCCAGGGGCGTGGGAAAAACTTCTGTAATCGCCCAACCATCCGCGGCAGGTCTCGCCACTAGTAGGCGAGCCCCTTCCCCCCTTGCGGCAAGTACATCGGCTGCACCCTCCTCTGGACTGGTGCGCGTGGAACACAACACGCCATCGTCACGGGCCTTGACTGGTCGGGTGGTGGGCCACCCCGAGTCCGCCGCCCGCAGGCCCACACCTAGGGTGGCTGGAGGTCAGCATACGCGCTCCTACGACGCCCAGGTCGCCTCCTGCGGATGGGAAGAGAGGTTATCGTCTCTCGAACCCTCCCCGCATTAAAATCGTCTCTGTCGTTTAGAAGATCAGTGACATACCGACAGCAGCGCCACCTACCGGGTCCAATTGTATTTTCAAACCATCCAGAAACCCATTGAAATATACACTCAAAATTTAATCCAAATTAGTCCAGCCGTTTTGGAGGAGTTAGGTGACAAACACACGTACAGAAGAATTATATATATTAAAAGAAAAGATAGTCAGATGATTTAATTTCGCGATTTCAGGGTTGAACCCGTAGAAAAAGTTGTTCGAGAGCGTTCCCTGAATGAGCTCTTTAAATATGAGCACGTATTTCTGAAACACGTTGTATAATAAATATAGTTTTTGCCCTTCATTCGTGTCACTGCGCAATTTGATTTTGTTTCTAGAACTAGCAGTTTGAGCTGTGAGTTGTCTATTCGAAATTAGTGATAGCCTAGCGGCTGAGCGCTTGTCTTCCATTCAAAAGGGTCAAGTTCGAACCTAACCTAAAATTTTGACTTTTCGTAGCCTTTTCATTTTGTATCTTCTATTTTTACTTTATATATGAAAAATCATCATGGTGATTTCGGTGGGGGGTATGTTGAATCCTTGTTCAGTTTATGGTATTTTTATATCCATTCAGCATTATTCTTCTACCCTCACTTTGGTGAAGTGACGGTGACGTTCTCGCCGCGCCGCCATCTTAGCATGATGATCTGACATAATATATCATTAATCTGTGGATTTGACGTTCAACTGCCGTAAAAGGCCGTAAAGGAAGCTGTGACGCGGAGTCGTGCTCGCCTTTAACCAAAGACATTTCTATCCTTTAACATCCTATTTTTTCTTCTATATATCCTCTGATCGAATCAGAGCGGACTATAACAACAACTTTCGTGTGTGCCAAAATTTGTGTCCTGAAAAACACTTCTCGAAGACCATATTGAAGTACCCAACTTCCATCCAAGCGTGCAAGCAAATTGCCTCTTCAAGCTGCAAGCCTGATCTGATGCAAGATACGGGAGGAGCTTATGGTTGGTGAAATTGGGATTACTTTTGGATAGAAAAGGATTCAAATTAGGTCTCATGATATTTTCTAGTATTTTTCTAAATCTATATACAGCCCACTACTCAGCAAAGGTCCACGAGCTACATTTCTTAAAAACATCGTGAGGAAACCTACACACCTGAAAGTGCACCATACAGTTCTCAATGGTGCATGTATTCGACCAACTTCATTCTCAATGGTGGTCTAAGGCTTTAGACTTCTCGTACTGAGAAGAGGCCCGTGCCCAGGAGTGGGACAGTAGTGGACTGGTTGTGGAATATTATTTAAATACGCGTTATTATATAGAGTACCTACCTACTGTACATCCAATGATAAGGAGCATACCTATGGCTAGTTATCAACCACCGTTCATGTGTGGTTAAAACCTAAAGAGAACCACAAATAGGTACGGTCGCAATATTTCGCGGTGGTACATTTTGTCGACAAAATCCCTTGAACGAATCCTGCTACATTACACGTACACTCGGCGACACATCAAGCTAGACACCCTATATACCCATAACTGCGCTACATGCAATACAGAGAATCGTCGGAAAGGGACTAAGTATCGTGGCGTCGGCCAATCACAGCGTTTGTAGCGTTGCGCCTACACAAACAGACGCACTTTTTTTGTAAAAAAAATATTGCTCATTTCAGTGACGTCAGTTAGTTCCCAACTATCGCTCGACTGAGATTAACGCGGCTGGGGTTATTGTTCCTACAGAGCAAAAATTCTTACGTAGTTGTTCCGTTCTCAAATTGTTTTTTTACTGTGTAAGTTTTTGTGCTAGTGAGTGTTGCGCAAATATTAATGGCGCCACAATTAACCCCACAACAGCGGCAGCTGATAGTTGTGTTGCGGGAAGGTGGATATACTATTAAAGAGATTAAAAGAAGGACCGGAATAACGGTGAGTGTTACTTTTAATACATTAGTGACAAGGTGCCACACGGCGATAGATAGCCCCGACGACACTGACTAGTGACGATGAGGTCAACGATGTATTTCGCTGGCTCAGCAATAGCCTAGCCTAGGTATTCACTCTTGCCTTAAGGACGCGTTTGCAAATCTGACAGAAATAAGCTATTTTTCGGTAGATTTTGTGACAAAATAAAGCTAAATCATATGTAACTAATAATTACCACGGATAGATTATTTCTTTATCTTAAATATGTGTTTTTTTCTTTCTTGAAATTTTTGTTTTTGTTTGTTTTTAACATTGTAAAAACGATTTTCCGTTGGTTACCTCTTCTTACAAATTAATGATATCGGGTTGAGTTTAGGAACATTTTTCTTCTAATAGTAACATACGTGGGACACTCAGAAAGTTTTGCGAAACTAAAAAAAATTGTTCTATACGTACATATATTTTTATCAAATCTTTTCAAAGTACTTTCCACCAGCCTCTATACAAAGATTCATGCGCCTAAACCAGTTTTCAAAACACTTTTTCCAGTCCGCCGCAGACACCTCGTTTACAGCCTGCTCGAACGCAGCCAGCGCATCTTCCGGCGACGAAAATTGTATCCCTTTGAGCTGATTTTTTATTTTTGGGAATAAAAAGAAGTCACACGGTGCTAGATCAGGGCTGTAAGGAGGGTGACCCAGGAGTTTGACTGGCGTGCTGTCCAGGAAGTCCCTCGTTTTGAGTGCGGTGTGCGCAGGTGCATTGTCGTGGTGGAGCAGTAGCCCGCGGAGCCCTGTGTTTGGTCGCTTGTTGCTTATAACAGAGAAAACTTCTGGCAAACATTTGGTAGTATACCATTCGGCATTAATGCTTCTTTGATCCCGTAAGGGAATTGATACCAAGTGGCCAGTCAAATTAAAAAAGCTAGCGATCAAAATCTTACCCCCGCTTCTAGATCGCTTCACTTTGGTAGGCGTTGGCTCATTTTGAAACACCCAAACAGTCGACTGGCGCTTGGTTTCTGGGTCGTATTGATAAATCCAGGACTCATCACCTGTAACGATGTCGTAAACACGCCGAGACGAGCCTGCTTCAAATTTGTTAAGCATATCACGGCACCATTCCACCCGGGCCTGCTTCTGAGCATCGGTGAGGTTGTGCGGCACCCAGCGTGATACTATCCTCCTCACGCGAAGATGGCTGTGTAGAATCTCGTGAACGCTCCCCGATCCAATCTTCAATATGTGTTGAATCTCCTGATATATAATTCGCCTATTGTCTTGGATTAAATTTTTCACTGCTAGCACGTTTTCTTCGGTAACAGCCGTCAAAGGGCGACCGCTTCTTTCGTCATCCCCCAAAGTTGGTCGACCGCGCTTGAATTCGTTATACCAACGATACACGGTTGCCTTGGAAGGGCCTTCATCCATGAATGCCATTTGAAGTCTATCGTACGATTCATCCGGTTTCAGGCGACACTTGAAATAGTATAAAATCATAGCTCTAAAATGTTCCCGGCGCAGATCCATATTTCAGTGAGACACAATACTTTGAATTAACTCGCAAAAAATGTGGAGGGAAATTTTGAAATTGGAACTTACTTATTTTTACTTATAAATAATCATATTTTCGAAAAACATTATAACTGGCCAGTCTCCCATATATAAAAACTTTTTTTCGCAATACTTTCTGAGGGGCCTGGTATGTAGTTATAGTTGTTTAAAAATACAGCCGGTAAGCAGACATGTTCAACTCAAAAAGGTGATTAAACTATGAAAATGTTACAAATAGTCTCCGAAAAAATAATTAAATCACGTAAATTTTTTCACATATTTTATTTTTACGCGTGAATATTTTGCAGTAAGGGTTATCTTCCCATAATTTCACTGTCTTGATTTATAGCACAAAAAAATCTACGTAACACAAAAATATAAGAGAAAACAAATATGTATATTTTTCAAGGTATCAAAAATACCTACTTATTATTCCTGAAGCTATCTATTTATGCGTGTGTGTGTGTTTGAGACGTGTCAATAAAGAGGTGCAATTGATGCGATTCGATACCTATTTATTTTGCAAACGCGTCCTTAAGAGACCCAAGTTATATGAATGAGCTATCTATTTATTTATTATTTATATAAAAAATTAGACAAACTTAGGTATACCTATGTTTTTTGCAACAGTATTTAAGTAGGTATCTGTTGATATAAAATTTAAGTTAAATATAATTTTGTTTTAGAGGACAACAATAAACTTTTGGTTGCGACGCAATGAGGAGACTGGGGGTGACCTATCAGCTCACCACCGGCAGCTCTACCAACGCGCCACCACCGCTGAGCAAGGTGTTGCTATTGTAGCGGAACATAATAATCAGCCATTTTTGAACACGCAGGTTACTGCCACACAATATAGCGTAAGTTGACTACTTTTTCTAATTACCTACGTTTATTTTATTAAATCTGAAAAAAAAAACAGACGTTCACAAGTCACAACAGTTTTCCAACAGTAAACTGCTAACAAATCAATTAAGCGTATTTATTAGTTCGCGTGTAAGATGCAAAAATCTGACAAAAACTGAGTTTTTTTAAATCAAATTATCATAAAGTATTATGCGTCATAAACATTAAAAACATTGTGTAACTTTAACCGTTTACGCTGCGCACGCAACGGAAGCTCTAAAAGGAATATTTTTTTCCCGTTTTTGCACCCTTTATCAATTATGCTCTGCATCTATTTAAAAAAAAAAAAAAAAAAAATTTTACATAATATATATGTATTATGTATAGCATATAGAGTTTGTTTGTTTGGTTGAACGCACTAATCTCAGGAACTACTGGTTGGAATAGAAAAATTCTTTTTGTGTTGGACAGTCCATTTATCGAGGAAGGTTTTAGGTTATACAACATCACGCTATGACCAATAGGAGCGGAGCATAAATGAAAAATGTTGCAAAAACGGGAAAATATACTATTTATTTTTATATTTATTTAAAATATTATTATATACATTAAATATATTATATTTATGTATATTTATATTTTATATATTATATTATGAAACTGAAGAGTTTGTTTGTTTGGTTGAACGCACTAATCTCAGGAACTTCTGGTTGGAATTGAAAAATTATTTTTGTGTTGGATAATCCATTTATCGAGAAATGCTTTAAGCTATATAACATTACGCTACAACCAATATGAGCAGAGCGTAAAAGAAAAATGGTGCAAAAACGGGAAAAAATATTCCCTTGAGAGCTTCGCAGTGGCGTGCAGTGTTCCGTTTGCGCCACCTAGGAGGGTACGGCCAACGTTAGGCCGCACGTGGAGAAGGGGCTCGCCTGCTTGTGGCGGGCTGGGACCTGTCGGGGGTGGTTGTGTGAATACTCACGGGTTCCCACGCCCTTGGCTAAGGTAGTTGAAGGAACACCGTGGTGGTTTTATTCGGTAAGAGTCCGACACTGGCTCCGCCTCAGCGGGCTGGTGTGCTCAGTATCGCGTTATCCAATTCAGTAATGGAAATTCCTATAGATCTTTCTATCTAATTGTATGAGCACGCCAAAAATCCACTTTTAGTTACTATTATTGTCAAAAAAATGTTAAAGGGCTCTTAACTATATTAGTTGTAATTCTTTTTTCAGAAAATATATTTTTTACTATTGTTTCAGGTATCAACTCAAACAATTCGACGAAGATTACAGGCCGTTGGGCTAAAGACTAGGATCCCGGCCAAAAAAATTGTATTTTCTCCTGCCCTTGCTCAGACTAGAGTAAATTTTTGTTTGCAGTATTATGATTTCGATTGGTAAAATAATGTCGTCATATTTATTGTTGACGAAAAAACTTTTAAATCCGAAAATATTGAAACGGCGAGCTAACGAGAGATACACTATTGAAAACGTAATACCTAATAGGTCGAGTGGTCGGCTGAGCTTGGGATTCTGGGGATGGATGAACTCTGTTGGTCCTGGCGAACTCGTGGAAATATCAGGCCACATGAACTCTGAACAGTATGTGGACATTTTACGAGATGTGATGGTGCCGACTGTGCGACTGCACCATCCGACAAGAGCAATTCATCTTTGCCAGGACAACAGTTCCGTTCATAGTGCCAGAATCGTTCAGGCGTGGCTCCAGGCTCAGCCGGATATTCACGTTATACCATGGCGTGCGAAGAGCCCGACCTCAAACCAGAACCTATGGGGGCAGATGGTTCTCAATTAGGATGTATCAGAAGTGCGCAACGTAGATAACTTGCGGCAACCGGCTATGCAAACGTGGGATATGATGAGGGGGATCCTCGTGACGTGTGCTATTGGTTACTGGAATGAAAGACAGGTTGTCATTTATAAATCACGATAGAAGTATGTGGTAAGTGTTAAACTCGCACTAGGCCCTCTGGTGTGCATTGGCCACGTGACGCGTTTGGTGTGGATTGTCTCATGTTACATAAACATTTGGCAGCCGCGGTTGTGCCGCCCCGCACCGCGTTCGATATGTGGAGAGCTCCTTACTTATGTTTGATTATTGTTCTGATTCAGTTGACTATGTGTTAATTTCTAAATATCAATAACTTTGTTAATTCATGATTATAGTGATCTCATTACCATTTTTTTTTTCAAGTTTTGATTTATGTTACTCCTATGTATTAAACTGTTGTAACAATTTTTATTGTCAATTTTTATATTGTTTCTATTGTTCGGCTCCCGAGGTAAGTCATAGCTACCTATGTTAATATGGACAGTCTGTTCTATATTTGATTGTAAATATATAAAAAAAATAGTTGACTCTGCTACTGACTGTTATTTTTCAAGCCGTAAATATAACACTATTTAACTGTTTATACAAAATTACTGTAGCTTGAGGATGTTTCTTATACCCATTAGTAGAGAGGGTTGTAACTGAATGAATACGATTTATTTTTGTGTTGATTAAAATCTCTCATTTCAACTGTGTTGTATTAATATTTTTAACTATTGCTGGCTCCTAAGGCAACTTGAAGTTACATTTAGATTTTGACATAATTTATTAGTTATTTTATATAATAAAAATAAGAATACAAAAATATTCACCACATAAAGGCTGTGACATCTGATATTATACTATACATTGGATTGTTCATTATTTTTAGACTTTTAGACTGATTTTATTTACTGTCGTGTAATTTCGGAGACACATTGATGACCCATGCAATGACTCTATTTAGGCCGATTTAGATAAACAAAAGCAAAATTCGCTACCGCTGTGGTTAGCGAAAAATAGCGAGTCGTATTATTCCGCCTGGTAGGTAGGTATTTGTATGAACTTCCGCGGCTATCGCGAAACTAGAATATAAATACCCGGCGGAATACCACTCGCAATTTTTCGCTAATACCCACAGCGGTATATCTGAGTAGGCCCTTAGCTAAACTTTTAAGTCATAAAGTTTTATTTGCCTTAAAAGAAAGAGGTAACTAATGTTGTTATTACATTGAAATAAAGAGTTGATTTTTAATAGTTCAACGTTGTTTTTGTATTTAACCTATGAAAAATAAAGCAAGTAATCAATATTCCTCCACTTTACTGGACACGATCTTATAGTTTCAAGTTACCCCTAATCGGTTCAGTAATTTTGTTGTAAAGTGTATCAAACAGATATTTTTATCTACTTACAGGCAGACAAATCGTTTGTCCCTATGAAATGATATATTTTCCCTTAGACCAACAGGATCTGTTGGTCTAAGATTTTCCCAGGCTTCCAACTACGTTTGTGCAAAATCACGTCGAATGCTCTGTTGTGAAGTTGTGACGTAAAGAAAGTGCAAACGAACACAGTTTAGCATTTAGGAATAAAATAATTGCGCAATGCAGGTCTTACACTCACATAAACACAACACACAAAACTTCGTAAAAGTGTAGTCTTCCCGTGTATGATGCCCATAACACTTTATCAAGTTATTTAGCTATTTATTTTGTTTAGCATTGGAAAACTAAAATGCCTTTACTGCATTTGTTAATTAGACGACTAGGACCTGTTTTATCAAAAAACATACCTACTTAATATGATAAAACTTAGCAATGGACACTTCTGCCAGTGCGCACGGAAGAGAAGGTGGTTTATTTTTTCATTTTAGGTTCTTGCCTAGGGTTCATCCTATTTCTATACAAATGGCATCAAAATCAGTTCGGGGGTTTAGCCGTGAAAACGTAACAAACAGAAAGACAGAAACACTCGCATTTATAATATTATATATATACCTACCTTTTCTTGCCGTGGGGAAGTCCTCACGGACGCACTCCGCCCGGGGTAGACGGAGCCAGTGTCGGACTCTTACCGACTAAAACCATCACGGTGTTTCTTCAACTACCTTAGACGGAGGCGTGGGAACCCGTGAGTATTCACGCGTCAGGTTCCGGCCTACCACAAGCAAGCGAACACACTGCACGCCACCTCACCTCACGGGACTTTACCAGCTAACCTAGTAAGGCTTCAAGTTATTTGTTTACTTTTATGAGTAAAATTAAACAAAAAACCCTTATTACTTTTACACTCTTAATAAGAATAATAATAAAAGAGAAAAAGTAGGTAATTGAGTGAGTTTGTGTTGAGTGAACTTAAGGGAGTAATTTTCTAATTAGTCATCGTTTTTGCTAACACTAATAAAATAATGGTTGATGATAAATAATATATGTATTGGCACAAAACAAACAATAGTAGGTAATATGGTGCAAAGGCGCAGCGCAACCGCATAATATCGAAAAACGAACTTGTAAGTTTAGTGCAACCGTAACCCATATTATTACGAGCTCAACTTGCTTAAAAATAATATTCATGCATAATACATATCTATAGGTATGGCATAGTATGAATAGAGCGCTGCATGAATGGCGCACCGCTTGCGCATACCGCCGCCGCCACCGCCACCGGTGCCGTGAGTGGAACGACATAACAAAAATATATCGTGCCCTCTCGCACGATTCGCAGCGTTAAACTTCTAATAGTACAAAGTCCAAACAGTCTAGGTTGATGTGTAGCCGACTGTACCTACGGCTGCCATCGAACATTGAGTGCAAGCGATTTTAGCCTTAGTGGTGGTTCACCGGAAAGATTTCTGATTGTACGTAGGTACGCTGATAGATAAGTGAACACCACAATAATATGGTAGCAGTTTCACACGGTTTTCTGCCACTGGGACAAAGTCTAACAAAGAAGCTGTCTACCAATATACCTACTTAACTCTTTTGTTGACCGTATCTACCTACCCATTTTTAGGGTTCCGAAGTCCTACAAGGAACCCTTATAGTTTCGTCATGTCCGTCCGTCTGTCCGTCTGTCCGTCTGTCCGTCTGTCCGTCTGTCCTAATCCTTTACAGCTTAATAACTTCTACAGTTATAAACATAAGTAAATGAAATTTTGTTAAAAAATAGTCGACATATAGATCTCAATTTTAAAAGAATAAAAGAATCGTTTTTCCGTATTTTAGGGGTGGTGTCCATACATGTGAAATGGAGAAAAAAAAATTTTTTTCGCTGCTCCTCCTCGTGTGGGATATCATTGAATAGGTCTACTAAAATGAAGGTAATGTTTGATACACCACTTTTTTAACAGGTGTACCATCTGCGAAATATAGCCCGCCAAAGTGGCTTGCAATGTGTCCCCCCCCCTGCCATTTCTAAACTATGCAATGTAGAAACTTATAATCTTCCATATTGATAGACCTTTGTAAAAACTCTCTTTTAAAATTATTTCGAGTATAATGTGATTATAATTTTTTGAGTTATAGAGAGAAAACTGAAAAATACTTAAAACGTCCTAGTTCAAAGATCATTGACCTTAGAGAAAAATTATCATAGCAAATAATGCTCCTTAAGCTACTTTCTATTTGAAAAAATCACAAAAAGTAACTTTTAAATGACAAACGTCTTAAATTTGGCTTCTTGAATTTATCGCTAGATGGCGCTACTAACAACACGCTCTGAGTCGCGAATGCTGCCGATTATTGCAAAAACTAAAATAGCCATGATTAATATTCGATTTGATTCGTTTGTAATTACACCTACTTAAGGAACCCTATAATACTGAGCATGGCCCGACATGCTCTTGGCCGGTTTTTTTTATTTATTTTGCAAAAGACTAGAAAGGGCTTAGACAAATGATATTTAAAAGTACAGATAAGTTACTAGCGCGCGATCTGAAGACTCGAAAAGGTCCTAATTGGGACGTTTTGCTATTAGTTCACATCAACCAAGGCACCGAGCGTGACCGGTACAAAAAAAAAACAATAATGCCGTCGGGTATGTACTGAGAGTGACGCAAAAAAATGGCATGTATTATGACGCGCAAGTAACCTAAAGTAACTAACTTACTTACTTTGTAGTTTCTGTGAATGTCTGCTACCGCTGCGTACGGAATGTTTTTTTGAAAGAAAAGAAAGAAAGAAAGAAAAATATTTATTTGCTTCAAAAGTGACGCACAAAATTACCAAAAAAATTCAAGAACACAGAACAAATACAAGTACAGAGCCAAGAAGTGTGGTAAGATATGCGTCACATCCGCGCAAAACGGCCACCGCTCAGCATATTGCTGTGCCTCATGCACGGAGCAAAGACACAGCGCTGGTTTTCAGCGACAGCCGGCGTCGACACAAAACGTAGATCAGTGCGGCGTGATGTAGATAAATAACGATAAAAAATAAATAAGTAAAATTAAATACAATACGAGATAATTTTCTTTTTTTTTTTTCAATTCTTTTGTTAGCGTATAACATATCTATACTTTTAAATGTTTTTTTTTATATTATGGGATGGCGAAACGAGCTAAAGGCCCACCTGATGTTATGCGGTTACCTTTGCCCATAACATCTAACAACTGCAATACCACCTAGGCTGTTACCTAAATGGTAACGCAAGTCGGTTCGCCAAACTGAGACGTGAAGATGGAAAGTCTCATGTGATTGTAATTTCACCGGCACCCGTACCCTTCAGACCGAAACACAGCAATGCAAGCATCACTATTTGGCGAAGAAGTAGATACTTGACAAGCATTGGCTTAGATTCTATTTCTGTGGCTTAGATACACGATTATGTATTATTTTGTAGAACCTTTGAAAAAGCTCGTCGGGGGAAGTACTATCACCGTACCTATTTCAGTCATCAAACTGTAATGTCATTGCTGTATTCCGGTGCGAAATGTACGGGTGTCGGTGAAATTACAATCACATGAGACTTTCCGTCTTTATATCTCAGTTAGGCGAACGTGACTTGCCTAGGTGTATTGCAGTTGTTATGGGCAACGGTAACCGCTTAACATCAGGTAGGCCTTGCTCGTTTCGCTATAACATACCAAAAATAAATTTGGATAAACAACCCTGTCGATTGTTAAAATGTAACTTTGGTAGGTGTGACCTACCAATCACTCGATCGACCTCAACTCAACTGAGAAATAAATAAATATAAATATAAATCTTTGGGACATATTTTTTACACAGCACCATCTAGTCCCAAACTAAGCAGAGCTTGTGCTATGGGTACTAGACAATGGATATAATACTTAAATACTTTTTTTTTGTAAAAGAAAGAAATAAAACATAAAACCGCAGAAACCAGAACCGACCGACCAACCGACAGACCGTAGTGATCGCGGAAACCTAAGAAGTTATTAAAACATAAAACTTTAAAAAAAAAAATTAACAGACGAAAACAGAAACTGAAAAGCGAAAAATAACTAATTATGAGTCGACGCCAAACAAACTTTTAACAAGCAAAGTGCGTGCAAGTTGCAAGTAGCCGAGCGGAGAACGCATTTTTGGAAAGTTATCGTTTATCGTTGAAAATTTCACGTTGTATTTGATGTTACGTTGTTTTTATTATTTATTTAAAGTATTCTTCCTTGATTATTTGTTTGGCGCCGACTCATAATTAGTTATTTTTCGCTTTTCGGTTTCTGTTTTCGTCGGTTAAATTTTTTGTTAAAAAGATTTATTTTAATTATTTTTTTGTGGCTAAAATCTAACTCCCAGGTCTCCGTTATGTTGAAATGTCTAGAACTATATTTATGTGTGCCAAGTTTCAACAGAATCGGTTAACAGGTAAGAATTCAGTGGGTGAACAAGCACTCATCCCCTGTTTCCTACCCTTAGGAGTGGATTTTGATTTTGAAATTTAAATGGGACCAATTTCGAGATATACTCTATCCATTAAAAAAAGAATCATCAAAATCTGACCACACTGTAAAGAGTTATGCGTGGCCATACATAAAAAAAAAGAAAAAGATACGTGTCGAATTGAGAACCTCCTCCTTTTTTTTCGTCGGTTAAATTTTTTTATATAAAGTCTACGCAAATCCGCAGTAGGTGATAAACACAAAAAATAATAATTCATAACTGTCATCGTGACGTTGCGTCGTCGGTGTGACACGTATTATAAGGGCCGGTACACACACGGGGTAGCGGCTTTATCTCCGAGCGACACGGGGCTGATCCAGCCCGGATGATCCGGATCAACAGTGCGCTAGTGTGTGTACGAGTTATCGATTTAATGTCCGACTTACGTTTTGTTTTCTTTTGTGTGTGCGTGCGAATTTTCTGCTCTTTCGGTGTCAAAAATGCGTGTTCATATTTGGAATTATGCTTTGCCCTGAATGAGCATTTAGGGCATAAAAACTTTTGATATCGCGACAACCAACGATTTCATCGTGAAAAAAAAAACAGCTGTTTAATTGAAAAGTGCAATACCCGTCGACCAGAATATATGGAAGGGCTGATTTATTTTTCGTGATTTCAGAGTAGACCCCATAGTAAAATTCGTTAAATAGTATTTTCTGAATGAGCTTTGAAAAATATGTAACTACGCATTTCTAATACACGTTGGTAAATTGTAAGTTACGAAAAATAGAGCAGATTTTTGTATGCTAAACACGGGTGACTCGAAACTATATTTTTTCATACAACGTGTTATTGAAATAACTGAAAACCTCTTAAGGGGTCATTGTACTTATCAGTATGAACAACTTTTACTACGGGACCAACCCTGAAATCGCAATGGGCTTGCATTTGACCGCCACCTCACCGGTGCGGTCGATCTTCCGCTAAACTATTGCGGAGTCACTCATTTCTAAATAATGTTTATGAACTATAGCTGAACAAAAACGAGTTAAAATGAGAATTAACAATGCAAAAAACGAGTTAAAATGAGAATTAACAATGCAAAAAAATGCATCATGTTTAAGTTGTAACACATTTATAATCTAATTAATTTTTATCTTTTCCATATCAGTTCGCATGAGAGTATTGTTATGTTGTTGGTATTTTAAGTTCTAATTATAAATAATTTTACCACACTTGATACTAAGTTGATGAACTGTAGATAAAATGTTTAATTTAAATCAATTGATGACTGATGATAAGGCTTAAATTTATTAGATCGTTATCAAGTTTCGCCGTAATTCAGATTTAGCTTAGCAACGATCCGGTATTGTGATAAGCGTGTACTCATTGTACCTATGATACGGATTTTAATACAATAACTAAATAGAAAAACATGTTCCACATCTAGATTTGTGTCTATGTAAGATCGAGCGTTCGGCTTTTCCATCGCCGGGCGGGTGCCCGCTTAATAAATTGGGGTCTATTTATTAAGCGTGACCCCTAAAAAGCTATTTAGTCTTGATCAACAGTGGTGTCAATCTTCTTGTTCACGAACTAAACTTATTTAAAACGCTCTCTTTTACTAATAGTAGACACAAGAAAGAGATGGCAACCATTTTAGTGCTTGCAAATTAGTGTACACACGGCTACACATCAAGCTATACATTTCTAGTATAAGCTGACTTCGCATTGTATAGGTTTTCCTTACAACGCGAGGTCAGCCTTTACTGGTTTTGTACAGCTTGATGTGTAGCCGTGTGTACGTGTTACATTTCTTTGTATTATAGTCGGCACGTTCCGAGATCACGACTAAACTTTGTGGAAATTCTAATTCCGACTAATTTGACGGCACTAAAATTATTGCCATCCCTTTCTTGTATCTACTAGTAGTAAAAGAGAGCGATAGTTTAATATTAGTTTAGTTTGTGAACAAGAAAATCAACACCATTCTACTAATTTATCTTCAGGATACCAATAAATGTTATAGAAGTGCATGCTATTCAAAAATGATGTTTTTTTTTGCTTTTGTGTGAACTATTTATTATTTTATTGTAGAACTGTAGAGCCTAGATTTGCTCCACCCGATCCGGAGCGAGGCGGCGTGCAACCCTATTCGAGGGCGACCCTCGTAAAAGCTTTTTAACCTTGACCGAAATTCTACAAAAACCGGCCAAGTGCAAGTCAGACTCACGCAGTAAGGGTTCCGTACCACCCATCATTTCCTCTTCCCCCAAGGTCATAGTCGACTTCATGATTGACTTGCGGCTTGGCGAAGTGCTGTAATTCTGCAAGAGGTGTCACAATAGATCTTATCAGGTTGCAGTGGCTTAGGGGCGTTCAAGACCCCTACCACCCATCAACCTGATACCCCATAGAAACTGATTTAATTTACGAGAGTTCATCAAAAGACATAAACGCATCGTGCGCGTAATATGATTTTTTGCATCTCTTTCTTACGAAGATTTCACCACATATCTATGTTTGCCCTATTTTTAGTATTTGTAAACTACATAGTATAATCATCATCATCATCATCATCATCCACCTGCCCTTATCCCAATTTATTTGAGGTCGGCGCAGCATGTTTTTTTTTTTCTAATAATATGCACTATAATCAGACTTAGTTTGTCGCTGGTATGTATTACCGTTTTGAAGATAGAGTAGAAACAAAAACTTTGAAAAAAAATGTGAAAATGTTTTTCGAGGTTTCTTTTCCTCCTCTTTAATATTTTTATTTTTTATTTTTAGTATTTGCCGCGGTAGTGGTTATAGCAACACATATTCTGAGAAAATTTCAACTGGCTACCTATTAACGTTCAAAAGATACAGCCCTGTGATAGACAGACAGAGTAGAGAAAGTAATATAGTCCTGTTTGGCACCCTTTGGGTACGGAACCCTGAGTGACATGTTGTTTTAGATAAAAATTATAAGGTGTTCAGTCAGTGCTCAATTTTCATTTGTATAGGTACCTATAACTACATGGTGAAAACCTCAGTGCTTTAGGGAAATTGTATTTTATCTTGGACGAATAAAAAAAAGGTGGACGGAATCTCGTTAAACAAAAAGTGAGGCATCCATATTAAGACGACGGGCTGGCACGCACACATGCATACCCATAGTAAGACAAAAAGCCATAGTAAGCAAAAGATTACGCATCAAATCTCGTGTGACGGTAGTCATTGTCGTAGTGTCATAAATAAAATAACAATATAAATAAAATAAATAAATATTTTTGCGACATTTTACACATCACCATCTAGACCCAAACTAAGCAGAGCTTGTGCTATGAGTACTAGACAATGGATATAATACTTATATACTTTTTTTTTTTTTGTAAATACATACTTATAATACATAAGAAACAATAAAAAAAAAAAAAAAAAAAAAAAAAATATATAATAATAATAAGACTAGACTAGACTAGACTAGACCTACCGCCTAACATCTATCAAAACCTACAAAAAGCCGTTATCCTGAACACTTGTAGGATTGTAAGAAATTTTTTACAAACTGATAGTGCCACACAACCACACATAACCGAATCATCCACATAAGCACTGGTCACCACACGAATACCGACGCGCTCATCACAAGTTCACAATATCTCATCTCATAATTCACACCCCCTAGGTTAGCACTTGGCTTCGGCCCGTGTTTGCCTATTACATTCCGGCAACAGCCGAGATACATAAAAGTATACCAACAAATAATAATAATAAACAATATATATCTGGTGTGTTAAAATTATGTTGAAATTATAGTGGGTTTAGGAAACAACGAAGTTGTTGTTGTTGTTGCTCCAATCTTTTCTTAGTGAGATCCATTTTTATTCGTCCGAGATTATTATACGTTAAAGTTATGTGAAAACATTTTTTTTATTAAAGCTTAAAAATGTTTGATAAATTTGTAACAAAACCGAATTCCTTTGTTATAATAATAGTCGGAAGATTACAATAAATATAATATTTTATTTTTATGCTAGTTTTCTTTCCTTTATCGTGTATTTTTCTCCATTATAAATATAGAAATTTAAAATAAATCTGCTTTAATAATAAATAAATAAACAAATATTTTTGGGACATTTTTACACAGCATGATCTAGTCCCAAACTAAGCAGAGCTTGTGCTATGGGTACTAGACAATGGATATAATACTTATATACTTTTTTTTGTAAATACATACTAAAAATATATAAGGAACACTCGGACCAACACAAACACTTATGTTCATCACACAGATATTTGTGTCCTGTGGGAATCGACCCTCGAACCACTAGACCACAGACGTCAAAATACGACATATACATTTAAATGCTTGTAATGTTACAAGTTACATATATCGTGTATTAACGAATATTTTATTATTTGACGACCTCTGTGGTCTAGTGGTTCGAGTTTCGGACTGCTGATCACGAGGTCGTGGGTTCGATTCCCACAGGACACAAATATTTGTGTGATGAACATGAGTGTTTGTGTTGGTCTGGTTGTTTCTTATGTATTATAAGTATGTATTTACAAAAAAAAAAAGTATATAAGTATTATATCCATTGTCTAGTACCCATAGCACAAGCTCTGCTTAGTTTGGGACTAGATGGTGATGTGTTAAAATGTCCCAAAAATATTTATTTATTTATTGATTTATATAGAAAGCTCTTAAAATTCTGCATAAGCTTACAAAGCACAACAGGCGCGAAAATTAACTCATAGTACAGTTCAATCTACCCCTAGTACGACCACAAAACTATAAATTCAAAAGATTCCCAACGTACATTTTCCATATTCAAAATCCATAATATTGTCGACCTCGAGGACTCGAGGTACCTCGTACATCCAGATCCGGCGGTCGCGTAATCCGGCTTAGGACTGATCCGCCTATACGTGTGTATGTGCACACCCTACGCTTATATTGTTTCGTACTAGGACAGAGCACACGATAAGAGTTTTCGTAAACATTACAATTTTTCTCTTGTTTTTGATTTATTTTCCATCATGATTTTTTATGCAATTCTTTTTTCAAAACCTACGCATTCACTTTATGACCTTTATAACATACATACATAACATACATAATCAGCCCATTACTGTCCCACTGCTGGGCACGGACCTCTTCTCAGTATGAGAAGGCTAAGGCGGATTAAGTCCACCACGCTGACCTAGTGCAGGTTGGCAGGCTACACACATCATTGTGAACTGTATGGAGCACTCTCTGGTGTGTAGGTTTCCTCACGATGTTTTCCTTCACCGTGATAATCGAATATAAATTTGCACATGAATTCGAAAAGTCAGTGGCACGGACTGGGATCGAACTCACACCCTCCTGCATGGAAGGCAAGCGTTCAACTGCTAGGCTATCACTACTATAACTATATACTATACTATACTTAATACTATACTGATCTTTATTAATTCAAAATTATTATTTATATTTATATATATTTTTTCAAAAATACACCTTCATCTAAACGTTTTAAAGACTAAAAGTGAAAGGTTAAACGTCCCCTGAACACGGTGTTTATAAGATCAAGCCTATTAGGAAGTTAGTTAAATTTTCACCTAGCCAGGCTTGTATCAACGAAATTAATAGAAGTGAAGATGCCTTGTCTTTGATTTATCTTGATGTTATATATTTATAGTTAAATGTATATGTAGGTATGTATAATACGTATATTTTATTATATGTATAATGTACATAGGTATTTATTTATTTTTATTATATGTAATTATAAGTCCGTAGTACTAAACATATTTTACTACTTTACTGGTGCATCTACCTTATTCTTTGTCTGCATTACCCTAAGGTTGTCTGCTAGAGAACGCCTATGGCGTTAAGACCGTCTTTGTACCCAGTTGTGCATAAAGAATTAAATAAATAAATAAATGTCTGGCGAAAACTGGTAGAAAGACTTTAAACGTGGTAAAATTAATTTAGAAAACTTATTGACGTGTAAGATTAACTACTGCCAACTTGTAAAAATTGTCAGCGGATTGAACTACTCACAAAGCCTAATACGAACTATGCTTTAGGGTTTATTCACATTACGACGTGCATGGCACGGGCGGGTGAATCGATTTCAATTCAAAATAACCCTTATATTTATGAGATTTGAGACTATGCCGTGTGGTCAGGCGGACGTGCTGACGGGCTCGTCCACCTGTCCGCACGTCGTCAATGTGCTCCCGTATTGTAGATATTGTAGTCTCTAATCTTATATGTATAAGGCTTATTTTGACTTTCTTCGTTGCACTCGTCCGCTCCTTTGGAATGTCGATAAAAGGTATTATATTTATTAATCAAGGACATGGTCTATCTGTGTGCTAAATTTAATCCAAATCTGTTAAGCGGTTTCAGCGTGATTGAAGGAAGGAAAAACCAATAAACAAACATCCAAACTTTTGCATCAATGCGAAAGCATCGATGTTTTTTTGTCACAGTCACAGATAGACCATAACCTGGATTAAAATATAAGCTACTTTTTCCCCGGGAAAATAAACGGTTCCCAAACGATGCGCGATAACGTCTGTGGTAAACCGAAGTAAACGGGAAAAGGCTAGTTTATAATATTAGTAGAATAACGTTTCATCTGTACCTAGTGGTACAAATAATTTAATCTAGGTCACAATAAAAAAAAAAAATATATATATTCTTAAGGTCGTAGAAAAAATTTAAACGACGTGGTTGTCTAGTCTACCTTTCCCAAGCCTGGTCCATCGTGAAGATTTTTATTCACATTACGACGTGCACGACACGGGTGGGCGCAAGATTTTTATTCAAAATAACCCTCATACCTATAAGATGAACGACGCAATACGGAAGCATATTGATGACATGCGGACACTGACTGCACAGCATAGTCTATAAGTATAAATAAATAAATATTTTTGGGACATTTTACACATCACCATCTAGTCCCAAACTAAGCAGAGCTTGTGTTATGGGTACTAGACAATGGATATAATACTTATATACTTTTTTTTTTTAGTAAATACATACTTATAATACATAAGAAACAACCAGACCAACACAAACACTCATGTTCATCACACATATACTTGTGTCCTGTGGGAATCGAACCCACGACCTCGTGATCAGCAGTCCGACACTCGAACCACTAGACCACAGAGGTCGTCAAAAGTATAATGGTTATTTGTAATTTCAAAATCAATTGAAAATCGTTGCGCCCGCCGCCGTGCCGTGCACGTCGTAATGTGACTAAACCTTTATACAGTAGTCGTAAACACCGTCCGTAGAATTATGTAAACGATCGATATTATAGCAGCAACTGTCGATAATCTCCAAGTGGTCATCACCTTGGTATTTATGGTCGCTTAGCCCATTAACGATTATTTACATTTCGTAGCATTAATAAACGTTATAATCTCAAATATTTAAGTTGTATTCAGTTTATTGATAATTTATTTATTTTAAATGGAAATGTTTTTGGGATTAACATTTATCCGGTTTTGTAGATTTGTTATAAATGTGTAAAAGATAACAACGAAAAAATCGCAAGTGAAATTATTTTAATTATTTATTATTTTTACGCATTAAGGCATGTGGAGCAAAAGCCAAAGATATAAATTGTGGAGAGAAAAATTCTGTCACGAGCAGGAATCGAACCTGCGACTCCTGAAAATCCTCCTGAAATTATTTTCTTTAAGCCCTATTTTTTTTATCGTACCTACGATCATAAACGAAAACGCTTACAAAAGCTCTGATAACTACCACATAAGAAAACTCATACAGATATAAATTACGTCACAAATCCCCGGCAAGTTATTCAACGAAATCCGGATTTCAGTAATCCGGTAGGAGATGTATCCCGGACCGTGGCCGGCCGCTGCCACCTAATCTCCCTGATCCGGATCACGAATACTTAGCTCTACATGTATGTTCTACTTAGCTAGCTTTCTACGTGTCGGGGCTCCTCAGGTCTTTGTTAGAAACTAGGATTTTCCAGTGAATACTAGTTCGGAGCGGTTCAGACCAGATTTTACTTGTTAAATCCGTTTATTTTTATTACTGGGAATGGACGGACAAAAAGTCGGATCTGCGCGCTGTTTGTTCGAAATAAATTTACCGTATCTTTCTTGTTTTTTGGCTTTCAATTAAAATAACGTGTAAGATTTACAGTAAAATTCAATGTATATTTCCAAGTTTCAAATAAAATGATTTTTTTTCTACTAAAATTTATGTGGATAGCAAATCTTCATAAACACAACAAATCTCTGCCTTCATAATCCCTGCATTACGATTAACTTTTACCTAATTACACGGAGGATTACATTGCCCAATCATATCAATGCAATGGACTGGTTATCACGTGCGTGAGGTTGGTGCGGGGGCGAGGGAGGGCTGCCTCCTCCATCAATCATCTTGAGATAATCTCCTGTACTTCAGCCCAATTTGAGGCATGCATTCGGCTTAACGCACACAAAGAGCCAGTTAGGGACCGGTTCCACGATGAGCTAGCTACTATGCAAGTTCGATTGGAAGTGGGTTCTGCAAATGATAATCGTAAAGAGATTTGATCGAACTTTTTTTGTGTAAGTATCGCCGAAGTTTTTTTACTACGTTGCTTTATGGTACAAACCGACTGGCGGCGCAGCGGCTATGTTGAGTTCTTGCGTTATTGGTTCGAATATTTGTGTAGGTCTTTGTGAAAGCCACTGTATATCCGAGTCACAGTGCTTTGTTTGTCAGATTTGTGATTGTAACTAGACTTCAATAGATCCAAGAGACAAGCTAGTTTGGCGCCTAAAACTGGGATTTTTTGTTAGATTCAAAGATGAACATATGTATTTATTGCAAACTAGTTCTTAGCTGGTTTGTTAACTATCGATTAAAGTTAATCAAACTGTATTCGTTTCCCCAAGGAATAAAGTTGTAAGTCGTTTGTCAGATTCAGTTTGAAAATCGAACGATAAACGGCTTGTGATTACATTACACATAACATTTCAATGTGTGCGTCTCATAATGCAAATCCTTTACGATTATTCTTTTGTGCTTGACTTTAATTTGGTTTTAAGGCCATCACTACATGTGAACGTCCACGTATATACGCGTAACTACACGAAAAGGTTTCAATGTGTGAATTAATCCGTCGGCAACAACAGAGAGAGGCAATCAGTTGAGCCTCTGATCAATCGATAAAAAATCGTGGCGGTGGAGTCGTGTGGACAAATAAGCGTGGTCGGTGTAGGCTCTGGTAACGGATGATCCGGACCATTTGTCAAGATTAGGCTTACGGACCGAGGCGAGGATTGCCGTCCGGTGATGCTGCCGTGCTTTAGAGAACGGTCAAGTGGGATCTTTTTGTCGTGTTCGTTACGTCATGATATGAATGAGTAAAAAATGAATATAATCTTTTTGTTTTAGATAGCGACTTTTTCATTCTGAAATGCTTTTGCATTTAACTTGTTGGTGTAACAACCTCATAAATTATGAAAGCATCGTCTACCACGTAATCCGTAGCATAATAATTTCATTAACATCACTAAATCTAAATACCGTTTTTGAGACAATTCCTCTTATTGTTTAGGGCATCGTAAAAACCATAGAAGTGAGCGGCAAAGGCCTCGTTCACCCTAATCGCGGGACCCCGTCTGGCAGGGCTTAGGGACGGCGCCCTTAACAAAATCTTAATCCCTACAAAGGGTTAGTAATATTATCTTATTACAGACGCAAGAAATAAACCTTTAATTCTCGAGCTTCCTTTAAAATATGGCTGCTAGTCAAATTATGTGCTGCGGAATAAATAAATATAAATTACGAAAAACATAACATCAAAAAAAACTAATGACAATGACAGTAATAAATGGTTTTTTTTTATAGAAAATATTAAAAAAACTTTTCAGATTTAAGCCGAGTCCGTGGACCGGCAAAATTAACTCTTGACGTATGTATTTTCCAAGTACTAGAAGGGACACTAATACAGGATATCTATATTAGAAAATCCCTGTACAGCCATTACTGGGATCATTTGGAGACAGATCAAAGCAGCTGCTCATATCTCCATTCTGGTGTCGCGGTAATCGCGTGACGGGTTGCATATACATAAATTTGGCTTCAATCGCACATTCAAAGCCCATTAATCGCGGATTCAGTGTGGACGCACCTTTAATGCATGCGCCGACTTCAGGGGTGTGCGGGTTTTACTATGTAATATTTATTTACAAGCAATGTATGAACTGGAACATTTGATCACCGAGCATAAATCCAGACTCAGGCTGCTACTGAGAATTTCCTAGTGAAAAAACGCAATAACACTTTGTACGTCCCGGGAAATGAACCCAGGACCTTAGCAGACGCGCTTACGACAAATAGACCAATAAGGCATTAAAAATATATTAATATTTTTTTTTTTTTTTTTTTTTTATTGCCTAATACTGTCTATCTTTGGGGCACACATATTATTATTCTAAGGAAGTAATATCTGTCAAATTAGTGATAATATCTTAATTACCGAATACAAAGGGTTGATTAAATTACAGTGGTTTATCATTCATGACTACTTTGTATTGACGTTTTACCATCTATAGGTTTTGTAACTTATTAGCATCTATCATAGAAAGAAAGAAAAAGGTTTTATTTCTGCACTTGATTTGACGCACACAACAACTTAAGACTATAATTATTACTTATACTATACATAATTCGTTTTAACTAGAGGATAAATTATTGATGACAAATTGATCATTGACAACACTGCATAAATAATTAAAATATTGTCTAAGGCATAAGGGCAAGCCTAGTCTATATCATCTGACCTTTGGTTTATACTCATCTTAAAAATATTAAAATATGAATAACCTGTAGGTACTCAAAAGTAACAGCATCGCATCTGACATTAAATTTGATAGATTAACAACTGTTTTTAAGAAGATTAAGCTCCCAAATCATAGTTTCTCCGACAACCCTAGGGGTAAACCCACTACACACACATGGCTACCACTACCGGTGTATCTCCTGAGATCTGATAAGATTCAAATAAGGGATTAGAGAAGGACGAAGCGAGGATTTGCGCGATACACGTGTGGGTTTGAGCGAGACAGAAGACGGGATTATCCTCGACGGACCGTGCCAAGTGGTGCCCGTACGTAATAATATGTGACGCAGTTGCGCTAAGTATGAAGATTTAGCCTTGGATTTGAAAGAATGCGAAATTAAGGTATTAAATGAGTAAAGTTTTTGCCGACAAGCCGGAGTAATCGCTGTGCAAGTTATGCGTTGGTATGTTTTATGCAAATCTAATACAAGATTCAGCTAGATAGATTCACACCATGTACAGTGTATAAGCTTGAACGTACAGACTTGGATGAATAAAAAAGGCGGACGGGATCTCTCTACACAAAAATTGAAGCACCCATAGTAAGACGGCTCGCTTAAAAGTACGGGCTGGCACGCACACATTCATACCCATAGTAAGACAAAAAGCCGCGATTACACAACAAATTTCGTGTGACGGTAGTCATTGTCGTATGTCACTACTAAAATAAACATTATATATCTAGTGTCATAAAATTCTGTCAAAATTATAGTGGGTTTAGGAAACAACGAAGTGCTACATTATTTTCTTAGCGAGATTCTGTCCGCCATTTTTTATTCGTCCGAGCGTACAGATATAACTTTTAATCATGAAATAACAGTGTGAGCACACACACCGAATATACCTGTTTCCTTAAACAGGTGTAAGCTATAATGTCTATAATTTATATCACACATTGACCGACGTGAAAATTAAAGTTTTCCAAAGAAATACTGAAATAATTTCCACAATAGCACAGTTGGCTTTTATTAATCTAAAAATAATACTTCACAACTCTTTATTTGAATGGCACGTGGATATATAGAGGCAAATAAACCCACACATATTTTTATGTTTTCCCGGGCCACGGGATTAAGGTAAGGCGGGATAGGCGAAATCCCAGTATCCGGGATTGCCACGTGCGGGCCTTTTTCAGGATTTTCTCGCCCCAGTCCCTTTTACAATCACTTTTTATTTACAATAAAGCCTACATGAGTCATGTGGACAGGTGTGTGTGTACAAGGTCGTGATTGTTGTGTGTTTGTGCCTTACCATATTGTGTTTTTAAATCGGAAAAACGTTTTGAGCTTGTGACGCGGTACGGTAAAGATATCATTGCGACAATTTGCTTTTTAATTCCTACAAGTATACAACGTGTAGGTATCCGAAATGCGTGGTCATATTTTAAGAGCTCATTCAGGGCAAAGCTAAGAACAACTTTTACTACGGGACTAACCCTGAAATCGCGAAAAAAATATCAGCTGTTCCCTATTAAATCATCGATGTCGCTCGACAAAATGTAAGGATCAGTTGATTTTTTTTCGCGATTTCAGGGTTGGTCCCATAGTAAAAGTTGTTCGATAGCATCCCCTGAATAAGCTCATCAAATATGACCACGCATTTCTGAAACACGTTGTATAAGATATCCGCCATCTTTTTGGCTTCAGGAAACTTTTATGTTTAAAAAACTATAATAAACGTCGAATTGTTAGATTTATAACGATACGACAAAAAATCTACACAAAAGCTTCTACTGGATTCGTTTTAATCTTATAACACAAATTCTTTATTCGTGTTTATCTACGGATATATGCGGCAGGGTTGTCAAACCCCATACATTAAAAAGAATTGAACTCAATCAGGGCTGAAGTTTATGCTTTTTTATTCTTTTTTTTTTCGTTCCGCTGAACTAATCCGCCGGCTTATCTTCAGCTTGCAGTAGAAAGTTACCAGATTTCCGTTGGTATTGGAAAATAAGCTTTAATTTTGGGTAATAAGGTTTGATATTGTGTGGAGGGGTTTTAACAGGGGTTCTGCAGTAGTCAATGAACCTCGTAGGACGAAACCGCGACCTACCGTAGGGGTTGGCGAGTTGTCGAATGTTTCTACATTCAATGTTTTACTTCTTGCGTCACTGTTCTTATTGCTGTTAGAATTTAGTGTTGTTGCGCTTCGTTAAGTTTGGCAAGTGCCTTAGCATTTTTTAAGCCGGGGTTTTCTTGATACTCTTAAGACTTAAATTATTCACTTATTGCATAGTTGGTTTAGATATTTAAGATAATGAGAAAAAAGTTCATATTTAAGGACGCATTTGCAGAATAAATAGGTATCAAATCGCAAAAAATCGAACCACTACATTGACACGTTTGCAACACACACACGTACGCACGTACATCTTCAGGAATAATGAGTACCTTTGTTTTATACTTTAAAAATTTAAACTTTTTGTTTTCTCTTATTTTACATTTCTATATATAATACGTAGATATTTTTGTAAAATAAATCAAGACAGTGAAATAAGGGGAAATAGGTTTATTTAAGTTAGTTTAGGTTTTTTTTAAAGGTTTTAACGCAATGTATTTACGCGTAAATTCAAAAAGAGCGAAAAATATAGATGTGATTTAGATTTGTAACATTTTTATAGTTATATTTAATGCTATTTTGATTTGATCATGTCTGCTTAGCAGTGGTATTTTAATTAAATAAAATCATTTTAATAAAACAAAGTTTAACCGGATTAAATCGCGTATATTATTTAAATTGGTTTTCCTGACGTTTCGAAAGCTTTGCAGTATTTCGTGGTCACAGCTGCCACCTGTTTGGAACCCAGTCCTAAAAATAATCAAGTCCCAAACAGTACACAACACTGTAAAAGATGATGATATTGTGAATGATTACTGCGTGCATCGAAACGATTTTAATTAATAATATTGTTCGGTAGATTAAAATATATTTTTTTGAAATATCTGTAAAGACGATTGTCATCTTAGTCTACCTGCGACCACGAAATGCTGCAAAGCTTTCGAAACGTCAAGAAAACCAATTTAAATAATATACGCGATTTAATCCGGTTAAACTTTGTTTTATTATAATGTGTAGTGATCGCGAAAACCTAAGAAGTTAAAATCATTTTATTATTAGAAGAAGAAACATCCTAAACTCAACACAATATTTAAAAATAAACTCGATATTAAAAACGATAATTATCAAGAAAATAATAATACAGTTTAAAGATGTACGAATAATATATCTGTGGTAATGATTAGTTTTATTTGATTTAGTTTTAATTTTGTCACAAAATATACCGAAAAACAGCTTATTTCTGTCAGATTTGTAAAAGAACTTTTAATGAATGGCTAAACATGCAATTTTATCTTAACTCGTATTAGATATTTTCAATCCACCCTTTTGACTATTCAGTGCGTATTTTTAATTCAACAGGATTATCTCAATCAGTATGCATGTCGGTGTCTTCACGGGCGTATGGGTCACAATCGATTAATTTTAAATCCTTTAAGTGGGGAATTCTTCAAAAACAGGATTATTCCCCCGGCTTAACGTTCGCAATGGGAAAATAATATTTATTCACGAAATCCAAGGGATAAAAGTGCAGTGCAATGAATTTAATAATGTTATTTGTATATTTGATGGCCGTTGGAGCAGACGAGACCTTGAGTGGTGACCGCGAATCGGCAAACGCTGGGTAGGGCGCTCGCCATCCAGTTGGACCGACGACCTAATGAAAGTAGCTGGGGGGACTGGATGTGGAAGGCGTAGGACCGAGTCTTGTGGTGCTGCTTGGGAGAGTCCTATGTCCAGCAGCGGACTGCGATAGGCCGAGCTGATTGTTGATTGATTTTTATATTTTATATGTCGGTTATTGATAAAGTAACGCTTTATATATTATCTTAACAAACAAGGTATTAGGTGTACTTATTAGAAATGAATTTTGCCCCACGGGAAATCATTTTCAATGTGTTATTTTTACGACTTTACGATACAAACAGTAGGTATAAAGCATACATACATATTTATTTTAAAATCTTATTTTTTTAAAGAAATAGCTATAATACAAAACATCACTGAGTAAAAATGTAATGAATTGAATTAATATTAGCTTTACACATATGTATTTACAAAGGTCATACGTTTTAATACTATCGAAGAGCAGCAAGGCTGGCCCATGTTTGTCCGGGACCTCGTTATGTTGGATATAAATATTTTATTCCGGGATAAAGCCGGACCCGGAATAATCCCGCGTGCCGTACAAAAAGAGATAAGCCTCTAGTGCGATTATGTGTTGAGTTTTTTAATATGTCGATTTGTTATTATTTCGTACACCTACTTTGCCTTGCTTTATTATCGGCCAGTACTATTGACCGGATAAAGTTTAAAGGTTACGGATAAAAAACGGGTCAAAGATTTTAGGACGTTAGTTTTTTGAGAAAAATAAAATTGTCACGTGTTTGGTCACAATTTTTGAGTTTCATATTATATCAGCGTGAGAAATACAAAATTGACGATTTTCGAATTCAATATTTTTTTTTGTGTTCATTTAAATGTGTCTGTGCAGCAGTGGGGATATACTTGGTTTGATTCCCGCGCTAATTTTCGAAAATCTTTGAATGCAGTTTTTCATTACTCTAAAATCGACTTCGTGGTTCCTTATTACAATTTTCTAGCTCTTTTGGATTCAGATTCCTCCCCACTGACTCATTGAAATAATCGCCCTGTATACATAATATTCAGGCTGATACTGATTATTAAAAAATATTTTATTTATTTATTGATTTATGTACACACACAAAACTTAAAAACATATACCAAAAACATAAAACAGACATATAAACAACACTTCAGCTCAAAGGTACTGCTTATTTTTTAAAGAAATTTCTGCCGGCAGACCTGCGACAGGTCGAGAGAAGAATTAAAATAAAATTTAGACACAGTCATCTTCATCATCATCATCATCAAAAAGCATCATCATCATCAAACGGCATATATTGTGATGAATTTACGGACTCTGGATCCGCAACCACCGTTTGCTTGGGGTATTATCACATCGATCATATATATTTTTTAAATACTAGTTGTGTTTTATATATATATATCTCAAATAAAATACAAGTGAACTAGTTTCTCGCATAAATAAATAAAATTTGATCATATTTTTGTTTATCATAAAATAGTAATTATTTATACGATTATTCGTCGTGACTTTCAAATCTTCTTGACACTTAATAAGGAAGGAGATGACGACATACACACAAAAAATTACACAAAACAAAAAAAAACTATAAAAACAAAGTTATTATTTGACACCACAATCCGACACCTATAATTAAGTAAAAACAAAGATAAGTTTTATATAAATTATTAACCATTTGAAAAGATTAAGCTTATTTTAAAGATTAAAATAAAGTGATAAAATTTTATGAGACTACTTCGTGAAACTGTAAAAAAAATTATAAATACATGACGTATTTATTTACTGAGCAGCTAATAATGAAAATGTCACGTTTTCTTAGGGTCAATCCACACTGAACGTTGCGCTGTACGGATTACACGGTCGCGGTTTCTTTCAAATTTATACGAGAATATCGGAAACGCATCGTATAGCATTTCCTTTCACAGCCTTCCTCAGTAAAGCTACCCACACATCTCCTTATATCAAAGAAAATAACATGAAATATCACGGTAATTACGCACAATATTTTCATCCGGTAAATGTACGGTTTTTGTTTACCGTCCCGTTTGATGTTGACTACTTATCCAATAACGTTAATGCAAGGTGCCTTTATACCACCGCGAGTTTGCTTCAGCACGTCAAGAATATCAATTGATTAGTATAATGTAATAACACAAATACGATGATTCATCACGATGTTTTCGAATCAATGCGAAGTTCCTGTCGGTCTGTCTGATAGGTTTTATGACTTCTGAATTAAGGCTGCGATTATCATAATGGTCTGAGACCGGGTAACAAAAGGCTGACGTCATAAAGTAGACCAGGATTAGGAAAAGTATGAATTGCGTACGTGAATCACTTTTATAACAGCGATACTTGGAAATGAGGCCGGCTACTTGCGGTCTGGGCTAGGTACCTATTGAAAAAATAAACTTCCTGGATGTGACGTTAAAAGGACGAATTTATGGAACCTAATAATAATACGATCTTCCAAGCATACCTAATGAATCTAATTCTACTTCCAAAACATTTACGAATATAACGGTTTTTGAAATAGGTTATACCTAAATATATAAAACAAAGTCGGATTTATAACTCAAGAACAGCTGAACCGATTTTAATTAAATTTCGCATACAGATAGAACATAGTCCAGATTAACATATAGGCTACTTTTTATCTCGAGAAGATGAACAATTCCCGAGGGATGCGCAATAAACGACATTTACGTGGGTGAAGTCGCGGGCATAGGCTAGTTTTCCACAAAATTTCATGAAAATGAAATCTATATACAACGATAAATGATGAGGAGCCCGTAGCCAAGTAACAACTGCGCGGATTGTACGATATGAAAGGTTAAGCTGCAGTTGCCGCCGTCTGTCTGTGGATGGGTGACCGTTTCGTTACACATCTAACACATTCGAGACCCCTCCGTGCCTCGGAGAGCATGTTAAGCTGTCGGTCACGATTGTCATACGAATATCTATGGCAGTTGTTATGTGTAGTCAGAAGCCTGAATCTCTGACGACTGGTCTAACCTCCGAATGTTGGTACTGCCCAGTAACTGGGTTGCGGGGATCTGATGGCAGTCGCTCCGTGAAAAATACTGATGTTCAGCCGCATCTGGTTAGACTGGAAGCCGACCCCAGCATAGCTAACTATGTCGAGCCTTTTCCCAAGAAAATGCTCGACATGTCATTGCTTGAGGGATGATGATGATGATAAATTTTATACTCGACTCACTACAAAATAAACAGCAGCATGTACGCTTTCATTCACAAAATCAATATTAAATCGCAGTCAATATTAAACCTACTTAAAATAGATGAATTCCGCATCACTCATATGAGCGCTATCGCTGTATGAATGGTCGTTCCCGGCTCGTTCGCTCCGCGGTTCGCGATCCGATCCGTGCCCGCTTAAGCCAGATTTCAATAGAGTATAATCTCACCCTAATGAATCTCCAATCCGGATTACCGAGGGGCCCCTATAATAGACGAACGGCGGCCATTGCAAACGAGCGGGATTTAGTTTAGAAAAAACTTTGATTAGTCTAGTACGCCGCTTTGAATACGGAGAGCTCATTAATATTTCAGCGTTGCGTATCATTTTGAATTTGTTTTGTCTTTTGTGCCAAAGAAATAATTTACTCCCATTTCACAGATGTGTCGCATTGAGACGCATTAAGGAACTATGTCTTAATTCAGATGTCTGATTCCGTCCAATAAATTGTAAAGGCCGCACGACACTCGGCTAATCCCATTGGCGGGCATTAGAACGGCTTTGTGCGGACAGATCGCGCTCGCACGCCGAAATTACCTAGCAATTGGTAGCCGCGCCGAATTGCCAGCGGGCTCAGTCTAAATCGGCTGCAGACACTTTTATTGCCCGGCGAAATCCCGCTGACCCGAGCTCGAGCCGATCCCGGCTTCCGTTTTATCCCGGCCCCGCTTAATCCCGGATTTGACGTCGCTTAATCCGAACCCGTGTTGGATATCGCGTCGACACAGGCCTCGCTCGCACTCTGTTTCTATACTCTCCTATATTGATTTCGGATTTCACGGCGCACCTTCATTGAACTCACATAAAAGCACGCGTAAACAAAGCGAATGCGGACCTTTTGGGGATTACCGCGACGCGGACGCTTTGTATAATAACAAATTAATAATGTATTTTTATTATGATGAAATAATTCAATCGAGACAAAAGTAATCCATAACTATCTCTCTGACGCGGGATTATGGAGCGCGAAATGCATCGCATTCAGATATTTGCGCTCAATGATATAAAATTGTATGCAAAAAAATGAGCAGATTAATTTGTGTTTTCATTGGGTGGTGCGTTATGCGAAAAATTGAGCGGTCGGGAAGCAAATGAAAATGATCGCCTCGTATAATTTTGTTCTCGGTGGATTGTCGTACGTAAAGTGCACTACTTATGTACATGTACTGAAAACTCGGTTATTGAATTATTGATGCAATTTCGCTTTGTTTACGGTGAATAGAATTTAAATAACGTATGCCCGTTACTGATTCTAATGTACTTTTGACGATACTTGCATAAATCATAACACAAATGTAGTGTACTGCAGTTGAAAAGATGATATGTATTAAAACTTGGACGAATAAAAATGGCGGACGGAATCTCGCTAAACAAAGACTGAAGCACTTAATTTTTTTCCTAAACCCACTATAATTTCAAAAGCATTTTAATACACCAGATTTATACTGTTATTTTATTTGTGAGACTACAACAACGACCACTGTCACATTAGTTTTTTTGCGTAATTGCGGCTTTTTGGCATACTATGGATGTCAATGTATGCTTACGTTTAAGCGAGCGAGATTCCGTCCGCCTTTTTTATTCGTCCGAGTATTAAACTAGTACATTTGCAGCACATATGGCACACATCGGATTTGGCAAAACACATAATTATATTTCGCGTTTAGAAGCCAAAATTATATTTGATGGCAAAGTGAATAGTGGAGTATTTCCCATTTTAATGAGGATTATAGTTTCAAGTGCATTTAGTGCACTTCGCGCGGTAAAATTAATTACTAAATCGAGTCTGGCTGCTCTAAATAGGTACGATTCGTTTCAGAGCTCATAGCCTACCGCGCAAACAATTTTAGTAATCCCATCTTTTGAGTGACAGTTTTAATTGTCAAAATGTTTCTAATTCTAGATGGGTAAATTATTATGCAATTTTGAATTAGTATTATGGCTAGAATAGTGAGTTATTATAATTGTTTTTACTTGTACGCTAGTAGTAGACTTTTCTTTTTCGTACGTAATGTACAAAACTGCTTTTCATAGCCGGAGCTTTTTCATGTTTGTTGTTATAACTACACTGTAATCGTAACGATTACAGTAATAGTTTAGTGTTCTTTGACTATAGTTAAATCATCATCATCATTTCAGCCGAAAGATGTCCACTGCTGGACAAAGGCCTCCCCCAAAGGGGGGGGGGGATATGCCATAATAGCCACGCTTGGCAGGCGGGTTGGCGATCGCAGTTGGTTGTTTAAACCAACTATAGTTTGACTATAGTTTAATTGTAGATAATTGTATTTACCTCCTTCTATTTAAATTTTGCATTCAGAACTTTCCGCAAAAAACTAATACAGTATCTTTTTATCCTAATATTTAATACAAAAAATTTTTGTTTAACTCAACAAATTAGTACAAAATCACAGCCTATTGGTAAATTTGGTAAATAGGCTTGCAGTATTTAAAACAATAGTCATTTCCTACCATATACACGCTAACACTCAAAACATAACCAATTTGTGTCTCCAATCATAATGACCGCCCACAACTAAACATTAGTACAATTTAGACGATAATGCCGCTAAGTCCTCGTTCACACTAGCCGCGGTATTACTGCGCGACGTTAATTAGTCGGCGGCCGTGGCTGCGGCCTAAACAGGCTTTTAACTTTTCAAATGCTTTCATTAACTGCATTGCGATTATTTGGTCGCTATTTCCACAGCTATTGATTGAGAATGGACGCATTAGTGACTATGTTAATACAGTTTAGCGGTTTAATTTATTTAAATGTCGATATTATTTTATTATCCATTTAGTTGAGTATGTTTGTGCGTGGTCTAAATGGGATTTTAGATTGTGATGTTTTGAAGTAGTTTTTTTGGGCCGATGGTCTTTGTATGGGCTGAAGGTAGGTACCAAAAGACGTTGACATTGATAAGATTGTTCAGAAAAATAAATATCTTTTTTTGTTTTCCGCAATACAAATAATACGACTGTACCCCCAAAGACTTACAAAAAACTAGTTAACAAGTTTTTTGTTAGTCTAAGTGTACCCAAAAAAAACCATTTTGGGTCTGAAATGGAAATGGGCTGGACACGTTCAAAGATCGCCAGACAACAAATGGTCCAAAATAGTCACTAATTGGTATCCATTTCACAAGAAAAGACGACAAGGAAGACCATTCAAAAGATGGAGCGACGATATAGTTGCTATGGCTGGAAACACCTGGAGTAGACTAGCCAGAGACAGAGTAGGGTGGAAACAAATGGAGGAGTCCTTACATATATACTAATACTACTAACAAGCTAGATTAAAAATAAAACTAACACACAACTAACAAAAAATATAGAATAAGCTCAAATCTAGAATATATGTAAGGAATAAATAAAGCTATTATTATTATTATTTAAGTGTACCCCAAAGCTGCAAGTAACTGTGTACCAAAATGTCAGTAGCGGAAGGTTAGGTCACAGAAAATTTCATAATCCAATATCCCTACCATAGACTTTTAGGCGAGTGAGTTTGAAACATGTCCTCGATTAGTTTAAACCTAACTTTTTGCTCTCAATCGAAATTGAATTAAGCTTTAAAAGTTGTGCCTGCCTGTTTGTGATGCATGATGGGGTTTCAGGATCGTTTAATTTTCTGTAACCATTCGCGTAATAACGTTTTTTTTCTTTAAGTATTTATTTTGTTTAAGAAAGGTATACAACGTGTTATTGAAATAACTGAAAACCTCTTAAGGGGTTATCGTACTTATCAGAATTAACAACTTTTACTATGGGACTAAACTTGAAATCGCGAAAAAAAACAAAAAAAAATCCCTACATTAAATTTGTGTTCACATAAACCGACAAAATGTAGGGATCAGCTGATTTTTTTCGTGATTTCAGAGTTGGTCCCATAGTAAAAGTTGTTTATACTGATGAGTACAAAGACCCCTTAAGAGGTTTTCAGTTATTTCAATAACAGGTTGTATATAGGTATTTGTTGTATTTATTTACTAGTTTGCCTGCGGCTTCGCCCACGTATAATTCGGCTGTCACAGAAATACTTATCGCGCATCTCTCGGAATCTCTTTATTTTCCCAGGTTAAAAAGCCTATATTTTAAAACGGGCTTTGACGAAGCGCTGCAAAAAACCGTGCTCCTTCGTGTACAACCAGCGCTCACGCATACACATGCACCTCAAACCATGCTCACCCCTCTCAGTACACATGTCGCGGCATCGTCCAGTAAGCATCGCGAAAGCAAATATCCTTCAGGTGCACGGTGTGTGCGTGAGCGCTGGTCTTACACGAAGGAGCACGGTTTGTTTGGCTTCACTATGATTGTTGGCAGCACTTCGTCTATATCTATATGCCAAATTTCATTCAAATCCTTTCAGCAGTTTCAGCGTAATTGAGTAACAAACATCCCAACATCTTCACAAACTTTTACATTTATAATATTGGTAGGATTAAAAAAATATGTTTTTTTTTGTATTTTTTTTTTAGTTTTGTTATATTTACCATAACATAACATCACGCCTGTATTTCCCCGAAGGGGTAGACAGAGGTACACTTCTGCCTACCCCTTCGGGGAAATACAGGCTATTACAATAGTACACCCACATTTCGCCAGTTATGTTATAGTCCCATGTAATAGGGGGCGAGCCTATTATAATCGGGGTTATATTTAAATCATGATTAATTTATTTTATGATCTTAAGCATTCTTAAATTAAGGCTTTCTTTATTTATAAACTAGCTGACATGACGTGACATGGCTTCGCTCCCGTAGTATTTAGATAAAAATTATCCAAGACATGGTCTAACTGTATTTACTTTTAAACTTTCGCGTTGCATTATAAGTTATAACTTATCGACTCGAAATGGGAGTGAAACTACTATGTATAAGTCTGCTCGTGAACACGATCAGTGAAACCTGCAGGCATAGCATGACTACTGTAGACAAGCGATTTGTCTATTAAAGAATAGACAAAATGATAGATACAGATAATACAATGTAGTTTTGTCTATTCTTCCGTGGACAAATCGCTTGTCTACAGTAGTCATGCTACGCCTGCTGGTCGAAACATCGTCCGCGCGATAATCCCTGTTTCATAATATTACATAAATAACATCACGCCTGTATTTCCCCGAAGGGGTAGGCAGAGGTGTAATAGTACACCCACATTTCGCCAGTTATGTTATAGTCCCATGTAATAGGGGGCGAGCCTATTGCCATTGACCGGACACAAATCCAGACTCAGGGCTGCTACTGAAAATTTCCCAATGAAAAAACCCAATAATACATTGCCCGACCCGGGAATCGAACCCAGGACCCCACGCTCAGCAGTCGCGCTTGCAACCACTAGACCAACGAGGCAGTCCCTGTTTCATAGTATAATAAAGTATGGTCTGTGTTCTTTTCATCTAAATCCGATCAGCTGTTTCATCATAATTGAAAGAAAAACAAATAAACATTCAAACTAAAACACGCGTTCAAGGGTTCGCAAGATGTTCTTGAACGTATGGTTCTCAAAATAAAATCGAATTTGTGCTTTAGCAAAACTCTTGTAATTAGTTAGGTACTTAGATAACTTGTGCTGCTTTTCTGCAAACGTTAGAACCCCTGAAACATACTGTTGTATGTCTTGTGTGCCCTTGCCTGCACCAACCTTCTACAACTACTACATCCATAGAAAGAAAGAAAGAAAGAAAAACTTTTATTTGGCACAGAACAGTGACAGGACAGCACAACAATAACATTAATAAAAATACTAAAGTTAATTATAAGTAAAACAAGAAGTTGCTGCCGGGCATGCCCATGCCAAAAGGGTCACCAACTCAGCATGTGCTGGCGTGGAACATCCAGCGCAACATCATACTAGCGAACAAAATTATTCACCTACATTACTACAGAAGCGCTAGCCTATCCTCACACGTTTGTGTGTTTCCGTAAATGCCACAAGAGTCTATTCAGACGGTTTGCATTTAAACTACAATCAACTCAGCCTATCGCAGTCCACTACTGGACATAGGCCTCTCCCAAGTTGCGCCACAGCACTCGGTCCTCTGCCTTCCGCATCCAGTCCCCCCCAGTTACTTTCTTCAGGTCGTCGGTCCACCTGGCTGGAAGGCGCTGTTGCTACGTTATTTGTACTGCATGCTAGCTGCAAAATAGCAGTTTGGTTGACCAACTGTCTGAGCTGAACCAATTGTTTAGTCTTCAGCCTTGACACTGCATGCCAACTGCAAGAAGACTGTGAGTCGGTCGACAGTTTTGATGCAGTTATATCACCTGTACAAAAATCGCATCCAAACTGCTATTTTGCAGGTAGCTTGCAGTTCAAACCGTCTAAATTACGTAGTACATCGAACTTCCAGCTTTATCTCCGCTTTGCGGGAGAAGCTAAACTGGCGGGGGGAGATAAATCTCGCTTCTTGACTAAGGCCCGTATTACAGAAGCTTCCTCAAGTACAGTTTAAACTCCAATCACCTGATCACTACTTAAGGATAGAATCGTTACTTGAGTATAGGTCTTATTCCAGAACGGTAATTATAAACTTTAATTCAACAACATAATACACGAATTTGCCCTGAAATAGAATATAAATCTCTAGTCAAGCGTATTCTGGACCACACTAGAGTGATTACAGATCAAAACTCAGCTGAAATTTCGAAACAGGTGACAGTATAAAATAAAACTAAACTAAGCTGAACTGTGATCAATAAATCTCTGCTTGAGGAACGTTCTAAAATCAAAGCTCAACTCAAAACTACTTTTAAACAGTGATCAACGCTTGAGTATCGTTCTGTAATACGAGCCATAGTAATATTTCTATTATTTGCTTGCACAAGGAAATGACTAATGAATTTTAGTTATAGTAATTGTATATTTAAGTTCGTGTCTGTAGTCAAACCCGCGGTCTAAGAGAAATTCAAGGGTTCTTCACTACTCTGTAAAAAATAAAAATTCTTCATAAAAAATAAACATTCTTCACTACTCTCTACTGTCTCAAAATCAAAACAGATCCACAGTAAACATTCGAACTACAATGATAAACGAACCGCTAGTATACGTGGCGTCTTACGGGCAAACCGGGCCTAATCCGTGGCCTATCCGTGAGCCGCAAGACGCCGCTTGTTGCTTGCTCGTGGGGCTTCCCGAGCCTCGTACAAACTGCTCTTATAAACACGCTGGATATAAAGATTATTGTGGGCACACATTAAAATTGATTAGACGATAATTATGAGTACATAAGAAAATTTGAAATAATTGCTTTGGCAAAACAGGGTTTCAATCTAAACTATGACAACAATACAGAAAATTTGTCAAAAGAAGTCTATAACTACCCTTATTTCTTACATACAACGTGTTATTGGAATAACTGAATACCTCTTAAGGGGTCATTGAAAGTCGTCCACTGCTGGGCATAGGCCTCCCCCAAGCAACAACGACCGGTCCTGCGCTTTCCGCATCCAGCAGATTTCCGTGTGTACCTAACTCGATCAAAATGTACGGAACAGCTATTTTTATTTTCACTATTTCAGAGTTGGTTCTATAGTGAAACTTGTGCAGAATGATGAGCTGAGCCAAGCCCCGCCCGCACGGTCAATTTAGTGGGCATTCAAAGTCACCGTTTTTAGGCCTATTTTATACCGGGGTCTATCTGAAAAACGGCTCCACGTCAAAAGTTGTTATTTATGGATCATTTCAGTAATATCCTATAATAACTTCTTAGGTTTTCGCGATCATCATCATCATCATCATCATTTCAGCCGAAAGACGTCCAGTTCTGGACATAGGCCTCCCCCAAGTATCGCCACAACGACCGGTCCTGCGCCTTCCGCATCCAGCGGATTCCCGCGACCTTCACTAGGTCGTCGGTCCAACTCGTGGGGGGCCTACCCACTTTTTTTTCGCGTTCACTATACATAAAATAAAATAAAAACCAAACCAAAAATAAATAAATAATAATAATATAATAATGTATTGGAAAACCAATTTAAATAATATACGCGATTTAATCCGGTTAAACTTTGTTTTATTATAATATCCTCTACTTAAACAATAAATATTAATTATCATCTTTCTGTGAATTATCAGTAAGACAAAAAGTTATAAGCAATTAAATTAAATGCATTTTCTCACATTCTGGCCGGTCAGCTTTACATTCAAGGGTAAGTATTTAACAAAAATAAAATTTGTCTTTGGAAAAGATACACACAACACCTGCTGCCGAATTGCGTAACTCACTCGCGATCGCAATCATCTGGATGTCAATGTTCATTGCTCCGTGTGTTTTGACATTCGTGTTATCGGCAACTACGTAACACGCAATGAATATTGCTTTAATTTCAAAATGAAAGCTAATGTCAAAGTGAATTCATTACACAATTGCCCTACTGTTTCTTTGTCTTCCAACTGTATAACTTTTTTATTTGTGAGAAATGTGTTGATTTAGTTCGTCAAAACATTTATTACGAGGTCTCCGTTCGGGGCGAACCAGTATAGTTATTATGTATTAGCTATAACCCTAAGCAACTGTTGTATGTACTTAACATAGGGATTAAACATACATCTAGTCTATCCGACAATAGTATTGAAACAAGAAACAATGTTCAGTTCTTGAGGTATCCCCGACGGCCAGTTTCCTAAACCGCCACAGGATTTAGTAAACCGTCGGACGCACATCGCTGCAGATTAATTATTTATGGACGGCCCCCTACTGCCCGGAGGGTAGGTTTAGCCTCCCAGACGCTCTACGATTCCTCTCTCATGCAAACTATTCGTCTTAACGCAAAATTGACGCGCAAACTTAAATATTTACAAATGGTATTTACGCTTCAAACGTTAAGGTCGCTTTTCCGTTGTCAGAATAATTTAAAGGTCCTTTGTCTTCATTGTCTGGTATAAAGATCTGGGGGCTTGCGATGACCACCTTGTCATGGCGAGCTTTGCTGTAAATCTATGTTGCATCTTTGCCGTGGCGTAATCGCTTAAGCCCGGCTGGACTAGCTCCGCTAAATGAATACCTATAAATTCGTAATTAAGTTCATCGCTTCACAGTAGCTACATTATTATGATAGAAAATCGATGTAAGGAGGGTACGTCTTCCCTAACAATACGTATCGAGTTATGCGTACATGTCGTTTTAATCCTTAAGGCGTAGCAAAGCACGTAATATGTAGAAACCTTCTTAACCTAACAGGATTATCGTGTGGAGGCAAGCATTTCACGGCCGGATCACGCCTTGCCATCGGCTCGGCTAAGGCACAGATTTTATTACACAAATGAGATTAATACTTAAACGCACATTGTTACGTAAAGCCGTAGACGTTGTTAACTGCTACACGTTGTCGTAGCGCGCGTAGCGAAAGTTAATCTATTGAGTGGCGTAGCGGAGAAAATTGTAGCTACTTTTCTGTTTTATTACATAACGTAACATCATGCCTGAAGGGGTAATAGGCGGAGATGTATCATCAATTTAGCCTATCGCAGTCCACTGTTGGACATAGGCCTCTCTCAAGTTGCACCACAACACTCGGTCCTCTGCCTTCCGCATCCAGTCCTTCGCATCCGTCGTAGGTCGTTGGTCTACCTGGCGGGGGAGCGCCCTACGCTGCGTTTGCTGATTCACGGTCTCCACTCAAGGACTCGTCTGCTCCAGCGGCCATCGGTCCTTTGACAGACATGGCCAGCCCACTGCCACTTCAGCTTACTGATCCTACAAGCTATGTCAGTCACTCCGGTTCTTCTTCGGATAATCTCGTTATGGATTTTATCATTCGAAGTAACTCGAGATGTCGCCCATATTTCGCCAATTAGGTTTCAGAACCATGTAATAGGGGGCGATCCTATTGGCATTAACAACACATAACATAACATCACGCCTGTATTTCCCCGAAGGGGTAGGCAGAGGTGTAATAGTACACCTACATTTTATTGGCATTAAACGGGCACAAATCTAGACTCCGGGCTGCTACTGAGAATTTCGTAATGAAAAAACACAATAAAACTTATGCTCGTCCTGGTAATCGAAACCAGGACTGCTCAGCAGCTCAGCTTAGCTCAGCTGTTTTATTAGGAAAACATTGATCGAGAAGTAAAGATTATTTGAAGTAGTCTTTATGAAAATGGCGAAGACGTGTAGGTAGGTGGTATATTCAATAATTGAACAAAGACAAATCAAAGTCGAACGCCAGCGCGTCTTTACACACGCGACATCGCATCGTGCGATACGAGAATTTCTCAGCGCTATATTTTCGCGTTGTCAATTAAAACGGTAACTAATGTCGCCCTCAAAAAGGCCATTTGTAACGTGGAGACAATCATAGCTCCCGGCGTAAACTGACAAACGACGCCGCGATAGCGAACATCTAAACCGAGCTTTTGAACTTCTTTGACGCGCGGCAGTCGATAAGCGCGCTGCGACAGGGCATTGTGTCTGTAGCGTTCTTTACAATGGCGTTCGTTTTGCAAGTTTTCACCCAGTCGTAAGTGGGTAAATGTGTTACCGATTGACGAGGGGTGGGACAAAAGCTTGCGAGACACGCGACACTCATTCACACCGCGTTGCCGCAACATCGACTAAGATAATGATGACGTTTCCTTCAGCATCACCCTTATACGCGATTGAATTAATTACCCTCTAGGGGTGTTCGTTAAATCGTATCAGACTTATAGAATTCACGCGTTTTGTTAGCGATATGTGTTTGTTGTTAACATCATATTTATCTTCTTATGTATGTACAGTCGATGAACGAAAAGGTTCGTCAATTTTCAAATTGATTCGTGTCGCGAGTACATGTTACCTTTTCAAACTCCGAACGAGAGATTATTAGGTGGATGTACGTACAACTGTCTTTGTTTTTATCTACCAGTACAAGCAAAAATAGACCTTAATGTGACGAACCTTTTCATTCCTCGACTGTACCAATCTATAACTAGCAAGTATACATCGAGATAATAAATGACAACCCTAAATCAAAAAATGTCATAATATTGCAACAGAATATTACGTAACACGGAAACAATTCCGGAACTTTATTATCTACAACTTTTAATACAATCTTTGTAATTTAAAAATAAATTCACGATTATGTATATGATAAATATTACTATTAATAGTACTTATAAGTAAATAACTTATTGTTGAAAAATGATCAACACATAACATGAATCAAAAAATCACGTAAATTCTAAAATATGTAAGAATGAATGAATGAATGAAAAATTTAGAAAAGAAAAAAATAAAGAAAAAAAATTTACTCTCTATTTAATATCAAGACTTGCCACCGTAGAGGCAACTAAAAAGGTCCAACGAATTAATAAAATGGTGTCAAATGGGGTTGTTTCTAAGGGGATGAACTTAGGGGATGAGTTTCTTAATTAAACAAACAAACTTGACAGGTGGGACGCCTTCACAAATTGTAAGCGTTATCTTTAGGCTCATTGTCATCATATATCGGTATGTCTTGAATTTCAATGCGATTTTACCCTTGACTGAAACTTATGCTACGGTTAAATGTGATGTTGATCATGATTATGAGAGTAAGAAGAGAATATACATGTTATTTTAATTAGCATTGATTTCAAATATGTTTGATTTTTTTCTACATGTTGGTTCATTGCTTTCCAATATCATCTGCTTTAAAAAAATTAGGTCATTCTGGGCTTATAAATAGAGTTAGGAAATACCAATACTAGTGTTTTTTTTTATGTAGGTTGACAAAAAACCAGCCTAGTGCGAGTCGGACTCCGTAAGTGTTCCGTACCACCCACCGACCTGATACCCTATAGAAACTGATTTAACTTACGAGAGTTCATCAAAACTTCAAAAGACATCGACGCACCGTGCGCAAAATATCAATTTTTGCATCTCTTTCTTGCGCAGGTACCACCACATATATCTATGTTTGCCCAATTTTTTGTATATGCTAAACAACATAAATGTATTATAATTAAACAAAGTTTGACGCTGGTATTTATTACCTTTTTGAAGATAGAGCAGGAACAAAAACGATGAAATAATTTCATGTTTTTCGAGGTTTCTTGTAAGGGGGCTAATTAGCTACGAAAAAAAAGAGCATGCAAGAGAGGTGCATTAAAAGAGCCTCCACGAGTGACGATATTTAATTGATCGTCCGGCGCACCCTGGGCAGTCAGCCCCGCTACCAACCTGCTGACTGGCTAATCTTTTACCCACGGCATGAGCTATTATCATTATGTAGCTCATGTCGACACGATAGAAGAAGAAGCTACGAAAAATCTGACCTTTAATCTGGCTTTTAAAGATGACGAGTACAAAGAAAAAAAAACTCACTTTTATTTTTCCTTAGGTATATGTGTAGTGTACTCATATAACACCTTAGGACCGTTAACCGGAACTTGTAGTAAAGTTAAATCTGAGTATTAAAGTAGAGCATAATAAAGGCTGTGGGGCTTAGACTTAAGCCCTACAGCGTCTGAGTCCTAGGTCATGTTACCTTTGCAGACAGGACACAGGGCGGTCAGTTGATACCATGCGTGGCTTAACATACTTAAGGAGACTGGAAGTACTTGCACGGATGTGTGGACGCGGTGTGCAAGTACTTGCATGGATATGCGGTTATTGTCCTCAACGTTGTTGTGGATTAGGTGTTGAATTGTGTTTCTGTCAGCCATTGTAGAAACAAAACAATTAAAGATGTAAATGTGGATAGAAAAATTTGCTCACGAGTAGGACTCGAACCTGTGATTCCTGGTTCAATACAATGCCTTAGCCGTTAAGTTTTTTTTTTTTTATAATATAGGATGGCGAATCGAGCTAAAGGCACACCTGGTGTTAAGCGGTTACTTTTGCCCATAAAAACTTCAATACCACCTAGACTGTTACCTAAATGGTACTGCAAGTCGGTTCGCCAAACTGAGACATGAAGATGGAAAGTCTCATGTGATTGTAATGTCACCGGCACCCGTACCCTTCAGCCCAAAACACAGCAATGCAAGCATCACTTTTTTTTTTCGTTAATAAATAAATACGACAGTAAAAACCCCTATTTTGAAAATATGATACGATACTTAAATTATTTAAATAATAATAAATTAATCTTCCAGGTAGTATCTTTTAGGTAGTTTATTTAAGAAGTATTTTGCTTGTTAGGGATTCATCCTTAGAATCTATCTTTACGCCTTTCAGCGTACCTAATTTAATTCTTAAAATTCTTTTACAGATTTTTTTTTCCTTCTTCAACGCGATTCTCGTATATTATCCACGTCAGTATCTTGACATGTCCAGGTAGATGTATTTGCATTGTTTAGTCTAGCATTAGACCGTCTGCCCCGTGGTCAGGTGAAAGTTTAGGGGCCCATCGTAAGGGGATTATCAAACCGAGCGAAGGTGTTAGTGTACATCCAGCCCTCCTCTAAATTAAACTGCTAAACTTCATTTTTGAGTTACAGTTGCAGCTCAATTCAATTTGGTTCTACGTTTGGGTAGATTTTGGCCATTGTAAGGCGCGTTTCATATTATGAATTTAGCTTTTCTGGTAAAAGAATTATTCTATCAAAAATAGATTTTGTAAATACGCGTAGTAGCACTGTCAGAGCTATAAACGTATTTTTTTAATGAAAGGATTCAAAGTCGACGAAAAGTTATGTGGGATTTGTCTCAATAACTTTTCTTGAATTACGTAGGTATGTACTAACTACAGGTAACATACAGGGTTGTTACTTTTCTTTGTCGAAGTATAGAAATACGACCATACAAGTATACCCTTATTCTATAAATATGTAGTTTATTCCGTGAGGTGCCGACACAAAGAATAGCACCACGGCACCACCATATCTCTTCTCGTGGGTATCTTAAAAGGCGACCAAGGGGTTCACCAAAGGTTGGGCAGCAGCGTTCTCTGAGTATTTATTCAACCAACTGCGATCGCTAACCCGCGTGCCAAGCGTGGCGATTATGGCATATCCTCCCTTTTTGGGGGAGGCATTTGACTAGCAGTGGACGACTTTCGGCTGAAATGATGATATGTAGTGTATATATAATGTATGTGTTTCTTTCTTTCTTTCTTTTTCTTTGTTGTATACGTGTAGCCTCATAACATGTATTACTCAGAGATAATAAAGTTGTTTATTCCTATAAATAGGCAATTCTTTTAATTATACTGCATACATATAATCACACGTGCTTTTCCCCATACCACTGTATAATTACATTAATTACGTTGTAAATATCGTCCAGACAATGCGACTGAATGGTAGCATGATGTATTTGCTAGGTTTCAGCATCCGGCACGCAGGACTTAGCCAATCTAAATAGATCATCGCTCACGAATAGGCCTTCGATCAACACGCAAATCCAATAGTATGAATACCATTAGTTATACCTATTATTGTGTAGGAACGTGTCACTAGTAAAATTTAATGTGATAAAAATTACAACTACATAATGATTGCCGATGAAACGTAATGAATTTTTTTTCATTACGTTTCATTTATTTTGGCCTTAGTCCACTACGCTGGCTTACAAGTAGGCAGTAGGGTTGACTGACTACACACACCACAAAGACAACTCTTACGTTATGAGTAAGTTAAGCAAAATGCCCGGTGAACCCATTTTATAAACAGTAAAAAAAAAAACACGCGTTCACAAAACGTAAAGTAGATACTTAGATAGATAGATAGAATATTCTTTATTGTACACCATCAACATAATTAAACTTAGGACTAACATGTAAAATAAGGGTACATTGGCGGTCTTATCACTAATAGCGATATCTTCCAGACAACCTTAACAATAACTTAACTTAACTTAATATATTAACAATATACTCATAAAAAGGCATCCGACCCACGCGTTTAAGAGGTTGACAACACCTAAAAAATCAGACCTCTGAGGTCACTGTCGTTTCGTACAGAACTGAAAGAGAGGCAACGAGCCGAGGGACGTCGGATACGCCGCTCAACTTGAATGAAAATTAACAATATTATTTTTTAATAAAAAACTAAAAGCTTATTTGAAAAACAGAAACAACAAATGTTAAGATTATTGTCTTTCTGAAATGTTTTCTTAATTTTATTTATAACATTTTGGAAATAATAGAGATTGTTTGCTTTAAAGCATGTTTCAAGAGGTTAGTTTACAATTCTTTTCTATAGAGAAAACTTCAAGAAAACGTGTTTTGGGCACAATACAGTTTCAGAAAATACGATCAAGATTAACATATATTTTTTTCACTGCCACAAACTGAATAGATACAGCTAAAAATGTTTTTAAAAGAAGCCTATTTGGGGTATTTGGCTGTTGTCAGCGTCTTGTCAAATAGGCCCCCATTTTGATGGCGGAGTTTGGATGAGACTTTTAGCGAATACTTATGCTAACTAACCCTAACATGATGGGATAGTCTAGCTAAGGCTATAACTAATAATTAAAAATTAGTATTATAATAAACCCAGATTCACTTAAAATCACTGAAAAGAACTCTGTTCAAAGATAATTAAAGTACTTTTTAAAAAGATACTTATGCATAAAGCGCCCTATCCACGCGTTTAAAGGAGAGACTCAATTAAGCCCCCGTTCTTATGGCGGGGTTTGGATGAGACTTTTAGCGAATACTTATGCTAACTCCGAGGTAAGTACATGCGTCTCTCACAGTTCATTGTTAATGCTTCGTGACTTCTGTAAAGTTGCTGGATGAGCTGTTTATATTTTAAGTAATTGATCAAAAATTTTGATTGTATTCAGTTTTTATTTTGGCTATGAGATTATTAGTCATTGTAGTTTTATTGAACTAATTTAAATAGTCTGTTGGCTACCTAAAACCTAAACCTACTCGGTTTATTTCCTGAAAAAAAAAACATACGTAAATGGTTTCCAGGTAAGTTTCCTTTGAATATTGTAATGTTCTAAAATAGTTCACAATTATTTTGTAGTAATAATTCGTCAGGTTTGTTACTATCTAAAAGCAAGTAAATAATGTAAATAATTAATTGTATGCAGTCCAAAAAAAGTATGAAAAACAAGTATAGCAAAAGAAAATAAACTATGCCTCAAAATCCCTAAATGATTTGTGTAAAAAATATAGATATATGAAAAGCAAAATCACATCATTTGTATAAGTTGCGTTGTGTTAGACAATGCTGATATTTTACTTTAATTTTTGCATGCCAACTAGACGAAATGACGAATTTTTATGTAATAATATAACAACTTGTATGTAACTCATTTCAAGCAAATAACCGTTCTTATTCTAAACGTTCTTATTCTATTCTTAAATACCGCGCTCTCTAAATCCAGTAGCTCTACATCTTTGTTCCCAAGTTAAGGGTAGCAGCGTTGCCGAAAGACTCAGAATTTGATTTCGAACATATCTGTTTAAGCCCACACATCCAGTCCGACAGGTGCGAACATAAGACTACAGTGATGTCATGCATCATTTGAAGGATTTAGTAAATGGAATTTGCTAAAAGAAACGTTATTGGTAAAGACTTTTCTTAGACAATATTTTACTGATAGGTGATGGAAAGTTTCTGTCGTGGAAATGATGGAATAAGGCCAAAAGCCTTCTCGTTCTGAGAAGAGGCCCTTGTCCAGCAGTGGGACCGTAATGAGCTGGTTATGTGATAATATTTTTGTGATCGCTTAGTAAAATTTTGCGGTTAATCTAATGAATTTGAGGTTCATCTAATAATTATGAGTGTGGGTTTTTGGTATGTGAAAATGATGTCTGGAAACGTATCCATAGTGTAGGATACCATTTATGTAAAAAAAACTAATTCTTTGCATGAAAGTTCTTTTAATTATTTTTACACGGAAATTAACGCGCACATACCTGCTTGCATGTGCCACGCGTTTTGACCGGATTCCACTGTTCGTGGTCACAGGCAGAGCAACAGTCTCAAATAGTTATGTGCGCGTTAGTACCTATTTTAAAAGAGTGAGCAAATTAAATGCAACGCGAAAGTTTGAAAGTAAATAAAAGTCTTTAAAATGTTTATCTCTTGACTTTTGAATCATTGATTTTCAGTCTAATGAAAATAATAATTAAAAACGAAATAAAATCACGCACTTCAGATCTCGTCTCATTGTATTATTAAGGCTAGACTACACAACAGAACATGAGCTAATTCCTGTGTTAGTATAAAGTTTTAATTCAGTACTACTTACAGAAGCCGGCATTCCGCTCTTGTGTACCGAACTCTTTTCAAGTGGACTTGGATCGGCTTAGCTTCGTAGCAAGCTTATTATGTAGTGGGCTACACTAATTATGTGTATAAAGTATTGTTAGTAGAAGCTTTTAGACTTTGTACTAGGTTTTATGTTTGGTTAGAATAACATTCAGATACAGATCGAACGCCAGCAAAGAACAGGCCGGAGCAGCAAGTTGTTTGCAGTGGTACTATTGGCGGTGGTCGTGGTCGTGGTGGTGGTGGCGGCTGTGGTGATGGTGCTGCTGCTTCTCTTTTGTGTATGACTATTTATAAGCCCGCCACACTTTCCCAACTACCGATATTCCTATAAGCCAGGATCTACAACCAACTAACCAGAAAAAATACCGAAACAATTATCTCGGCGCATCCTGGAGAAATGATTGAACTCTCTTGAGACCTGCAATGATATTAATTAAGAAAATAAATTACGAGGAGTAGGAAGAAAATGAGTTTCAAGCGGTAGACAGAATAGATTAAAAGGCCATAGGCGCAAAAAAATTATTAATGTTTACACCCGGGATAAATCCAGCTGCCTAGCACCACAGATAAATAAAAGTAGTGAGTTGTAGATGACTAGTAATACAACATAAGCTCTTCTAGTAGACTTCAGGAAAAGGTTTAGCGCTTTCATTGAATAGGAACCATGTAAGAATCTTGACTTCAACCCGTATTGGACACTGGGCTGCAAACTGAATAAAACCTTCATAGAATTGGCTTTCAAATTCAAATTCATTTATTCGCATAAAAATTAGTTCATAATAATAATTTATACCACAGATAGCATATTCCGGTGCGGAAAGGATGAGACGCCCATCCATATTCTTTGCGAATGTGGTGCTGTGTATAACTTAAGAAGCCAGCACCTTGGATGTCACATCATCTCAACTCATAAGATCAAATCCTCCACTCCCAGGGCCAAAGTCGCTTTCATGATTGGCTTGGAACTTGGAAATTCCTTTTGGCCAAGCGTGTTCATTGTGGCGAAAAAGTCACGGGATTACGGTCTGAATGCAATATGAGATATATTCGATTATCACTTGCTTTAACGGTGAAGGAAAAACATCGTGAGGAAGCCTGCACACCTGAGAGTGCTCCATACAGTTCTCAATGGTGTGTGTAGTCCACCAACCCGCACTAGGCCAGCGTGGTGAACTAAGGCCTTAGCCTTCTCGTACCGAGAAGAGGCCCGTGCCCAGCAGTGGGACAGTAATGGGCTGGTTATGTATGTATGTATGCAATATGAGAAATCAAAACATTCGGTATTATGAGTCGTTAATACTATTCCTTGAATATTTTTATTTGCCAAGCTGAAGTAATAATATATCTTCTCTTCCATTGCCCTTAGCAATCGGGTTCATTCTAATTATAATTATCATAGGAAAAATATTAAAACAATAGAGACTAACAGAATAAACATGCAGATTCCAATAAAACATGATCTTTCAATTAGCACAATTTCTGATCAACTATTTTTCGAAGGAAAAATACGCAATATCCACCTGTAAACACATTGGATTACAGTCAACTTTGTGTATAATTGTTTAGATAATTGACAGAACTGTATAGGACTGCATTTTTGTAACAAGTTTATAAAGAAGGTATGTGCTTTTCATTAGAAAATAACAATTGAACAGATGCAAACTTGACCCCATCATGACGGGACGCAAGAAACAAAAAAAAACAACTGCCCTCTAAACAAGGTACTCTGATAAAGAACAATTTAATCAATAAAACTGGATTATGTTAGGGTGAACATGTGTGAATTGCTAAGACAAAAAAAAACAGTTGAGCATCTAGATGCTACTTAGGCGACTAGTAGCCGCCTAATTAATAACGATCGGTTGCTAGATACACTTAAGTGACAAAGTCGTGCGCTTCCTTAGCTCCGTCAGCTCGTCTATTTAAAAACTAAAATTAAGACAAATAACAAATCTTTACAGGACCGACCTTAAAAGCTTTGTAACTAGGTAGTCAATGGGATGTTCATCACAAAATTAAAATTTACACATGCCAACTTGGCACTATCAAGATGAGACGCAAGAAATAAAAACAAAAGCCTGCTAAACAAGCTATTCAGATAAAGAACAATCAATAAAACTGGATTATGGGAGGGTCAACACTAAACTTAAAAAAGGATTTAAAAAAAACATTTGAGCATCTAGTCGCCTAATCAGTAGCATTTGGTTACTAATAGTCTCACTTACGTGACAAAGTCGTGCGCTTCCTTACCTCCGTCAAAGAGCTCTCGGTTCGTCTGTCTATCTAATTGCTATTTTATGTAGTGAGCTAATGAACTTTGTATCTAAACTTGCACTGATTTGTACAGTCTAACAAAACAATTAGTATAGAGGATCGCCAGATATAGATGAAAATTTCTCAGGAAGTTATTATAACATGGTTTGATTAGGGTTTTGTATAAATACAGTTTAATTTTGTCCGTTATTAAAATGATATTTCATTCGAAAACATCGATAATTCTCTGAGAAAACTTCATTTATATCTCTCTACCCTGTATACAAATTGCTTTGTTAGACTGTACTACTTGTGCCAAGATTAACGTAAAGTAGGAAAGGTGTTCAACATTTTAACGGCACTTCCATTGTTTGGTTTCAATTTAAATTGAAAAATATTGACTTAATTCTGTTTCATGCTATTAATCTAGTCATATGTTTTTTTCAAGTAAGTATATCTTTTTCTGAATTTTATTATTCCAATACCTTAAGAAAATGTCCCTTATCGGGATTCCAGATACTTCAAAACAAAAAAAAACCTGAGACTAACAAACTAATTTTAACATTGATAACGTATTATTAGCAGAGAAGCTACGTAATGTGTTATTTTATGCTTGAACTTCTCGTTATTTTATGTCTAACCAAAAAGACCGTCAAATTACGAATAAAATTATCCAATCACATTTACGCCCAAAATAAAAGTATAAAATATTTTTGCGGCAAGCGTCGACTCACTCACTAATACGATTTAATTTTATGCCGGATCCGAGATAACACGTGTGCGGGATTTGCGGTACTCGCGTTATTACGTCACAAGTCATTAGTGATTGGTGATAATGCTTTCAACAAATTGGTCCTCCTTTCCACGTTTCTTTTGTTAGCTGTTATTTTTTCGACTTCGGTGTTTGTTTGATTCTATCGTACGTGGAAACATACAGAAAGTAAGCCTAAATATTGTACTAAAGGACTATTTTCGTAATTAAAACGTTCAAAATATAGTTCTATGCTAATCTTAATGCCTTAAATGTCAATCTCCTGACAGTAGATATTCCTGTTTGCCGTTTGTTTGTGACACTTAGGTCATTAATATCAAGAATAAACGGCAATCAGAAACATCTACTGCCAGGATATTGAGATTTAAAGCATTGAGATTAGTTTGGAACTATACTTTGAATGGAAAATATACCTAAAGCACACCTCGGACACTCAATACAAAATAAATACTAGCACCACCTACATACACAAAATTACGTCTGTACACGAACGCACACACATGTGTAGGTTAGGGACGCTCGTAATACCGACTGGGTTCCAAGCACTTCTCAGTAGCTCTCAGAGATGGCGTGCTTGTATAGTGACTGGCAATTGACGTCCATTGCAATCTTGCAGTCCAATTGCCGGAAAACTGCGGGCGGATGCGGGGCGCGGGTGAGGAATCTTAAATTGGTGGGGGGCGGTGAGTGGCCGTTCTGTACGTTAGTACTATTAGGTATTCTGTGCTTAGGCCAATTCTCGTAATAAAAAACGAGAATTGGCCTTTAGGTATCTTTTTTTAAGATAGTACACCGAAATTCTAAAAGGTACTTTATCCTAATCTTGAAGAATTTGGTAGTACATATTCCAAAATCTCCCAAAATCAAAGAAACTCCTCTAAAATTACCTGTACAGCAGCGTTCTCCCTATAAACAAACTTACTCCAACCAAAATATGGTCCCACCTATCCCATTTAATTAATATTCAATTCCACGTGTATAGTTTCATAAAGCGAGGGTTTAACTGACCAGCAGACCGTCTCGGGCGACGGGCGGCCCGCAACTAAACCTCACGTAATCCAAGCTTGGTATTAAATCGCAGGCTAGGTGCTAACCTGCAACTACCTTCCGAACTTGTAGGGTTGACAAAAACATGTTGCTGAAAAATTTATTACAATGTGTTGGAATAATCGAAAAGTTTGCCAGTAAGAAGAAAAACTTGTCTTGGTAAAGTATAAGGGATTTTGTATACGTAATTTTTACCACCTTGCTTTCTTATCTGTCTGTTTTGTGCAAATTTTGCAATCTATTTGAAACTAACTTCCCGATGACCTAGAGACTTTAAACTTTAATTAACAGCTCAAACTAGATGACAATGCAATAATAATTCCCTTTCGTTTTAAAACGTATATATTTTTTTATATACCCATTTTTCTGCACATATTTATGTATGTTCGTATTGCAATGTTGTGTTTCCCAAACAAACTATAACACAAACAAAATTTCAACTTTTTATTGAGAATGGTTTTCAGGAAAATTACAATTTAATCACCTAATTCCTCATGAGATTTCCCCTAAAACAAGCTAACACCAGCAAACGTAATTACTAAAGAACTTCCGAACGAAAACTATCGAAACTTACTTCCAGCGATTACTGAAACTGAAACTCATATTTGAAAGTACCTAACCCAAAGACTAACAGCTTAACGCACCTCCTCCTGTTATTAAAAGATTATAGTGGCGGGAAATTTATAATTTCAATGTCCCCACTATGTTTTGTGAACTGAACTGGAATGGAATTATGTAAATTCAATAACTGTGCGCTCAAAGACGTCTATTGTGTTGAACTGATACTCTAAATCAGTGTTTACCGTAATAATATTGAATATGGGGAATGTTTTGGTACTGTTTACCTGTAACCCACATATTATGAAAATTTAATACCGGAAAACGTATGCACTTAATAGAAACCAGTTTTCATAGATAAACTTGCTATTGGTGCAAGAATATTTAAAAACTGTTCAGTAGGCACAATTTGACACTTTTTCTGTTTTATTATAAGTATAGATATACGTGGCGCACTCAGAAAGTTTTGCGAAACTAAAAAAATATTCTATGAGTATTTTTTTTAACTAAATCTTTTCAAAGATATCCCCACCAGCATCTATACAAATTTTTTTTTTTTTTTTTTTTTTTTATGATTTATAGATCTGCTCTTGACCACAATCTAGACAGCTTTGTCAGGATGTGGTCGACGATGGAGCGAGCAAACCTATTAGGTGCCGATTCACTCCAGCTTTAAAGGCGTTAGGGTTATAAGTGCCCGGAAATACAGATGCCGGCAGTGAATTCCACAACTTGGCTGTGCGCATTATGAAAGAGTTCTCAAAGTTCTCTTGAATTACATTCGTCTAAACCAATTTTCGAAACACTTATTCCAGTCCGCCTCAGACACCTCTTCTACGGCCTGCTCGAACGCTGCTAGCGCATCTTCCGGCGATGAAAACTGTATCTCTTTGAGCAGATTTTTTATTTTCGGGAATAAAATAAAGTCACACGGTGGCTAATCAAGGCAGTAAGGAGGGTGACCCAAAAGTTTAACCGGTGTGCTGTCCAGGTAGTCCCCCATTTTGAGCGCTGCATGCGCGGGTGCGTTTGCATGGTGAAGAAGTGGCCCGTACTCAGTCGCTTGCTGCTCACAGCAGTGAACAGTGCTGGCAAGCATTTGGTAACATACAATTCAGGTATTAATGGCATTAATACTTCTTTGATTTCGTAAAGGAATTGACACTAGATCCACTGTCAAACTGAAAAAACTAGCGATTAAAATCTTCCCTGCGCTTCTCCACTTTGATAGGCGATCGCTCCACTTTGATAGGCGTTGGTTCATTTTAAAACAGCCAAACATTTGACAGGCGCTTTTTTTTCTGGATCGTATTAATTAATCCAGATCCATCACCTGTAATAATGTCGTAAACATGTCGAGACGAGCGTGCTTCAAATTTAGCAATCATATCATGGCACCATTCCACACTGGCCTGCTTCTGAGCATCGATGAAGTTATGTGGCACCCAGCGCGAACTATCCTCCTCACGCGAAAGTGCTCATATAAAATATTGTGAACGCTTCCCGATCCAATCTGTAATATGTGCTGAATCTCTTCATACGTATATCACCTGCTGTCTTTAACTAAATTTTTCACTGCCGCTGCACGTTTCTTTCCGTAACAACCGTCAAAGGGTGACCACTCCTTTCTTCATCTCTCTAAAACAGTAGACCACTCTTAAATGTATTATACCAGCAGTACACCGTTGCTTTAGAAGGGCTTTTATTCATAAATGCCATTTGAAGTCTATCAAACGATTCGTTCGGTTTTAGGCAACATTTGAAATCGTAAAAAATCACAGTGCAAAAATGTTCTCGACGCAGATGCATTTTTGAACGAGAGATTTTAATTGGGCTCGTAAAAAATTTGGAGGGAAATTTGAAATTGGAACGCTCATATTTTTACACGACTGCCCAAAAAAAAAAGAGTAATGTTTACTTGTATGTAATCGTATTTTCAAAATAAATTATAACTGGCTAGTGTCACATACAAAAAAAAAAAAATTCACAAAACTTTCTGCATGGCCTGGTATCTGTTTGACTTCGATAAATCGTTTGCCCTCCTATATTAATAAAAAAAATACCTAAAAATATTTTTTCATATTAAAATTTTACTTTATGAATTCATTTATGAATTCAAAAATTTTACGTAATTAATAAATGAATTTAATTTTAATTTAATTTATGGCATAGGTTTAAAGAAACATGCTACGCTAAAAAGATAAAATAAAATATTCTCTTGTCCCAGTAAGTAGAAACTTCAGAAGAAAAGTATTTTAAAAGGAAAGCGCGACAGATTTCCATTAAAACGCGCCAAGCTATTAAGTGGCTATAAAAAAGCGCATCGAAGCAGCAAAAACTATTTAATATCGCAGCGAAGCAACAAAGCATCGGCACAAAGCTTTGGGCCGGCCGTTCCTTCCACAAGGATTAATTATTATTTTAACATTTCAGTAGGTTTTTTGCCGCGTCCGCGAGCAAGTCAAAAGCATTGCTTTCTCGCTTGAAAAGTTGCTAAATAATTAAGACGCCATCTTAGCGAGTAGCGACAGCGTTTCGACGTCCAAGATACTAAGTAGCAGATTTTTCAGAGGAACCGTTGCTCGGAAAAGATTTTTCTTTTAAGTAGCTATTTTTTTTTTTGCGCCAATTTGCTATGGACATTTGGTATTATTTTGATTAAAATATTTAAATATTTTACAGTTCAAGAATTAAGGTTATCATTATAGGTACAGGCCTTTGCTTATGTTACTGACGATGTAGATAGGTTTGTATATATTGCGACCATGTTTTTGTTATTTCTAACACCTATTTAACACGTTTTTCTAACTAAAAGTAGGTGTGGCCTAACTGTTTGGCCCCGTTTGATTGGCCTTAACAAAATATGAACATGTTTTATTAGCTTGTTTTTGATGGATTTTTGTCACAGGAAACTGTTCTGTGCTAAACTTTTTATTTTAAATCTAACTTAACATCTGCCTTTGTATTCAAATTGTGTGTGGAACGCTTCGAGAAGGTGAAAGGTAGTGCGAGTGAACATCTTACTTATTTCTCCTCTCGCAGGTCTGCTGGTAGAAATTTATTTGAAATAAGCAGTACCTTTGTACTGTAAATACTTTTAATGCTGTCTCGTTTCATGATATTATGTGTACATAAATTATAAATAAATAAACATCTACAACTGAGTCAATAAAATTATGGCCAACATTAATAACCTATCTATGATCCACGATTTGTCCTACTAGGCATAGAAATTTGGTTTTGTATGGAGCTAATGTATGTCAAATTATGTCAGAGATAGAAATTTGACCCAGTTACCTTATGGTAACTGGTAAATATCTGTGGCAATCGTTACGGGTAGTCAGAAGCCCGAAAGTCTAACAACTGGTCTAACTTCCGAATGTCAGTATTACCCAGTAACTGGGTTGCGGGGGTCTGATGGCAGTCGGTCCGTGTAAAATACTGATGTTCAGCCGTATCTGGTTAGACTGGAAGCAACCCCAACATAGTTGAGAAAAGGGCTAGGAGGAAGAAGGCTACTGGGTACCTACAGTCAGCCATACGTCAGTGGTAACACTTGAACTTCGAAAACTGTCTTTAATGCTTACGAAATAAAGATGCTGTCAAGGTCAAACTGTTACCAACGACGCGTTGTGGACTGTTCATAGTTCATAGAGTATAGAGCTTATGTCAAGAAGTTTATGTAAAATTTCTGTCTTCTAGGGAAATATATATCATAGATAGGTTATTAATTTTGTTTTTAAGCCTATTACAATCCACTGCTGGAAAATCGCATCTCAAAATTTGTATACATCATACATAGCCTAACAGATATTTTCTTTTGTCACAGGTAAAACGCTGCCGGTCCACTGTGTGGTGGAGGCGGTATCCTCGCTTGAAGAAGGCACATGGAGACGACGTGCCGTGGTGGAGACTGACAGCTACGTCATAATCCCTGCTGCAACCGCCTTCCACGAGCTGGTACCCGCCGCCATGATGAGACTTGGATACCCTCATGAGTTGGCTGCTTTAGCTAAAGGTATGTAATCATAAAATGCACCACATAATGTATGTAATAAACAGGATATCCCGCTGCCAGTGGTCCAACGGAAAACCCAAGGGTTGACTGATAGCTAGAATGTCCTTTAACAAGTTAAAGGACATTCTAGCTATCAGTCTGTAGCATAAGCATAAATAAGCAGTACCTTTGTACTTGTATTTTCCTAACTTTTCTGTATAATATTCTGTGTGCATAAATTGTTAAATAAATATGTGTGGAGAATTTCTATAACGTTTATTAATTATGATTGTTCTTTTGTGTTTTAAGAATTTTGCGACCTTTTTTACATTTCTAGATGGCTAAACCGCTATAAACGGACGCAAAATTCTTGAAAAATAAAAGAACAATAATAATTTCTAAATGGTATAGAAATTCCTCACACTAATGCAGCAGACTGATAGCTAGGCATGTCCTCTAACAAAGGTTTTCCCTTGGACCACTGGCAGCGGGACACCCTGTATATAGTTACATGAAGATATCCCTCTTAGTGTCCACTGATGGACCACTACAGTGAGAAATAAAAGGGGATCTAGGGTTCTGGCCTACGCCGTCTTTCCGTCCGTCCGTCTGTCACAGGTCTGATTATTTTGTACCGTAATAGGTACCCAGTTTTTTTATATAGTATAAGATGGCGAAAAGAGCTAAAGGGCCACCTGATGTTAAGCGGTTACCTTTGCCCAGAACCACTGCAATACCAACTAGCCTGCTGCCTAAATGGTACCGCAAGTCGGTTTGCCAAACTGAGACATGAAGATGGAAAGTCTCATGTGATTATAATTTCACCGGCCTTTCACACCAAAACACAGAAATGCAAGCATCACTGTTTGGCAGCAGAAGTAAGTACAGTTAAAGTTTTCGCTGAATATATGTTACTATATTGCCCTCTATCACGATAAATATGTACTAAAATAATAAAATATGGTTTGGAACCCTTTGTGCCTGAATCGGATTAATAAATCGACAGAAAGACGCTATTACTCAATGGATTGCTTGATAGTCTATAACTATTTACTTTGATGGATGTCAGATATACGAAATTAAATAGACTCATTAATTTGGTTTTCTAAACATTGAGTCTTCTCTGCTCCGTCTTCCTCATTACTGAGGGTCGGGTCCATTCTAAAGGTCCGATACTATGCTCCTCCACACATCTTGGTTCTCGGCTTGCCTCAATTGCTTCATTGACCGGCAGACCAATCAGAGATTTTACCTGGTTTGACCAGCGGCTAGGTGATTGTCCGCGTAGTTGCTTTCCCTCTACTTTCCCGACTATAACAAGCTACAACAAACATTGAGTAGGTACCTATACCTACTAATCAGTTCAGCCTATCGCAGTCAGCTGTTGGCACCCGCTTCTCTGCAGGCGCATGTCTAGGTTGTTCCATTTCACTGAGACTTTTTGAGGTAATTTGAGGTAATTTAAGAAACGTCAATAAACATATTAACCTATATTTTCCTTGTCACCAGGTTCAGTAGTCATAAACAACTGGAAGCCGCTACCATTCGAGAGAATCTCTGATGGCCCTCTAGCCACGGTTGGGGAGGTCTTAGGGGAGCTGACGACAGTTGCTACCCTCAGGATCCAACTGCTGAGGCCACGGCCTACTCCACTGCAGGACATTAAGGATAAGCTCCTGAGACTCCTGCTGCTCCAGAGTAGGCCTTTGCTCATGTCTACCGGATGCCCTTTGGATGAAGTAAGTTCTTTTTAAAAAGGATTATATTTTTCAACACATGCATCACTTGTCGGTCGAATCAGTAACTGCAAAAAAAATTAAAGACCTATTACGGCTAATAAATATTTAGGAAATTAGTAGGATCTTAATTCTGAAAACATGAGACTTACTTTTAATCTTAATAGTTATAATAATAGTATAGTAAGGTTGTCTGGAAGAAATCGCCTTGAGCGATAAGACCGCCCATTGTACATGTGTTCTATATAAGTCATATATGTTGCTGTCTTCTTTTGTGTACAATAAAGAGTATTTGTATTGTATTGTATAGTAGCTAGGTTAGTACATTTTTCAAATAAGATTAAGACATAAAATTTGAATCAGAAATACGTGGTCATATTTGAAGAGCTCATTTGGAGAGTCCTATCGAACAACTTACTTACTACGGGGTAGTGATGCGACTCGAGTCCGATTTTACCACTCGAGTCATTCGAAGTTAGTTAGTCGAGTTAGTCTGGTTTTGTGCCCGGTCAATGGCAATAGGCTCGCCCCCTATTATATGGGACTATAACATAACTGGCGAAATGTGGGTGTACTATACACCTCTGCCTACCCCTTTGGGGAAATACAGGCGTGATGTTGTTTATGATTATGTTGTTGTTTGTTGTTTGAGTCATTCGAGTCATTTTACAATTTTACTCGAGTACTACTCGAATGGTCGAGTCACTCGAATGGTTCACGAGTCACTCGATCACTCGCCTCTATCGAATCACCTGCCATAATCCTTGAATTAATTATTTTTTATTTTGTGAATAAGTTGAGGCTTAAAACAACAAAAAATGGTAAAAAAATCATAAAATGGAAAAGCGTTCTCAAGAATAAAACACATCGTTTCGCATGTCTCGGTGAGTGATTCGCGAGTGACTCGAGTCCGAGTGAACTCGAGTTGACATTTTTATCACTCGAGTGCGTTTTTTTTCGATGTCACTCGAGCAAAAGTGGACTCGAGTCGCATCACTACTACGGAGTCAACCGTGAAATCGCGAAAAGAAAATTCAGCTGATCCCTACATTTGTGTTCACATAAATCGACAAAATGTAGGGATCAGCTGTTTTTTTACCGTGATTTCAGGGTTTACCCCATAGCAACAGTTGTTAGATAGCACTCACTGAATGAGCTCCTCAAATATGACCACGCATTTCTGATACACGTTGTATATGTATTAATATACTAAAAAAAACACTTATCGAGCAAATATAGCGTATAGAGCTAGGATAATGTTTTCTACTTGTATGAGTATTATTCAAGTATATAGACCGTATAAATCTAAATAATAGGGTAATAGAAGTATTATCTACTGTCTTTTAAAACCGGAACGCGTGTACCGTAAACTGCCCTAACTTGGCCCACAAGCCCTATTTTGCCTAGTTATTTTTTAAGTAAACTATAATAGCTATGATTTCCGTACATGGGGAGATTCAAAAACAAAGTGTCAGTGCGTGTAAAAATCAAGTTAATGCCTTAGGCAAAGTAGGGCTTGTGGGCAAAGTTAGGGCATTTTACGGTACCCAGTTCGCCGCTACCACTACCAACACATAAGTTCGCAATTACGCCTATCATGTTTCTAGCATTCTATGCAAAATAAATTAAGCCTAAATAAATTGCGCTGTTAGATATGCTGCAAAATACAATTTTAGTGACTCCGCGTCCGAAAACAGCACTGACGATCAAGCAAAAGGTTCACGCACTGGTGTCCTACGAGACACCTGTACGCCGCGACAAGTTCATGCGCCTTTATCACTTCTATAACCTTATTATTTCGATTTCTATGATGTAGATATATTGCGATTCAATAATCGCAATATGTCTCGCTAACAATATCTCATCATCATCATTTCAGCCGAAAACCGTCCACTACTGGACATAGGCCTCCCCCAATTAAGGGGGGGATATGCCATAATCGCCACGCTTGGCAGGCGGGTTGGCGATCGCAGTTGGTTGGTTAAATACTCAGAGAACGCTGCTGCCCATCCTCTGGTGAATCCCTTAGTCGCCTTTTACGACACCCATGAGAAGAGATAAGGGTGGTGCTATTCTTTAAGTCCGGTACCACACGGACAACATCTCGCAATACGCGAATTGTCGCGAACCATATTTCGATTAATATTGAACGTAGAATAGAGCTACAATTTTCAAAAAAAAGTATTAATAAAAAAACGCGCGTGTGTTACTGTGTCGCAATCACCTAAAAATTAAGAACACAACAGTTTTTTGTAAACAAAACCGCTGTTGCCAAAGATTAAAGTACCGCAAACACAGCCATCATAATCTTTCAACCACACGTACACAGCCAAGCTTCCGAAAACATCTGTCAAATCAAATTACATCAACCGATTGGGGCGTTAAAATCATCCTGATAGGCGACAATGAGTACACGGTACACTGAGCTAAACCAACATTCACAATGCCGCCATGTCCTCGGTTACCCCGACCAGCGAACAATACCCTGAACTAAACCTTTACCCCTTACTCCCTATACCCCTTATTAACGTGGAAACTCATTGTTTTCCATATTTTAAGCCCGCTTTGTAAGGCACGCTTTCAATCGAAAACATTTATCCTAGTGGGTATTCGTTTATTGTTTGTTTTAACGATTTAATTAAAGATTGAGTGCTTAAGATCGGTGGTTTTGTTCTGGTCTGCGTTGTATTGGAATATTGGTATTGGGTAGCTTTTATTCGAGCTTCGAGAGGAATTATTAGGTTAAGTATCACAGATAACAATACTGCAAGAGTTGTGGTCTCGTAAATAGCAATAAGAACCAAAGGAATTTAAATGTTTCAGATAAAAAAGAAAGAAACATTAATAATGTTATAGTAGGACGTGATTAACATTATAAATCAGATGCGAACAGCAACGTAACACGATAGACCAATCATCATTTCAGCCGAAAGACGTCTACTGTACATACATAGGCCTCCCCCAAATGGGGGGTATGCCATAATCACCACGCCACGCTTGGCTTGGCAGGTTGGACTAATTTGTCTAAATATTATCTATCCTTTTGTAATGATTACAGTAAGAAAGAGACTTATTGAGACTAAATTGGTTGAGTTTTATAAACAACAGAAAAAGCGAAAGTATCGACAACATTAAAAAGAACTTGAAAATTAGGATGAATGAATGAGATGATGGTTGAAGATAAGGAAACGTTTTCAAGCGTATTTTAAAATCATATATAAAATTACTGGCACTCGATATTATAGACAAAATTAAAAAGACTAGAAGAATTATGGATAAGTTGACGGTTAGACAAAGAAAGCGTTATCTAAGTCTTCATATTATCTAAATCGTATAAAAATACTGGCACTCGAACATATCGACAAAATTAAAAAGAACGTGGGCATTAAGATGAGTTGACGAATAGACAAAGGAAATGTTATCAAGAGTTCATATTTTCTAAATCGTATATAAATGAAAATACTGGCACTCGATAATATCGACAAAATTAACAAGAACTCTGATGAAAGACGAAGTAGACAGATTATCAAAATTCTTCACTAAGTAGGCGAGCGTTCTACAATTTGGTCCTTATAATTGCGAGGTGACTGCTAAGACCCTGCTAATAGGGATCATCGCTCGGGGGAAGAATTAAGGAAGCATTTGTTTTCATGTTCGCGGCTCGAGTCTTAACAATGAGTGGGTTCATATAAATTTTGATGTCATGTTTTGAATGTTAGGATGTTCTGTGTGGCTGTGATATTGAATCAATTGGCTTAGAATTTATATGTGTTGGTAACTTTAGGTTTGTGGATTAGTTTTTGGTTGTATTGATCGTGGCAATTTTCTCGCCCTCTTTATTTTCTTATTTATTTATTTATTTGGCTCTTCAACAATGAGTACACTGATCATGAAATATGAACATATTTCAAACTTAATCTAAGTCCATTGCACCGCATGACATACATTAAGCGCAATTAATATGATTCCTAAAAATTCATTAGATAAAAAAAAATATATAACAAAAACAAAAAACCCGACTCCGTGTAAAAATAACAGAAAAGATATAAACAAGACTTATCAACACGCAGTCGGAGGCTACGTATGTTTTTGGTCATGAATTACATAATAGTTCATAGGTAGCCTCCGCCTGCGTGTTGATAAGTCTTGTTTATATCTTTTCTGTTATTTTTACACGGAGTCGGGTTTTTTGTTTTTGTTAATTAATTTTTTAATTTTAATTTTTTTAGTTTTGTCATGTTTTATTTATCATGCTATTAATGTTTTTTTTTTTAAAGTCAAATTCATTTTTAACGTTGAATATTTTGTTGTTTTTTTAGCATTTTTCATTCCAAATTACATTTAAACATATAAGTTGTATATATTTTTGTAAAGCATTTATAAAACCCTTTATTTTGATACGCCACTCGATAGTTTTGACGGGAAAAAAAAATTTTTGAAGAGGTGATATGGCGCCAAAAAGCGGCCATTTAAATTTTTTAAATTTTGATGTACCCAGTGTCACTCTCAGAGTTAAGACGAATCTAACGACACCTCTCAATCTCAAATCCATCAAGCCGTTTAGGCCACAGAGCGTGCCAAAGAAATATACATACATACATACATACACTCGAAAAACATAACCCTCCTTCTGGCGCAGTCGGGTAAATAACAAACTTACAGCAATGCAAATGAAGTTATGAGGCCTATGTCCAGTAGTGGACGTCTTTCGGCTGTAATGATGATGATGAAATGAAGTTGACCTTTTATAAGTACCCGTTTATGGTCTGTATGAAATAAAAACAAATGACTTTACACACTTTCTTCTTTTATATCCCATTTTCTTACTTTCCTACAAAAACACAAACAGAATCGTCAACCCAGCCTATCGCAGTCAACTACTGGACATTGGCCTCTCCTAAGTTGCGCCACAATACTCGGTTCTCTGTCTTCCACTACCAATCTCCCCCAGCTACTTTCATCAGGACGTCGTCGGTCCACTTGGCTGGGGGGCGCCCTACGCTACGTTTGCCGATTCGCGGTCTCCACTCAAGGAATTGTCTGCTCCAACGGCCATCAGTCCTTCGAATCCTTCGATAGACATGGCAAGCCCACTGCCACTTCAGCTTACTGACCCTACAAGCTATATCGCTCACTCTGGTTTTCCTCCGGATAATATCGTAACGGATTTTAAACTTAAAAAAAACTCCACACATAACTCGCTCCATAGCTCGCTGAGTGACTTTGAATTTGTGGACCAGCCCAACTGTCAGTGTCCACGTCTCGGCACTGTAAGTCATCGCAGGCAGGACGTACTGGTTGAAGACAAATAATACTCATATTTTAAAAACACAAGAGTTTCTATAATAATCCAAGTAGTCTAAATAATTAGGTATGCATTGAAAATAAAGTGATAACATTAAATGATATAACGAAAACAGACGAGTTAATAAAGAAAACATCAGCGTAATACTTTGTGCAAAGTAAGTTCTAAAGAGATTTAAAGCTCTTGCTCACGATAGAGAGCAATTTGTCGACACGATGAGCACCTGTCTCATACGCAAGATCTCCATACATAATAAATTTAATTGAATCTGCGTCTCATCCGCGCCTCGCAAGGCCTTATTATATTTTCTAAATATCCACCTTGTTGCGAACGGGTTAGGGCGGCGGGCGGGGGTTGCCCTCGTCTTGCCAACTTGAGCTACACCGAAAGAGGGTTAAAAGGAGTTTTAGATATACGAACGCTTTTGATCTTATTAATACCATAAAATAATGCTTTATAATCTTATTAAACGCGAGGTTAGCGCTCCATCCGCGCCCTCCAACCATAACCGGCTCACGGATATATATTTCAATTTGGCGTTTGCAGTGACATCGTGTAGTGGTATAGTTGTATTATATTATTTTACAACGTTAAATAATGTCTTAAAGAATATAAATGAAGAGTCAGCGGTCTAATAGACAGCTACAAACAAATTGGAGTTGTAAAGTCGTGTCAAAGTTGGCGCAAATGAAGCAAAGGAACTCTCGACAAGGCAAGATAATCAAACACCTCCAACTCGAAGTTGTTAGCTAAACGCCAGATGAACTCGGCTCTATGATATTATGGTAATTTATCTCACGCCAATTTGCGCCACTTCGATTTTAACTCCGAGCAAACTTTTGGACGTTTCGGGAATATTTTATCGAAGGGGTTTCCCGAGTGCCACCTCGATGCAGGATCAATTTTAAACCATAAATCTTCTTTAAGACTACTTTCTTACTTAATTTCGAAATCTCTTTGAAATTTCAAGGTTCTTTGTAACGGGTTACAATTTAATCACTCCTTCAAGCATGTATAAGTAGCGTATGTACATACAACGAGAATAATATAAGATAACACTAAGCCAGTTGTGTTCAAAGTTGTCCTTTTAACTACGTGTATATCAAGAAATGTTCGCAATCACACACCGAATTACGTACTTAGGCGGATTACACGTGACGCGAGTTATCACGCGCAGGCGCCAGCTCTTGTAAATCTTCCATGAAGCTGAAACAGACAATATCTGAAAACAAATATGGCCTCACTATTTAAAAATATAAAACAAAGAAGCGGATTAACGTATCACTCGAGCACGGCGCTAATACCTCTGACATGATTTATAGGCACAATCTCGATGTGTAATACTTACAGTTAATTTAACGTCTGATTTAGCAACACGCGGAGCAAACGGGCTGGCCTGACAACTGGGCTGACGACGTAATCACTGGCATTGTTCTATGTAATCTAGCGATACGAGCAGATCTCACTTGCATAACTGTCAAGCTGGGTAAACTCTGCGACGGGGCTATAATCTGACAAGTTCTTTATGATTGACTACTTGCTGTGCGATTAATACCTCTCTAAACATGCACTCCTGTTATCGTGTTGAACAAATAGTTGTGAAATTTAAACATCGCATTGGAATCATTTCGAGTCACACGGTTGATTTGAAGCTCAAACAGAGGCTTCAGATCGACTTGTGGCATTTCGGGTGCTTTGTTTAGTGTAGTCGATGTGATACCGTTTCTGTGGATGCACTTAGTCCGCGGCCTGTGCCGGCACCTACTTGAGGGTGTAGTGGGTGTATGCTAATTGTCGAGACGCCCTTCCCGCTCATTGTTTTAGAGCAGACCATGATTGAAGTTTCGTCGGCGCGCGGGAGTGATGCGCACTAACCGCCGAGTAAACACCTCGCCGCGTCAGAACCGCACCGGCCACTCGCGCATGACACATGCATTAACAACCGACCTAATATTTTCATAATCTAATGGCGATGTTCTGTGAAACAATGCTTTGTGTTTATTCAAACAATTATCTCTGTATCTGTTGCTGGTTAGACTGACCTCTTTAAAATCGTCTTAAATTGTTTGCGGTATCTTGTTGTTTTATTTACTCTTCTAGCTACCTACGTTTGGTGACCTTAATTTTAACCGTTTTTTTTCTTGTTACAGGTTACATTAGCTCAGATTTGTCGTGGCCAGGATCGCACGCCAGGGCCCCACAATTTTCATGAGCCGTCTGAAGAAATGCGTCGAAAATTTGAATCTTGGTGGAGCGCTCAAGTGTCACCACGGCCGCCGCCATTCAGCCCTCGTCGATATCCTTCACCTGGTCCCAAAACTCGTTCACCTACCCTAAGCACGATACCAGACCATTTACATCCAGCGTTACAGACTGTTCAAAGTCAATATCCTACTCAAAAGACTAGAATGCGAACAAGTTTTGATCCTGAACTGGAATTGCCTAAGTTACAGCGTTGGTTTTCTGAGAACCAACATCCAAGCAGGCAGCAAATACAGCAGTATGTTCGAGAGTTAAATAACTTAGAATCGAGACGTGGACGAAAGCCCCTCGATGTCAACAACGTTGTTTACTGGTTCAAGAATGCGCGTGCGGCGCAGAAACGCGCTGAGCTTCGCAATATCGGTGGCTTGAGCTGTCACCTTGGAGTGAACGGATTCAATAGCAGGAGTCACAGTCCAACAAACGGTTCATTGATGGCTGGTGGAGATACTTATGGTTCCCAAGACCACAACTCAATGAAAAGTCCTATTATGTCGGGCAGTCCTGGCAGATATCCGATGTCGGTGATGTCTGAAGACAATTTGTCTAATGGAGGTTCCGATTTAGAAGATGATGGCGGTGACTTACATCCAGATGATAGGCCTGAGAGTCCAGATGCGCCTCTTTCCTTGATCACAACTAAGAAGAATAATGACCATGATACAGATGAAAGACCCGAAGAGTCACCGAAGCCACCAGACATAATTAAGGTGAGTTTTAATAACACTGTTTTATTAAAAGATTTATTGGCTGCCTTTGTAACCAATGAGAAGTAGACCATTTAGACGCAACCGTATTCACTCTATACTGTGACTGTCCCTGACTACATAAATAAGTTCATAAATAAATAAGTGAACATAATATTATGCTAAAACTATCTTACAATATTTGGCACATATGGCAATTGTCTAATATTTCATTTTCATTGTTACAGCTACATGACATCAAACAAGAGCCAAGAGATTTAAGCAAGCCCGACAACACTATCTCTCCTCAACGTTCTCCGGCTAAGAACAGCGATAGTTCGCACAACAATAACAGCAATAACAATAACGACGAGAATGGCGTTGGGGATGACCACGATGGATCTGATGAAGACGTCATCCAGGAGAGACACTACAGACCATCCTCCCCACATCTCGACCGGCTGCCCTTCCCCATGGTGCCTAACCACCCGATGTTCGGCCACGGCATAATGTACATGAGCCAATACATGAGCGGCTTTCCCGGAGTCGGTGCAGTACCCGGAGAAGGGGCCAGCGGCCTCAATTTAGCACTCGCAGGAGCTTCGGACGAGCGACGCAAACGCAACCGAACATTTATCGACCCCGTATCAGAGGTCCCCGTTCTAGAGCAATGGTTCTCGATGAACACACACCCGTCTCACAACTTGATACTTAAATACACTGAGGAGTTGAACAGGATGCCTTACAGGCAGAAGTTTCCGCGTCTGGAATCGAAGAACGTACAGTTTTGGTTCAAAAACCGACGAGCAAAGTGCAAGAGACTGAAGATGTCTCTGTACGAGCCGTCGTCCCCCGGACACTACTCCCATCCCGGACACCCCCACGCTATGATCGAAAGGAAGCTGGTGTGAGCTAACTGTGCTCAATGTTAGTGAATTGTGAGAGATTTTTGTGTTTGTGGCGTCGCAGCATATACACGAAAGACTGATATCGAATCGTTTAATGGTGTGCAGTGCCATGTTAGTATTAAAATCACGACGAGCGCGTCATCCTAACTTTAAACAGTTCGTATTATTCAGAGGACTTTATTAGTAACTGTTTAGATTATTAACGATCATAGTTTTGCTTTAGGTAGACTAGACATATTTCAATGCGATATCATTATAAGTTTAAAGTAGTGGTATCAAGTTATCTGATAGAGCGATCACATCGTATTGTTTATTGTGTACATAGTAAAGTTGTAGGTACAAAATTACTATCAAAGGACACGTCACAGTTGTTTGTGAAGGAATCTCAATATTTCTAGTAGTATGTATGTACATAAGAAACTCAAAACTTGGTTTTATTTATTAAATTTTACAGTAGTTGTATAAATCTGTTGTTAGGAATATAATTAATGGATACTCTCATTAAAAGTTCCACTTAAATTATAGCGAGGTCGATGTATAGAATGGTATTCAATGTTATTCTAATTATGTACATTATTTGTATAATTAGTATTGAGTCATAGTAATAATGATATTATATTGCACATAGTATACTGGAATCGATATTTCTGATATTATCGGTCGCAGTTCGGCGACCGAATCGTTACGCACATTCCGTATTAAGTACTCCTTTGTTATAGATAGATGTTAATGCTTCCTCAATCCAAAGATCGGTTACTAGTGTTGTAGAGTGGTCACGTAATACACTGCTAATAAATTAGTCTCCCGTGCCACTGGGCAAAGCGCTGGGGTTGCAGTTAGAATAGGAATGGTTGCAATATTAAATAAAACCCTTGATTACGTTCTATTCCGAACATCGAGCATTTATAAATTATAATAAACCCGTTGACTATACAGCCTAATAGACGCCTATTGAATATAATGCGTACAATTAATTTTGTCAACTAGCCTAAGTATGGAGGAAGTAGGAAGCGGGGTGCTGCAATCCGATTGGCCTTACCAAGGCGGGTATTGGCTATTCACTAACGTGAAATATTTACGGCTCACATGAGTGATCAAAACTGATTAGAAGTTTTCGAGTGACGAATAGTGGCGACCTACATCAGATATTAGTCAGCTTTGTTGACAGACATCGGTCGACTGTATATGAGGCGTCTATGGGCTGTTTTGTCGATGATTAAACCCTATAGAGATGAATTATATATATCTACGGGCGGTCCAATTACGAAACAATTCTATAGATTTGAAAGAAAAAGAAAAGAAAGAAAGAAACAACATGGATGAACTTCACATATTTGTAACAACCCAGAAGGGTTACAAATAATTAAAAAATCCCTGAAACCTGAACCTGTAGAAACCTGTGTTTACAAATAAATAAATTATATTCTATTCTATTCTAAAAAAAATGATTTTTTGCTAAAAAAAGATGATATGAGGTAAAGTAAACATAAAAAATAACTTCATTAGGTACATTTTAGGAATTACAGTGATACATAGTTGTAATATCATAAGAAAAATAACTTTGCATGTCGTAGCTGCAGCAAAAAGAGGTTGACATACAAAATTAGTAAATAGCCCAATAGGAGCATGCTTGGGCGTGCTCCTATTGGCTCGCGCAATGCCACATCCACGTGTTGTATTGCCCGAGCAAATAGGAGCGCGTTATGTCTAATCGAAAACTGGTAGAATTTATTTCAAGTAAATTATATTTGATTACGTCTCTATAGGGTTAAATGCTCGATGATTCCAAATAATAAGTACTTAGGTAGGTAAGCGGTGATGATGTTGGGTCATTTGTAAAGGGTTGTACGGGGTATTTCATAGTTCCATAAAACCGCTTTGCCCAGTAAAACGGTTTTCACCAAACAGTTTATGTTACAGTATTTACGCATTTATCGATTGAGGCTGTTTCGTCACACTCTTGTTTTATAGTTTTAGACGCATAGTTGTAATTCGACGGTTTGTTTTGTTGTCCCAATGTTATGCTTGTTTTTGTGAAGCTGTGATGAATATTCCCAAATATTGTAAATATTTTATTAATGTTAAAGATAAGTTTTATTGTAAAACTACGTCACTAGGCTCACACGAACAATTAAAGCATTACCGCTTAGGTATCGAAGATATTGGCTAAATGTTTATTCGATTCAATTATATAAACGAAAATTTAATTGAATATAATATGAAATCAAGTTGTTCTTTTATTTTAATCCCATTTTCAAGGACTACACATCTTTTAATTTTATTTATTTTTCAAGAAAATATGGTTACACGTTATAAATGTGAGCCTGGGTCCCACACTAGGATACCCTGTGTTGCAGGATCCAGTGTAGGTATATGGAGAGTGCGTGTGTGGTGTATGTGTGTGTGGTGGGGGTATGTATGGAGTATGTGTGTGTGTAGTGGGGATGATGAGCACGCGTGTATGTCCGTTTTAGTGTTAAGAAATAGCATGGATGAATGATTGGTTTATATGTCTATAGAAATAGTTATAAGGTCTTCCGTTTCCATATAATTAAGACCTTACAGCCAATTCGTCGTTTGTTTTTTACCAGAAAAAGGTATTGGGACAAGCCCGCCACACTTTCCCAACCACTGCAACTCCTGAAGCCAGGATCTACGATGGCGACCAACCAAAAGAACGCCGAAACAATGAAGCTCAGTGCATCCCGGGGAAACTGTCTTGAAACCCGCAACGAAATTAACCAGAAAAGAAATTAGGTGGAGTTGGAAGAAAATTTGTTTCCACTTCCCTCCGTATCAAGCGGTAGAAAGAGAGTAAAAGGCCATAAGCGCAAGAAAAATAAATGTTTAAAACTGGGACAAGCCCAGCTGCCTAGCACCACGGATACAAAAATCTAAAAAGGTATTCTTTTTGCAGGCCTACTAATATTATTTAAGAGGACTCACACATATTAAGGCTACTTGCATAGATAACTTATTAATAAAAAAAAATGTGTGTGGTCAGGGGACCCCCGTCAGGAACGAAGTTCATCACGCACACACACTCACAGACACACTACAAAGAGAAAGAAAAGAGAGCGCGCGTGTATACGCACACGTATAGGTATGCCTGCTAATAACTCAAAAATCATACGTGACGTTACATTTTCTTCCAATTGACACCTTTTTTTGCCTATTGGATGTCACGCCGCCCGGGGAGGTAACGTGTTTATGTGGAGCACACACCCATTAAAAACTCCACCGTGTACCTACTCTCGCCTTGGTGGATGAGCCACAAGAACTGCAATACATTCGCGACTCATCCAGCACGACCCATTTTCGGGTCCCTCTTCTTGGAATAACGTTCGCTAGGCGATGTCCGAGCACACTTGGGACATCACCACAACTCAAAGGCCGTGCAATGCGGACGACTGAATCCCCAGTCTATCGCCCACTGGCCTCTGTTAGAGCCTGCGGTATCAGCCCCCCTAGCCAAGTTGACAATCTACAATCGTCTACGCTATAGAAAACAATTAAAATGTATGGGAATGACTTAATTATCTCAACAAAAAACGTCATTCGTTGAGATATGTCATTCCCATAAATTTTAATTGTTTTCTATAGCGTTGACGATTGTAGATTGTCAACTTGGCTAGGGGGGCAGTTCGGCGTAAAGACGCCTGCTGCCAAATCACACCTACTGCAAGCCGCGTTAAGGAACTTCGTTCCAATATAGTTTTAGTTTAGAGCTGCGGGTTACCAAACCATTTATCTAACTAAAGCTACTAATCGAAAACAGCTGTTTCCTGGAGTTCATAACGAAGTTCATTGCAATTAATTTATCAAACACACATTCACAAAACATAAATATGTTGGCACATATAATAAACATTGGCATTTAAATGTGACCAGTAACACATACATAATAGGACACACTATTGTATAGCTATATAAAATAAAATTGCAAATGAATGAAGTATTAAATTGCAATCAAACACAAAAACGCCCTTCCTTCTCTCTCCTATCAAACAGTGCTGTGCCCGACAGGGTCCATGTTTTATATTACCTACATTATGGAATTGAATAAAGAATTGAGTAGCTTATCTGTACTGGAACACACGCACTAACATTAATAGTTTACTGCACTTATCTAAAAAGTGGTTTCCAATCAGACAATTCGGTATCACAGTGAATCGTTAGTTCGCTACTGGTTGCCCAGTATATGTAGACAGGCGGCGATATGAGGAACTGTAGTAAAATTTACAGAATTTTACACCTTGTTGACAGTTATTTGCAAGCAGTGCTGCCGAGATGTACCAAGGTATGCTGGGCACCCTCTAAACCATTGTGGAACTAAACATGTGTCAATAGTTATCTCCGAAGCTTCGACGGAAGCGGTCGTCGGGACCCAAATCATCTGTCAAACTTGCAAGTCTTGGTGTAATCGCCAGTATCTGCAGACATCTTTGTCAACACTTCGATCTTTGTGGTGAATGACCGGCTGTTTCGGGGCTTGCTCACAATATTAGGCTGTACTATACTAATACTAGTGCAAGTCAACGGGCAAGTTCCAAACTTCAACTTTGAGACGACCAAGTTTTGTAGTTTAGTGGCGGTAAGTATTAGCACCATAATGCTTGAACAATAGAACCTACTTTTTGAAAGGATTTGACCAGTTCTTAGTAGGAAATTCGATAATAAAGACGACTACAAAATTTAGAGCACTTGATTGATACAAAAACGAAGGGGCTGCTCTTTACTTTCAGAATATAATTTCCGTTCCAGCGGTATGTGTCCTGTGTACCTACCAGTGATGCGGTACTAATAATATAAACAAATTATATAAACTTATCTTCTATAAAAACTGCAGTAATAAGCGGTTACAAAATAAACAACATCAAAAATTTAAGAGCCTACAAAAATAACAAAGATGAGAGGAAGCTAAAAAATTCAATTTTTTTTACGACAGGCGCTTAACTTAAAATACAAACCTAGTTTTCAAAAATCATTACTTAACACTCACTAAAGAAAATAAATGCTTGAAAATGTGAAGCACATTTCTTACGCTGATATGAAGTATGAACGTCTTCACTGCAAGAGTGGGCTAGAACGTTCGAACATAAGGCGAAACGGATTATACCAATTATAGAGATTTAAAGTTCGTTCGCGGAATCATTCTTTGATCGTGCACACTCGTCCAACATTCTTATCCATTCTTTAGCGTGTTTGCTTTTGAGTGCCATCTTAATTATATGGAACTCATTAAGAAAATTTTCGAGTTCGCAAAGTACGCTCTAATGATCAGTATTTACCTGAAGCACCTATTTACTTGATATTGCTTTGATAATTTTACTTTTTAATGATGGCGGGAGGTCTGGTGTAAAAATATATTACTTTTAGATTTAATACGCTACGTACGTTGCTATGATAAATATAACAGGCGATTGTTGCATAACTTTGCTATTTAGAATGTTGACAATTATAACTTATTTCAGAGCTATTATGAAACATAGAATTATTATAATATTAATGTTTTATTAATAATCGCCTACATTTATACTTTTGGTATGGCAGAAAGGCTATTTGCGCAGATCAATATTTCAACTTCGGGACTGATTCAAAAAAATACAAAATCATTTTAAAATTAATCCAATTCATTCAGGCTTTACGCGATGATACCGACGCCATTATTGACAGATGAATCAGAAAATAATAATTAATTAATATTCATATCAGATTTAATCTCTTGATATTATTTTGAATATTCTATTTTTGGTTTCTGATTTTGGTTCTTATCACAGAGAAAACTCGTAGAAACAGGGGCTCGTAGCGATGCAACGACTGCGCGGATTGTACTATCTGCAAGGTGAAGCTGCACTTGCCACGGTCAGTCTGTGGATGGGTGACCGTTTCGTTACACATCGAGAACCCTCCGTGCCTCGGAGAGCACGTTAAGCTGTCGGTCCCGGTTGTTATACGAATATCTATGGCAGTCGTTACGGGTAGTCAGAAGCTTGAAAGTCTGACAATTGGTCTAACTTCCGAATGTCAGTATTACCCAGTAACTGGGTGGCGGGTCTGATGGCAGTCGCTCCGTGTAAAATACTGATGTTCAGCCACATCTGGCTAGACTGGAAGCCGAGCCCAATATAATTGGGAAAAAGGCTCGGAGGATGATAATCACAGAGAAAACTCTTGCTTGCAACTTGCAATATGGTCAGAAGCTTAGCCCTAGGGAGGTTTTTTAAATAGCTCGATGTTTTTTTAAACAGATCATAATGACTTGCAAGTCAAGCTGGCAGTCGGTACGGACAGTCAGAAGTAAAGTAATCAGCCAAACTCTAACAAATTTCCTCATTGGGCTACGGAGGTCTGATGGTAAGTATTTCATATAAAATAGGTACTCATATTCAGACGCCAGGTTTAAGCCGACTCCAACATGGTTTAGAAAAGATGAGGTTGATGTATTTTGGCAAGGTAAGCATTTACAATACCTAGGTATGGTATGTACCTAGGTATGCCTAGGCACATAAACTTGTAAAAATAATCCTACTAACATAACATAATATCACGCTCGTATTTTCCGAAGGGGTAAGTTGAGGTCTGATGTATAATACTAATACTTAATATTATAAACTAGCTGAATGCCCGTGGCTACGCCCACGTGGATGTCGTTTATCACGAATTCCTCGGGAACTGTTTATCTTCCCGGGAAAAAAATGTGTATGTGTGTGTGTGTGTGTTTATGTTAATCCAGGTTATGTTCTATCTGTATGTCAAATTTCACCCAAAACCGTTCAGCCCTTACAACGTGATTGAGCAACAAAGATCGAAGTAATATTTAGACGAGAGAATTTGACCATACGACAATTTAATATACACGTGTAATTTAATATGACGATATGAGACTGACATTAATTATTTCGTTTATTTTTGGTATTAGTTATAATTATGACATTGCAAATTTAATAATGAAACATAATCAATCTTATTATGTGATTACTGTTAATGTATTTATATGAAATTTTGCATGCTTAAAAGCAGAAAACATATTATTATTTAACCTACTTCTTTTTAAATCACCATCTGATTTTTAGGGTTCCGTACCCGAAGGGTTCCAAACGGGACCCTATTACTCTCGCTACGCTGTCCGTCCTTCCGTCCGTCCGTCTTTGTCGGTTTGTCTGTCACAGGGCTGTATCTTTTGAACGGTTATAGGTAACCGGTTGAAATTTTCTCAGAATATGTGTTGCTATGTGTCGTATCCCAAAAAATACTAAAAACAAAAAAAAGTCTAAAACCAAAGAGTTCCCCATGTAAGAAACCTAAAAAAACATGCATTTTTTTCAACGTTTTTGTTCCTGCTCTATCTTCAAAACGGTAATACATATTAGCGTCTTTGATCAGATCATAGTGCATATTATGTAGTTTAGCAACAAATACTAAAAATAGGACAAACATAGACATATGTAGGGGTACCTGCGTAAGAAAGAGATGCAAAAATTCATATTTCGCGCACTGTGCGTTGATGTCTTTTAATGAACTCTTGTAAATTAAATCAGTTTCTATGGGGTATCAGGTCGATGGCTGGTACGGAACCCTTACTGTGCGAGTCTGACTCGCACTTGGCCGGTTTTTGTACCCATTTTCGCAAAATAAATTATTTAATAAATTATTTGAATTTGAATTCAAACATCTAAACATCCAACCATCCTAACATCTTCACTTTCAAATTTATAATTTAGTAGGATACGAAAGTATGGATGTTTATTCGTTTGTTTATTTGTCCTTCAATCATGCTGAAACGGCTGAACGGATTTTGGATGAAATTTGGCACACAGATAGACGATAATCCGGATTAACATATAGAGTTTTCGAATTTTTATCTCGGGAAGATAATGTGGCGAGTGTACCTATAAAACTGACATGTTATTTTAGATCGAACCCTCCATAAATAAATAAAGATATAAAAAACACCGAATTATACGCGAGAGAAGCCGCGGGCATAGACTAGTTAAGTATAATACTAAACTAGGTAATATTTAATAACCTTAAGACCAACCTTTTTGTTTACGAAGACAGTTTAGAAAAATTTCTTTGTTGTCATGTTAATATCAGTGGGGCATTAAGTTTTAATCTAAACAAACTGCCTGTACCAGCGGGCGGGGCGGGGCATTTATGTTAGTTAACCGTGGATTATGACGCGGTGTGATAACGCTATTTATTATACTGTACTCTCTTTAAGTACACAGTATACGTACTCTGATCTAAACGTAACGTACCGTATAGATTTACTAGGATAGGCCTAGTTTAATCTATGGTAAGTAGCAGTGGCGAAGGGTCCTAAAACACGATTCCCAACGGCTTGCCTTTAGGAATTGCTTAAATACAGATCACCGACATTTCTATGCCAATTCTGACGTTGACGATGACGACGACGACGACGTCTGCGGTCTAGTGGTTCGAGTGTCGGACTGCTGAACACGAGGTCGTGGGTTCGATTCCCACAGGACACAAATATGTGATGAACATAAGTATTTGTGTTGGTCTGGGTGTTGCTTATGTATTATAAGAACGTATTTACAAAAAAATTACCTATATAAATACTTACACATACTTATACTTACTTATATGTGAGTACACACTCACATTATTTGAATAAATTTTATGTAATAAACAATAACCTATTTTAAAAAGAGTATATCTATGCAGTTTCTTGCCGGTTCTTCTCCACAGGACCCACAATTTGGAACTGTGCAACTAGAGCCTGACCTTTCAAAAGTGCCTGTAATTAGGTTTATTTGAAATAAAAAATATTTGATTTTGTTTTTTTTATTTAATTATATCCATGTAAGACTAGATGGTGCTCTATAAAAAAATGATCCATAAAAAGAAAAAAAAAAAAGAAAAAAACATAGGTAAGTAGTTTGGGTACGTTAAAATGGAACATTTAAATATATAAATTAAATATTTAAATTATTTACTTAATCTTTTAATTACTATAATTTGTGTTCGTTAAATTAAAATTGTATGTGTAAGTTATTGTTATTGTGTTGTTGTGTAAGTTGTGGGTGTCATCACCCATATAACTTACACATACAATTTTAATTTAAAAAAAAAAAAATACAATTCCATATAAATGGGTGGTTGTATGCCTGCAATAAATGTTTTTTTTTTTTTTTTTTTTTTTTTTTTTTTATATGTATATGGACACCTGCACGCAGCGACAAGTTCATGCGCCTTTACCACTTCTATTACCTTATTATTCAGATTTCTATGCTATGGAAGGTTTGCGCAAAAATGAAGTCACCTCAGTTTAACCTCTCGTATCGAACGTGGATCCCCGCGAGACATAATGGAATATTAATTGTATCTGGAACTGCGACATACAAGACGTTAAAGTCATCTTCTTCAAAGTACCTAAAAGTCTTCTGCTAAACTGGGTGAAGACGATACGTCTGATGAAACCATAGAAATCTTAATAATAAGGTAATAGAAATGTTATCTATGTCTTTTGATACAGGAACGCGCGTCGCCGGTTTGTCGCTACATAACATAACAACACATAAAAACGCAATCACCCATATTTCTAGAATTCATTGCAAAATACATTAAGCCTAAAAAACAAACCACTGTTAGATATGCTGTAAAATTCAATTTAAGTAACTCAGCACTGATGATCAAGCAAAAGGTTCGCGCATTGGTGTCCTACGCCTACGAGACACCTGTACGCGGCGATAAGTTCATGCACCTTTGCCACTTCTGTTTCTTTAACTAAGGAGTTGATTACGAACAATTTCATAAACGCCTTTGTAGAAGTGTATCCTTGCAGTAAGTCGACAAATATCCAAGTTTAATGTGTCGTCCTTTTATTTGAGGCGTAGAAAATGCCTGTCGCATGTACCGTGTGGTGCCGGACGTAAAGAATTGCACCACCCTATATCTTCTCATGGGTGTCGTAAAAGGCGACTAAGGGATTCACCAGAGGATGGGCAGCAGCGTTCTCTGAGTATTTACCAAAACAACTGCGATCGCCAACCCGCCTGCCAAGCGTGGCGATTATGGCATATCCCCCCAAAATATGCTTGGGGGAGGCCTGTGTCCAGCAGTGGACGTCTTTCGGCTGAAATGATGTCACGCCACCCGGAGAAGCAGCATGGTTATGTGGGGCTCGCCCCCACTAAAAACTCCGCTGAGTGCCTTGAGTGGAAGAGCCGCGGGAAATGCAATACATGCCATACGCGACCCATCCAGCGCGGCCCTCTTCCTTCTTTGACTACTCTCCTTCGGCGATATCTGGGCTCACTTGGAACATCACCTCAAATCGAGAGCCATGTAATGCGGATGATATACTCCCGAAGCTATCGTCCGCTAGCCTACATAGACGAAAAATCCTTTTTCTGATGCCAACCAATGAAAAGCCAACGAATTACAAGTTTATTTTTCTCGGGCCACTTATAGCGAGTTATTAAGCCGAGTGCATACCGTCTGACATCCTGATGCCCCGGTATACAAGACAATAAAACTCGTAAGCCCGTCTCGTAGCAGGAAGATTTACTAGAGCAACTTAATACGCCGTAATTTCGCTGTCTGTCCTCCGCCTTACAGCTGAGATTAATAACAAATAGGATGCTGTTTTTATTATACCTACTTTGTTATGGAATCATATTTGGTCTTGATTGTAAATAAGTCCAAGTTTATAAAGTGTTCTTTAAACAAATTACTAACAAATAGGATGCTGTTTTTGTGCTTTCCATATATTATATGCCATAATCGCCACGCTTGGCAGGCGGGTTGGCGATCGCAGTTGGATGGTTAAATACTCAGAAGAAGCTGCTGCCCATCCTCTGGTGAATCCCTTAGGAGGTCAAGGTGGACCGACGACCTGGTGAAGGTCGCGGCAACCCGCTGGATGCGGAAGGCGTAGGACCGGTTGTTGTGGCGATACTTGGGGGAGGCCTATGTCCAGCAGTGGACGTCTTTCGGCTGAAATGATGATGATGATGATGAGGATGCTGTTTTTATTTATACTTTGTTATGGGTCTTGATTGTAAATAAGTCCAAGTTTATAAAGTGTTCTTTAAACAAATTACTAACAAATAGGATTCTGTTTTTATTTATATTATGTTATGGGATCATATTTGGTCTTGATTGTAAATAAGTCCATGTTTATAAAGTGTTCTTTAAACAAATATAAATAAAAAGAATAAATATTTTTAGATTTCTGTAGCCGGTTCTAAGCTTTTTGATTAGGCAAGAGCAGGCCTTTTTTTCAATTTCCTTGGTGTCTTAAGAGTTGAAATCAAATCTCCTGACTATCCGTATTCAAACGATTTGTAGACAATCGTAGCGTAGGAGTAAAGATAAAATACAAAACTACGAATCGGCAGGATGCAAACATGCAACGCAGAAAATTGCGTCGCGAATTGCTGCGATGCAATGCGATTACCTGCGGCAAGGCGTCTTGCTGGCTGTAGTTCGGGTAATCATGGCAACTATTCGTACATCGCAGGAATGCGCGAAACGAATCATGTCATGTCGCAAGTTTTTGCGAAGCGTCGTGCGAGCTCGTAGTTTTCTGCGATGCGACGTCGCATCGTAGTTTCATGTTTCGACACTAAGCTCAGCGGTTAAAGGCTTGTATTCCGTTTGCAAGAACCTTCGAGTTTGATGCCGTCCCGTATATATGAATTTTCGAATTCATATGCGGATCAGAATTTGATTATCACTTTCTCTAACGGTGAAGGAAAACATCGTGAGGAAACTTAAGCTGAATCTTCCCATTCTAAGGAAACGCCCGTGCCCAGCAGTGGGACTGTAATGGGCTGATGATGTTGTTTAATAAACTTTACGAATTAGTCCTTAGGGTCGAAACACAAAACTGTGACGCGACGTCGCATCGCAGAAATCTGCGAGCTCGCACGGACGCCATGTTTCGGGTCGCGAATTCTAGCGATATATGAGAGGTTACCAAAAAAAAAAAAAAAGCATGTGCTTTACTGCGCGAAATCGCATCGAATCGCATAACAACTGTACGTATCACAGTTTTCTGCGTTGTAAATTCGCTTCGTGCCGATTGGCAGAGTTTTGAGTTTTGGCCCTTAGACTTACAAATAATGGTTCTGGCATGACATATATTACACTAAATAAGTAGCGTATAATATCCAGTCTGTAAGGTCGCAGTCTCGTCTGCCAGCCACGGCCCCTCTGCCTATCTGCGGGCTTTAGTTATGATATAACAAGGAGGCCGGCTAAGCCGAGGCTTACGGTAGATTTTATTAATTGACATGACATTTTTTGTACGCCATGTTTACGGTACAGAAAGTTGAAACAGTCAGAACTTATGGAGTGGTTTGATGATGTCTTAGTTTTGTAATAAGTCGTTTTCAAAATTGAATGTGTAGGTGCCTTCATTTTGATGAACATGTATATTTGTTACTAGTTGTGCCCGTAACATTGCTCACATGCTTTTTTATTTCAAAGCTAAAGAGCATTTGGATTACATAATGTAATAATTAATATACTGTGCTGTAACTAGTACCTACACATTTCTAATTGATAGGTATCATCTGCTCTACTTAATTAGGTATCTAGTTCTTTATTTTCCTATAGGTAAATACTATAACGTCGGTAGAAAACTTGAAAATCCGATACTCATTTTCTGAATTTAAATAAAGGCTGGTATTAACTCGGTAACTTGATGATTAGCTACTGAAATAAAATACTTTGAGATAAATAGTACATCGACTGCACGTCAGAACACTTTTACACATACTTGACACTTGAATTACGAAAACTGCCCTTACTGCTTACGAAATAAAGATGCTGTCAAGGTCAAACTGTTATCACTGACGTGCGGTCGACTGTACGTACCTATACACTTCTTATTAATAGGTATAATCTGTTATATTTAATTATATATCTAGTTCTTTCTTTTCCTAGACTATAAAGCCAGTTGAAAACTTGAAAATCCCATACTCATTTAGAATCACAATAAAATTGGCCATAAACACAATCTCTGATAACAAGTGTTTGGTCAGTTAACCCAGCTCAAGAATTATCCCAAGATTCTTGTGTATTCTTTTATTCTTATTTTGGCGAAAACCTTAATCACAATTTCTTTAATAACTACCCTACTCGGAGCCATAACTCAGGGCTGATCTTACATCGTATTAACAAGATGAACCACCCCGGATATGTTGCTCTCATTTTCGCTGCCACCACTCTATGTTATATAACTGCGCGTCCATATTATGAGATATTTTGAGTAGGCAAAATCAGTGTTTTTTTTTTAAATATCGTATTAGTAACATGAACCAACTATGTAAAAAAGTAACATTTGAAGGAGCACAACTTTATGATAAAATAATCTTAGTCTTTAAGTTCGGTAATTCTTCGGACTATGTCGGTTTCATTTCATTTCATTTATTTATTCAGAAACAATTTTCATTGTGTTTGAAATTATACAAATTAAATTTAAAAAAAAAAATAATAAACAATTCACATTATCCATTTCATTACATGCAACAATTAATATACATAATTATCTAAAAAAATAAAATATACATTCATTACATTTACCTAATTTCATTACTACAATTCATCAATTGAATAAAAACATTTCTCCAATACGAAAGCCTGGAGCTGTTTTTTAAATGTGCTCGAGTAAACTATACTTTTTAACTCTTTTGGCAGTCTGTTAAATATCTGCACGGCTTGATACTGCTTACCTGCTGGTTACCTTCGTTCTCCTGTAAATTTCCTCATTTTTGATTCGATGACGCAGGGACACTCCGAGCATATCCCGACGACCTGGTGAAGGTCGCGGGAATCCACAGGACCGGTCGTTGTGGCGATGCTTGGGGATGCTTATGTCCAGCAGTGGACGTCTTTCGGCTGAAATGATGATGATGATGATGATGATACTTAGTATTAAAAATATAAAAATGTATGACATTTATTCAGGAAAAAAAAAACAATTACAAAATGGGGGCGAGCCTATTGCCACTAACTGGGCACAAATACAGACCCTGTGGCTGCTATTAAGAATTTCCTAGTAAAAATCTAATAACACTTTGCGCGACCCGGGAGCTGAACCCGGACCCCATGTTTAGCAGTCGCGCCTGTGACCACTAGACCATCCACGCTGTCAGCCTAGCCAGTGCAGTGAGATCCAGCTTAGCCATACAAATAATTGACCCGTGCGTCGATTCAACCCCTTCGCGCTACACCAAACTGATCGTCAAAAAAACCAGCCAAGTGCTATTCTTTATTTTTAGCGATAAGACCGCCCATGTACCCATAATTTATACGTTGTTCCTGTTTACTACTATTTTCATGGTGTACAATAAAGTTTTTTTTTTTTTTTTTTTTTTTTTTTTTTTTTTTTTTTTATTATTTAATCACATGTACAATTTCTTTAGTTTTACTTAACTAGAAAACTCGCTAAACTATCAAGTTTAACGGCGAGATGCATATGTGTATATTCTTTCTATTTTTAATAAATTTATTCCTTCCTTATATGTTCCTTAGTGCAATTTCCTTAGTTTGGGCCATAACTGTGGTTAAAAAACTGGACCGCATAACTAAGTTTGTTTGTGAAGGATTTTTGATGATTTAAAAAAAAATCTGATAGAAGCAACGTTCTAATTTTCCAGTTAAATTTTTCAGATTTTTCACTTTACTTTCGAAGATACCCCCCCCGATGGTTCCCTTGAACGGCATTTTACATTCTTCATCATAAGTCGAAAACTATGGGACGATAAAAAAATAAAAACCTTTTTTAGAATGTGCAAATGAAGTCCTTTCATATGACCTTTCTTTCCATTTGGCCTACTAGAGGCCACTTTGAAATATCAGCAATCTATATAAGCCCATTTAGCAAAGCTATTTTTTTTTTCATTTTAAAACTTTTCCAAATATCAAATTGATAGCTTTAGTAGTTGCTGAAATAAGTTGCTATATATGCTGTGACATATACTGTGGGTTCCTTTTTTACCTTTTTGGTACGGAACCCTAATAATTCTCTTCAACAACTAACTAACTAACTCCACACACTCAACCTACTTAAAAAGTCACACATCACATCGATCGACGATCTTAAAAACAATAACCACTTCCAACGAAGGTCGTCATAGTGAGTACGTGTACATTTTTTCTACAGGACTACCCGAACGCCGCGTCGCGGTCGGTGTAATCTCAAATCTCCCGCCGCCAATTTATTTTCATTAGCGATCATCCTCGGTTAATTTTATTCCCTACTTACCCCGCCAAGGATCGGAGACAAATGCTGTGTTGTGTGGAGAAGGATTCCGTTTGGATTTATTGAAAATTGAAATCTTTTATACAGTTAAAATCTTGATAAGTCGTTAGAACTAACCTTTCCGCTTAATATAGTAATTATGTAGATACGTCAATTGAATAGTACTTATATCTGGGGGCACGGTACTGCCCCCACCAAAACGGGCAAATGGCAGTCGGCCACGGCGTACCATCCTTTTCTCGAAGCAACTCAAGGCACTTTTAAGCCCCATCAAATCAAATCAAATCAAATCGTCCATGTATCTTAGTTGTGTGTAAAGCTAAGTCGGCCAAGTCACTCGTTTTCTTTTATTCGCTTAGACTTGGCACGTTTGTACAGAAAGTTTTTGTTGGGATTACTATTATTTGAGCAATTATAGGTACAATCAAACCGAAACCATAGCGCTGAAGCCGATCGCTCAACCACTGCGCTAATCGTGTCGTCAAATATGAATGAATTAAAGGTAAACTTTTTTTGAACGTCGTGTTTTTCTTCCTTTTTCGTATCTTGACCTTTCCAAAGTCTATCGCCACACTATCGCCCAATCCGCTTCAGTCAGTATCCAGCCACAGTATCTGTGAGTTGCTTAATTCATTTCCACAGGATAATATTATTTTTTTACTCCCCCGCTTTTTGTGATGAGCCGTGGCTTATTTTTTATTCATTGGGGTGGATATTCATCTCAATTCATCCACTGTTGAGTTAGATTGAGGTGTAATCAGGTTGACAGTCGCTTTGTTAAATGATTTCAAAAAATTAAATGATATTGAATCAAAACATGTATTTGTTCAAATGATTTTTTTTCGTTCATTTCCTGTGTAAAGATAGATAGAGACAGAGTATACTTTATTGTTTGCTTACCATAAAAGTAAAATAAAATTTATAACCAACATGAGCACAGTACGAACAATTGGCGGTCTTATTTTTTACAGACCATGATTTCTTATAGAAAAGGATATATGTAATTTTTTTGGTACTGGTTTAAAATACATACACATCATCATCATTCCAGCCGATAGACGTCCACTGCTGGACATAAGCCTCCCCCAAGCATCGCCACAACGACCGGTCCTGCGCTTTCCGCATCTAGCGGATTCCCGCGACCTTTACCAGGTCGTCGGTCCACCTTGTGGGAGGCCTACCCACGCTGCGCCTTCCAGTACGCAGTCGCCACTCCAGAACTTTACTGCCCCATCGGCCATCCGTTCTGTGAGAAATGTGCCCCGCCCACCGCCACTTAAGTTTGGCAATTCTTCGGGCTATGTACTTATACATTACAAATAAAAAAGTATGTCAAAATGATTTATGGCCAAAATTAGCATCCTACCTATCCACGATTTGGCCTACTAGAGATAGAGATTTGACACAATTTGTATGGAGCTTATGTCAAATCTCTACTCTCTAGTAGAGCAAATCATGGATAGATAGGATATTAATTTGGCCGTTAATGCACTTTTTCGATCTATCCTTATACAGAAAAGTAATTATAGTGTATAGATGAAATGACACATGAGACTTTTTATCTTCATGTCTCAGTTTGGCGAACTGACTTGCGGTTCCATTTACGGCCAAAATTAATACCCAATCTATCCACGATTAGAGATAGAAATCTGACATATTTTGTATGGAGCTTATGTCAAATTTCTATCGCTAGTAGGGCAAATCGTGGATAGATTGGATATTAATTTTGGCCGTTAGGCTACAACCTAGTTGGTATTGCAGTTGTTATGGGCAAATGTAACCGCTATTATGAGGCTCGTTTCGCCATCCTGTACAAAAAAAAAAAATACGTGCGAGAAATTTTAACGGTGATTTTACAAATGAAACTAAACAATTCTTTCTAAGACACATGGGTCGTCGTCTGGAGGTTTTTTTTGGTAATTTTGTGCGTCACTTTTGTAGCAATTTTTTTTTTTTTCTTTAGTATGAAATAATGTACTGCCCATACAAAAACCTAACTGAAAAAAAAAAATTTGAATGAGAAGTCAAAAAAATTGTAGACACCCATATTTCTTAGAGAAAGTTGTTCAGTTTCATGGGTAGTACTATCCACCTTTAAAGTTGTCACATTTATTTGATTTCATCCTATGTAGTGAACAGTCTCCATATTGAGTAAATGAACTAATCACATAAACATTTTATTGATCTCTAAAGAGAGTAAAATTTAACAATTTATTACTGTGAAAACTTAATTACAAAAAAGTATAATTCCTTTATACAGCAAAGCTTTTTACAATAAGCGCTCGCTACCTACGCTGCTACGACGCCTAAGTCGTAGACGCTCTACGTAGCATTTTTTCTTGTCACAGTATAATCAAACTAATCGCTTATAACCGATAATGCGGTACTTAAGCGACTATATCATCGCTCAACTCACATCAGCTTCCTTCAATTAAGCTTAAATTAACAGTCCAGTCATGTCAGTCATTAATAACACACACAATACCCCCCACACAAACAACACACACAACACCCCCACACAAACAACACACACAACACCCCCCACACAAAAAACACACATAACACCCCCCACACAAAAAACATACACAACAAGACTCCACATACACACCCACACACATACACAAGATACCAATATTTTTAGCTGTTTTTTGTTTTTGTTATTTATAACTCATTTACCATTAAATTCATTCTGAACCGTGTCAACTATGTCTTCTGGACTGAAAGAGACTAGACCCCACGACACAGGGAATCCTAGTGTGAGGTCTACGGCTCCAACCAATGTTATGTATATTTTTGGCAAAATAAAGAAATTTTTATTTTATTTTATTTTATGTGTTCACATAAATTGACAAAATGTAGGAGAACAGCAGATATTTTTCGCGATTTCAGGGTTGGTGCCATTGTAAAAGTTGTTCATACTGATGAGTACAATTAGCCCTTAAGAGATTTTCAGTTATTCTAATAACACGTTGTATAAAGTCATATCTCATTTAACTCAAAAAGTTGGTTCTGACCTCAGAGTATTTTTTTTTCTCTTTACCCTGTGCCTTAAGTCCTGCTTGAAGTAGACTCCAGTTAAATTCTCCTTTTCATTTAGGCTAGGAAGTTGGTCAGCCAGCGTAGCGGTTGGTTTCCCTCACGCCTGTATTTCCCAGAAGGGGTAGGCAGAGGCATAGTACACCCACATTTCTCCAGTTATGTTATAGTCCCATGTAATAGGGGGCGAGCCTATTGCCATTAACCGGGCACAAAACCAGACTCCGGGCTGCTACTAATAATTTCCTAATTAAAAAACCCAATAACACTTTGCCCGACCCGGGAATCGAACCCAGGACCCCACGCTCAGCAGTCGCGCTTGCGACCACTAGACCAACGAGGCAGTCTTATATAGTTAGTTTTTTTTTTCATAGTTGGTTTATATTTGGACAAATTGAAGGTAGATATTACAATTTTATACAACACTTGCTCTTATAGACCGATTTTATAGGTACATTATATGACAACTGCATTTCTAATAAATACGCTCACAGACACATGTGTTGGGCCACAAAACCCGCTAGCAACATTTTATTGTAAGTAAATCTGCGTTCGAATTAATTTGTCGCGCAAAATTAACGCATGAGTAACGTCGCCCGCCCTGACATCTAGCTAAATCGCACTTATGCAGCAGCATCTGGGAGATACATGGAGCTGATGATACTGAAAAACTGGATTATTCATTACCATTTTGTGATCATTTTTATAATTGGGGTTATTATAAGCGAAGAAAGAAAGAAAAATGGTTTGTTTACTACAGTCAGAGGCACACATAACAATAATATACAATTTTATTATCTATAATCAATGGAGTCGGTAAGTAGTAAGTAGGTAATCATCATCATCATTTCAGCCGAAAGACGTCCACTGCTGGACATAGGCCTCCCCCAAGCATCGCCACAACGACCGGTCCTGTGCCTTCCGCATCCAGCGGATTCCCGCGACCTTCACCAGGTCTTCGGTCCACCTTGTGGGGGGCCTATCCACGCTGCGCCTTCCAGTACGCGGTCGCCACTCCAGAACTTTACTGCCCCATCGACCATCCGTTCTGCGAGCAATGTGCCCCGCCCACTGCCACTTAAGTTTGGCAATTCTTCGGGCTGTGTCGGTTACTTTCGTTCTCCTGCGAATCTCCTCATTTCTGATTCGATCACGCAGGGACACTCCGAGCATAGCCCAATTATCTATAATACAACTCCTAAAAGTATAATTATGTGCCCCACGGCTGCACTAAATAGGCTCAGTTCAGCAAAAAAGCACCAGTTTTCCAATGGATGTGGTTTTACTTTTATAACAAGATTCGGTATTCTTACATTAAAACATTTAAAGGTAAATTTAAGTTGACACCTATTTAATTTCTTAAACATTCTGTGGCAAAGAACTAAAAAAATTACATGAATTATGACTTTTAAATAAAACTTGTATAAAATTGCACATATCACGCACAATTCTTTAGTTTCTATGAACCCTAAAACATCACCTTTTTAGGCACACTAAACAACTTAATTCTTCTGTTAAAAGCTACACATTCGGTGGTATTAACAGCTCTCACAAAATATACCTAATTCTGTCCTCGCAACGTTCACCGCGTCCTCAGGTGAAAAGATCCCACGCTACGTCTGCGTCTGGTTTACTGTGCTGCCGAGGCTGCGACAGCGTAGTGGTATTACAGGGAACAACAGACGAGAGTTATGTCAAGAAGGTAGCCTTTTGTGGTGGGGGATGCTGAATGCTAAAAAGGATGTGATTAAAATATTATATTATCTTATGTCTTTGCTATTATATCCAAATATTGCTTTAGCCAGCACCTCTGACTTTTCGAATTCATGTGTGGGTTTATATTCGATTATCACTTGCTTTAACGGTTAAGGAAAACATCGTGAGGAAACCTGCACACCTGAGAGTGCTCCATACAGTTCTCAATGGTGTGTGTAGTCCACCAACCCGCACTAGGCCAGCGTGGTGGACTAAGGGCTTAGCCATCTCATACTGAGAAGAGGTCCGTGCCCAGCAGTGGGACAGTAATGGGCTGGTTATGTATGTTATTGCTTTAGGCTTAGTTTACACTGAGTCGGTAGCAGCCGGCAGCGAAGCGACGAGCAGTTTCAGTTATGCAGCATTGTACGAGCAGTTTGCCCGTACATTGAAATGTTAAGTATGTTGTCGATAAGGACGGGATGTTTTCAAGAATAAAATCACTGATTCGTGTCCGTCTTCCAAGAGAGTGTTTATGTTTAATGCACTAAATAGGTATAAAAAGTAGGTATAAATATATATGATGATGTTCCGTGTGGTGCCGGACGTAAAGAATTGCTCCACCCTATCTCTTCTCGTGGGTGTCGTAAAAGGCGACTAAGGGATTCACCAGAGGATGGGCAGCAGCGTTCTCTGAGTATTTAACCAACCAACTGCGATCGCCAACCCGCCTGCCAAGCGTGGCGATTATGGCATATCCCCCCAACATATGCTTGGGGGTGGCCTATGTCCAGCAGTGGACGTCTTTCGGCTGAAATTACGATGATGATGATGATGATGATGATAAAAATATATTACAAACATTGCACGTGGAAGGCATGGAAAGGTGGCAATTCAGCTAATGTTAAATATAACGCTTGTTAAGGTAAAAAGTTAAACAATACAATTCACGTGGCGATGCTTGTACACACGGCTACACATCAAGCTGTACATTTCTAGTATAAGCTGACCTAGCATTGTATAGGCTTTCCGTACAATGCGAGATCAGCTTGTACTGGAAATGTACAGCTTGATGTGTAGCCGTGTGTACAAGCATTTTAAACTTTATTTTAATCATTAAAATTCGAGGGGCTCTAAAAGGTCGCGTGGCATTGCAAGCAGGCTAGTGACTGAAGTTTTGTCCAAATACAAATCAACTACGCGCGTATTAATATTGAGGAACCAATTAGTTTTTTTTTTACTATACACAATTTTCGTGTATTTTTTTATCAGCCAATATAACCGTTTGTTTAAAATTATCACTTTTAGATATAGTTGGGAACAGCAACAGTTTGACAGCGACGCAGTAGCTCACGAAATTCAGGAATTCTAGGAAATATTAACCCAGCTCTATACTGCTCGATAACTCAGACCATGTTACTTGGTCTGAGCTCGATAATCGATAATTTGATAGTACATTATTAGTATGGAGGAAATACAGCTTACAGGGCTTGTTTAGTATTTTCTATGATTATTATTCAGCAGATAAATTATAATTATTGTCGCATATTATGCAACGTGATACAGATAAACGATTAGCAACAACTTCGAGGTATATCCTATGCATTAAAAAAAGAATCATCAAAATCGGACTACCCTGTAAAAAGTTATGCGTGGTCATACATAAAAATAAAAATAAATATATATACGCGTCGAATTGAGAACCTCCTCTTTTTTTTCGTTGGTTAAAAAACACAAGAAATTTTCAATTTCGGGGTCTACTACGTTGCCATCACCAGGTTCCATTTTAGCCGGGAACCAAAAAACCATTTATGTTTTTTTTTTTCATATTTATTTCCTTTCACGGTCCACACAAACAAGACCTATCATCATTACCCACCCTTCGTTTACAGCCAGAGACAAAACAAGTAAATTTTTAACGAGCACTCATCAAAATTGTTTAATTACATCCCTAAGGGACAGCTAAGCGTGAAACGGTCTAATCAACCGTTCTGGTTAACGTAACTGCAACAATAAATGGAGAAGTGGAGTGGCGGCCCCTACCAGAGAAATCAGGAAATTAGCTCTTAAAAATACTGTTTCGCGGCGTTTGAGAGTGAAGTGATTGTTTAAGTGACAATCGTGGTATGGTTGTGCGAGAATTTCACGATTGTTGTTTTGCGAATGTTAGTTGTTTCAAATAGATATTTAGTTAAGTAATTTTTTTACATCCCAGGGTAGATAGATAGATAAATAGAATATTCTTTATTGTACACCATTAAAATTATTAAACTTAGGACTAACACGTAAAATAAGGGTACATTGGCGGTCATAACGCTAATAGCGATATCTTCCAGACAACCTTTGGATGGACAAGGAAGACGTGAAAAATAGATGGGGGCAGTATGTGGTGCACTTTCATAAAGTTTTTTAATATATAATATAATTTACCTACCATATAAAATATTACATGTATAAATATAGAAAATAAATTCTTACATATATACAATATTTACATACCAAATATATACAATATATACAAATCTAACAACAAATAGTATTCTTAGCTCCTTTTTGAAAGAGCTCGTCCGCGGAAGTACTACCACCGTGCCTACTTCTCCGCCAAATAGTGATGCTTGCATTGCTGTGTTTCGGTTTGAAGGGTACGGGTGCCGGTGAAATTACAATCACATGAGACTTTCCATCTTCATGTCTCAGTTTGGCGAACCGACTTATGGTACCATTTAGGCAGCAACAGCCTAGGTGGTATTGAAGTTGTCATGGGCAAAGGTAACCGCTTAACATCAGGTGGGCCTTTAGCTCGTTTCGCCATCCTATAATATAAAAAAAAAAAAAAAAATATCTTAAATAAATAACAAAATAAAGTACGTGTATTTACCAGTGTAGCAACATCTCAATAAAATAACAATTTAAACAGATAGGTAATGTTCCTTTACAAGTTTTTTAAAAGAAGCTAGCGACTGAGCACGTCTTATAGGCACAGGTAACTCATTCCATAAACGAGCAGCTTGGACTGTGAAAGATTTGTCATAGAATACAGTTGAATACAATGAATAAAATGTGCTGGCATCTGAAGTCAAGCAGGGTAGTTATTTGTATCTACTTATCATGGTCAGGCTTTTAATTACTGGAAGGCAAATCAATTTGATTTGTTGTCAACTCTAATGTCAGTTCAGCTCCTGTGATTAGTCGGAAAAAATATTAACAACCAGTCACTATACTTAACATGGGATAAGACAGCTTTTTATGTTGAACAGCAGTTTTTAGAAACTGGAGGTTTATACTTATCCGAAGTCTAAGACATAATGAGTTGTTACCGTTAATGTGTGCGAATTGGCTATTAGAACTAGATTATGAACAAACAGAAATGTTATTACTTTCTGCATCCATGTATATTCACTCCACATTCATACTCACACTCACCCACACCACACCTACACGAACACCGCTCACACACTCACACAAACACAACACATAGTCCACATTACAAAAAAGAAAAAATTGTAAACTGTAATTATTACTCACTATTTGTATTAAACTAATGGGAGAAGACACTGACTTCTGTAACACAGGTACCTAGCTCAGAAGTCAGGGACTTTACAGATATTTGATGTAAAACTTTTTGTGAATAAAAAAAAAAAAAATATTTTTTCTTTTTTTATAGTATAAAAGAGTCAGGATAAAATGTTAACTTATTAAATAAATTATTAAGTTATTCATTCGTTTCATTTCTTATGTATTATATGTATGTACTTACAAAATACAAAAAAAAAAAAATCTAGTCGCACATGCAATAAATTAAAAATATAATTACGAAAGCATCCCCTCTAAACTTGTCCCCAGTTGCTTTTACACAATAGAGCTTGTCTTGTGATTTTGTGATTACTGCAACTTATTTAAGAAGCTGTCGTCCGTCGCGCAGACAATTGCACAGATAAGTAACATTTTTGCGAGAGTTTTTCACGATTTTGATTCGTTTTGTTCAAACTTAACGGAGTGCTGTTTCCGTTGCACTTGCTTTGTTTTTTATTCAACGGTGTTAATTTTAACGATAACGATGTTGAGGGAAATAGAATTAATTAATATTTTATTCATGGTATTTTACAGATATTGTTTGGAACCATGATTACCTTTTATCAAACCTTGAAGGTTTCATGGGATGCTTTGAAATAGTTTCCACGAGTGGCGATACCTAAATGTACAGTCAAGCACATATCGATGACGGTTATGATGGTGATGGTGGTGGTGACAAAACCAGTATGAGCACAGCAATAAGTATAATTGTCTTGTATGAAACTTACATAATAAGCCAGTTCTGCATATAATGGTTTATGTACGACCACACTCGATTATTTTATGCTGACGCCTGCAATCACTTGTACATTGTAATACTTGCACATTATTCGATTTAATTGTAATTTAATTCAGTATAATAAAGCTTCTTGATGTACACTGACGTCGGTGTTTTCTTTCACATTACAATAAGAATTCCCAGTACACAGACACCTGGCATCTGATCCGACTCGAAGGACCAAAATAGTTGAGCGCGGTCGTACAGTTTAGTTACCGTCAATATACGGTTGAAAATACGTCCAGCGCTTCCTGAGCAGTCAGCCACGTCTTGCTGACTGGCTAATATCTTTACAACAACGGTGAGGTCTTTTTTTTAAAATTCGTGCCGATATGAGCGAAAGAGAAGAAGATGCTGTCTCGTTGAATCGATACAATTCTAGTTTACCCCTTGAATTTTCGCAAGTTACTTGGTTCAACGCCTACCTTCTATTGCGTACTGAGTCCAAACACTGACTTTTCGGATTCATGTGCGATCATATGCCTTAATGATGAAGAAAGACATCGTGAGAAAACCTGCATACTTAAAATTGCTCCATAAAGTTCTTCATGATATATATAGTCGACCAATCCGCAGGAGGTCAGCGTAATGGACTAAGGTCTAATCCTTCTCATTCTGAGAAGAGACATGTGCCCCAATAGTAGGACAGGTTTGTCAACCCTGTGAACAAAGTAAAATGTGGTTTTATTACTACAATTTTAAGTTTATTTTACACATTCATAATAGTTACTAACGTAAAAACCATAGATTTAATAAAACAGATGCGGCCCCTGAAAGAAGTGATTAGACGCACATATTTTTCTCGTCAACCTTTTCTATTATTACGGCATTACAATGAACTTCAGGCAAGTCATTTCTTTATCTCCCTTCAAAAATTTTTATATTATTCAAAGGAAAATGAAGAAATAAAATACGGAGATGCGCTAAGCGGAAATGTGCAACGGTGGCTAATGCGCGGTTTATGCGCGAGATAAGACGCGCACACGCAAATGTGTGCAGTATCTTTATATACGGACGTAAAACGTAAAACGAATTGGCGCCAGAGATGAATCAAATTGTTTTTGGAGCGGTCCTGAGAATAGGTAGGTACCTATTATTTTGATAAAAATTTAGATCCAAAGACATCATTATTACAAACTACTTCTGTTAATGATACATGTTCAAAATTATAAGTAATGGCAAATGTTTCATTTATACGAGTAAAAATAATAAGGTAATACTGAGAATCAATGTAATTATATTTATTAATGCGCTCCCCTGGCCAGTGCGTGGATTTATATATTATTACCCATAAAAGTAATAAAATACAGTATTTTCAAATAAATTAAGTGTGTAGTGTTTAGATTAAACTAAACTAAGATATTTGCATGTCAATAATTTGACTAAAGTTGTAAGAACTTATCCTAATTACATGTAAGACTAACTGTGTAATGTGTAATGTGTGTGTAACTTTTATGCGAATAAATGAATTGAACTGAATTGAATTAATCAAATGTCTACCTATACGTATCAGACAAAAATATAAATAACGTCTAGTTTATGAAAAGAAACAAGAAACGGATAAAACTAGACGTATTGTTTTATTTCATGTATCTATTTCTAATAAATAGTTAATTTTTAACTTCCAGTTTAGGCTAATAGGTAGACAATTGATTCTTTATCGATCTAAACATTCCACGTCGATTTTTCTTTAAATTACCGTTTATTATTTTAATTAATTGACGACGCCTGTGAGCTAGTAGTTCGAGTGTCGGACTACTGATCACGAGGTCGTGGGGTCGAATCCCACATGACACAAATATTTGTGTGATGAACATAAGTGTTTGTGTTGGTTTGGGTGTTTCTTATGTATTATAAGTATGTATTTACAAAAAAAAGTATGTAAGTATCATATCCATTGTCTAGTACCCATAGTACAAGCTCTGCTTAGTTTGCGACTAGATGATGCTGTGTAAAAATGTACCATTAATTATTTTATATTTATTTATTTATTTAATCTTCTTGATAATAATTCATAAATCTGCGCACGTAAGATCGTTTGGTCAGTAGAGAGCATTAATAAAGTATTCCTTAATTAAATATTACCGCCAAGAAACAAAAGCTATCATAGCCAAGACCAATAACATTATAGTAGTTTATGAAACTGTTGCATAATAGGGGTTATTAAAACACGAGTGTGAGTTTAAAAACCGAGCCGTAGGCGAGGTTTTTAATAGTATCACACGAGTGTTTTAATACCTAATTATGTCAGTTTCATACACTATTTTATCTACACTCATACAATTTTAAATAAAATACCAAAGTCAAAATCTTAGTAACATTGTCGTTGTTTTTCTTGATTTCTCTGGTAAAAGATTGTTCGTCATTTACGTTGCTGCATCCAGAAATTCAGGCGGGGTCATATTCTCCTCAGTTCAGTATCACTGCTGTAGTCAGATATTTTTGCCCAGAATAAAACTTTCGACATACAAAACCATAATAATAACGTAAACAATAACAATAAATTTACAAGTAACGATGTCCAAATCCAGTAGGCCAGGCGCGCGGCCGCGCACGCGCGCTGGTGCGCGCCTACACAGATAATAAAATATAGTCTGGCGACAACATTATAATCGGAACTAATTTTCTATCCTTGTCAGGATTCCGTCAATCTCTGTTTTATCATACAAAAAATATGCCTGTAAACACTTAAATATAATTAAAAGCAATATGACAATCAAAAGTTCTGCCAAAAACGCGATTTTAAACGATAAAAATTTTCAATGTATGACAAGTGGCGCCACCCTGAATTTTGTGTACTCATTGGTGCCATACGTGTACGACTGCTAAAAAAAAGGTTTGAAAACTCCTTGGTTAGGTCGAAGTGGCATTAAAAACTCCTTAGTTAGGCTGAAGTGTGCGGTTATGGAAAAAAAAAATATTACCGCATTGTTTTGTTCAGCAAACTGTATCGTAATGAAACTTTTTAAATTCATAACAGGTGCATGTGCGTAAAGTATGTCATTATGACATTACTTTCGAGTTCATAATTCGAATTTTACGATACGAGTGTAGATAAAGTATTAAATCAACTCCTTTATAAAAACAACTCTCTTTTGCTAAACAATTACTATAAAACAAACTGTATTACCGTTGATGGCTCAGTAATTAAATTGATAGCAGCTTCTTTATTATCTACGAATAAGAGCAAGTTGTAAAGTGCTACGTATAACATAGAAAATTCAATAAAAAGCTAAAAGCCAATCTTATCTCGGCGAGAGGAAATTAAGAAACAGCGGCCATCTGACACGGTGGCTCTTTCCAGATCTGTCAGTAGGGATGGGATGAAATCGAAATGAAGTAACTTGTCGATGAGTAATAAAGACTATGGTTTTCACGATATGATTATATAACCAAGTGTTGTAATTTACTGTGCGTTTATGTAACTATATTGCAGATGTGTGAGGTGTAACATAATTTATGTCCCACATCTCTCGGCTCGTGTTAAGATGCCCAGAACACTTATTTTAATTTTGTATTGATCTGCATTGTGAATGTGAAACTTATTATAATTTCTAGATGCTTGTCATGGTAAATTACATAAAATATGTATGCTGACATACTATTTATAGTATTTACCACATGCCTTAAAAAGTTTTTGATATAGATATTCTTAAAAATATACATAATCATCATCATCATCATTTCAGCCGAAAGACGTCCACTGCTGGACATAGGCCTCCCCAAAGCATCGCCACAACGACCGGTCCTGCGCTTTCCGCATCCAGTGGATTCCCGCGACCTTCACCAGGTCGTCGGTCCACCTTGTGGACTACAAACATAATATTATGCGCGAAATTCCATTCTAGGAAAAAATTATGGTATTTCATTAATTTTGTAACTCTCAAAAAAATTGTCGTCAATTTTAACCTCAAGCACAACACTAGACATTTTTAAAGATAGAGTGTTGAATGCGACAGCGACACGACATCGGGTTTCGTCGAACCGCTGAAATAATTCCAGCGAGCGGCCGCCGGGGGAGACGACGGAAACGCACCCTTATCTGGCGCGGAATACCCGCTTTTTAAACAACTCACTTCTTTATTTGTATTTATTCCACATCCCCCGCGCCGCTCCCCGCGCACCCCCTTCCGCGCCCATGTTACCACATGAATAGAGACGCTACTTAATGGGAGTTTCAGTTCCTAAGTCATCATGTTTTTTAACAATATACTCGGAAGATAAGTAAGGAGGTCGACGTTGGATAATAAACGGAGAAAATATACGTGTTTACTTCGGGGAAATTTGAAAGAAAATCTTGATGTCGTGTCATAAATAAGCCGGCATGGTTAGAAGTTTGTTGTGTGCTTTTTATATTGTTTCTTTACGGGTATCGTGCTAAATTGAAAAGGAAAATAGACAGGTGAGAAAAGTTGGGAAGTAAAATGATTTCATTATCTAACATAACTGAAAAATTACGGCTGGTTGGCCTAATTCCTTTTGTTATTTTTTGTAATAAGTTGGCATACTTAGCGAATAGTGCAAGTCCACCTAATGAAAAGTGATTATTACCGCCAATGACATTCTTTACCATCTTGAAAAAAGTAGGGTGTGAAGAAAAAAAATAGCTATACCATATAATATTTTGTCTAGTAAAAGTTATTTCAATTTATGTGGAAATGCTGATTTTTACTGACTTAAGTTTTAGATTTTTTCGTAAATCTATTGATACAGTTACTGTCACACCTTATTTTTTTTTCCCCAGGCAGTAAAATTAACTGATTATACCCTTTTTCCAGAAGGTAAAATAGTCACCTAGTATTCTAGTATACGACTATAACAGCAAGAGTTGATGATACGTTGCCAAACCAAAGGTATAGCGTGTTTTTAAAAACAAAGCTGGATAATTATGTGTCCCTATTATTTTAACGGTACTCATACATTTTTAACTAAAACACAGCAATGTTATTTGGCGGCAGAAATAGATGAGTAATAAAATAAAATATGAACAATAAAACAAAGTTTAACCGGATTAAATCGCGTATATTATTTAAATTGTTTTAAACTTTGTTTTATTATAATGTGTAGTGATCGCGAAAACCTAAGAAGTTAAAATATGAACAAGTAGCCTAAACTTTGTTCACATCATCCATTCATCAATTCAGCCTATCGCAGTCTAGTTGTGCCACAACACTTGGGCCTCAGCCTTCCGCATCTCGCCCCCCTCCCCCCAGCCACCTTCTTCAGGTCGTCGGTCCACCTGGCTGGGTGGCGCCCTACGTTGCGTTTGCCAATTCGTGGTGTCCGCTCAAGGACTCGTCTGCTCCAGCGGCCATCTCTCCTTCGACTGAAATGCTACCCAGCCCAACTGGATCCTTCTATCGGTTTCACATAACTTTACAAAAACTATCATCATCATCATCTTCCTGCCCTTATCCCAATTTATTTGGGGTCGGCGCAGGATGTATTATTCTTCCATATATCTCATTCAGCCGTCATCTCCGTGTTCATATCATCTTTCACACAATCCATCCATGTTGTCTTTGGTCTGCCTCTTTTCTTATAGCCATCCATATTTATGCCTAAAACTTTCCTCGTAACATGCTCCTCATTCCTCCTCATAATATGTCTATACCATGATAGTCTGTTACTACTTAACTTCTCTGTCACTGGCGCTACTTTTAGACTCCCTCTTACATACTCATTCCTTATCCTATCCATTCTCGTTACACCACAAATTCCTCTTAACATTCTCATCTCAGCTGCATGCACTTGCCTTTCATTAATTCCTTTCGTAGCCCAACATTCCGATCCATACAGGACAGCAGGTCTTATAGATTTCCCCAAAAACTATCATCTACACAAACATTCTTAAACCCATTCCTGCAGCTAGATAAAATCCTAACTCTGTCATAACTCACAGTGCTCCCAGTATATTCTACAGGGTACAGTTTATCCGTTATCGCACAATGCATTACTGGCAGTAACAATATCATTACGGGGGCTATTCAACATTTTTATTATTGCGTTACTATTGTCTTATGGCGCGACGGTCGCAGATAACAGAAGGGACACACTGCCGGGTATTTTGGAACGCTACTTTGTTGGTAGGGAATTGGTATTACGTAATTCTGAAGAGTGGATTTTTAATTTACAGGTGTTAATGCAGATATTTCTGGTCGGAGAAAATAATAAATTACTACATTTCTACCGATTATATGTAGTAAAAAAAAAACTCGTCGAGTACATAACCTCCTCCTTTTTTGAAGTCGGTTAGTGAAACATAGGTAAAACAGTAGTTGCGTTTCACATAAAATGAATAGCTTGCCAAATTATGTAAACTGAGCAAAAGAATATAGTGGAAATGACAAAATGGTGAAAATTTCAGATTAGCCTATAATGGGTAACTAACCAGACCGTTGAAATTTTCCAACATACTTAATTCATTTGTGTATGTTACGTCGAAAATATGGTGTTTATGATATCTGCTTTTCTTATAGGAATAAAAGACAGAAAGAAAGAGTGAAATCATCAAAAATAAGGACAAAAACAAATACATGATCAAAGAATTAAAAAGTGTGGTTAGAAATGCGTCACATCCGCGCAAAATTCGCTCATCGTCTAGCAAAATTTTCTCTTTATTGTTTTCCCACCGCTGGTGACTGACCTCTTCTCAGGATGAAATGGATTCAGGCCTTAGTCCTCCACGCTAGCCCGCTGCGGGTTGGCGGACTACACACACCATCAACAACTGTATGGAGCACTCTCAGGTGGGCAAGTTTCCTCACGATATTTTCCTTCACCGTTAAGCAAGTGATAATGAAATTCTGATACACACATGAATCCGAAAAGTCAGAGGTGCAGGCCAGGTTCGAACTCAGACACTCTTGCATATAAGCGCAAGGCAAGCGTTCAACCGTCAGACGATGGTCTATCGTCCAACAAAATTCAAAGGTAATTCGGTGTTCCAACAAGTCAGCATGGTCGCTGACCATTCTTACCAACAGTATAACACAGTTATAACTCGCAACCGCGATACGTTGCAGATTTATGTCTGTAATGTTTGTTGTTTCACCTTCCCGCGAATAATGCGCCCGCGCCGTCGAGATTTATGAATAAGCCCGTTTGTCTTTACGCTGATTGGCTGATAAAGGGATGGCCCGTAATTTCGCAAGCGGTTGCTTATTTCAGATTAAGAAATCGGCGTGAGAAGTTATGGCTATGATTATGAAACAGCAATAAATATTAAATGCTTACTCCCATTGGTGTATTGTCGAGTATAATGACGAAATCATTTTACAGGGTACTATCTCTAAAGTCTTTAACTCATTCCACAAAAAATAACTTTTTGTGTTTTTAAACAACTCAAATTGTTTACCATATTTTTTTTTTTTTCTCTTAATTTTTTTTAGGGACTTCCAATCATTTAATGATTATGCCAGTCCCATCGTATCGTTAACTTATTACAACCTTAACTTCTTAAGACTACTAAATAGTCTTAAGAAGTTAAGGTTGTAATAAGTAAATTTAAACACTAACTTAGCCACAACACCTGAAGGGTTAGCCAATATACTTTGAAAGACACCTACATCTAACGAATTAAATTTTAATCTTACATAAATGGTGCCTTTCCAAAGCATTCCGAACACAATCCATTAGGATGTGTTGGACATCTTCGGATTTATTACACACATTACAATCAGGCGAAAGAGATTTCTTCATCAAAAAGGCAAATTTGTTCAACGGCATGTGTCCTGATCTTAATCTGAAAGCTATTTTAAGTAAATGTCTACCCAATCTGACATCAGCAAACCAGGGTAAGCGAGGGGGCTCACATTGCATAGTCTTGTACCATATTCCTTTTTCTCTTGATCTAGCATCAAAATGTTCCTGCCACTTTTGTTGCCAAATGTTCCTATATCGGGGAAGATATTCAGAGTTAACCCTACTTCGTTTTAAAACTATCAATCTGCAATGCGGCAAATATTTACTCGCACCATTGACTTGATAATCGCATAATCATCTCCAAGTCACATCCAACTAAACTAACCACCAAAAAACACAACAACTAAAACCACTAATAAAACAACTAACAACAACTACCAACGATACCACAAAACTAACATAACTAGAACCGTTCAATTATGCAAATACATACCCCAAGGGAGGCTCCGTACAACCATTAATCATTATCTAAATTAATTTCAAACGTTTAACAAAATCTCCTCTTAGTTTCTTAAAGTCACAATAAAGAGGATCGCGGTACGGCCATAACTCATCTGTACCTAAGATTACTGATCTTTAATCCCCCCACCCGGCTTCACTTAAAGTTAAGATTTACGAGCAAAGGTATTATATTGCCGCCCCCCAGAAATAAGCTTACGTTTGTGTCTATGAAAAAAGTTTGCATGACTCGTCTAGTGTTTCGAAAAAATATGCAGCGGATATATTTTTATTTATTTATAGCATTTTCAGTTCTTCTAAATGTGCATCTTTTTTTGTATTGAATACTAACCTATACCCGCGGCTTCACCCGCTTGTAATTCGACTTATTACAGAAAGATTTCATCATGCATCCCTCGGGAACTCTTATTTTTACCGGGATAAAAAGTAAAGGGGTAAGGGGGTGTAAGTAAGTGCTAATCCCGGTTATTGTCTATCTGTACGCCAAATTTTATCCAAATCCGTCAAACGGTAAAGGCGTGATTGAGTAACAAACATCCAAACGTCTTCACAAACTTTCACATTAAAATATCAGTAGGATCCAAGAGTATATTTTACAAAAAAAAAAAACTAAATTGAATGCATTGCTCGATTTGAAACATTTCTTTGTTTGGCATACATTAACATCAAAGTAATATAGTAATATAGTACAAGTATATACACATCAGTTCATTTGTAAAAAAATAAGAAAAAAACATTGATATAACTAATCTGATCACGATTTAATTTTCTGTCTAATATTTGAACCTTTAACCTACATGGATATAAAAGGGTTGAATGCAGTGGGTCAACGGAAACGATCCCACACCCTTGACCCTTAAACATTACCCTTGGGCTAGTCGTTCCAAATCGCTCTTTCATAAATGATTTTTAAAATTAAATGATACAGGGTGTCGATGGTGAAACAAAGGGTTCTTTTTTCAAAAAGGTGCTGATGATGAAACTAAGCACTCTTTTTTCAAATTAATTTATTAAAATAAACAGTATGGTCTGGCCAGTAGCAGTGTCAAAAAGAAAAATGTATTTTATACCCAAGCTATAATAAACCTCTTTTTAATAAATCCATCCGCCTTATAACGTTGCAGAAGCTTTTTACCTTGTTACTGAGTTAACTGAAGAAATATTTATGGGTGTAACTTTATTTAATATCCCGGTGTAACCCCGCATGCCTCCCCTGACAAAAACTTTTAAGCTACATAAACTACTTGTATATTGCTGACGATTTAGATTTTTTAAACTTATTATGAGTAATTTTTTAACTTTTTGACAGGTTCTGGAAATAATTGTGAAGGAATTTTTTGATGCATTTCAATTTCAGTGTGACGATGGGGTGCATTAAAAGAGCCTGCACGAGTGGCGATATTTAATCTATCATCCGGCGCACCCTGGGCAGTCAACCTCGCTACCAACCTGCTGACTGGCTAATCTTTTCCCCACGGCATGAGCAATTATTATTATGTAGCTCATGTCGAAACTATAGAATAAGAGTGTGAGGATTGCTTACTTTTTTGTTCATTAATGGCCAACTTACATAATGACCATAGACCAAGTAAAAACTCAAGACAAATTCCAGCGGAACATTGAATTGATGCAGGGTCTGCAAATGTATGAGTGACATTGACAGCGATGGGAGTGTTGCTAGATAAAATCTTTTTACCCCTGATATCAAACAACTGACCACGACTAATATCAAGTCTTTAAATAATTAATACGATCCAATTATGAAAAGTCACGGAAAGGGATTGTTTAGTAAATTGACTGTCAATTTAAATTTTCCGTATATTACTAATCACAATTATTGTCATTCGTTATCAGTATACCAACGACTAGGATCAGGGCTAGAAAGGCAAAATACGGCAAAATTTGTGTCTCAATTTGCTAAATAATTCGTGTCCCTGGCCGTACATAGAATATAACTATATAATAAAAAATATTTATTTGCTATGCAAGACTGTAAAGTTGTTATTTAGCGCGTTTTCTTCAATAAAGCAAGCGAAGGATTTAATATTAAATTCTAAAATATAATCAAACAAATGTAAAGGCACGAGATGCAAATAATTTTGCAGCCGTGCAAAACACACAACTTTTCATCTCACTGCAGCGAAGAAAATGCTAGATGTAAGAAAAACAATTGAAATATAATTAAACAGGGTTTAATTATTCATAGTAGTTACTTAACAAATGGAACATTATACTGAAACTAAAAATAAAATTACTGCTGTTGGTTGGATACTTGTGTACTATTCCTTGGTAGATTATTAGCAAAATTATCAAAAATTACTAATTTCATTGGATTCCATTGTGGTAGATGTGAAGGATTCATTATGTTGTTTTAATATAAATTTTCAACCGACTGCGGCGCAGCTCAAAAGGAGGGATCACGTTTTTAGTCATGTATAAATCATGCTCAACAAAGTGTTCGCTACAAATGAGTGAATAATTGGATGGTGACCAATTATTTTCATTTATGCTATTACGTATTACATCAACCCACTCTTTTTTCCTGTTATGGTCTTTCGGAAAGCTAAAAAGTAAAAAAAGCGTAAAAATAACATGACGATTAATTTTACCCGATTTCTGGGGTAAATTATAATTGATTAACATGCAACACAGGAATATTCCTTGCCGCGGTAAGGTTACAAGAAAATGAATTGTAAACATTAAAATATGATTAAAATAAATTACTAACTTGTGAAAAGTAATTCCATCTAATTTTTTATGCGCCGTAGAATTATTTTTGCACCGTTTCACGACATACGAAGGCATTTTAAGATTTTTTTCAAAGCTCTTTGACAGTTAAGTGTCGTGGTGACACGTTCGGTGATTCGAAATACAATAAACAGTTCGGCTTGGTTTGAATGTGAGTGTGTGCGTAATTCGCGTGTACTACGCAAATCGGCAGGGTTTTGAATGTATCAAATTTTTGTTCTTGACATTTGGTCTATAGGTATCTTGTCAAAGATAATGACTGGATTTTAAGTTAAAAAATACCAACTGTAAAATATTTTTGAACTCATCATTAATCGCTTACATCTTTCGGTGGTAACCAACCTATCAAATTATGAGTATTTTTATTTCTCAGTATTTTGTAGCCTTTATAACATTTTATTTCTAAAAAAAATTAAAGAAATTTTGTCGGAAAAGAATTTGTCAATATTCAACATTCCTTCAAAAACTACACGCTGCAACTACTACTTACCCAAACTACGAAAAGCAACACGTACTAGTAATTAAAACGTCAACTTTAGCTGCACAAAGCTTTTATCTCACAACTTCGAAAACACTCGAACTTTCCTACAAAGGTGTAATTGAAAGATTGGAAATTCCCAAGCAGGCACATATTTCAAAAGCTCTTCTGCGCGGATAATATAAGGAGATAGAGGACAGACTCGGATATAAAATATGGCGTCCTTTCATGAATCTTATTAAGATATCCTCCGAAAACAGACAGGGACGAAACTAGCTTAAATACCCACAAGAGTGAGAGAGACGGATATATTACTTGGTTTACGTATATTAAAATAATACAGATACGGTTAAAGAGGTGCGCGAGTGTTGGCTGAGAATTTATCGTCTCTATGAATATGATTTTCTTTAAGAAGCGGATACAGTTTTCCTTTGAGATGTTTAGTGTCATACCCATTATGATAACGCGAGTTATAACGGGTATTGAGTTATGCATTAACTTTTATGTTTGTTTGGAAAAATTATAAGGTTGTTGTGTGGAATTATTTAACGTTACGTTACCATCGCCATGCGCTTTCGGCATCCAGCGGATTTCTGTGACCTTCACCAGGTCGTTGGTCCACCTTATGTGGGGCATATCCACGCTGGCGATGCTTGGGGGAAACCTATGTCCAGCAGTGAACATCTTTCGGCTGAAATGATGATGATGATGGACCTTAACATAGTTGATATGAAAATCTTTTCCTTTTAGTAATCCACCATTCTTTGCCATGCCACAAGCTACAAGTTTTCCAAAGCAATTTATAATAACGCATTTCTCAAAACAACTTAGTCCCTTTTATTAATTTTGACCTACAGTGAGTGGTCCTAAAATGTTTGTTTTTATAGTATAGGCTGGCGAAACGAGCTAAAGGCCTACCTGGTGTTAAGCGATTACCTTTGCCCATAACAACAATACCACCTAAGCTGTTGCCTACATGGTACCGCAAGTCGGTTCGCCAAACTGAGACATGAAGATGGAAAGTCTCATGTGATTGTGATTTCACTAGCACCCGTACCCTTCACACCGAAACACAGCAATGCAGGCATCACTGTTTGGCGGCAGAAGTAGGTACGGTGGTACGCCCGGACGAGCTCCTTCACAAGGAGCTCTACTACTACTAAAATCAATGAATGTTACGAAGGTTTTCTGGAAGTCTAGTAATTTTAAAAGAATCATCATCATCATCATTTCAGCCGAAAGACGTCCACTGCTGGACATAGGCCTCCCCCAAGCATCGCCACAACGACCGGTCGTGCGTTTCCCGCATCCAGCGGATTCCCGCAACCTTCACCAGGTCGTCGTTCCACCTTGTGGGGGGCCTACCCACGCTGCGCCTTCCAGTACGCGGTCACCACTCCAGAACCTTACTGCCCCATCGGCCATCCGTTCTGCGAGCAATGTGCCCCGCCCACTGCCACTAAAGTTTGGCAATTCTTCGGGCTATGTCGGTTACTTTCGTTCTCCTGCGAATCTCCTAATTTCTGATTCGATCACGCAGGCACACTCCGACACTCCGAGCATAGCCCTCTCCATTGCCCTTTGAGTGACTTTGAGCCTTCTTATCAGGCCCATTGTGAGTGACCACGTTTCAGTACCATTACCATTTTAAAAGAATATTATTTTTGTATGGGATCTGCAACCTTTCGTTATGAAAGGTGGATCCGTAAACTACATATGCTATTGTTTCTCGAACCCTTCACATCATCCTCCGCGCCTTTTCCCAACAATGTTGGGCTCGGCTTCCAGTCTAACCAGATGCGGCTGAACATCAGTATTTTACACAAAGTGACTGCCACCAGACCTCCGCAACCCAGTTACTGGGTAATACTGACATTCGGAGGTTAGACCAGTGGCCAGACATTTGGGCTTCTGACTACCTGTAACGATTGCCATAGATGTTCGTATGGCAACTGGGACCGACAGCTTAACGTGCTCTCCGAGGCATGGAGGGGTCTCGATGTGTAACGAAATGGTCACCCATTCAAAGACTAGCCGCAGCAAGTGTAGCTTAACCTCGCAGATCATACAATCCACGCGGTTGCCACGAACTCCTCTCTAGAACCCTTATATGCAGCTAAATTAAAAAACCAGCCAAGTGCGAGTCGGACTCGCGCAGTAAGGGTTCCGTACCTCTCAACGACCTGATACCCCATAAAAACTGATTTAATTTACGAGGGTTTATCAAAAGACATCAACGCCAGTGCGCGAAATGTGAATTTTTGCATGTCTTTCTTACGCAGGTACCACCACATATGTCTATGTTTGTCTTATTTTTAGTATTTGTTGCTAAACTACTTAATATACACTATAATGTGACCAAGTTTGACGCTGGTATATATTACCGTTTTGAAGATAGAGCAGAAACAAAAACGTTGAAAAAAATCATGTTTTTTGAGGTTTCTTGTATGGGTCCCCCCTTTGGTTTAAGACTTTTTTTTGTTTTTAGTATTTGTCGTGATACACCTCATAGCAACACATATTGTGAGGGAAATTTCAACCGGTTACCTATTACCGTTCAAAAGATACAGCCCTGTGACAGACAGACGGACGGACGGACCGACGGACGGACGGACCGACGGACGGACGGACAGCGTAGCGAGACTAATAGAGTCCCGTTTGGCACCTTTCGGGTACGGAACCCTAAAAACTGTTAATGCTAACAACAAAACAAAAAAAAAACGGAAAAAGAATAAAACATCCTAAAAATAATAATAACAGCTAATTCCCTTACAATAATCACTACGTGGGACACTCAGAAAGTTTTGCGAAACTAAAAAAAATTGTTCTATACGTACATATATTTTTATCAAATATTTTCAAAGTACTTTCCACCAGCCTCTATACAAAGATTCATGCGCCTAAACCAGTTTTCAAAACACTTTTTCCAGTCCGCCGCAGACACCTCGTTTACAGCCTGCTCGAACGCAGCCAGCGCATCTTCCGGCGACGAAAATTGTATCCCTTTGAGCTGATTTTTTATTTTTGGGAATAAAAAGAAGTCACACGGTGCTAGATCAGGGCTGTAAGGAGGGTGACCCAGGAGTTTGACTGGCGTGCTGTCCAGGAAGTCCCTCGTTTTGAGTGCGGTGTGCGCAGGTGCATTGTCGTGGTGGAGCAGTAGCCCGAGGAGCCCTGTGTTTGGTCACTTGTTGCTTATAACAGAGAAAACTTCTGGCAAACATTTGGTAGTATACCATTCGGCATTAATGCTTCTTTGATCCCGTAAGGGAATTGATACCAAGTGGCCAGTCAAATTAAAAAAGCTAGCGATCAAAATCTTACCCCCGCTTCTAGATCGCTTCACTTTGGTAGGCGTTGGCTCATTTTGAAACACCCAAACAGTCGACTGGCGCTTGGTTTCTGGGTCGTATTGATAAATCCAGGACTCATCACCTGTAACGATGTCGTAAACACGCCGAGACGAGCCTGCTTCAAATTTGTTAAGCATATCACGGCACCATTCCACCCGGGCCTGCTTCTGAGCATCGGTGAGGTTGTGCGGCACCCAGCGTGATACTATCCTCCTCACGCGAAGATGGCTGTGTAGAATCTCGTGAACGCTTCCCGATCCAATCTTCAATATGTGTTGAATCTCCTGATATGTAATTCGCCTATTGTCTTGGATTAAATTTTTCACTGCTAGCACGTTTTCTTCGGTAACAGCCGTCAAAGGGCGACCGCTTCTTTCGTCATCCCCCAAAGTTGGTCGACCGCGCTTGAATTCGTTATACCAACGATACACGGTTGCCTTGGAAGGGCCTTCATCCATGAATGCCATTTGAAGTCTATCGTACGATTCATCCGGTTTCAGGCGACACTTGAAATCGTATAAAATCATAGCTCTAAAATGTTCCCGGCGCAGATCCATATTTCAGTGAGACACAATACTTTGAATTAACTCGCAAAAAATGTGGAGGGAAATTTTGAAATTGGAACTTACTTATTTTTACTTATAAATAATCATATTTTCGAAAAACATTATAACTGGCCAGTCTCCCATATATAAAAACTTTTTTTCGCAATACTTTCTGAGGGGCCTGGTATTTAAGACAATCAATGTCGCCACACTACCTGCCTCATGCATGTGTGTGTGATATAGGGGTGTCACATAATTCATAAGTTTCTTTCACGAGTGCACCCTATCTCGGCTAACATGCAAAATAAGTTTGGGATACATTGGTTAGCGGAAACCGATAATAAAGTTTGTGGACAACGCCTTAGGTCATACAGGTTAAAATATTGATCAAAATATAGTTACATAATTGGAAAAAGAAAAATTCTAACTAATTTCTGATCGAATCTTTCAACATACCATTGAAATTGATGACAGAAAAGGGTTGGTTAAAAACTATTTTTTATAATAATTAGGTAATTTACGGCCAGAAATAATAACCTATTTATTCACAATGTGCTTTACAAATTTTTCTATACAGAACAGAAAGTCTAATGAAACTTATGTCTAATTTCTATCTCTAGTAGCGTAATTCGTGGATAGATTGGTTATAATTCTGAAATTATCATCGTTATCATAAAATATCTGGTTGTTAGTATCGATTTTTTTTTCGTTTTGTAGCAGTAACAGAAGACGGCTTTTTCTTTGAAGAAATATATTGTTGTGGATACTTTTCCATGATGACAAAATATTATTATGATCCATAATTGCGTTTATGCAACAGAGAATATGCCTCAACTAAGACGGAAAAAAAAGATAATTTATTAAGGGCTCGTAACAGGCAAAAATTACTGTAAAAATAACTAAATAAAACAAACAAATATGCAATAAGTGTGATATATACAGTAGCCTTTCAGTAGTAATAGGTACTTGAATTATCCTTATTGCTTACGAAATAAAGACGCTGTCAAGGTCAAACTGTAACTGTCAAACTCACGTGCACTCAAACTTCACTCTTCATCCCGAGTCTTCATCTATCTTGTTCTAAATATACCGCCAATGTCTCGTGCCGTTATCATTCAATTTAACCAAACGAGGGGGGGCGATATGCAAAAATTTCTCATGGTCCCTCATAGTCGTTTATCCCCACATAAATAACATTAGCAGTGGGTGAGATATCGTGCGAGTGTTTTTGTAATTACCTTATAAATAATAATTGTGAGCGTCGTAGATTACGGTTAGGAGGAGATGATTCACGGCGAGAGCGTCTTGAGTCTACGGCGTGATTGAGAGGGTAAAGTTCTTAATATGGTGTTGTATGAATTTTAAGAATTAGATTTTTTTGTTTTAATTTGTGCAGTGATGACGATTTTTAATGGTATTCTAGCTTAATTAGAACTTATTAGTTCTAATATTATTATTTTATGTTATTTGTAACACTTAATGTAATTCAAACTAAATAAATTATTAAGGCTTATAAATCAACAAGAATCGAATCGCGAGAAATATATAAATCTTTGGAGAAACGAGAGATTTGATATTGTAATTAAAAACCGGCCAAGTGCGAGTCAGACTCACGTGGTAAGGGTTCCAAACCACCCATCGACCTCATACTTGCTAGCGAGCTTGAGCTTGTACAGCTTATAGAGCTAAGTTTACATTTTTCATGAGAATTATTCAGTAGATACCACCGCGAATCATATTTCGATTACGATACCTATACAACGCGAAATAGAGCTACAATTTGCAAAAAACGCAAGAAATTTAAAATTTCGTGGGCTACCCGGTAGCATTCACGTTAACTACTTGTTATTTTTATATTTACTCGATTTTCTCCACACTACCGTAAACTGCCCTAACTTGGCCCACAAGCCCTACTTTGCCTAGTTATTTTTTGAGTAAACTATAATAGCTATGATTTCCGTACTTGGGGAGCTTTGAAAACTATGACAACGCTAACATTTGGTTCAGTTATAAAGTGTCAGTGCGTGTAAAAATTAAGTTAATGCCTTAGACAAAGTAGGGCTTGTTGGCAAAGTTAGGGCATTTTACGGTACACGTTTCATCATCACATTTCTCGACAGTTTCTATCACCAAACATAAGTTAAAGTAAATTCAAGCGTAACAATGTTATAAATATTCATTAAAATTATAACGATATCGTATAAAGCGGTCCTCTAGACGGTGTGAGCTCATATACAGCGAAATTCCTATTCTTTATCCCCTTTGGCAATCATGAGATACGGCGAAATATGATAGTCATTATTCAGCGGTGCTTTGTCAACATGCGTTTGATAAATTTATATTACCTGGGTTATACTGCATAATCATTTTTGCCAGTCTCATGTGTGGTGGAGGCAAAAATAGGTGATTTAAAGAGATCTGCGTAGTGAAGTTAAGAAAATGTTTGAGTAGATACTCCAACGTTTGTCCATGTACTTTCTGCAAAAGATTCGACCACTTCCTCATCTATAATACCCATAGACCCGTAGAGATGACTCAGGCATTATGACAATTATGGACAGGAGTGTTCTCCTTCCTTTATAAAACTTTTTAACAAAAAATTTAACCGACGAAAACAGAAACTGAAAAGCGAAAAACGAAATGAAGCTTTCAGACTTTTCATAACTAAACTAATGTAAATAACTAATTATGAGTCGGCGCCAAACAGACAAGCAAAGTGCGTGCAAGTTGCAAGTGGTCGAGCGGAGAACGCATTTGTGGAAAATTATTGTTTATCGTTGAAAATTTCACGTTGTATTTGATGTTATGTTGTTTTTATTATTTATTTAAAGTAATTTAATGATCTTCGCTGATTGTTTGTTTAGCGCCGACTCATAATTAGTTATTTACATTCGTTTAGTTAGGAAAAGACTAAAAGCTTAGATTAATAACACAAAAGATACCTAATCCGCGCGCACAATTTGATGCAACAAATAGGGCGCCCAGGTGGGCACACTACGCCCGGCCGCTCCGTAGTGTTCAAGGTTAAAGCAGTCCGCGCGCATCTCCCGGAAAATAATAAAATGTGACGATTTGTGCGATTAAATGGTGTCACAACACATCGGAAATACATAAAAAGTGTATTAACATCACTTTTCACAATCAAGCTTTGAATATTTTTTAGTACTTTGACCTTTTAAGCAAATAAAAACAATCGTTTCATTTCGTACTCAGTAAAAGCTCAGTGTTGCCAGATATTAAAGAAATGATTTTCCCATTTTATCTGTTTTAATTGCTCCGATTGATGAATTTATAAAGTAGTAACTGATATTTACGTATATAATACGCACACGTATATGTACGTACAGTCGACCGCATTTCAATGGTAACACTTGAATTTTGAAAAACGCCCTTACTGCTTACGCAATAAAGTTGCCATCAAGGTCAAACTGCTACCACTGACGTGCGGTTGCCTGTACGTGAGTAAGTTAAAACATTTATATACCTAAAATGTGTTTCTTCAAAGTTGAACTCTAAACGAACTGTATCATATTTTTTTTATCATAACGTTTTTTACGTGTTATTGTTTAAAAAAGTCCTGACCCAATTATTGCTGAAAAATTGTTTATAAACAATAAGTCTCATCCGTAGGGAAGAATGTCAGGAACAATACAAAAAAAATTTTGGGGACATCATCTTTTTTTCTGGCAGCCCCATTTTATAGTGGTGTGCGTGTGCAAACATACGTGGGACACTCAGAAAGTTTTGCGAAACTAAAAAAAATTGTTCTATACGTACATATATTTTTATCAAATCTTTTCAAAGTACTTTCCACCAGCCTCTATACAAAGATTCATGCGCCTAAACCAGTTTTCAAAACACTTTTTCCAGTCCGCCGCAGACACCTCGTTTACAGCCTGCTCGAACGCAGCCAGCGCATCTTCCGGCGACGAAAATTGTATCCCTTTGAGCTGATTTTTTATTTTTGGGAATAAAAAGAAGTCACACGGTGCTAGATCAGGGCTGTAAGGAGGGTGACCCAGGAGTTTGACTGGCGTGCTGTCCAGGAAGTCCCTCGTTTTGAGTGCGGTGTGCGCAGGTGCATTGTCGTGGTGGAGCAGTAGCCCGCGGAGCCCTGTGTTTGGTCGCTTGTTGCTTATAACAGAGAAAACTTCTGGCAAACATTTGGTAGTATACCATTCGGCATTAATGCTTCTTTGATCCCGTAAGGGAATTGATACCAAGTGGCCAGTCAAATTAAAAAAGCTAGCGATCAAAATCTTACCCCCGCTTCTAGATCGCTTCACTTTGGTAGGCGTTGGCTCATTTTGAAACACCCAAACAGTCGACTGGCGCTTGGTTTCTGGGTCGTATTGATAAATCCAGGACTCATCACCTGTAACGATGTCGTAAACACGCCGAGACGAGCCTGCTTCAAATTTGTTAAGCATATCACGGCACCATTCCACCCGGGCCCGCTTCTGAGCATCGGTGAGGTTGTGCGGCACCCAGCGTGATACTATCCTCCTCACGCGAAGATGGCTGTGTAGAATCTCGTGAATGCTTCCCGATCCAATCTTCAATATGTGTTGAATATCCTGATATGTAATTCGCCTATTGTCTTGGATTAAATTTTTCACTGCTAGCACGTTTTCTTCGGTAACAGCCGTCAAAGGGCGACCGCTTCTTTCGTCATCCCCCAAAGTTGGTCGACCGCGCTTGAATTCGTTATACCAACGATACACGGTTGCCTTGGAAGGGCCTTCATCCATGAATGCCATTTGAAGTCTATCGTACGATTCATCCGGTTTCAGGCGACACTTGAAAACGTATAAAATCATAGCTCTAAAATGTTCCCGGCGCAGATCCATATTTCAGTGAGACACAATACTTTGAATTAACTCGCAAAAAATGTGGTGGGAAATTTTGAAATTGGAACTTACTTATTTTTACTTATAAATAATCATATTTTCGAAAAACATTATAACTGGCCAGTCTCCCATATATAAAAACTTTTTTTCGCAATACTTTCTGAGGGGCCTGGTATCAGCGCCAGCACACATAATGTTTTTTTTGCATCAGTATTGCTAGCGCGTAAAGTATGAAACTATCCTTCTATGTGTAGTAATTCTATGACTAAAAGCTTCATTTTATTTTTCGCTTTTCAGTTTCTGTTTTCGTCGGTTCAATTTTTTGTGAAAAAGGTTTATTTTTTAAAATGTTGTGGCTAGTATCTAACTTCAGGTTATTCGTATTTTTCCAGTATGTTGTAGTATCTAGAACTACATTTATGTGTGCCAAGTTTCAACAGAATCGGTTAACAGGTAAGAATTCAGTGGGTGAATAAGCACTCTACCCCTGTTTTCCTACCCTAAGGAGAGGATTTTGATTTTCAAATTTAAATGGGACCAATTTCAAGATATACTCTACCCATTAAAAAAAGAATAATTAAAATTGGACTACTCTGTAAAAAGTTATGCGTAGTCATACATAAAAAAAAAGATACGCGTCGAATTGGGAACCTCCTCCTTTTTTTTCGCCGGTTAAAAAATGAGAGAACGTATCCTACGCCCCATGTCCAAAAGTAGTAAAAGGAATACAGTGATAGTTTTAATCAGTAAGATTCCGATACTGGCTACGTCTTTCCCTGGTGGAGTGCGTCCATAAGGATTTCCCCGCGTAAAAAAGGAGTGTTTCCCTCATGAACTATAGTTATACCGATTCAATTATCATTATTATGACCTAAGGAGTTATTGTCATTATCATTGCTCTAATGACCGATCGTCTAATAATCGTTTCAACGATCAGAACAGTCATTGAAAGGGTTGCCATGATGACGATGGAGTTGATTTTAAAATCCTACTGACACTAAGATTATAGCTAAATATGAAAGTGTGGATGTTTGTTTGTTTATTTCTTTGTTGGTTTCTGCTTAAATCTCGCTGAGACGGTAAAACGGAATTGTATGAAATTTGGAAAACAGGTAAAGTTAAATATATTAACATATAGGTTACCTTTTTATGCCGGGAAGTTAAACAGTTCCCGAGGGATAGTATAGTATAGTACAGTATTGTATATAGTATAGAGGGATTCACGATAAAATATTTCTGTGATAAACCGAATTATACGTGAGCAAAGCCGCGGTCATAGGCTACTTCAGAATAAATGGTTAGTAAGTTATTAATAATAATTCTTCATATCATCATCATAATCATCATTTCGGCCGAAAGACGTCCACTGCTAGACATAGGCCTCCCTCAAGCATAGCCACAACGACCGGTCCTGTGCCTACAGACCGGTACTGTGTGTGTGTGGTGTGTGTGTCTATTCTTCATATATCTACGTCATTCTACGTAAAAAAACATCACAAATAAGTTATCGTGTCAATAGGAAGGAGTTATTACTGAAAACCAAGATACGGTGCAAACACTGTCGTAAACAACCACGTTAAGTAATAGAGCCATAAACATCTTAAAACCGTTCCATAAAGCACGGTTCACATTAATCACGATTTAATACAGGCAATAATTAAAAATCTCATAGGTGGCGCTCGCTGCAACTCACTTAATCGTTACCCCATTTGATAGATGGTGTTATACCTCCCACAGACTTACAACCTTTTCACACTACACAGAATATATCTCCGCCTACTTGTGCCATACAAAAGTGGCGAAAACTTACTTTGAAAAGGTTGTAAGACGCTCGCGTAGATAGGAGTATTAGGAAGCGTTTACACGGGTGGCACGTAGCGTAATAAATAATATAGTAATCAGTGCGATTCCTTACATCCCGCCTCTTATTAGGCGAGAACCTACATTCACCATTCGCTAATACCTTGGCTTACTTACACATGTGGGACGGAAAGATTCACCAGAATTTATTGTACTTGAGCTTATGAATCATAAATAAGGAGGGGCTAATTAGAATTGTTATACGACTACAGAATACACTTGATTTTGTTAACGTAGTTAGCTCAATATTGTGTTGGCTTTTATGTAATTAATTGGGCTATGTTTATCGTGTATGTGAATTATGGCTGTTTTTAAAATGTGATAGGTTATTTTTAGTAGAAATTGGAATGTGTGACAGGTGTGTAGGTACAGTCTAACAAAGCAATTAGTATACAAGGTCACCTGGGCCCTAATTCACGTAATTTTATGACGCGCCGATTAAATTGCAGTGACGCTGCAGTTCGTTTCTAACAGCGATCGCCAACGACAAGAGAATACGAAAAGATTTGTTTTGATCGAAACTTAACGGCAACTGTACTTACTTCTTTCATCATCATCATTTCAGCTGAAAGACGTCCACTGCTGGACATAGGCTTCCCCCAAGCATCGCCACAATGACCGGTCCTGCGCTTTCCGCATCCAGCGGATTCCCACGACCTTCACCAGGTCGTCGGTCCACCTTGTGGCGGACCTACCCACGCTGCGCCTTCCAGTAAGCGGTCGCCACTCCAGAACTTTACTGCCCCACCGGCCATCTGTTCTGCGAGCAATAACCCCACCCACTGCCACTTAAGTTTGGCAATTCTTTGGGTTATGTCGGTACTGTACTTCTTTAGTTAGGTGAATTGGCCTACAGATATAAATGAAGTTTTCTCAGAAGATTATGAATGTTTTCGAGTGAAATATCATTTTAATAACGGACAAAGTTAAACTGAATTTATACAAAACCCTAATCAAACCGTTCAATAATAATCTCCTGAGAAATCTTCATCTGTATCTGGCGCCCTGTATACAAATTGCTTTGTTAGACTGTCCCTAACATACTAACAGACCTTACTTGTAATTTATAATTGAAAAATTTAATTAGTAAAAACAGGAGTTCTGTATTATTTATTCAGGCAAGTGATTTGATGGTTAATCTAAAAAAAATACAAACCTTTTTCGTGCCTACAGAAAACCTTAGAAAAAGAATGAGGTGAGCAACCAATACACAAGGAACTCCCACGAAGAAATCTATTATCATCAACGTTTCAGCCGGAAGACGTCCACTGCTGGACTTAGGCCTCCCCCAAGCATCGCCACAACGACCGGTCCTGCGCCTCCTGCTTCAGAAAATCGATACACAACAGTTTTTCGAAACTTTACGACCTACAAAGAAGTTGTCGCGAGAAAACCAAACAAACGGAACCCAGAAATCTTCTACCGATAATAATAATTATTATAATTAACAAAAGTTACAAAAGAACAACACACGGGCGCATCTGATAAGAGTGTGGCACATACTGTGTGCCGATAATTCGGCGAAATTATGAAGTTATAACAAGTTCGCGAAATAAATCTCCTTCGCGCGGTTATCGTGCCGCTTGTGCGCGCGAAATATCGCGGCCTGGGTTGCCAGATATTTATCTATATAATGGTTTAGGGTAATTAATTACGATTCTATAGTTGAGATGGCGAGATAAATAATGTTAGCATGGGTGACAGATTAATTGGTTTATGGATAAGATTATTTGGTTTTGCTTTCTTCTTTAGCCTAGCCCGTACTTAAATGATAGTTTATCGTACTAATATTATAAATGTGAAAGTTTGTGAAGATGTTTGGATGTAGGTATGTTACTCAATCATGCTGTAAGAGCTAAACGGATTTGAATGAAATTTGGCATACAGATAGAACTTAACCCAGATTAACATATAAGCTACTTTTTATCCCGGGAAGATGAACAGTTCCCGAGGGATGTGCGATTAATGACAGCCACGCAGTTGAAGCCGCGGGCATATGGTAGTTAATAATGTTATGGACAAACTATTCGCTTGTCCCATACTTGTCTTCTAGGTAGTGGCCACCTCCCTTGATTACCAAGTAACAATGTTTAGTGCTGATGATAACTACTCGATATTATATTTTTTAAACTTGTCATACATTTAAAACAGATGTTTTTTTATCGTTGCCCTACACCAGGATTTTTTCTGTGTCGTGAGTGCATTTACAAACACAAATCTCACATGCACAAACACCCAGATACGGAACAACTATCTGTGGATCACACACATATTTGTTCCGTGCAGAAATCGAACCCCAAACCTTTAGCACAGAAGCGGATCGCTCAGCCACTGTGCCAATCATGTCGTCAACTATAAACTTTAACATTTATGAAACAAGTGAAAACTAATTTAAGCTACATAAAATTGAAAGATACGATACTTTATATATGACTTTATTTCCTCATAAAACGCTCACAGTGGGTTAATATTCGCTACGCAAGAGTGCGAATAAATCACAATAAGCTGGCAACTCGCTAACCCGCCGCCGCAGATGTATAAGTGGTAAGGTAAAGAATGGAAAGTAAAGTTGGCGCAATAAATTAATTGGCACTAAGTTGCCAGTAAGACGGCGGCGCGCGTGCGGATACACCCAAGTTTAGACTATTAATTTGGGACTTAGACGGCGACAAATAAGGATACGTGGGTGTGTGTGTGTTAATTTGGATGGGAAAGAGGAAAGAAAGAAAGGTTGTTGTGATTTTTATGTTGTAATTTAAGGGTTATTGGATGGATGTAGTTGTTTTAAGTAGCTATTAGTGGCTCTTTAACTATAGGTACTTATTTTTAAGACAAATAGTGTAATTCAGTCTTTCTTTGACGTGGGAGACGACTTCGCTATATAATTTATTAAAAGTTGATTTTGATAAGCCGCGTTCTTTTAAATGGAAAGTTGGAATATGCCACTGTCGCTATAAATCTACAACAAACGAACATAATCATATTCAACACCCATAACCATCCATCTTAAAAATAAATTGACCGCACAAAGTCTCCCCACAACACTAGTGATTACCATAAATAAGTAGAGCGCCATACTAACAACCATTTCCCATCCCTAGCGTATTGAGGGTGCCATTACGTTCTGATTGATTCGACTATAATGACTTTCGACCAAAGTTTTCGCACTCGAAACGACTGATTTCGTCAATTTTACGCATTAAATACTAAAGTGGTTCAATAAATTTCGCACAGTGATTATTTCGGCTCACAACTTAGTAATATTAAAACATTTCTAGATTTATTTTAATTATTGTTTCGAAGGGAAAATCCTTTTTTATTTATTGGGCTGTTTAAAGTTGCTTGATGACTATTTGCAATCGCTACTGATAGAATTTATAGGTGAAATTGTTTGTATGGTGCAAAATAGTTATAGTTATAGGTATAGTTATTTATTTGTTAAACTTGGACTAGATTACATGGAAGGATTAAAATAAATAATTTATTAATAGTAAAATACCTTGGGTGTTGTTTTGATTACTACAGTATTTTCTATTAGATTTATTTACCTATCTATGTACACACAATACATTTAACAATATAAAACCTACAGTAGGTACTGTCTTTTTTGGAATTTATAAGATAATATTCATATTATCTGATCTCCTTAAAGATTTTTTTTTTCACGTAAACGATAGAGGATCCTTGTTTATGCATAAAATTTAGGTTTTTACCGAAATCTAATTTAATCGTCATATCCAGGAATGGTGTGGTGTGATCCCATGTATTGCTGGACACAAAGAATAGCACCACCCCATCTCTTCTCGTGAGCGTCATAAAAGGTGACGAAGGGGTTCACCAGAGGATGGACAGCAGCGTTCTCTGAGTATTTATTTAACCAACTGCGATCGCCAACCCACCTGCCAAGCGTGGCGATTATGGCATATCCCCCTTTTTGGGGGAGGCCTATGTCCAGCAGTGGACGTCTTTCGGCTGAAATTAAGATGATGATGATCCAGGAATGGCACTAATGAATACGTTATTAATACTCATATTTACATTACAAGCCGTGCCTCCTGCGTCAAACGGCACAACACAAAAATTTAAACTTTTCTGAAGACCAAAAACAAATTTGTTTTTTTTTTTCTTAATCTCTAAAATAGTTAACAAAAAACGAAAGATGCTGTGTTGTAAGTATACAAATGTATATTTTCATGCTTGTTATTGTTGGTTTGAATACATCGTGTAAAATAAAATAAAAAACATATAACTTGATAAGTTGAACCAAATATAAATTTCGATTTCAGGTTTGTAACGTGTCTAATGATACAAATGCAATTATGTCATAAAACACAAAATAATTGCTTTTGATGAAATGTATTATTATTATGTATTTTTCTATTTTTGGTGTAATACAAAAATGTGTAGGCCTATACCAACGGTCATTTATTAAAAAGAAATGAAAATTGGTGCAAGATTTATATTGTTTACAACTATCCTTAAATAAAATTAATCGGGTTTATGACGAGATACACCATGCTTGATGAAAAATATTCTAATGTTAATTGGGTTAACTCCAGTTTCATCATAAAACACAAAACAGTATTGATTTATAACGTTATTAATATACTACTCATGTTGAATCATTTTACACCAAAAAAATCAATGTACCTGTTTTTTTTGCGGTATAAGTTGTGATAAATCACAAATCACATGAAAATTAAGCAAAAAATTTGTAAGTTGTATCAATCTACACAAAATTTGTAAGTTGTATCAATCTACACAAAATTTGTAAGTTGTATCAATCTACACAAAATTTGTAAGTTGTATCAATCTACACAAAATTTGTAAGTTGTATCAATCTACACAAAATTTGTAAGTTGTATCAATCTACACAAAATTTGTAAGTTGTATCAATCTACACAAAATTTGTAAGTTGTATCAATCTACACAAAATTTTGTCTGGAAATAAGAGAGTAAAATTGTTATCGACACCTGAGTTAGCCCAAAAGTTCGGTAGATCAAATAGTATAGGGCCGTTATAAACGCAAAAACGTTATAAGTCGGTTATACTATCTGACACAGGAGGTATATTAATAAAATTATTAGATTAATCAAATGATACCGAAAATGGTGTTGGTGGTAGCATTATTTTATCGAATAATTGTCCGGAACGTACAAAAAAGAACAAATATTATATATCATTGATTAAAATGTACAACGCTTCATCGTACATAATTGGATTATTAAAAGTCAATGAAAAACAATTTCACCCTCGTAATATTCAATTCACGTTTCAGTAACATTTTGTATGATAATTCAACAATAAAATTAAGTACCTATATTTAGAATTGTACAGCCATACCTATATTACAATATAGGTACAAAAATAGTTCTTATTTAATATTTTCACAATTACTGAAAAAAAACTATCAACATTCGATTCCCATTATCGTCATACCTGGCAACCATTTGTGGCCTTCAACTGGACATGAGCCACCCCATAAGTCATTACAACGACCGATTCAGGGTGGAATATTGCTATAATCACCGCATTTGGCAGGCGTATCGGTGATCACAGCAGTAATGTGTAGTTAGTATTCTTTGATCACAGTATGATATTATGATACCTAGAAGATCCTTTTTCGAGACATAATTTGGATGTTTGAGATTGTTGAGATTCGTCAACGGGTGAAAGACCACCGGTGGAGGCGAAACAATCCTATTAAAATTATGAATGCGAAAGTATGAATGTTTGTTTATTTGTCCTATTATGCTGAAACGGTTGAACGGATTTGTATGAAATTTGGCACACAGATAGACTATAAATCGGATTTTTTATCCCGGAATGAGAAGCAGTTCCCGAAGAATCCGCGATAATATCTTTCTGTGATAAGCCGAATTATATGAGCTGCGAGCATAGACTACAGATAATAACATTATCTATTGTGTCACATTAGCGAACGTTTGATAAACTTAACCAAATTTATTTTTACCTAGGTATTTGTAATAAGATTTTCCAAGATAAATCGACTATCTCCACATTTTTGATATATTACTCAGAAACAATAGAAGGTCACCAAAAAATGCTACTTCTAGAACAGAAATACTCCGACCAAATGTCACACGAAACAAAGTCGGTGTACGACGCCGAATGGGAACGTCCAAACCACGAATTAAAAATAAGAAAACGAAACTGCAGCACGTGGTTTCAGTGGGCGGATACATCCGCGGCTCATCCCCCACCTGTTGCTGATCCGGCTGATCCGCCCCCGTGGATATGCGCGGATAGAGCTGTGTGCGCGGATATACGGATACGGCGAAATCCGCGCCACGCCTGACGCCTCGCGCCGCCCAACGGGTTAGATTTGTCACAATGTTATTACTGAAGAAAGTGGATAAGCGTGTTTGGTGTGTAAAGTATAGTGGAATTATACTAACACATCACGCTTGTAATTCAGAACGTGCTGAGCAGAGGTAGATTGTTTTGCCGATGAGTATGTCTAGTTTTTATTGAAAGTATCAATGGTCTACAAGAAAAATGTGCAAATAAAAATTGAGTTTGCAAATTTTTGTGCTAAATGTAGGTACTAAATGATCATGCCTTACCATAGATATATTTGGTTATTAACTGTGAATTAAAACGATCAAACTCAATTCTCCTAACTTGTCACGTTAGTCTTCTACTCCCTTATTACAAAAGCTTAGACCGGGCTTGGACCATTGTTTAATCCGGGTTAAACGTCAAATTCCACACATAAAAAAGTGTTTAAGTCTGAAGCAAAACCTAAAAACCAGATTTTGTAATAGGTGGTAAGGGTTTAAACCATCGTTTTAAGGTGTTTGTAATTTTTCGAATACAATTCAATTCTTCCGACTGCTATTAATTTTATCAAAGGAAGGAAGGAAAGAAAGAAAGACAACATTTGTTTAAGTGGAATGTAGCAGCCAAGTGGCGCCCCCATCAGTAAAAAAACATTACTCGCTGAATACCTACATCATTTATCGAATATTTGTTTTTAACCATTGAAGTACAGGTACTATTGATTACTAGATTCTCAATTTTCACACACACACACACACACACACATAAAATCACGCCTGTATTTCTCCGAAGGGGTAGGCAGAGGTGTAACAGTACACCCACATTTCGCCAGTTATGTTATAGTCCCATGTAATAGGGGGCGAGCCTATTGCCATTGACCGGGCACAAATCCAGACTCCAGACTGCTACTAAGAATTTCCTAATGAAAAAACCCGATATCGCTTTGCCCGACCCGGGAATCGAACCCAGGACCCCACGCTCAGCAGTCACGCTCAATTTTCATTTTACAGAATAATCTTCCTCCAACACACGATAGCCAATACATTTAATTGAAATGATTAAAGAAATTGTAGCTCTTAATGAAATAATTGAGCTCCATGCATACCCTTGCCGGCCAGACACCCTTTAATTCGAGAAAGGGCTAAATGGACGATACAAGTAAATAGTTCGATACCTTAAAGACGCAGTTCGACCGACGACAACTAAACTCCTAATTGGCACCGAATCGAATTACAAAACGGGGAATCGAACCCCGATCCTGCACTTAGCACGGATCCTTTTAACGGTTTAGTGAAGACGGATCCCCTTTGTGAGACGATATTTGGCAATTAAGGGATACTAGGTAGCGCTTTAATTCGGCGCCCTCTGTGCGTCTTACGTGATGTTTTGTTTCGCATAACTTAGATTGAGTTTCGATGTAAGTGTGTGATGTATTATGTAATCTTTTGATTCGAGAATCGATAATGTCGGATTCGATGACATTGATGTTCTCGAATTGACGTGATCTTCGAAGGTTAGGTAAGACAAAGTTACTAACTACAAGCGATAACGTATGGAGAGAAGACATTGTATTGTAATACATATATATATAACTGATATTGTTGCTAACATCGATTCTTAATTAAAGAAAATCACTTGACCAGTGGCCTGATTCACAAACGTTCGAAAAGTTTCCGTTTCCGAAGTGAAATTTGTCAGGCAAATAAAACAAAACGACCACTTCCTGAGACCATGAACGCTGCAAAGCATTCGAAACGTCAGGAAAACCTATCTTAATAATAATACACGATGTCATTCAGTTAAACTTGTTTTATTAAGAAACAAAACGATTTGAGAACCGAACGGATTCGGAAACGCAACGCGAAATTCATGGAAAATCTCCCGTGAGCCATTTGCTGTCGGAAAGCACTCGATGTAAAATTAAAGAACTATGAGTAGCGTTTCCGAATGCGTTCGATTCTCAAATCGTATTTTTTCGTAATAAAACAAGTTTAACTGGATTACATCGCGTATTATTATTAACATTGCTTTTCCTGAAGTTTCGAATGCTTTGCATCATTCGTGGTCGCAGGAAGTGGTCGTTTTGTTTTGTTTGCCGGTCAAATTTCACTTCGGAAACGGAAACTTTTCGAACGTTTGTGAATCAGGCCACAGATGTTTCATTAATACCAACTGCATGGCCGTATGTTAATAAAACGCTGATGGTATTATTACCGTCATCATCATCATTGTGACCTTATTGTACCCATTTTTGGGTGTAAGTCTCCTCCAAATTCCTCCACTCCTGGCGGTCTTGAGCCCTTGTCATCCAATCAGGCTTGTGTGTCCCGCGGTTTTGTGTGCCGTCGTGGTCGCCACTCCAGCAATCTCCGCGTCCATCGTTCCTCGTCCATTCGAGCAATATTTACCATATGTACTGTTTAAAATAACTCTACTAGAGACCAATTAAGGTAGCTATCGTCGGGTTCACATTTAGTTCGGCAATTTTGTTGCACTATAAAACCTACCCGAAGAAACTTCTATATAATAATATGTTCGACATTCATTTGAATCGCCCGATCGGCACAATCACCCGGTTATGTTGTTGCTGTGCCAATTAATGGCTAATATACACCGAACTGTGTAGTTTACGGGCAAGCTCTATATCGCGACGTGCACAATATTATATTACATTCTACCTCCCGTCTTTGCTGATTAATGCCGACTTGCATGTGTAGCAACCCTAACACTCAAAATATTCTATACATATTGACCTACAGTTGCGGGACTTGTCACGCACAATAAAATCGAAACATAACAAACATTTTGACTAACCTCGACGTTTCGGCCAAGTTGCATTGGCTGTGGTCACGAGCAGACTAAAATATTAAAATCATGGTATAATAACACCAGGTAGTCTCTTCCCGTGACAGCTAGGTCACGTGATTGCCTCCGTACTACGTCATCGGCCGTGGAGCCAATAGCGGGTTGTTAGCGCGACACTTGTCAGTTTGATGTGCTGCCACTTTGTGAAAATAAATTACCCGAGCAAAATGCATTTTTTCATTTACTTTCTTCTATAAAGAATCACTTTTTAACTAGTAATTTAATATAGTTTCCTTTATTAACTAATTAGATGAATAACACGAGATAACAAATAGTTAGGCTAGTTAGGAATTTATTTTATATTCATTATGAACAAAAATCTCCTTAAATATATTGAAGATATCAATCAATGGCAGCACTGATCGTGACGTAGCTTGGAGGCATGGCGCTGTCATTGCGGGAAGAGAATACCTGGTGAAACATCTTATTATACCATGATTAAAATAACATCATTATTTACCGTAATTCCTTCATTCCAACCACTACACTTTCAATAGTAATGTCATTACTTGAAGTTAATGTCATTATTACAGATAGTGTCTGGGCCATTATAGGTACTAAATATCAAATCATAACTGACGTTAGAACATGATCAGAAGATCACACATTGAAATTACGGTCGGAGTGGTGACCCAGAATGGATGGGGCGCAACTTGTGTGGACACAAGACGGTACCGGTCACTTTGCTGGCCAATAGTTCTAAATTAGCCAACGTTCGGTTTCACAAACATCTTAAGCGGAGGTTAAGTACAGATTAAAGAAGTGTAATACAAATAGTTTATGAGAAAGACAAGATATCAGAGAATGACAGACAATTAATATTCAACATTGGTTATGGGGCCAAACTGACAACTCAATGGGTCCCTTTACAAGGCAGACGTCAACGCGGAAGGCCCAGACAGAGTTAGCGGGGTGAGGTGGATTCCTTCCAAAAAGACTAAACTCTTTTAGCAACAGACAGTTGAAGTGGAAGGAAAGTGGGGACCTTTGGGACCTAAGGGGCCTTTGGCCTGCAGTGAAACATTTCAGGCTTATAATGATAATAATTAGTTATTGTTTAATTATTCAGTTCAGTTAACAAAATCAAAAATAATAAAGTAGGTATTATAAAGGATGTGATTCACGATAGAATTTGAAATAAAAGGTATTTTTGTTTAAAAAAATGCTAAATTCTACAAAGATTTCGATTGTCAATCACGGCACAGTACTTAAATTACTTGTAACTCGAAAGAACTCCTAGACTTTCAACTAAACGCCTAAAGAAATAAGTAAAATTAAAATCTCTAGTTAAAATTCGGTGCAACTCATCGATCTCTTTGGTCATCGTGCGCCAACCGTCTTTAGAAGCATTACTGGGAAATGCACTAATGCCTCTTCGATACCGTGGAAAACTGTTAAGGGGTTGGTTAGGGGCTTTCTAAGATACTGATATTATTAGTGCATTGTACCTCTAACGTCCAATACTAAACGACAACCCTACATTTTCAGTCAACAACACAACTTACCATCAAATTTTCAACCTTATCCTTCGGTGATAGATTTGAATAGTAAATTTTTACAAAGGAATAAATAAGTTTGTTAAGGTATAGACAAGTTTGCTTGAGTTACTGGCCGCATGCAAGAGGTCATTATCATCCAGAAAGCGGCGTGGAAGCTTTTGAATTTGGAACGTTCGGAGGTTCGGAGCTTATTAATTCAATATGGCGGCATCGTCTTGTGCATTAGATGGTAGTAAACGTAGTGGTTATATTCTCTTTGGATGGTAGGCTTCCTTGGTTTGACCGGTTGACTTGCTAATGTTCTAGGCAAACTGTAATGTTCTGTGTATAAGCACATTGTGTATTACCTTTTTGACTGATGTATAATTAATTTCAACTAAGAAGTCAGGTAATACCTACTCAGAGGTTTAATTATTTTTTCCACCTTCTCTATTAAGTACCTATACTCCTTGTTCAAATTTACTTAAATACTTGCAAAAACACGAAAATGAGGAAAATACCAATTTATTGCGTAACCAGTGTAATCAGAGCAATGCAAAACATTTATAGCGGTAGGTATGGCTTGGCGAATAAATATGGATCTTTTAAAACGCGCCGCCTCCTAATTGCCTGCAGATGGACCGGCGCCAATTACGGACGACATTTAGCTGCGAGTTCAACTGGGCCGATAAATGGTGCAGATACCTTACTCACTTAGTGCTCGAGGCTTGAATGACTAATGACGTCATAAGCCTATATTCAGAACTAAGTAGTTTAATGTCATAATTTTAAGAAGTGATCGGAGATAATTAAAATGATATACAAGGTAGAATTGATGAATAAATGATTTTGGCATGAAGCTACATGTTCTCTTGATATGAATGACGTAGTGAACGTTTTGAAGCATCATTCTTGCTAATCTAAGTATAACTGGGACCCCTTACCGAGTTAGAAATTATAATAAATGCTGAAACATTTCTTTACAACGTGTTATTAAAATAACTGAAAACCTCTTAAGGGTCATTGTACTCATCAGTATGAACAACTTTTACTATGTGACCAACCCTAAATCGTGAAAAAATTACAGATGATCCATACATTTATTTTCACGTAAATCGAAAAAATTTAGGGATCAGCTGATATTTTTTTCACGGTTTCAGGTTTGTCCCATAGTAAAGGTTGTTCATAATGATGAGTACAATGACCCCTTAAGAGGTTTTCAGTTAAATAAAAAAATGTTTTTGGGACATTTTTACACAGCACCATCTAGTCCCAAACTAAGCAGAGCTTGTGCTATGGGTACTAGACAATGGATATAATACTTAGATACTTTATTTTTTTGTAAATACTTACTTATAATATATAAGAAACACCCAGACCAACACAAATACTTATGTTCATCACACAAATATTTGTGTCCTGTGGGAATCAAACCCACTACCTCGTGATCAGCAGTCCGACCCTCGCACCAACAACAAGTCGAGTTATATCTATACCACGTTGTATATCTCGTTTAGCATAACAAATATCTGTATTGTAAAATGTTCAACAAACACGCCAGACATGTACATATTTATCAGTTTACATATCTGTAATTGATATAATAAAAGTAGCGTCTGTAAGTAGCAGTCGTAACAGTAAAACAGTCATGAAACTCGTAAGCTACGATCAGAGCACATTAGCCTTACGATAGTGCGCTCTTGATGGTCTATTGAAACACACACTGCTATTCTTTGTGTCAAACGGTTGTTACAACAATTATGAAATTTCTAGAAAGGTTTTACACTAAAATAGCCCTGAAAATCGAAAGCTACGATCAGGGCATATAAGCCTTACAAAAGTGTGCTCTCAACGATCTATTGAAACACACACTGCTGTTCTATAGGTATGCCAAACGATTATTACAACAATTATTTAGTCAAAAATTATACTACTTAAAGGAGTATTTTAAAGTAAAACGGCCATTAAACTCATAAGCTACGATCAGAGCATCTTAGCCTTATGATAGTATGCTCTTGATGGTCTATTGAAACACACACTGCTCATATTTAACTATGTTTACGGGACTTGTCGCGCACAATTAAATCAAAATATAACAAACATTTTGACTAACCTCGACGTTTCGGTCAAGTTGCATTGGCCGTGGTCACGAGCAGACGAACTACGATCAGGGCATATAAGCCTTACAAAAGTGTGCTCTCGACGATCTATTGAAACACACACTGCTGTTCTATGTATCAAACGATTGTTACAACAGCAATTAAAACGAAAAATTATGAAATTTATAGAAAGGTTTTACAATAAAATAACCCTGAAACTCGTAAGCTAGGATTAGCACATAAGCCTTGCCATAGTGCGCTCTTAATGGTCTATTGAAACACACTGCTGTTTTGTGTCGAACAATTGTTACAACAATTATTATGTAAAAAAGATTAGCTATGCCATTTATAGGAAGATTTTATAGTAAAACAGCCATGAAACTTGTAAGCTACGATCAGGGCACATTAGGCTTACGATAGTTCGCTATGTACGGTTTCTTGAAACACACACTGCTGTTCTATAATTATATCGAACAATTTTTAAGGTGTGCACTGAAGATGCATCCATTCGGACGTCGTTTTAATGACTACATCCAAAAAAGCTTCATCATCATCATTTCAGCCGAAAGACATCCACTGCTGGACATAGGCCTCCCCCAAGCATCGCCACAACGACCGGTCCTGTGCCTTCTGCATCCAGCGGATTCCCGCGAACTTCACCAGGTCGTCGGTCCACCTTGTGGGGGGCCTACCCACGCTGCGCCTTCCAGTACGCGGTCGCCACTCCAGAACTTTACTGCCCCATCGGCCATCCGTTCTGCGAGCAATGTGCCCCGCCTACTGCCACTTAAGTTTGACAATTCTTCGGGCTATGTCGGTTACTTTCGTTCTCCTGCGAATCTCCTCATTTCTGATTCGATCACGCAGGTTTTCATCAAATTTCATCCAAAAAAGCTTGACTTGTTCTAAAAGTAATATACGTTTTCAACATTCACCGGACAGATTTTGAAATGCGGCTACGCCATTCAGACTGTTGGATGCATTGTCAGTGGTACCCTTTACAACAATGATTAAGACAAAAGAAAAAGAAAAAAAAAAACATAACTGGCAAAATGTGGGTGTAATATACACCTCTGCCTACCCCTTCGGGGAAATACGAGCGTGATGTTATGTTATGTTTGTTATTAAGACAAAGTTTATGCCATTTATAAAAATCATTATCTGGACATCTTAGCTTTACGATAGTGTACTTTTGATAGTCTATTATATCTATCTGGTTCGATTCCCACAGGACACAAATATTTGTGTGATGAACATAAGTGTTTGTGTTTGTCTGGGTGTTTATATGTATTATAAGTATGTATTTACAAAAAAAAAAAAAGTATATAAGTATTATATCCATTGTCTAGTACCCATAGTACAAGCTCTGCTTAGTTTGGGACTAGATGGTGCTGTGTAAGATGTCCCAAAAATATTTATTTATTTATTTATTTATTTATTAAAAAACACACTGCTGTTCTATGTGTCAAACGATTGTCATAACAACAATTAAAACAAAAATTATGAAATGTATTGAAAGGTTTTGTAGTAAACTAAAGAAATTGTACATGTGATTAAATAAAAATAAAAAAAAAAAAAAAAAAACAGCCCTGTAACTCGTAAGCTAGGATCAGGACAGGACACATTAAATTATTAACCTTACAATAGTGCGTTCTTGATGGCCTATTAAAACAAACACTGTTGTTCTATGTGTCAAACTATGTTTACAACAGTTATTACAGCAAACTATTAACAGCCATGGTACTCGTTAACTAACTGTTAGGGCACATTACCATCATCATCCTCCTGCCCTTATTCCAATTTATTTGGGGTCGGCGCAGCATGTTTTTTTCTTCCATACGTCTCTATCAACAGTCATCTCCGTGTTCACTTTCTTTCTATTCATATCATCTTTCACACAATCCATCCATTATTTCTTCGGTCTGCCTCTTTTCTTATAGCCATCAACATTCATACTTAAAACTTTCCTCGAGGGCACATTCACGGCACATTATATAGGACACCCAACAAGCGTTACATGTTATCGTTTGAACTGCTTACCTGATATTTCGGTTGGACCAACATGATATTTACTAAAACAAAGTTTAACCGGATTAAATCGTGTATATTATTTAAATTGGTTTCCCTGACGTTTCGAAAGCTTTGCAGCATTTCGTGGTCGCAGGTAAACTAAGATGACAATCGTCTTTACAGATATTTCTAAAAAAATATTTTAATCTACCGTACAATATTTATTAATTAAAATCGTTTCGATGCACGCAGACGATTGTCATCTTAGTCTACCTGCGACCACGAAATGCTGCAAAGCTTTCGAAACGTCAGGGAAACCAATTTAAATAATATACGCGATTTAATCCGGTTAAACTTTGTTTTATTATAATGTGTAGTGATCGCGAAAACCTAAGAAGTTATTATGATATTTACTTTTAAATATCATTGGGTTGGACGAAGTTTTTGATTGTCTATACCTATTATAGTTTTGTTGGCCGTTCATTGCAGCAGTGTGTATTTTGTTGGTAATGTGCGCGGTAGTTTATGTGGAGCGCGATAGTCGCCGCGACAGAGGTTATTCGTTGCGCTAATGTGCACTTGCATCTCGTTTGCATTTGCATCGCTGTGGTTGGTCCAAATATTTGGGCAAACTGATGGTGTTGATGTTGGAACAGAAATGATGATTACAGTTTGTTGAAAAACGGTCGTTTTATATTGTTGTAAGATTCTTGAGCAGCTTATGGAAAGTCGCAACCTAAGAGTACGAAGCTTACTCAAAGAACTCATTGTAGTGACATTGCTTATCTTCCTTATTTAGGTATTAGTTTAAGTATTAAAGTATTTATCTTTAACGTAGGTATTTTCATTCACAGATTGAAAGAGAATTCAAACAGTTTAACAACATAACATAACATCACGCCTGTATTTCCCCGAAGGGGTATGCTGAGGTGTAATAGTACACCCACAGTTCGCCAGGTATGTTATATAGTCCCATGTAATAGGGGGCGAGCCTATTGCCATTGACCGGGCACAAATCCAGACTCCGGGCTGCTACTGAGAATTTCCCAATGAAAAAACCCAATAACACTTTGCCTGACACGGGAATCGAACCCAGGACCCCACGCTCAGCAGTCGCGCTTGCAACCACTAGACCAACGAGCACCAACAAACAACAAAACTGTTAAACAGTTGTTAAAAAGTTTATACAGCTAATAATCACCATTGCATAAGAAAGGGTAACTACAAAATAAACTCTCTCATCTGAGAATTCTCAACAAAATAAGGCGCGAAGCGAGGCGAGGCGCGAGACGTACTAGGGAGGGGGGTGTGCCTCGCTCACACTATTTTCATTTCGTGTAGTGCCACATTTAATTTTGTTGAAATTCTAACGTAGCTTTGCAAAAATGTCAACTTTATTCCGCCTCAGCCGGCGTCTGCGTTTCACTCCGATGCTTTGCTTCTCCATTTTCTGGAATGTTCCACAGTTTCGAGACGGGCTTTGAGAAACTATAACTTTATGAAAACTTACACACGAGCTCTGAAGTAAGACGTGGTTTCCAGCAAAAATTTATCAAAGCGTATTTAATTTACGTTATGACTTCTCTCTTGACTTTGCCGACGGACAAATTGGAGAACGCTGGGAAATACGAGGTGGTCTGAAAGGTAAAGATTATATGGAGAAAATTTTGAGAAACTGTATACTGGTACAGATTTGTAAACATCAACATCTAACAATATGTTTAGAGTGAAACAAAAACTGAAATAACTACACGTACAAAAAAGTACATAGTTACATATTTTAATACGTTTTTTTTATCGTTGATTATATGGTGTTAACAAGCCCAGTTAAAAGGTATGACGAATAATTCACAAACAAAAGAAACGCCATTAAACACAAAAGATTAAAACAATAAACTCTCGATCAGGGTTCAATACATCAAAAATTCGAATTCGGAATACCGTTTATCAAATACGTTTGTGGTACAAAGCGAACAATTTTATAACCCATCTGAAATTCATATTGAAAGTCGATCGCATAAAGCCGGGTACACACTGTAAAAGGCTGAGCTCCCGCGGGAGGTGGGTCTAAAAGGCCACGAGCGATAGCACTCATCGGACGAATAAGCCTGTTTCCCGACTCCCAGGTTTAGGGATGCGACATCGACTCAATGCTGTTTTATTCTGCTGCCATCAATACTTAAAACCGTTGTGAACGGTTTAGTGATGTTGCCGAGATCGATGTTTAAATGTATTAATTTTATTAATTATAGAAAATTCAGCTAGTTAGTTGGATCTACTACGTATTATTAGGTGGTCCATAATAGTCATCAGTGGACGTGATGATGATAATTATGATGATCAGTACAACCATAGAGGCACGTTTACACGAGGAGAACTTCACAGATTGAGTGTAATGTTGTGTCTTTTTTTTAGGCGGGAAAGATAGTCTCTCTTGGCAAAACTATTTTCGTGTAAGTGTAATTCAGTCATAATACAATGACATGTTAATGTAAATGAAAAAATTAAACGAAAATTTCAGAAAGAGAGACTCATTTTTACTAAAGTAACAATAAAGAAAATAAGAGAGAAAGGGACATATTTTGTTAATGTTGATTTGCACAAATTAAAATGATTGTGACACGGGTGCTTGTTTAACAAACGAGAAAAAAAAAACCGGCCAAGTGTGAGTTGGACTCACGCAGTAAGGGTTCCGTACCACCCATCGACCTGATACCCCATACAAACTGATTTAATTTAGTGAGTTTATCAAAAGAAAAGAAATGTGAATTTTTGCATCCCTTTCTTACGTAGGTACCACCTATTTGCCCTATTTTTAGTATTTGCTGCTAAACTATATAGTATGCCTATTACCTTTCATCGATACATTTCACATGCCTAATATAAAAGGATTGACATTTGAGGCGGAGGACGGGTGAAGTAGCGGATTCAGACGGAGACAAAGTCGTCTCCGAACGGGTACTCCTTTAATAATGGCAAATATTCAGCAGATATTCAAATATATTCCTAATTTCTTATTTGTCAGATCTGTTTGAAGGTTGAGAGGGAACTCGTCGTTGGTACTAATACGTTTGTAGGTACCAATTTTTCTGTTAGACAGCTTATGATCTTAATACTTTGTACACATTGGTAAAGAACGGTAAATTTGGTTTCAATTATTACTCAAAAGCAAATATGTGTTTATAGCATACCTAAGAGAGTCTGAGGCCCATCATACCAACAAGTTATCAATTTTGAAAAATGCTGATCTTTGTTTCATCCACTGTTATCCATTGTGAGGCCACTGCTGTAAATACATATACTTTTTGATGATGATTTTGCTGGTCTTCACTAGCATAGGATATTTAAGCTGACAAGTGGCAATAGAACATTGATGTTTGATGGGAAGCAGCATCAAGTAAAGATTCTTTTCATTGGTATTATAATGGTCTGAAAATCGAATCTCATCCATCATTTTAAGGATTAATATTGATTGAGATCATCATCATCTACCCATTATTTGGGTAGATGATGATGATTGTTTGAGGGGTATGGCGCTGTATACCGAGATACAGGACATGTCCTACTTCGGATACAGATGCTCCCATGTTGTATACGTAAATATTAGCCCTTAAGTTTTGCTATAAGTGGTTGTATAAATTGTTGGTGAAATAAACGTTACTTACTTATTATTTTCTCACTGCTGGGCTCGGTCCTCTTCTCAGAATGAGAAGGTCCCTGACCTCAGGCACAGTAAACATAACATAGAGTACGGAAACTACGTTAAAATGCTTGAGACGACCCACTCACATAGCCGCACGCGTCAACAACTTTGCACTGACAGCTCTGCGACGTCCGCTTAGGTTCTTTTTGAGGCGTGCGTCTGTGTGAGCGATTCAATCCGGAGTGTTAGGACATAGTTTTCGTACTGTATGTTATATTTACTGCTCATCAGGCCACCACGCCAGCCTAGTGTGGGTTGGAGGACTACACACACTATCGGTAACTGCATGGAGCACTCACAGGTGTGTAAGTTTCCTCACAACGTTTTCCTTCACCTTCAACATGTTTGGCAACATTGCGCGCTCGCGCAACTTATACCTAAATTACAACGTTTTTGTATATTACCCGTCATCTGGCAACGTCATGCGTTATTGTGAAACATTGTCAAACATGTTGAGCGTCACGTGTTGCGCCTCAATTGTTGCTTAGCGAATACATGGCATGGCTTAAGATAGTACAATCGTATCTGTCATACAAATAAAAAAGACAATAACTTACAAACCACGCAACATACAGATCAAGAAGTCAATAAAGCAAATTGGCATCTCGTTTCGGGTCAACCGGCTTAGCGGGCGAAGGGCAAATCCTTAGTGGGCACAAATAAATACGGGGAATGGGACCTATCATATTTCCCTGATCCTCTCTCGGAGGGTCAGCAATACCCCGTCGGACCGGACCTTGTATTACTACGGTTTGATCCCCAATTGATATGAATGATGTTTTATTGTTTTTTGTCTTTTTCAGTTGTTTAAGGCTTTGTTCGAAGATTTGTTAAGAACACGCTGACTGACTGAAAGATTTATCGAAGAGATAATTTGTGTTGCGTGATGTCATGGTGTGATTTGTAAATTGTTAACGTGTATCAGAAATGCGTGGTCATATTTTAAGAGCTCATTCAGGGCATCGCATAGAACAACTTTTATTATGGGACCAACCCTGAAAACGCGAAAAAATTCAGTTCCCTACTAAATCATCGATGTTGCTTGACAAAATGTAAGGACCTTCTGATTTTTTCCGGGTTGGTCCCATAGTAAAAGTTGTTCGATAGCATCCCCTGGATAAGCTGTTCAAATATGACCACGCATTTGTGATACACGTTATATATTAACAGAATGTTGATTAACTTATCAGATAAAATCCACACGTGTGGAGTAACCTATCACGGCACGTATTACTTAATCTGTAAATTATAAAAAACTACACATTCATACTTTACTTACTTCAAGCCTAAAAATAACCCTGTCGTCCTTTTAACGACAGGGTTATTTTTAGGCTTGAAGTAAGTAAAGTATGAATGTAAGTGTCGGAAAAGGCACGGCTGGCTGTTCATGGGGGAGTGTTAGTGCCTACACTTATGTATGGTAGTGAAAATTGGGTATGGCAGAAGAAACATGAAAGCAGAATAAATGAAGTAGAAATGAGAGCTTTGACAAGTATGTGTGGTGTAACTTTGAGAGATAAAGTAAGGAATAACGTGATAAGGGAGCGTTGTGGAGTGAAAGAAGATCTAGTGACAAAGATTGAGAAAGGTATGTTAAGATGGTTTGGACATTTAGAGAGGATGGACGAGAGGAGATTGACGAAATAAGTATATGAAGCGAGTGTGGATGGAAGAGTTGGAAGGGGACGACCTCGGCGAACGTATCGCGATCAAATCGCGGACGTTCTCAAAAAATGCCAGGTTAAGAGTTCTCTAAACCGACGAGCATGCATGACGAGGTTAATGGACGTAGATGAAGCGAAAGAGGTGTGTCAGGATCGTAGCAGGTGGAAATCCATAGTCTCTGCCTACCCCAATGGGAAACAGGCGTGATAATATGTATGTATGTATGTATGTCCTTTTAACTTTTTTTCTCTCATGTGTAGGGTACTAAGGAATTACGTCAAGAGGATAAGAGAAAAGATCTTCCTCAACACAATAACATACAGCAAACGACAGTGTCTGTGTTCAAATAAAATTGGTATAGGTAATTGGAACTAGTTGACATCTAGATGAAAAGTAGCTATTAGTAGTAGAAGTACATATAGCAACTACACAGTTCTGAAGTAGCAAATTACCAAAATAAATTTGGTTTTTAATATCAGTTTATCAGTATCGATAGAAAAGAATTGTAGTAGATTCGTTCTGTGCAACAATCAGGGTTAGATAATACATTTCATACAAATCTTATTCTATTTTCAAATTTATCAAGCAGTTAGTGCCTAACTTTGTACCATAATAAGACTAGGTTTATTTATTGCACTGTATTTATGTAGGTATACACTATTTATATGACATTCACACATTATAATAAGTAGTACTTACTTGGTTTGAGTTTCTCTGTAGTGGGATTTCATTAAGTCACTCATAAGGTTTTTGCTGAAAATCAGCGCTGCTGGCACTAGGTCCGTCCTAAGCCACAGCATTAAGCTGAGCAATGACCTACATTTTTGCGCACATGCGACGCACAAAGATCACAGCAGTATTTATAATACTTAACATTTTTTATTATTGTTTTTGTTTTGATTTGACTAACTGTAAATCACAGACTATAATGTAGAAAAAAAATCCGATCATTACCGTTATAACCACAGATCATGTATTGTTTATGTCCAGTGTTGTCAGCTGTCAATTTAACTGTAACTATACTAATTTGTCATGAAATTGTAAAGTATTATGTATTTATTATTAAGTATTATGTATAAGTTTTGTAGTGTGTGCGTCAAATGGAGCGCAAGAATAAAATCTTTTTCTTTCTTTCTTTCTAACAGGAGGTGGTGAAACAGGCCCTTAACCTCTAACAGTATGTTAGCGCCGATCAAGCCTTTGACGATTCCTCGTCTCAAGCTTTGTGGGGCCTTGTTAACTGCAAGGTGCAAGGTCTAAAGTATTAAGTTCTTTAACTCTTAAAGTTAGCAAATGTCGATTTTGGTGTGACTTTACTATAGCCTTAGGGTGGCTGACTACACCACCTCTGCAACTTGAAAATTTCGTTCACAATCGTGTTAAAGAGAGTATACACACTATTACACACGTCCCGCGTGGAGCTACGTGCCATCGAGAGATAATCCGGCTCGAAGGACCATGTTTTGTAGTTCCTTGTCCCCATTTTTTGATACCAATCAATAACACGAGACTTTACATGCAGACCTTCTGAATACAAATAATTAATAAATATTTGGGACATTTTTACACAGCACTATCTAGTCCCAAACTAAGCAGAGCTTATACTATGGGTACTAGACAATGGATATAATACTTACATACTTTTTTTTGTAAATACATACTTATAATACACAAGAAACACACCAGACCAACACAAACTATTATGTTCATCACACAAATATTTGTGTCCTGTGGGAATCGAACCCACAACCTCATGATCAGCAGTCCGACACTCGAACCACTAGACTTTTCACCCGGAAGCTAAAGCTGAATAAGGCATCAAACTTTTCCTCTACCCAACAAATCCGGTGGCAGACAAAATTACATCGGTTAGTTGTTGCGAAATATATCTCAAAATGGACGTAGCAATCCCAAATCTTTAACAAAATAGCTCCCCGGAACACTTTAAGTCTAAGTAAGTGGCGTTCGGTGGTCGAAGATTTGCTGGACCGTCTCTAATGGGCTTTATCCTTATTTATTGAACTTGCCGCCGAAACGGAAGCGTTGCGAAATATCTTTAAAGTTTTGATTATACATGTTTTACATAAACGACGACATAGGTTTTGTTAGTAAAATTAAGTATGACATAATATTCTTCAAAATTAAAATTTTCTTGTATTTTGTTAATTAGCTCAACCGGGGAAAGAAAGAAAGAAAGAAACGAAAAAAAAAAAAAAATTTGACACAACTGAAACACATACAAAAGAAAGGATATACATGAACAAGAAATAGATCAACGGCCAAAATTAATATCCAATCTATCCACGATCTGCCATAACAGAGATAGGGATTTGGCATATGTTATAATAATATGGATCTATGTCAAATATTCTCTAGTCGTCTAGTTGACTAGTTGTCAATATCTCTAGTAGGGCAAACGATGGACAGACCGGGTACCAATCTTGGCCGATAGTGAAGAAGTAACAAAGCGTGGAAAAAGTCATAGGAAGTACTACCACCTTTCTTATTTCTGCCGCAAAACAGTGATTCTTGCATTCCTGTGTTCCGGTGCGAAGGGTACGGATGCCGGTAATATTACAATCACATGAGACTTTCCATCTTCTTCATGTCTCAGTTTGGCAAACGAGACTTGCAGTATAATTTAGACAACAGCCTAGACAGTTGTTATGGGCAAAGGTAAACTTAGGCCGGGCCTTTATTGGGGTGCTGGCCAGAAAACCTCCACGTATGCCCGACGGCTGCTTGTCCTTCTGGACACGTCTGGAGGGAAAGGCAGTTGTTTGGCCGGTGCATCCTGGGTACGGGCAATAAAATCCTTTCGAGGGATTAACCTTCGGGGGATTTTATTGCCTGTGGCGAATATTCTGGCAAGGGAGGGGCCCGTTCTGGGCCAGTGGCGAGTTGCTCCACATGTCCCTCTGTTTCCACCAGAGGGCACAGTGGAGAAGCAGGGGCGGGCCCGGTGTGCACTCACCCTGCCACTGGGCAGGCAGCGGGGGGACTGTCTCTCCCTGCCCCCGTCATTCTCGTAACCCCAGGAGTGGACCGCAAGGAAGAAAACCTCTATAAAAAATTACGGGAGGTAGGGCCTGCGAGCAGCAGACTCGGGGTAGTCTGCTGCCCGACCAGCAGCTGGCGTGGCTGGTACAGCTGGCGTAGTTGGCGCAGCTGGTCCATGCCCATGAGGTGAGGTGGCGTGCAGTGTTCCGTGTGCGCCACCGAGGAGGGTGCGGCCGACGTTAGGCCGCATGGGTAGAAGGGGCTCGCCTGCTTGTCGCGGGCCGGGACCTGTCGGGGGTGGTTGTGTGAATACTCACGGGTTCCCACGCCCCCGGCTAAGGTAGTTTAAGGAACACCGTGGTGGTTTTAGTCGGTAAGAGTCCGACACTGGCTCCGCCTACCACGGGCGGAGTGCGTCAAAGAGGATTTCCCAACGGCAAAAAAAAAAAAAAAAAAAGGCCGGGCCTTTATTATTATTTATATGGGCATTTAGCTTGTTTCTTCATCCTATACCATGGTTTATCTGATTAGATGTTCTTTTTCACATTTTACATACCAGTTTTGAACTCTAATCATAAGCTTTTCAACACGAAAAGTTTCATCAAAATCAGTATAGTCGTTTTTGCGTGATGCTCGAACAAACAAACAAACAGACCATTATAGTTTTATTATAGCTAGGATTAGGATTATTTAGTTAATACGGGTCTTCAATTACCTATAGTATAAAACACACATAACATAACCAGCCCATTACTGTCCCACTGCTGGGCACGGGCCTCTTCTCAGTACGAGAAGGCTAAGGCCTTAATCCACCACGCTGGCCTAGTGCGGGTTAGCGGACTACACACATAATTGAGAACTGTATGGAGCACTCTCAGGTGTGCAGGTTTCCTCACGATGTTTTCCTTCACCGTTAAAGCAAGTGATAATCGAATATAAATCCGCACATGAATTCGAAAAGTCAGAGGTGCGGGCGAACCTGGCCCTGACTTGGAAGGCAAGCGTTCAACCACTAGGCTATCACTGCCATAGCCATAGTATAAAAGATTAATCAAAATATAATTTTGAGCATGCTATTATCATAGGTACTTCATTTAATAACTTACGTCATGATCCTTCCGTTCTTTCAAAACAGCGACGACACAGCCCCTAGACTGATATTGTTGAATTTAATGCGTACAAACAATTCTGCCACTAGCTGAGGTATGAGGAAGCGGGGTACTGCGATCCGGTTGGCCCTAACAATGTCATTATGTCATAGAAACTTCAAACTTTGTAGGGTTAGAGACGAGACAGATTTAGATTCAACACGATATAATATCGATAAAATATTATTTTATCGATATTATTTTTATGTAATACGTAGTATTAATTATAAGGATTTTAGCTTCTTATTTCTTTTAATATTATTTAATAATAAAGTAATTAATATACTAATAATAATAGTAAGTATTACATGTAGGGAGGGAGTCTTTCAAAATTATCTTAATTTTGAAAGTAAGACGGGTGCTCTGTACTTTCAGAATTAAGATAATTATATCTTTAAAAATATCTTTATGTATTTATTTGGTGTAGAATATGGAGTTATTATTTTGTAAAGCGGATATTTTAAAAGAGGTAATTGTCCGTTTATATAGTAAATAAATATTAAATAATAAAATAATTAATTTAGTAGTAGTATTATATTATTTATTTTACCCAGCAATATTACACAAAATGTTACATTAACATACTAGGTACTACGTCTAGGTATAAATATTATTGTACCTACTTAACATTTAAAAGTGAACACAGCATGGAACAAAAACAAATATTATTGCAAACTATAACAGCGAATTAGCACGTAAATAAAACGTTATTCAAAAGAAAAGAACCTACTCAAAACTAACTTAAATTTAAAGGACAAAAAAGTAAATCTAATCACCACTAATCATTTTTTAAATAAATTAATTTTATATATGTATAGCCTTCGAATAGTGCATTTGTAACTTTGAGCTTTTATAATAAAGCCATTATAAATACCATTCGATATAATCAAATAAAACAAATTTTGTGACTAATGAATATAACAACTAATAACTGTAATTTGGTTCTAGTACTCGCTGGCAGCTACCGCGGCACCACTCACTTCGCTCGCTCACAGTTCTAACCTTACCTAACCTATTTGATATATTTCTGATAGTTTTTATATAAACAATGTTGAATTAGACAGTAAACTGTACAATTGTCGTCAATGTAACCTCAAATTATGCGACTGCTCAAGAGGTCTCTTTTGGGTATTGAAATCTTTTTTATTATTTTATTTTAGTAGTAATTGAAAGCGAAATTCTGATAGTACTGAGTAATTTTTTCAGTGTTTACGTGTCAAACCGCGTTTGACAGTATTATTGTGATATTTAATAGGTTTTAACAAAACCAAACATTTTCAGGGATGTAATAGTGCGATTGATTTTAATTGAGGAAGTTTTTCGCAAAGAGGCCTTCGAAAGAAGTAAAAGACCAAGTAGCTTCATGGAGAAATATTACACATCCGTGCAAATCTTAAATAAAATCGAATGTGACACAAAAGTTGTTATTTTACTAAATTATTCATTCCTAGCTGTGCTTGTGACGCTGTCCGTGTGGAAGTTGTAAATTAACATCGTGGGCCTTACTCCCGACTGGTTCAAGCTCTGAACCAAATCGAGCTAATTTCAATTCCTATAAAAAAGCAGTACGATTTGACACTAACTCGAATTCAAATTCGATTGATACAGCACTCGATCCAGGCGGGGTCAGGAGTAAGGCTTAGAAGTGGGTAGCTACTCTAATAACTAGCTAAATAGCGGCTATTCAACAAATAGCCATGGCTACTTCGATCAATGGCTACGATATCTGTCAACACGATAGCTAGCTATTGGCTACTGCTTCGAATAACCAACAAGTTTACGGTGTAGCGGGCAGCCGCCGCGCTGCCGTGAGCTGACCAAGTAAAATAGCTATTGGCTATTGGTAGCTAGCTAGCGACTTTCTTTATTTTTACGATTTCTAACTTAACTTAGTAGTTAATTAGGTTTAAAATCGTTTGAGATCTATAGTTTTGTTTGTACAACAAAAGAAGGGTCTTTTGTTGTAGTTTTTACTGTAATTTTATTAGTTAATTTTAAATTTTCAATGTTTTCGACAGTTAAATATGTAGTAATTAGTAATACGTAATAAATGTAAAAATACGTACGTACGAAGGAAAGTCATTTTTTTTCAACAATACAATACAAATACTATTGTACACAAAAGAAGATAGCAACATATATGACTTATATAGAACACATGTACAATGGGCGGCCTTATCGCTCAAGGCGATTTCTTCCAGACAACCTTAGGATGGACAATATGGGCAAGTAAAGGGAGGGGTAGTACGCAGTGTAACAACATAATAGAATACATATACTACATAACATAAATACTATACATATATCTATAACAAAACTACATAAATATAAGATACAATAAACATAATAAATACAATACAATATGTCTAAATATTACATAATGTACCTGCCGGAAATTACAGTGATGATAGGTAGCGATCATTTACCAGTTTTTTAAATATAGGCAAAGATTGAGCACGCCTCACTTGTACTGGCAAAGCATTCCACAGGCGAGCAGCCTGAACTGTAAAAGAATTACCAAAGAAATTTGTGGAATGCTATGGTATCGCCAACCAACGTGAGGTTTTCTGATGACCTTAAGAGCCTCGAATGTGTGTCACGAAGGAACACTAACTAACTAAAGGACTAACTAAAGGAACTAACTAAAGGAGCATTCTTTGCTAAGATCATTTTTCTCTAAGGTCAATGACCTTTAAACTAGGACGTCTTAAGTATTTTTCAGTTTTCTCTCTATAACTCAAAAATTTATAATCACATTATACTCAAAATAATTTTAAAAGAGAGTTTTTACAAAGGTCTATCAATGTGGAGAATTATAAGTATCTACGTTACATAGTTTAGAGATGGCAGGGGGGGGGGACACATTGCAAGCCACTTTAGCTGGCTATATTTCGCAGATGGTACACCTGATAAAAAAGTGCTGTATGAAACATTACCTTCATTTTAGTAGACCTATTCAATGATACCACACACGAGGGGGTGGAGCGAAAAAAATATTTTCATCCCCATTTCACATGTATGGGCGCCACCCCTAAAATACATAATCACGCATTTTTTATTCTTTTAAAATTGAGATCTATATTTAAACTATCTTTTAACAAAATAACATGTACTTATATTCATAACTGTAGAAGTTATTAAGCTGTAAAGGATTAGGACAGACGGACAGATGGATAGACGGACAGACGGACGGACATGACGAAACTGTAAGGGTTCCTTGTAGGACTACGGAACCCTAAAAAAGGTACATATATCATTTATCGTGTACGTATCGGTCGGAACAAAAGTTCGTTTATCGTTGAACGGGAGTAGACTCCTTGGCTGTTATAGGTATATAAAGATTGAATTTTTGAAATCGTAGTTTTTTTTTTTTTTTGTAGATTGCAAAATAATCTACTACCTATATTTTTCAATTTCGTTGATAGTATGGAGAACTTTGTTTCATCGATAACAGATTTAGTACATCACTAGTTACATTGACAATTAAATAGAGGGAAAGAGATAGTGTATTAAGTGCTTGCGTAAGAAAGAGATGTTTTGTGAAAGACATCAACGTGCCGTCTGCACCTTTGGTGTCCGTTACGAATTAACCAGTATAAGATGAACTCTCATTAAATATTAAATCAGTTGAAAAATCTAATTGGATAATGACATTATTAACTTAACGATGAAATGTTATACCGTCTTTCTGGACACTCAAAGTCTTGCTGTTTTTACAACACAATCGTACTGTGCAAGAAGTCATTATAACATTTATTTGTAAATTTTGTGTTCACTAACACGGAAGTGTCAACGGCTCACAGAAGTGGTCGTAACTGATTCAAATTGTTTGAGTGGCGGCTTACATACAGGATTTTTCCCTTATGTGTGATAGAAATCGGTCGCCTGTTATGTGGCGTCTAGGGGCTGTGTCGTCGCTGTTTCAAAACAAAACAAAAACATAAAACCACTTCACTCAAGAACTCAAAGTTCTCAATTCTCAATTCAGTGCAGCTCGAACATTCATTCTAATCGATGGGGCTTATCAGCGAGCATCTCGACCTCCCCATTGAGAGCTAACTTAGGGGAGGGGGAGGTAAACAGGTCAGGACGAGCGCAAAGGAGTTCAGACAGGCGTGACGAGTCGAACGTGTCGCGTTTTTCGAAACCCCGACACCTGTTCTGTTTAATCCTGCGGCACTTAGGATTTTACCGTATTACAGACAGGTAAATGATTGTTTTATAAAGGTGAACCAGTGTAGACAAAGGTTAATTTCAGTTGAATTTATTTTTCTAGTATACATAGTACATACCTACCTACCTAGTTAGTTTTTCTGGAGTGCAAAAAAAATACTGCGGGCTGGAATCGAAATATTGATTAAAACTTTGCGCATTTTTCTTTTACTCCGCTACGCATTCATTGTTACACAGTATTTATTGTTTGTCTACAATCTACAAGTATTTTTAACTTTAGATTTATATGTTGATACTTACCTTAAAATTAACCTTTGGGGAGCTGAAAAGCAAGACAATCTATACCTACCAGTGTCAAATAAAAAATTTATTTTTTACTAAAGAAAATTCATACTTATCTAATTTTAGAAAAAATAAAAACAGGAAGCGACTTGTAGTAACACAGCTTCTTGGCCAGTATTAATAAAAATAAATAAAATAAAAATTTCTTTTTTTTTTGGCACAATAAAGAAATTTTTATTTTATTTATTTTTATTAATACTGGCCAAGAAGCTGTGTTACTACAAGTCGCTTCCTGTTTTTATTTTTTCTAAAATTAGATAAGTATGAATTTTCTTTAGTAAAAAATAAATTCATAAATTAAAAATTTATGAATTTATTTTTTACTTAATTTAACCTTTATACAATGTGTTATTGAAATAACTGACAACCTCTTAAGGGCTCATTGTACTCATCAGTATGAACAACTTTTATTATGGGAACAACACTGAAATTGCGAAAACAATTCAAGCTGTTCCCCTACATTTTGTCGATTTATGTGAACTCAAATATAGGGGAACAGCAGTTTTTTCTTCATTTTTCAGTTATTTCAATAAACTTGATTATTTTTAGAACTGGGTTCCAGTCCCAAACAGCACGCAACACTGTAAAAGACAATGACATTGTGAGTGATTACTGCGTGCATTGAAACGATTTTAATTAATAAAAAATTGTACAGTAGATTAAAATAATATTTTAGAAATATCCGTAAAGACGCTTGTCATCTTAGTCTTCCTGTGACCACGAACGCTGCAAAGCTTTCGAAACGTCAGGAAAACCAATTTAAATAATATACGCGATGTAATCCGGTTAAACTTTTTATGTTATAATGTGATTTATTACAATTTATTTCCGAGGTTATGAAAATTTTGGCCATGAATTTTATACCAGAGGAATAGCTTATTCATCAGCTTTCAGAAAAGTGTCAATCGAGTGCCCAGAGTAGGATAGATTTTTCACACTTAGCATTTTTCTATCCGAAGACGGAAAATATCAAAAAATCTTAAAACTGCTATAACTACAAAACAAATGATTAGCGACCCCTGTTTACGGAATAATTTATGTTTTATTCATAGAGCTCATGCTCTAGAATAACCATTTTCATGGAATAGGTCGAATTACAAATCAGCATGTATGTATCAGGAACAAAAAGCTTTGAAAATATGCAAACATTTTCGAGATTTCTTGTTTGGAGACCCCGTTTAGGATAAGTCCATGATAGAAGCCATAGCAATACATAGATATTTTGTGAAATTTTTAACAGGCTACCTTTTATGGTTAAAAAGATACAAATCTGTGACAGACAGACAGACGAACGGACGAACGGACAGACAGATGGACAGACGGCGCAGGTAGAGTAATGGGGTCCCACTGGTCCCAGTGGCACCCTTTGGCTACAAAACCCTAAGAAAGGAAATTAAAATAATATTTTGTAAAAAAACTATCCGAAAGGGTAACGCAATAACATTACCAAAAAAAACAAATAGGTATCATGTTATTAATGAATATAAAAATGTGATTGTTATTAAAAATACACGTTTTTAGTAAGGTACCCTAATTACGCTAATATTCTTTTATTATTCTTTCAATTACAATAATTTAGGTATAAATCTATGTCCATGACGCGATCGTCCATAAAGTTTTCTTTGTCTCCAGACAGAGTGAAAACGCATACAGATTGACATTCCTGCCGATCTGAACATTGACCGTAGAAAAATCATGGTCGATTATTAGTAAAAATTGTTATAATAAATATAACTATCTAATAAATCATCATCCTCCGAGCCTTTTCCCAATTATATTGGGGTCGGCTTCCAGTCTAGCCAGATGCGGCTGAACATCAGTATTTTACACGGAGCGACTGCCATCAGACCCCCGCAACCCAGTTACTGGGTAATACTGACATTCGGAGGTTAGACCAGTTGTCAGACTTTCAGGCTTCTGACTACCCGTAACGACTGCCATAGATATTCGTATGACAATTATGTAATAAATAATATATAAATTTTAAAGTGATAAAATTAATAGAATCATATAATATTATCGGAATACCTAAAAACACCCTCACGTATCGGGCAGGGGTTGTTTTACATGTTGTATTATAATTATAATTCAAATTGGTCTATCAAAACTGATACAACTGTCATGTAGAGTGCCAAAGTCGGCGTAAACAACACGCCTGACTTACTTTTGCCTTTATCTTATCTTTAATTACATGGGGCCTACGTTGTAAAGAGCAGATTATCTTAAAAATATCATAACTAACATAATGTGATGTTTAAAACAATTTAATTATTTCTAGAAACCATTTTTTTTATACTTCTCAGTGATGAATTTTTTAACATTCGTAACAATTACATGAAAATTTTACTAGGAGGGAAAGGTACAAGTACTTACGTTCAATGATTCGTATATATTTCCGAGGTGAAACTATTTCATTGCGTTGGCGATAAGTCGATAACTAATCAGTGATAAGAAAACATCGATAGCGGGAAGCAGATACAGGCTGATTTTTATTGAATGAATGAATGAATGAATGTATGAATGAATGAATGATATATTTATTTGCAAGAACGTAGGTAACATTGAGTTCGTATAAGGTTAAAATTGGGTATCACTACATTCAACATTTCAGTCATGCAAATATTTTGATATATTATTTTTAAAGGAAAAAACCCGGTGTAATAATGTACCTCTATAACTGTGTGAAAATTGTTTTTTGATTGGAATTTCCTCCGAATATTATGGAGAAGTATATTTTGATACAAAAACATAAATTACTGATCCAATTATGATATTGAACAACAGGAACTGGCTTAAAATTAACTTGCAAGATTTTTAACAGACAGACTGACAACGGAGTAAGCTAAACAAAAGTAAAAAAAAGAAAATTGCTAAAACATATTTCTCTCAAAACTATAGCGGAATTATGATTTGAACTAACAGTTAGCAGCAGCTTTTTTATATTATAGGATGGCAAAACGAGCTAAAGGCCCACCTGATGTTAAGCGGTTAACTTTGCCCATAACAACTGTAATACCACTTAGGCTGTAGCCTAAATGGCACCGCAAGTCGGTTCGCCAAACTGAGACATGAAGATGGAAAGTCTCATGTGATTGTAATTTCACCGGCACCCGTAGCCTTCACACCAGAACACAGTAATTCACTGTTTGGCGGCAGAAGTAGGTACGGTGATAGTACCTCCCCGGACGAACACTGCTTCCTTCACACTTTACTACAACCTACTAAAAAAGCTGCAATTTTTAAAATATTTTACTTTAAAAAAAACGTCATCCTGTACATAATGGACATTCTTACGAATTCTGAAACACACCCAGTATCGCTAACTGTACTATCTTTACCATTACAAAAGCAATAGTCAGCGACGTCAGTGAAGTGATATATTTTCGTGGATTTTTTTGTACCATAAAATCCAGTGAAACACAGTGTTTAATAATAAAATCCGTCACAATATCGAGTGGTTTAAATATGTGAAAATGTGTCGATAAACCGTGTTAAAGATTGCATATTCAATGGCACTCGGTGAGTATTATCATAACAGCCGCCTTTACAAAATTCTGTTCAGTTCAACACGGATTTTTCAATGAAACAAAGTATGTATGACTTTACGGTAGCGATGGCGCAGGGCGTTTTCGGTTTTATCAGGTTGACAATAAAGATTATATTGGCTTAGGCAATTTTGTATAAAATAATCTATTGCTTATTGTACGCTGTGACATGCGGATTCATGTTTTAAGATAATGTTTGACAGTGAAATGAATTGCGTCCATTTATGTTTGAGTAGTTTTTATTACCTGTGTAACCTTATTCTCATTTTCATTCCCTGTTATCCTACTTCCTACTAACATTAAAAAAAGGAAAGTTTGTGAGGATGTATGTATGGATGTTTGTTACTCTTTCACGCAAAAACTACTGCATCGATTTTAATGAAATTTGGCATACCGATATAGCATAGCCCGGATTAACATATATACTACTTTTTATCACGGTAAGATGAACAGTTCCCGAGGGATGTGCGATAAACGAAACCCACGCGGGTGAAGCCACGGGCACATGCTAGTCCAGTCAACTGCATGACAGTGGTAACACTTCAATTCGAAAACCGGCTTACTGCTTACGAAATAAAGATGCTGCTAATGTCAAAGTGTTACCACCGACGTGCGGTCGACTGTACCTAATGAAAATGGAATCAGAGGCGTTCCATTTTTCTTTGGCGCATTAATAAGGTATATAGAAATATTGATATTTGGTCCCGATTGCCATACGAATATTTGTCATTGCGGGTAGTCAGAAGCCTGAAAGTCTGTCTAACCTACCTTAAGATGTCGGTATTTGGGTTGCGTGGCACCGATGGTAGTCGCTTCGTGTAAAAGACTGATGTTCAGCCGCATCTAGATAAACCGGAAGACAACCCCAACATAATCGGCAGAAACAGAAACATAACTTCCAATCTTGCCATCGAACTGGGCGTTTATTCTAAACGAAATGGTCCATAACTCTACTACAGTCACTACTATTATTATTTCTTCTATGCTACAGTATACTTTTTCGTTTTTTTTTTACAAAAACATGACATTGACAGTGCTTTATAAACAAGTGTAGTTTACTAAAACTCATCGAAGGTCTTGTGAATTAAATGTATCTGCATTTTTATTATCTAATTAAATTGCATTGTTTATAGCAATTGTGGTGCATTAAAAAACCTCTAATAGTGGTGATACTTAAACGTACAGTCAACTGCATTTTGATGGTAACAAAACCAGTACAAGCAGAACCTTGTCTTGTATGAATCCGACATACTAAGCTAGTTCCGTTTATATGGTTTTTTACCATTGTTAAGGTTAACTATACATCTGGCGCACCCAGGGGAATCAGCCCCGCCGTTTGTCGACTGCTTGCGATGGTCGCGTAGTCACATTGTATTAGGACAACTCCTAAAAAGTTATTAATAAATTGAAAATAATCCCGTCTTATCATACCGATAAGAGTGAAGAAGAACATAATTATTATTATCAAATAGGTAATGAATATAGCAACATGGAAGGCCATTGTTTTTCAGACGATTGTACTGTACAGTACCTTTTTTTGTTCCTTTTGTTTTCGGATGGACTTTCTCATGGATACCCTCCATCTGGGGACGGCGGAGGGGTATGTCGGACTCTTACCGTCTAAAACCACACGGTGGCCATCCTCTGCACAAAATAGAGGAGCTCCGGGAACTCCATTGGACCGCGCCAGTGCCCCTCTAGTGCTATGCCTTTGGCACGTCCCGGGAAAACAATATTGTTTCCCCCACAGTAGCACGCGACCACCACGTACTGCTGTCCTCCCCAGGGTCGCTTAATAGACGTCTTGAGTCCCCCCACTCTTAGCGTCCACGATTCCACTGTAAAGTACCTACATTAGAAGTGCATGGGAAGAAAAAAAAAATAGGTACCTATCTAACTCTTTCTTTAGTAGTCAAGTACACAAATATAGGTACTTAGGTTTAGGTAAATGTCAATCTGCCATAGATAAAACATTTTGAAATTCGAATAACACACCAACAGCTTGTGCTTGTAGGCTTATCTATCTTTAAAACGAAGGCGTTATCGTTAAGGTCCGTAAGTCGGTCAAGAGCATGGGGAAACTTAAATCCTAAAACGTAGTGATTATATTATCTTTGTTAAATCCCATCAAAAACATTAATGTGAAAAAGAGGCTAAGTTCGGTACAAAGGAATTATTATTATTTATTATTTACTAAACTCGGCTCATTTCTCTCTAAAACTCTCGCACACGCACTCACCACTCTACCCATACACACACACAATACATAAACATACCATAGCACCCTATACCACACTCACTTGCTTAGTCTTATTTTTTTATGTTTTATTGTTTGTTATATTTTACCTTATAATCGGAACGCTGACGGCTTCTCCCTCTGAGAGGTGGGCGTTAATAGCTACGACAAAGTGATAAACTAATGTAGTTATTTTCGAACACTATTGTTAATGTAAAATGTGTTTTTTGGTTCCAATAAAGATTATAGATTATAAAATTATTTTCCACAAAAAAAAATACATACATTTGGCAGATACAGTGTAGAACATAAACCAGTTTAGGTTTTTCTGTACACCGCTTGGTTCGTCGACATTCATTACAACAAGATGTGGGTGGGTGAACACGACGTATCGCGCTCGCTCGCCCCATGCAAAAATTCCCTAATAAGAATTGAGATCTAAATGGGTGCTAACTTCTATATAGGTTCCTTAGATCATAGCTTTCTCCCTTGCTTCCTTAGTTATAACCCATGGATGGTGTGTCGCCCTTTATCTTTACGAAATTGGCTGACAATCAGCCGTGTGTCTAAATTTACATGAATTTGTCATGTAAATATAGACGACACGGGTACGAATGGAACGTTTAAATAAATTACTAAAGTAAACAATAAATTTTAATAATACTATTACCTACTTACGGATGGCCGATGTAGCAGTAAAGTTCTGGAGTGGCGACCGCGTACTGAAAGGTGCAGCGTAACGTGGGTAGGCCTCCCACAAGGTGGACCGACGACCTGGTGAAGGTCGCGGATATCCGCTGGATGCGGAAAGCGCAGGACCGGTTGTTGTGGCGATGCTTGGGGGAGGCCTATGGCCAGCATTGGACATCTTTCGGCTGAAATGATGATGATGATTACCTACTTACTACTTACCTACTCCATTAGCTCAGCGACCCAAAATGTGTCTTGGCCTCTGAAACGAAAAAAGGCCACTCGCCGCGATATTTGGCAGTATTTCGCAAATCACTGGCTCGAACCTACAGGAGATAATCTACTACTGCATCACTCCAGCGACATCTGGAGTGACAGGGCGTCACTCTTTCGATCGATCCAGATAGGCTTTCTTCGCATCTTGGTCTTCTCCCATTACCTCCACGTGAACAAACCAACGGAGTCTGTTAGCTTTACCTCTCTTATAATGTTTGGTTTAGCCACGAGCTCTGCTATCTCGGCGTTCTTCCAGATCCGCCAGATTCCATCGGGTCTCTGCGCAGGGCCCAAGATTTCACGTAAGGCCCTATTCTCTGTTATTAAAAGAACAAGAAATATTATTATATAATATTACCAATACATACCTAAACCAACAAAACGCAAGTTAATTTGTTTTGAAGTAAAATCTGTAAAAACCTTAATTTTACTCATCATCATCATCATCATCATTTCAGCCGAAAGACGTCCACTGCTGGACATAGGCCTCCCCCAAGCATCGCCACAACGACCGGTCCTGTAATGACCAATGTCCAATTTTACTCAATTTCTCTTAAAAAGTTTTAATTAAAATCAGCTAAACCGAATTTACCTTCAGATGTCTCATAAATAACACATAAATACGCCACCTGCAGTCAGTTTCTTTTATAAAATAATCACAAACTACTAGTAGGTATTTTATATATAATAATTAATTCTTATATATCAGTGATAATAATCAGCTATAAATGATCTCAATCAAATTATAGATAAAACAGAAGCCATTTTATATTCAATCTGCAGGATTGATTTTGTAATATACCTGTAAATTGACAAGTTTGGATAAGATGTTTGAACGTTGAACCACGAACACGTATTGTGGGAAGGCTTCAGGTCAGGTAGGTTCAGTGGTGTACACAAGTTAGCTGGTAGCAGCTAGATGATAGAGGCTTAGGATCGACCTTAGTGACGAAGTCTTTGGCAAGTAGAGGACAGTTATATTCTGTTAATAATCTAATTATAGTAATCACATCATATCATTATCATTTATCAATACACCACTATGCGCAAGCGGTGCGCGGCTTGGTTCGAGGGTTGCGGGCAAGTCCAATGCCATCCTGGGGGTCTACTCTCAAAATCGACAACGCCATAATCGAAACAACATGATAGTGCCGATAGTGCTCTGAATAATTATATCAGTCGTCGGATTCTTTGTAGTTTATTGAATTCACAGACAAGTATTATGATTTTTTAGACGTCATAGACTATTTTCAGAGTGAATAAGTCAAAAACAAAAGAAATTCTGTCAATGACGTTACTACCGAAAATTGTATCGTTGTATTATTATTATTTTATTATTGTATCGTTGTTGTTGTATCGTTCGTTGCTTCGTATAAACGATAGTTAAATCAACGAGTAGGTTTCAACAAAATAAATGTCACGATATATCGATTATCGTTTTTGCAAGTAAACCCCTGAATCCTGACGAAGAACGCTGATCGATTTGATTGTCCCTAATCAACTCAGCCTATCGCAGTCCACTGCTGGACATAGGCCTCTCCCAAGTTGCGCCACAACGCTCGGTCCTCTGCCTTCCGCATCCAGTCCCCCCCAGCCACGTTCTTTAGGTCGTCGGTCCATTGTCCCTAAACTACCTACATATCGTTTGCATTCTTGTGGCATGCAATGAACTATAGAGCCTTTTAAATTCATACGCAACAATGATATACTTATGTAAAATCATTGATACGCAATTATACATTTATTGCATTCCACAATGTGAAACTAAGTGGTAGGTTAACAAATTATGATCATAATGAACCCTGTCGAGCACAGAAAATTATGAGAGGGGATCATATTATACAGGGCCCCTGAATTAATGTAACAGTTAAAACCTTATTTTTAATTTAAACTAAACCTCTTAAGGGGTCATTGTACTCATCATTATGAACAACTTTTACTATGAGACCAACACTGAAATCGCGTAAAAAAAGCAGCTGATCTCAACATTGTGTTCACATAAATCGACAAAATACTGAACCTGTTAAGGGGTCACTGTACTCATCATTATGAACAAAGTTTACTATGGGACCATCCCTGAAATTGCGAAAGAGAAATCTGCTGCTCCCTATATTTTGTCGATTTATGTGAACAGAGGTAGGGATCAGCTGATTTGTTTTTTCGCAATTTCAGGGTTGGTCCCATAGTAAAAGTTGTTCTTAATGATGAGTAAAATGACCCCTTAAGAGGTTTAGTATAAACTAAGAATAAGGTAGTGGATGTCTTTGTTACTTACCCAAAATAAATACATTTTATGTCGTTTATGTATTTTTATATCAGACCGTACATTTTTCTGGACCATTTCAAAATATACCACAGAAACCACGACTGACTTATGATATAACTTATGGAACCCTAGTTGGTTATAGAAGTTTACTAGAAAACATCCATACAACATTTATACGAAGACCAGAGGGATCCTATGTACTAATCAAAATCTGTTGTAATTTCCAGATGTATTACCACCAGTGCTATTGGTATGGCTGATGTCTGCAGCCCTGGTGTCTGCAGGAGTTGTGAAGAGACAAGCTGATGACCTGGAAGAACAACCCTGTCGCACGTACACGCTGAATGGACTGCTGCACCTGGACTGTTCCAATCGAGAACTAAAGGAATTACCTGATGGATTAGATTTCAATGTAAGTGGTATAGTTTTGAGTAAATTAAGAGCATATGAATATTTAAAAATTTCATAATTTATATTTTACAAATATACAACGTGTATCAGAAATGTGTGGTCATATTTTAAGAGCTCATTTAGGGCATAGCATAGAACAACTTTTACTATGGGACCAACTCTGAAATCGGGAAAAAAATATCAGCTGTTCCCAACTAAATCATCGATGTCGCTCGACAAACTGTAAGGATCAGCAGATTTTTTTTTTCGCGATTTCAGGGTTGGTCCCATAGTAAAAGTTGTTCAATAGCTCTCCCTGAATAAGCTATTCCAATATGACCACGCATTTCTGATACACGAATAAGAAAGGCGGACGGAATCTCGCTAAACAATAAGTGAAGCATCCATAGCTCGCTTAAAAGTACGGGCTGGCACGCACACATTTACATCCATAGTATGCCAAAAAGCCGCGATTATGCAAATAATCTCGTGTGACGGTACTCATTGTTGTAGTGTCACAAATAAAATAACAGTATAAATCTGGTGTGTTAAAATGCTTTAGAAATTATAGTATTTTTGTATTTTTAGGAAAAAAAACAGTGCTTCAGTCTTTGTTTAGCGAGATTCTGTCCGGGATATAATAGTAATGTTTTTCTGTATTCTAAAAATAATTGACTTTCACATTGTTATTCATTAGTTTTGAAACTGTTAGCCCTAACACTCACTAACGCAATATTTATATTTTAAAGTTAAAGGGTATTATTAAAAAAGTTTAAATATGATTTTTAAACACAGTTTAATGTCATACTTCATACATAACATAAAACGGAGTTTAAGCCTTATTTAAACTAAACAACTGATAAACCCGATTATTTTATAAGGTGTTTTGTCTAAGATTCAAAGCGAGATTCGTAAAATCGCCTTATACTGTTACGTGAATATATCTTTTGAGTAATCTAGACTGTAGAAAGCTCTTTAATACCTAGTATTTTTAAAGCTAAAGAATCATAAAATATATAAAAAAAGCTCCGTCAAAATTCTAATTTTACAAGAAAAATTCTGATTTATTTGCTACGCTCATGCATCAATTTATATGAATTAAACTTTCGACACGACACCACTCTTTCATAGTCTGTTTTATAGATATCAGTCTCACTCAACACATCATCATCATCATCATTTCAGCCGAAAGACGTCCACTGCTGGACATAGGCCTCCCCCAAGCATCGCCACAACGACCGGTCCTGTGCCTTCCGCATCCAGCGGATTCCCGCAACACATCTATAATTATTATTAATGTAATAAAACAGATTATATATTTATTCATGCATGACGAATTGTACGATATGTATAAATTGATCGAAATCTGAATATAATTAAGTAGGTTTTAAGAAAAGTAAGCACTATCTATAGGTATTTATTACATCTAATATTTCTGGAAATAATATATATTCAAAACAAAAAATATATAACAATTTCTTAGGTTTTCGCGATCACTACGCATTATAATAAAACAAGTTTAACCGAATTACATCGCGTATATTCATTAAATTGGTTTTGCTGACGTTTCTAAAGCTTTGTAGCGTTCGTGGTCGCTGGAAGACTAAAGTCAAGAGTCTTTACAGATATTTCTAAAAAACTGTTATAATCTTCCGTATATTTTTTATAAATTAAAAATATATATTAATCAACATAATTACAAAATGTTCGTAGATTAACAATATTAACATAACTTTACTGTTTTATTTCAGGCTCAAGTGCTTCTGTTATCAAGCAACAACTTTTGGACATTTCCGCCACAGTTACAGAATTTTACACGAGTGGTAACGATCGATCTATCAGGAAATCACCTCAGCCATTCTATTCCCAACTATTTACAAGACTTGATCAACCTTAGCACGCTTAATTTATCCAATAACTTATATGACATTTGGACAACTAATGACCAAATAACATATACCATCAAAAACCTAGACTTATCGAAAAACAAAATAAATATCATCGATGAAAGAGCATTCACTACGATGCCCTACTTACATTTCCTCGATTTATCAGAGAACAGAATCAACGATTTGCCGCCTGGAGTATTCTCTGAAGCGCACAACTTAAACACTCTCATTTTATCCAGAAATTACTTTTCCGACGTGCCCGCTTTCCAATCTCCTTCTTTGCGAAGTCTACACTTGAGCAGCTGTCAAATCGCAAATATAGACGTCGACTCACTCGTTGGAATGGGCTCGCTCTTGGAAATCGACTTGTCTATAAATCAGCTTGAAGAGATCCCGGACAACCTCGCCTCGTACACACTACAAGAACTAAATTTAAGTTATAATTCAGTAAATACTTTGAAAGACGGGACCTTCTCGTCGCTACCGCATCTAGCGGTATTGGATTTGAGAGGGAATGAGTTCAGAGATGTTTGGTCGACTTCACACTTTTCTTCAAACCCGTTTTTGAGGGAAGTCTACGTGAAGGGAAACCGTTGGAGCTGCGAGGGTTTCAGCGTCAATCTTTTGCTAACTTATGAATTTTTGACAAAGGAGCCACCTAAGATCGCTGACAGAGAGTCGCTTATTTGCTACTCACCATCGAACGTGACGCAGTTGAGTTGGCAGCAGGCGTACATTCAGACGTGGCACCCGGTGGAGTCCAGCACGCCTTCATTTACGACATTTGCGGTTATGATAGGTGTTATTATCGGTATAATGTTGACTTCGTGCGTGTGTCGCGGTCTGGTGGCTGTCAGTAGGTCGGACCCAGTAAGGCCACCCCCTGAGACAACAGTTCTGAATCTCAACGGTACAGCTACCCAGCCTAGAGTCGAATCAGTTATATTACGGGTGCCTTTACGTGAGGATCTTCCACCGAGCTACGACGAAGCGTTGCTGATGCCACGTTTGAATTCCTCTTTCCATTCTTTGCCAGATTTTGTGGATGAAGAGGAACCGAGAAACTATCGTAGATCCAGATCTATTGGTGACCTAACAGAAACTAGGCCAAGGGTTGCTGATAGACGGTCTTTGAGACGTCCTGTTGAAATTCATACTAGAATTACGATTGATGAATGAAGGGATATTTTAGCTCATCAAATCCAAAACATTGCCTGAGAGCGTTGGGGTTGGTTTACAGTCAATATTTGTTTGAAAATAAGAATTTGACACGCTCTGACTTCCCGCTGATCCCAGTAACCCAATCCACCCATTGTCTACACCATGAGCGGCTTCTGACTGAACAGTCTGAAGTAATGACTATCATATAGGTACGTCGATTTTAAATGGGTTAACAAATGTAGATAAATTATTTATTTTTAAAATAACTTTAAAGATTATACATATAGACATGTGTTTAGGAAGATTATGTTAATGTTAGTAAGTCTAATCTAAGCTTTTTTATTTAAGTTATTTGTACATATAATTATTAGATTAAATAAATATTACGTGTAAATTGCAAGTTGTTATTTGTTTTTTTTTTTCAATTCTAAGGAAAAAGTGAAAATAGATACTGGGAGTGACATCTATTAACTGTTTTGCGTACTAACAAAACGGGCAGTTCAGTTGGGGCAGTAGTTTCAGAAGAAGTTCGTAATGATGTAAATAGATGGCGTTTTCATCAAACAGAAAAAAGCGGCAAAAATGTTTTTTTTACTGAAAATAGAACAAAATTGATGTAATATAATTTCTACTCACAAGAATGTCTGTTACAATAATATTTATTTATTTATTTGACACTAAATAAGTTCATAATTTTTTGAAAGCTCTGTTTTCTAAACTAAGCTATAATCTAGCCTGTTTGTCAGAAATCAGTTAATATGACACAAGTTTTAAAACAGATACCTAAACCATCGCTGTTTTAAGTGTAGTTACCTAGGTAGTCAAAAAAGTACCTATACAAGTTTATTAAAAAATTAAGGTCATCCCTTATTAAAGCCACATGTCAAGTTTTATTATCACTAAAACAATAATTAAAACGAGTAATAGTATTTTGAAGCAAATACTATTCACTTAGGTAGGTATCTACATAATCTTCACAGAAATGCTTAGGAATGGCTTAAGTACAGATTACCGCGCCCCTTAGCACATACATGCTTTCGCCATTCTTATCATCAATGATAACACGTCATGATTTTGAGTCACACAATGTAATCACTCCGTAGGGACAACACGTCTAAATAAAAAGAACTGTTTCAAAAACCACAGATTAAGGTGTTTACTTTCGTACAAAAAGTGTAGATAAGTGAAAAGGTACAGATAATGTGAGTTACATAAATGAGTGCTAAATTAAACTGTGTAGAAAAGGTATGTACTATTTTTTTTATTTAGAAAATATCAAAGTGTCGGCCATTGTGGAAATGGCAGGAAAAGTTTATCTGAAAAATAATATGAGATATCTTGAATTAAATTTTATTCGTAGAACATTTAAAGAGGCTTAATCAGATAGTAAACATTTTCCTGCAATTGATAGGATACTATAAAATAAGTTGATACTTAACTTGCTATTAAATGTACATCTGGATAACCAGGTCAATAATCACTTGAAACTGCCCATAAACTGGTGAAAACTACTTATTTATTATACTATTCGTTCAACCAGTAACTTTCTCAATATATAACTAGCTGAGTTTCATCATTAAAACATATAAAAAAACTTTTATTCCTTCTGCATTGCCTACAAAAAATTGTTATTTCCTACCAGCATGATTTACATGAAATAACAATTTCTGGATTTCGATCATTAACATTTCTCTTGCCCTAGATAACTAATTGTTGGCTTTATCAACAACACCTGCAAAATCCCATAACTTTTCTGCCATTTATCCTGAATTTGCTTCACGTTTTCGATACAGATACGCAAAGTCGACCCAAATTTAAGTATCCTACTGTTTTATCAATAGCTAGCTGATAACAAAGATAAAATTGTTGTATGTACTAATGCAACACTTATTCATGGTACGAATAGTTTTTTGATTCAGCTATTTAGTCTTCTTTGTAATCCGTTTTGGAAGTGAGTGCGTGACAAGAAATTTGAGTGAGCAGGTGTTCAAAGTGGATCAGTTTTCCTTCCTTGTGATATGAAGAAGTACACATGAGAGTCTGGGATATACTGCTGTTTATCTGGGTGTATTTAGGTATCATTCATATTTTTGTGCTGCAGGTAATCGTCCGATATCAGGGTTGCTAAGATTAAAACAGGTGTTGTTACAAAAATATCGGCAATTAATAGTTTTTGACAGTTTTTTAACGGATAATTAATCGATCAATTGATGGTTATGATACGTTTTAGCTTTTGGACACCATGAAAGCAATAAATGATTATGATTATAATAGTTTTATCTATAAATAAGTCTCACTCACAGTGCCCATTTTTCATTCTATAGTCTTAATTCTTTATTGTCCACAAAATTACATTGATGCAGTTAATGAAAAATGGGTACACAGGCGAGCTTATCTCAAATATGAGTTCTCGAACAGCAAACCTTAGAGTGAAAGAGAAAATTTAGTATAATAAGGACAGGAACAAATGCAACACCAAGAGGTCGTCGAAGTAGTCTCCCCAGTATTCGGAAAAAGTCCTTAGAAGCTTGAAGCTTCCTATTTTGATATTTACCTAGTGTGTAGATGCATTAAAGTCCCAAACAAATTATAAGCATTTAATAAAAATTAAAAATTCCAGAAAACCATAATTAAAACCATCCATTCCATTTGCCTGAAAAATAAAAAATTAATAAAAAACTGCATCCCATTTTAGCAGCCACTTAACTTTTTTATTCCTGGATCTACCTATATACGAGTTTAGTGTTTAAGACTGATGACGAGTTAGGTGACATGTTAATTAATTATTTATTTATTCTTCTTCTTCTTCGTCGTTTCGCTCTTGACAGAGCGGTCGTGGCCATCATGTACCATTGCCGGGGGCTGCTGTAGCTTGCCTCACGATGCCTCGCCACCTTTCCCTGCTTTCGGTTAGTCTGGTGCATTCATGCAATGGCCGGCCCACGGCAGACTTAATTAAATCAGTCCATCGCATGGGAGGCCGTCCACGCACTCTTGAGCCCTCTATTCTGCCCTGTATGACAAGTCGCTCTATAGAGTCGTGACAACGCCGCGATACATGGCTGAAAAAATTAAGAATGCGGTATCGCACCAAATTTGATAGACGCTGCTTGATGCCAAGGTCTTGGAGTATGGTATTTATTTATTACAAAATTAAAATTATGACTCAATTAAGAAAGATTTATTTAATGAGTAATGTACAAATTGTAATAGTATCTGATTCACTCTGTCTGTATCACACATCGACAGACGATGTGAACAAACTAACAATTCAGGATATCAATTTCATTGTTATTTTTCACGCCTTGATACGTTCCTTCCATCAAAGCTCTTATTAATGAGAATTACGTTATTGCAAAATTCTTGTATAATAATAGGTACAATGATAACGTTTATCCGATCAAAATAGAATTGTTTTAAATTGGTATAGTTCTTAACCTTTTTTTGTCTCCATCTTTTCAGGCCGTAATGATATCGAGACGTAATGGTTCGATTACCCATGACACTATGTGTTCTGCTGCTGATCAGTATAGCGAACGGAGACTTTGACAGAGGGCTCAGTGATCTCTGCTATACATGCACTTGCAATGCTGACCAAACGATTGTCGACTGTTCACACAGAGGATTAACTGAATTACCAGATGGATTTAGCAGTCAGGTATTTTGATGATATTTATAACTTTTGTCAAATCCACGATTGTTTTTATCTAATTTACATAACTTATAAAAATATCTCCCATGTGAATAAACAGTAAATACTTCTTCCACAACGCTTACTCGGCTTCTTCACTAATAATCATAATAATTTAAACATTTTCAGGTGTCGACGCTGAATATTTCGAATAACGAGATTTCCGCATTTCCCAAGAACCTGCATAAATTTTACAATCTAGTCAGTTTGGACGTAAGTGGGAATCGTCTAAATGAAATACCTAAAAATGCACTACACAACCTCACAGCCCTTGAAGCACTTAACTTATCCAGAAATTATTTCGAAACATGGCTGAATCTTAATCCCACCGAAGTGTTCCAACCAACGACAAATCTTAAGATATTGGATTTATCTTATAATAAATTTACAACGCTGGGTAACCTTGCAAATCAAGAAATGATAATTAGTCCTTCTTTAGAAACTTTGATATTGGAGCACTGTGAAATAAATTCCATACACGGAAGATCTCCTTTGAGTGGTCTTATTAATATCAAGGTTCTTAAACTAAATTCTAATCCTTTAATAAGAATACAGAGTCTAATATCTTCGACGTTAAAGAGTCTCGATGTCAGCAACTGTGCTCTCAGCACAATAAATCACAACGAATTAATGTATTTACCATCCTTGATTTACTTGAAGATGTCTCATAACTATCGCTTGGAGCTATCGGATACCGCATACAATTTATTTTCAGACTCATTAAGATATTTAGACATATCATACTGCAACGTTTTACAACCAAATCTGCAAGGTTTTCCTAATCTAAGAAGAGCAATCCTGAACCACAATATGGTGAGATTTCTAAGAAGTAATGAGTTTGTGAATAATACTATGTTGGAATATTTAGATTTATCTTACAATAACATCGGATCGCTGAAAAGTGATACCTTCCGAGGACTGACTTTGATAAAATATTTAGATTTATCTTGGAATGAAATAGCGACTATACCAGAAGATACACTGTTAGAAATGCCGTCTTTAACACAAATGAAATTATCTCGAAATTACCTTACGAAAGTCGGTCATTTGAAATCTAACTCAGTGACTGTCCTCGATATGAGTTTCTGCGAAATAAGCAGTATTGGGAAAGATTCTTTAGAAGGACTGCAGAGTCTTGTGGACTTAGATTTGTCCAGAAATATTTTATCACATATACCCGATAGTATATCATCTAACACGTTAAAGTATTTAAACTTAAACTACAACAGATTAAGTTTCGTGAATAATTATACCTTTTTCATGTTACCACGACTTATAGGATTAAGTGTTATTGGAAACAGATTTACTACAATCTGGAGAAGATCATATTTTGAATCAAATCCCTATCTAGAACGACTCGATTTGAGTGATAACATGTGGAGATGTGACTGTAATGATGGAAACATGTACGATTTTTATGAATATGTCACTCTAGAACCTAGTAAAAAGGAAGAATCTTACAATCTGGTATGTAACAGCCCGATGACTTTGATCGGACAAACATGGTTAGAGGCCTGTTATTTTGTTTGGAATCCCTCCGAAAAAGTACCAAATCCAGACGGTTTAATATGGTTTATAACTATTATGATTGTAGGGTTAGCTTTATGCCTCTTCTTAGTCAACTGTATAAGAAGAAATATGAAGCGTCGCTTAGCTGTTATTCAAGCTGAGAGAGAAAGACAAGTAGAAGAAGCAAGAGATCGATTGAGACAGCTAAGAATGCGTGCAGAACAAGAAGCTTTGTGCAACACACCAGATCCACGAGATCTGATCGCACCACCGTCTTATGATGAAGCACTCTCGATGCCAAAATTGAATGCATCATCTCATTCCCTTAATGAAGCAGGTACGGGTAAGACCAGGAGAAAGAGGGGGCGGAGGAAAACTAAGTCCAGTGGAGATTTATTGGAAGAAACTGAGAGAAACGGAGATCTTCCTGTGTTAGATGATGTTGAACTGTCTGAAAATCCAGATGATCGTCGACGACAAAGACCGAGGAGACAAATAAGCCGATACGGCAGCCACGAAGTAGCAGAACTAGAGCAGTCACCCGGTGCTCGTCGTAGGAGAATGTCTGAATATAATGCAGATTATAGTTCTCAGAATGGTGACAGTGTAACTGTTGAAATTCAGGCAGAGTTGGAAAGACCCTTGCGTCCCCGAAATCGAAGGTATTCTAATGATGAACTGAGGGAAAGTGACTTTTGATAGAGATTACCATTCTTGAATATACGTACTTAGTAGTAATTTAAAAAAACCTTTTGGTACCTATGTTATTGGTTAAGTTAATTTAAGAATTTTATTATTAATAAATGTGTTATATTCAATGAGTTTATATTGTCCATTTTCGTAATACCTTTATTTATTTTTTTACTGTGCAATCATTTTATGTATCACACAATATTGAGTATAAACTCTGTATCACGTATAAGACCAAATCAGCTGATAGGTAGATAGAAATGGCACATTGGTACCCATTTTCTTGTAGGTACGTATACCTACACCACACTATACAAATTTTTATTTACATCCACAGACAAAGTAAAAACTATAGACGAAGTGCTGCAAAAAGTCATAGTGAAGCCAACAAAACCGTGCTTCTCCGTGTACAAACCAGCGCTCACGGGCACACATCCACATCAAACCTTGCTTACCGCTCTCAGTACACACATGTCGCGGCATCGTTCAGTAAACATAGCCAAAAACAATTATCTTTCAGGTAGGTGTGTTTTTGCGTGAGCGCTGGTTTATACTCCGACGAGCACGGTTTCGTTGGCTTCACTATGAGTGTTCGCAGCACTTCGTCTATACTGTATTAACTGCACTTACTTTCTCCGAGATTTTTCCCAGTTATATTGGGGTCGGCTTCCAGTTAATTACACTTTATCTCTTTGTTACCAACAACATTGAAAGAGGACAGGAAATATTAAGAACTGTCAAATTAGGCCCTTGTAATTTACGTGAAAATAGTCGCGACCTAAATAATCAAGTTTACTAAATTGACAGGATTAAATACTATCTCCTATCCTTTTATAATGTTTTAGTAAGAGTAAGACCTATGAGACTGAATTGGTTTAGTTTGTAAACATCAGAACCAGCAGCGGTGTTCACCGATACCTATCTAGGTAATTAAAAATGTTATTGGAACAAATAAGGATCTCAATTTCAAGAAGATATCAAACCTTAGATTTTTATAATTCAAACTATTGACTATTTACCTATTTAGTAGGTACACCTAAAAGCTGAGGTAGGTATCTTTGGAGTTGCCTATATATTTTATACTCTAAGATACATTATTAAGGGGAATGTAACAGCCAAGAGGCGCGCGCCCCCATCAGTAAAAAAAATATTATTTGCTGAACCTAACCTAATCGAAAATTAGTTTTTAACAATTGAAGTACAGGTAACCGCTGTATAGTTTAATCAGAAACTACTAACTCTGTAAATTATAATTCGCTGTAGTTGTAGATAGAAAAAGTCCGAAAAACGGCCACTTTTGGCACTTTTTCTATCTGCAACTACAGCGAACTGTATTTTAAAGAGTTAATAGTTTCTGGTTAAACTACAGTACGTCCTGTACTTCAATTGTTAAAAACGAATATTCGATAAATTATGTATTCAAAGAGTGCAATTTTTTTACTGATGGGCCGTCACTCGGCTGCTACATTCCCCTTAAATAGTAGCAGAGGAATGCAGAAAGCTGAAAGATTGTCATTATAAAACTTAACGCAAGCGCCATCTATTGAAAATCAACAGAACCCATTATGAAGTAACTGCCAAAAAAGCAGAATAGATGTCACTACCGTATCTGAACTGAACTGTTGTGTCTGTTCTGTACTGTATCTAATTTGAATTTGTATAGCAAAATACGTAATAATGACAGTTGATCATATACAATCAAGAACATTATATAATATGTATGTATTACACACATTTTTAAAGATTCATGTATATAATATAAATGCATACACCATAGGCAGAATTCGTTATTGTGACATTAAATTTGCCTACGTCTATATAAAAAACATGATCTATTGTAGAAATATGAGATTCCCAAAGCATGTTGCCTGTTGCCTGGGTCTGATATAATTCGTATTTGAAAAACTGTAGATAAGCAAGAAGTAGGTACCCACTTCCCATGTTAGACTAATACGAGAGTGGGTAAATTGATGTGATGGATGAGGTTTGGCTTTTTCTCTTCCATGACATTCCAGTCCATTCAATGGTTGTCTGGAAGAGATCGCCGTGGAGCGATAAGACCGCCAGTTGTACACTAGCGCATAAGTAGTTATTTAAGAAATTAATATAATCTTGTTGTGCAATAAAGAGGATTTGTATTGTATTGTATTGTTGGAGCCGAATCAGCTGTCTTTTTATCTGAGTGTGGCCTCCAGGGAGGCGTTCCTATCCTGATAGGAGACTGAAGTCATACAAAAACAATTATGTTTTCGCTTCTATTTTTAAACAATAACGAGATTTATGAGTACTTCTGTCTGTTTACGCAGATTGTACTTTATTTAATGTCTCATTGTACTGGATCAGGACAGGGTCAGGGCGATTAAAACAATAAAAAACTTGATTCAACCATTTATATCGTAAAATAGTTCGAAATAAAAATACATTAAATTTATATTCGCTTACTGAACTATTTATTGTTCCGTTTTGTTCATTATTCTCAAAAAATCTGATTTTTATAAAAAATGTTGATACGTTTAACTATTCATTAAGATAATTTAAATTAGGTCAGTAAAAGCATCATAAACATACAGAGCTTAATAAATTTAAAAGCATCAACTTAGTTACAAAATAAAATAAACTCAAATAGGTATAAAGATCTACGAAATATACATTAAAAGAATTTTAATTAGTTATATACATACATAGAATGGTTCAGATTACTTAAAATAAATGGTATCACATTCTTAAAGTCTAAATTCAATAAAATTACTAAGGAACTTATGCTTAGCCAGACCATGAAAGAATGAATCTCTCTACAGAAAATGAGAAAACAATAACTAAACATAGCCAGTTGGACCTTATGTTGTTATACATACCTAATTGTTTAGATAAATATTCTCAGGGTAGAAGTAAGTACACAACCATTGAAATTTAACAATTCAAGAATTGTACCCCATTATACTATACAAATAGATAACGCAGGATAAACGTACCGAAAAATACAGAACACAATGTTTGTACAACAACATGAATCGGTCGTTTCGTTACTCGCATCATCGTAGCTCCTCTACGATATGAATTTCATGTATTACTAACAAGACTTCTACAACTATCATGAACATGGCAACACTTTTTACACGTATAAAAATATTTTTATTACTTATTGCGCAATATATTTTTTATAAATATCCACTAACAAAGTTAAAAATAAAGGCACTGTCGACTACAAACACACTTTGGCAGCAAAAGTTCTAGACGTACACACGTTCGAACGAATCGACTTCAATCCTTCACACTCGAGATTTGACCTAACTACACACACAATATAATCACAGAATTTCGCCAATAGTGAAGTGTTTGTTGTTTGACACTGATTTACATGAAGTGTTATTGTCCTTCCAACTGAGGCTGGATTTCAAGTGGTCGACTTGAGCGCGTCTGACGGAGTTATGATGATATCTCCAGCATTCGACCTACTTCTGGTGACTAGTACCGGTGTTTTGGGTTTGGGTGTTTCCGTCATCTTTATGCGAACTCTTCCCATGTCGGGTGAGTACACTGGAACGTATTCACGGGATGGTGATAGGAAATCAGAATCAGTGTTTTGGTCCCCATTTATTAGTGGATGGGATATATCAGAGTCACCTGTGCCGTTTAGTTTAGGGGTGTCATCATCGTTAATTGGTACAAAAATGTCTTCACTCGATAATGAATTCGTATCCTTTGGTTCTGAACCAAACGAGGTCTCATGTTGTTGTGGTTTATCATCTACTAAATTATTATCTCTTGAGCTGCTCTTATTTTGATTCGTATCCCTTGGACTATCAGTTCTCACACCATTATTGTTACTATGGTTAACACCATTACCAAGTTCTCGGTTTTCACTTTTCTTCTGAGGTGTCTCGTGTGTAGGCACTAGTTCATATTTTCCATTAACTTTTTTATCAACAGGACCCTCTAATCCACCGGCCGGCTTGCCCAACAGCGATTTATTCATGTCGACCATTTCTTTTGATGCCTTTTCGACATCCCTCTTTTGTTGCCGTATAAGCCTTCTATCTCTTCGTTTTCTCATCTGTCCTTTGATTATTGCAAATCCAATTAACCCTACTAGCAATATTACAATAATTGCAATGCAAATATACGTGCCTGTCTTATGAGGAGCTTGACTTTCATTTTCAGCTAATATTTGTCCATGGACTTCAGATGCCTGTGTTACTCGAATTTGTTCAGACACTGTAGTGTCACGCGGGGTCGATGATGTTACAATTTTCTCAGTCGTAGCTTCCGGAGCAGACTCAAAGTTCCAGTTAGCTCCACCTTGGTAGACTGATGGAGGTTCAGGAAAAGGAAATTCGGTGCTAGTTTTGTTCTCTTCCTCAAAAAGTTTATGAACTGGCTCTGTGTTTAACTCCTCGTAGGCTGTAGTCGTTGTCTCATCGGAAATGTGATCCACCCCAGAACCAATAGCATAAAAACCAGACCCTTCTCCGGATCCTTCAATCGGATCATCAGTGGACTGCTCATTATTAGCGGCGATAACTTCATCAGCTGCTAACAAGTCTTCATTATGTTTACGCTGCATTTTAGGTTCCATAAATATGATCATAGTCGTATGTTCGGCGTCACCATCACCTGAACCCTCTATCTGGCTATAAGGTGACGGTGAAGAGTTGTGCCCCACTTTCAAGAACTGTAGGTGGTCATCATCTTCTACGGCAGCGCTTCCTTGTATTACATTGCCGTCTTCTAAATCACTTTTAGCTACTAGTGGCATAGATTTTAAGGCAGTAGTTTCTTCTCCAATTTGAACGGCATCAATAGGTTGATCACCCATCATCATATCCAGGAAACTATTTTCCGTTTTAGGCACTTTGCAAATATCTTTCATTTTTAGTTCTAACCAGGATTTCCCTTTGAACTTAGTAGGTGAAGCACATTTGACATTATCTATGTAAACGTTTGCAATCAGCAAACGATCGCGTGCCAATAAGTTTTCACATGAACAATCCAAGGGATTTCCCTCCATTTCTAAATGCTCCAGACCAGCTAATTGTCCTAGATCTGAAGGCACATCTTTCAATAGGTTGTTAGTTAAATCTAATGAACTAACGCTTGAAGGTAAATGGACGAAGGAAAGCTTTTGTATCCTGTTATTTGCTAGATTTAGATGAACAAGTTTCTTAGCGTTGTGGAAGAATTTGTTCAGTGTTTGAATACCGTTAGTGGAGAGATCCAGCGTGACAACTTCTGTAAGCCGGTCGAGCTCGTGGTTGACTTTTGTTATATTGTTGTGTGACAGATCGAGAATGTTTATGTTGTGATGTTTCTGGCGGAGAGTAAACTTGTACAATTCGGGGAGACTGCTGCAGGTGGCACGGTGAAGGCCATCTCTTGTGGTGTTGCATACACATCCGTCGGGGCATACAGTTGCTAGGGTTGGTGCGATCAGCACTGATAGTGCCAGGAAGAACGCCGATCCACGAAGCCAGGTCATCTTGACTTGAACTCAGCACCTGGAATCAAGGGAAAGAAAAAAATTATACTACGCTGTTATCGAAATTCTACTTAATATTAAATTAGTCATAGATCGTGAAATGGGCGTTGTTGCCTTTAACAACGATTGTGACGCTAAAATGACGTGCGGTAAATACCGTCCCTATGTTTTAGCGCTAATCTGTTGGTCACATGGTTTGAAATTTCAGCTACAAATGCACTGCATACGTGTTTTATAAATATTTATCAATGCAACGCAAACATGACTGTAGAACAAGGTGAAATACGCAGCAGAGGTTTAAACTCATAGGTAGGACAACCGGCCGGTCATCTTGCTATTATATAAATCACAACATCCCTGCTCGCAAACTGTCATCTAAATATAGGACAGTATAACATACGGGCAAACGGTCCCCTGCGGTCTATTACAGTCTCCACCTCTCCAATTATTGCAACTGCAGTTAGCCGGCAATTTGAATCTACGAGCTTCCTTTCATTGATAACGGCCATCTGGACTACGTTTTAACGTCTTTTTAACTACAACTTCTGAAATGCTAGAACTGGACTGCATTTCCCAGCCGGCTTCGACTGTACTTTATTACTCTCCATGTTCTTAGGTTTTATATAACTCGAATCTTATACAGCTATTGTATTATCATTGCCGATCCAAACTTTATATTTAGTAGGTAAATTACATTATTGTTTACATAAATTAACGATAGAAAACCTCGACCTTATGATCTTCAATAATTTTGCATGCACGATAGACTTCTCTATGGGTGCGCTGACTTCATACTATTTAGCTCTGACCTGTAATATTTATTATTTAAAATGTTCAAACTAACGCGAATGTAAGTAACCATGTTTTAATTCACTTAAATATAAACGATCAGCAGCAATTTTCATATTCAATGTTTAGGTTTTAACATTGTCTTTTGTAAAGGGTTTTACTGAATGATGTCATTGAAATATAAGAAAGCGCACTTTGATACTAAGGCGGCAGAAGGTAGAGGATCAAGTATTGTGGCGCAACTTGGGAGAGGCCTATGTCCAGCAGTGGACTGCGATACGCTGAGTTGATAGATTGATAGATTGACACTTTTAAAGGACTACCAACCAGCAGTAAGTTACTTTGAGTACTAAACCAACACTCAAAGGCTGATAGAGTGCTGAACTAAGGCCTGCCCGTACTCTCTGGGGCAGTTTTCTTCTTTTATCCTGTCAATATGAGCTACATGATAATAGACCAGGCCGTGGGAAAAAGATTAGCGAGTCAGCAGATTGGTAGCGTGGCTGACTGTCCAGGGTGCGCCAAACGATCAATTAAATATCGTGTTTTTTTTCGAAACGAACTAAAGGCCCATTTGCCTATAACAACTGCAATACCACCTACTACCTAGGCTGTTGCCTTAATGGTACCGCAAGTCGGTTCGCCAAACTGAGACATGAAGATGGAAAGTCTCATGTGATTGTAATTTCACCGGCACCCATACCCTTCAGACCGAAACACAGCAATGCAAGCATCACTATTTGGCGGAGAAGTAGTAGGATCGTCACTCGAGGAGGCTCTTTTAATGCCCTTCTGGGGCTGATTATAATATTTCTTTTGATGATTATTTATTCCCGTAATCATTTTATTCCTGAATATGTTAATGAATGTGTTCCTTATTTCTAAATTTGTTCTATTTTCGTCCGCGTAATAACATCCTCGGTGCACTTGGCCGCTCGAAGAAGTGGTTCAATGTTACCCTGCCAGGAAGCGGTCGGTTAACCATTTGTGCGAATGTGACGCCCAACGCTGCGGGGGCGTATTGTTTGGCCCCCAAGGAACGACATTGGGCAATAGAAGACGAATATTTTTAGCTTTCATGTGAATTAACTTTGATTAGGTTTCAAGGCTCAATGCAGGTTTGAAGAATTTAAGTAGGTAGAATTCTGAATGCATTTAGGACTCAACAAATGGCAGTCGATTCCCACGCTAGGTAGTTTGAGAAAGGTTCTACATTTTTAGACACGTAATTTTGGTTTTATAATATTTATGTATTAATGACAAATTCTCCTAAAAGACTCCTTTAAGTAAATTTGTAAAATAATAATGTGTTAGTGGGTTTTTACTTAGCAATACCTACATTAACTATTTGGGAAATACCGTAACGTACTTATTTAATGAGAATTACTCAAAAGCCTAAAAGCCTTTAAGTCTTTTGTCGCAGCTATCATTAAGAGGTCGTAACTGTAAGCTGCATTCAATTAATTTGCATCTCTTAAGAAATAGTTGCTAGATGTCAATCTGAAAAATCTCGATAACAGTATAATCTCGATAACAGTACAATTTAGTATACGTATTATCATTCGAAACTACTTAAATCAAATTCTGTTTTAAAACATGACAAACACTGGTCATGTACTGTTGTCGCAAAGAATATTATGCAACAACCAGAAAAGGGCAATCGAGACCTTTACGCATATCAATAAAACGGAATACATAAGTAAATTACTCACTCATTGATTAAACAGGTCTCTGTAAGTAATATATAAATTCTTATATGGAAATAACATATTTAAAGGGTTGAATATAAAGATGAAAGGTCTTGAGTGTCTGACTCACAATATCAAGGTTGCATCTGCAGACTGTGTGACCGTGGGTCTGAAATGTCATACGTCTATCACAGCAACAAATTTAGAGTGCGATATTGAAGAATGATTTGCAATAAAAGCAGCACATATTATCATCATTTCAGCCGAAAGACGTCCACTGCTAGACATTGGCCTCCCCCAAGCAGTTTGGGGGATATGCCATAATCGCCACTCTTGGCAGGCGGGTTGGCGATCGCAGTTGGTGGGTTAAATACTCAGAGAACGCTGCTGCCCATCCTCCGGTAAATCCCTTAGTCGCCTTTTACGACACCCATGAGAAGATATAGGTTGGTGCAATTCCTTACGTCCGGCACCACACGGCACATTACTGCGAGTGACTTTGTTTGCATTTATTGCAGAACGAATATTATTCTCACTATCCTTTTGTACAATGTTAAAATAACTTGTAACTCTAGCCATCGAGAGTACTACAGAATTTAAAAAACAAAATATCTACTTATATGATAAAATAAGTGTACATATGAGCAAACATTGCATGCACCTATTTTATTTCAAAAAGCCATACACGAATATGATATTTAGTTATAGGAATGAATTCGCGGTCAATGCTGTAAAGGTGTAAATCAAAACTCATTCAACGGCTGCTTATTCGGATTCAGTCAGACATACAAAAATTATGTAAGCTGTTGGCTTTAAAATTTACATATTTTATATTGTCCCCGACAAGTCTTTAAAAGAGCATCGAGTGTACAGACATGGTCTCATAACAGACGTATTAAAAATGGCCGACCTTTAATGCTTTATGCAACAGGCGTGCAACTGTCAAAACGACACGACGCGACGCAGTAAAGTGTGAATCGACCTAAAAGCTCTTCCGACGTTAATTTTAAAGAGCTGCCAATTTATTAACCGCTTGTAAATTAATTTTTATTATTTTTGCCTTGGCAGGTGCATTCAGAGATTTATCACAGCCATTTTACGTAAAAGTGAGAACTGCGTGACCAAATAAACCTTCGTTTAATATGAGGCGAGTAAATGTGTTTATTAATATTATTTCGTGGAAGTTTTACGTTGGCTTGAAAAAATATGATTGCACCTTACAATGTTGACTTATTTTCAACGGTAAATCAAAGCTGAAGACGCGTTGTGCAGTGCAGTGAAAGGATTTTGGGAAGAATTTGAATCCTAAAATTTATTCATATAAGTAAAAGATATCCGAAATAAAACTAAGAACCGTTCTTTACAATTTATACGGGATACTTCGCCAAAATAAGGGGGTTCGTGGCTAAGTAGAAACCACGCGGATTTTAGGAACTGCGATGTTAAGCTACACTTGTCGCGGTCAGTCCGTGGGTGACCATTTCGTTGCACATCAAGACCCCTCCGTGCCTCGGAGAGCACGTTAAGCTGTCGGTCCCGGTTACCTTACGAATATTTATGGCAGTCGTTACGGGTAGTCCGAAGCCCGAAAGTCTGACAACTGGTCTAACCTCCGAATGTAGGTATTACCCAGTAACTGGGTTAAGGGGGTCTGATGGTAGTCGCTCCGTGTAGAATACTGATGTTCAGCCGCATCTGGTTAGACTGGAAGCCGACTTCAACATTGTTGGGAAAAGGGCGAGGAGGATGATGATAACATAACATCACGCCTGTATTTCCCCGAAGGGGTTGGCAGAGGTGTATAGTACACCCACATTTCGCCAGTTGTGTTATAAGTCCCATGTAATAGGGGGCGAGCCTATTGCCATTAACCGGGCACAAATCCAGACTCCGGGTTGCTACTGAGAATTTTCTAATGAAAAAATCCAATAACACTTTGCCCGACCCGGGTATCGAACCCAGGACCCCATGCTCAGCAGACGCGCTTGCGACCACTAGACCAACGAGGCAGAAGATGATGAGACTTCACCAAAATAAGAAGGAACATGTTCCTTACATGTTCCTTCGGGTATCATGATACCCGCTACTAAAATGACAGTTGAAGTGATTAAACATGACGTAACAACCTCATCACGACATGTACATCCGAAAGACGATACTAATAAAGTCACCGATACCGATATTACAGCCAAATTTGGATGCCACGGATTGCCATGACAGCGACCATTTTCACAAAAACACCATCAATCATTCTCTTATAGGAAAGCAAAAGGTGAACAATACCATAAAAAGCAATTGGTTTATTATACGACCCTGCCATAATGGTATATTCAACATTGAAATCATGAAAATAGTTATTGTTTTCCTTCTGTTAAGTAAACATAAAGCTGATTGACTTGATTTATGGAATGGCCTCTTTGCATGTGTTTACCAGTGTGTGTACGAGTATATGTGCAATTGCATACATACATATTATGCAGTCGGCCAGCCTTGTGAGTTGTGACTATAATGTAAGCAACATGTACTGTATTGTAGTTCTGCCCTACTTCGGAATTATCTGTTGCGTTATTTAGTAAAAGTTTGATCTTGTTTTTTATTCAAATATTATCGATATGGTTATGATTTTAGTGAATAACTCTCTATAAATATTAAAAGATTCAGCGTAGATTAATTTCTGACCGCCATATTTTTTTTTTTAGAAAAGTGGGTTTCAGAACATTAGCAAAAAATAGATACTACAGGTAGATTCATTTTTAGAAAATAATGATATCTCTACGATATTACTGCATAATAATAATCAAAAATGCATAAATACTGAAGAATACAAATAAAGCAGAGATATTCTAAAATGGAATGCCTCCGCCAAAGGAAAGTTAAACTGAAAGTGATTCAGCGTCAGATTAACGTAGATTAACCGGCAATAAGTGATAAATCATGCAGATCTCAACCATTTGTTATGTGTGTTCACATCCTCATTCATTTCCCACGTCACGTCATGTTGAAGGGCTAAAACTCCAGAGAAGAGAAAATAGTATGGCAAAGGAAATTGAAATACAATAATTTTCACTAGACTAGCTAGCCTTTCCTTAGCAATCTCAGCTATGTTGGGATTGGCTGTGAATTAACAAAAGACTACCAATGAAATCTATAAATTACTAGTAGTTACAGGCATCCATAAGTAAGACTAATTGTTTCCTTCACAGTTTTCACCAGACCATAACGTTCGAAAAAAAAACGCTATCTTTTTAACATGAAAGCGAGTTAATATTGCATTGTCCCCCAATCCTGAGCTATGTTTAAAGTTTCAAGTCTCTAAGCTCGTTATCGAATCGCATTTTTTACTGAACAGACAAACACAGAAAGACAAGAAAGCGAGTTAACAAAATCGTGGTTTTAAAATAGAGCACCCCAAACCTGTACGCTCTCATCTGTAGTACCTATATTTTATCGATAATGATAACTAAAGCAAGCAAAAATATTAGTACCTAAGCTTCAAAATCACGTAAAAACGACCCTAAGTAGTTTTCCATAACATTTTAAAATCGATCTTTAGATTTTTTGTTTCGATATCTACCCAAAAAAAATTAAAATAATGACATATTTTTCCATCACAAATAAGGTCATAATAAATCTACCTTTTAGCTTTTTTATCACCAACTTAATATTGTAAAATAAAACGTCATCGGAAATTCCACAAGTGCACAACAAAGTTAAAACATGTGTATTCCCTAAGATTGCAGATATATTATATGGAACGAACTGGTATTAAATTACACACGTCAATCACATATTGGCGCCGTTCATAGACAAATAAAACAAGGGGGATGTGCTAAGTAGGAACAAAGATTGACACTTCGACATGCGCAAAATGATCACATCTCCGACGGAACGCCCAGAGATTAAAGTACTGCATGTCTTTTTTTTGAGGTTAAATCTTCAATAGGCTACCAGCCTCATGGGGGAGAGGCTGACGCATGTGTACAATTTTTAAGTTTACTAGTGTTACTGCGTGCTTCTTGGTGGGTGTGAGAAAATATGAGTGTGTGCCGTACTTATTATTTTTATTTCAGTGTATGTAAAATAAGTGGGAGAAAAGCGGCGACACACCTAACACGCACAATTATGCACTGAAGGCATATCAGCTTTGTGTATGCAATATATGACGTCACCCGTATTTTAATTAAATAGATACCTATCACGTGGTCTTCAAACTTCAGCAGCGGGTTGATTATTATTATTGTTGATTATTATTTTCAAAGATTTTAAGGTATACATAACCAACCCATTACTGTCCGACTGCTGGGCCCCGCTTCTTCTCAGAATGAGAAGGATTTAGACCTTACTCTGCCACGGTGGCCCACTGCGGGTTGGTGGACTACACACACCATTGAGCACTGTATGGAAAACAGGTGTGCAGGTTTCCTTACGATGTTTTCCTTCAACGTTATAGCAAGTGATAATAAAATTCTGATCCGCATATGAACCCAAAAAGTCATAGGTGCGGGCCGTTTTCGAACTCAGACTCTCCCGCATGAAAGGAAAGCTTAAACCGCTAGACTATCACAGTATTTTTTTTAAACTTTACGATTGTGAAATGTCACCAGGCAATAGGAAACTCTCTTTCTCTTTCCGTGAATGAAAAAAAAAATTTTTTGACAACATCCTTCTGAGAGCCATCACTCAAGTGATTAATTTTTTTCAAAATATTGTTCGAGTCTAGTCTCATCATCTCAGCCGAAAAACGTCCACTACTGGACAAAGGCCTCCCCCAAAGGGTCGTCTAGTCTAAATGTCCTAAATGACACAAATAAACGTCAGAAGGAGCATCGTTTGTCATAATTTTGACATTTACAAAATTAGAACGAGATCAGAATGATGGTATGAACATTTTTAATTACGAGAATAGGTCTTCTGTTCGCTAATTACAAGTTTAACAGTAACCATCTATTTGGCAAGTGCTGTAATTTTAGTAAAATTAACCAATAAACAGCAGCGGTTCTCGCGAATTATAAATACCGGTAGGCCTTAATCGAGTACATAGTACAGATTACAATAATTAATAACTTATTCTTAGTTTAGTAAAGCAAACGATACATCAACAGGTTGGACATGCGAATAGTGAGCATTAGCCGGGGACTGAAGTACTGAACCCGATACCTCTGCCCACTCGACTGCGAACATGCGAAAACTGGATATCGACTATAGTTACAAGTTATATGCAGTTCTATGCGTGTAATGTAAAACATGCCCAAGTTACATACGCAGTGATAAATGATATGTAGCAATATAGCCACAGAGTAGTTAATGATATGGAGTGACAATAAGCTTATTTCTCTCCTCCTTTCGACGCGTCAGCCTGTCATCGTCAATGCCACTGCTGAAGGAGCCAATGACCGTTACAAGGGTATGATAATATTGATGGACAGGCACAGTCAAGCACACATCGACGTAATAATTCAGTATAAGCAGATCCTGTCTTATATGAAACTTAAATACTAAGCTAGTGATTGATCGTACATATTTCTAAAATCGTAGTCATCTTTCTCGGCACTAGAATAGAGTGTGTCATATTTATTGGAAATGATGACTAATCAGTCACCGTTTTTGCGGAGTGTCTGAGGAGAGTGAAACATCTGTCATGGACCACGGTATTGATGAATGCCCCAGGCCCCATACCCGTAGCGATATACATATAGTCGTGCAGGTCGTTTGCAGCGTTCATCTGAACATTATCACTCCATTCTTACATATTCAGGACTAGCAAAAAAATTACTACATGCAAACTTGTAAAAGTATGATTTTACGTTTTATTATAAGCTAAATTAAATTACTGCTCTGTAAGGCCTTCCGAATGTGAAATATCGGTTTTAAGTAGGTCACAGGTCAGTTTGAATATACATGCTGAAATTTGAGTCCCTTAATTCCCGAAAAGGGATCATTGTACTCATCATTATGAACAACTTTTACTATGGGACCAACCCTAAAATCACGAAAAAAAAAATCAAGTGGTCCCTACATTTTATTGATTTAAGTGAACACAAATGTAGGGACCAACAGATTTTTTTTTTCGCGATTTCAGGGTTTGTCCCATAGTAAAAGTTGTTCATAATGATGAGTGCAATGACCCCTTTTCGGAAAATAAGCAATTGAAATTTCAGCGTGTATAATAACAGTGTATTGCATAGAATTACATTCTGTATTACTAAATGGGACATTTTTTTATCGCATAAGATGGCGAAACGATCATAAGACCCACCTGATGTTAAGCTGTTACCTTTGTCCATAACAACTGCATACCACCTTTTTTTTGTTTTCGGGTGGAAATCCTCATGGATACCCTCCGACTGGGGATGGCGGAGGGGTATGTCAGACTCTTACCGACTAAAACCACACGGTGGCCATCCTCTGCACAAAATAGAGGAGCTCCGGGAACTCCATTGGAGCGCACCGGTGCCCCTCTAGTGCTATGCCTTTGGCACGTCCCGGGAAAACAATATTGTTTTCGCCACAGTAGCACGCGACCACCACGTACTGCTGTCCTCCCCAGGGTCGTCTAAAAGACGCCTCGAGTCCCCCCACTCTTAGCGTCCATGATCCCGAAGGTCCCCTGCCAGATGTGGCGGCAGGAGATGCGGCCTGTCGCCCTATCTGGGCCTTGCGCCAGGGCGGTTGCCTCCCCGGCGCCTCCTTCTCCGAGCGGGATTGGCCCTCTCCCGATCTCGCTCTGCGGCCTCCTTCTGAAGCATAACGGTCTCACAGAAGGAAGCCATGGCCCTCCAAGCCGTAACTCTTGCCCAAATGGTATTGCAAATCGCGTTCGCCAAACTAAGACTGAAAGATGTAAAGTCTCATGTGATTGTAATTCTGATTACCCATAGCCTTCGCACCGGAACACAGCAATGCAAGCATCACTGTTTGGCGGTAGAAATTGGTACGGGTATATTACTTCCTCCGACGTTATCAAACAGCTCAATTTGAATATTCAATAGTGTTAAAATATCATGCATCGAATACAGGCTTCCTCACTTATTTCTAAACAAACGGTACATCTAAACGGCTGACCATCTCACCTTCACCTATAAATATTTAGTTTTTATGCACTTGAACCTCAAGATATATTTACGTTAGCTACAACTATATCCATTAACCGGCACGTGGGCCGACAGCCAATAAATCCTGAGATAAATGTACCATCACGTACCTAACGGAACGGTCCCGAGATTTCCCTACCATTACTATTCCTGTAATAGTAATGGTAGGGAAATTCTAGGAAATAGATATTAGATTTAAATTATTTGCACCGATCCGCTGACGTATAACAGCCCATTTTTCCTACTTGCTAGCATTTCACTATCAAATAATATTATAGGAATCTTATTAAAAACAAGCAAACATCTTTTTATATTACACCATCGAAGGCTCAAACTTAAAAAAACAAATAAAATGAACCCAAACACGACAGGGCTATGTTTTGTAGTTGAGAAGTTCTCATTACCACCTTTTGGCTCCATAATTTTTATTTTATTTTATTTATTTGGGAAAACAAACAATTGTACAGTATATATTACTTAGATGGTAAGGTTTAACAACTAGGTTAACGTACAATCCACGACGTTTCCACAAATTACAAAATCATAAGACCAACTCAATGGTACCATGATATTACTTTGTCACAAAACATATATAACTGTCGAAATGTGGGTGTACTATACACCAGACCTCTGCCTACCCTTTCGGGGAAATTCAGGCGTGATGTTATGTTATGTTAAAACTTATATAAGTATGCCAAATTTTAGCTCAATCAGACGTCAGCAACCCCACAACAATTGCTTGGGGGAGGCCTATGTCCAGCAGTGGACGTCTTAAGGCTGAAATGATGATGATGATGAGACGTCAGCAAGTGGCCGAAAAATGGGTTACAAATTTTGAACCGGAAAATCATTCATACATACCTAAATACGAAGCTTGTAAAAATAAACGAATACGGACGGATAAATCCAAACGTACTGGCATTAAGCTGGTGCTAATTCTAGGCCTTAATTATTGAATCTAATTGCTTCAATAAAAATAAAACGATAATAAAAATTATATTATGGAACGATTTATTGCAACAACTTTTATTTCCTTCATTCAGTAACGATTTTTAAGCATAAAATTTTATAGTGAGTGTGTGACTAAAATCGGATATTATAATAAAACAAAGTTCAACCAGATTACATCGCGTATATTATTAAAATTGATTTTCCTGGCGTTTGCGTGTGGTCGCAGTAAGACTTACGGCTAAAATCAATATGCTGTCTATCTAAGATTTCCCCTACTAGAGATAGTTTAACATAATTTGTATGGAGCTTATGTCAAATTTCTATCTCTAGTAGTGGAAATCATGGATAGATCAAAGACATTGGATAGATAGGATATTAATTCTGGCCGTAAGATGACAAGCGTCTTTACAGATATTACCAGTATGATTAGACACCTTTGTATACAGAAACAAGCAGTACCTTTGTACTTGTATTTTCCTAAATTGTATTTGTATTTTTTGTGTAACTTTCTGTGTGCATAAATTGTTAAATAAATAAATATTTCAATATATTATTACAAATTGAAATTTTCCATCTACGGAACAATTTTTATAATTTAAAATCGTTTCGATGCACGCAGTAGTCACTCACAGAAGTATACAGAACGAAACTCAAGCTTTGATCACTGTTGAAAACTAGTTTTGAGTTGAGTTTTGATTTTATAATATACCTTAAGAATAGATTCATTGATCACAGTTCAGCTGAGTGTAGCTTTATTCTAAACTGTGTCCTGCTTAGGTGTTTGAGGAGAGATTTGAGCTGTAATCACTCAAGTACGGTCGAGACTACGCTTGAGTACAGATTTCATTGCTTTTTCAGTTTATATTCGTGTTTTAAGTTGTTATACTATTTAATAATTCTATGTTTATATTTCAATAATCTAAATATTTGACATTTCTTGAACGATTAAATGTATTGTTTTATCTTGTACGTCTGTAATTGAAGTAAAATGTTTGTACGCCGGAAACGGCAGAATATTATGCACATATTATATTTATAACACCATTGATACAATATTTTGACAAATAAATGAATTGAATTGCATTGAATTAAAGTTTATAATGACCGTATTGGAATAAGACCAATGCTCAGGTAGGTAACCATTATATCCTTAAGTAGTTATCAGGTGATTGAAGATCAAACTGATACTTGAGGGACGTTCTGTAATACGGACCACAGTATCATTATGTTTCATAATCCAGTCAAATTTTGTTTTATTATAATGTGTAGTGATCGCGAAAACCAAAGATATTAAAATCGGATAATTGCAAAACTTCACGATACTTCGATTACGGTTCAGTTAGTAGGCCATTGCATGTTTTCGCAATGCGAGAATGTATCACAATAGGCGTCGAAGGTGCATTTTTCAGTCGCGTATTGACTTTTTCATTGATCAGACAGTTTGTAAATAGTTCGCGTTCGAAACAATGCTGTTTAATGACTTCTGTGAAACGCGAAGAAATGAAGTATTCAACTCTGTGAAAACATTATTTTTACTGAAGGTCTACTGCGTAAATAACGTCGTTTAAAAACGTCATTACCACGTTTTTATTAACTCGCTTTTAGTCATGTCTGTCTGTTCGGTACAAACTTTGCAATCGATTTTAAATTAACTTCCCAATGAGCTAGAGACTTGAAAATTTAAACATAGCTCAGAACTGGATGACAATGCAATATTAACTCGCTTTCTTTTTAAAAACGTGTTTCAATAAAAATCTTTTTCATCAAATTATTGAGGATCTTAACATAAGACAGTTACGAATAAATTCATCACCGGTCGTCATCATCCCCCTGTCCATAAATCATTTTTTTTGGGGTCGGCGTAGCATGTCATTTTCTTCCATACATCTCTATCAACCGTCACCTCAGTGTTTAATTTCCTTTCATCCATAAGTATCATCATCATCATCATTTCAGCCGAAAGACGTCCACTGCTGGACATAGACCTCTCAAGCATCGTCACAACGACCGGTCCTGCGCTTCCCGCATCCATAGTTTTCTTTCACATAGTCCATTCATCTTCTCTTTGGTCTTACTCTTTTTTTGTAACCATCCACCAACGGCGTCGCCAGCCAATTTTGCAGGGATAACATGTCCAAGGTGATAGATAGGTAGATGATATGAATTGTATGTAAATTGTATAGAATTTTTAAGTTTTAAACATTCACAACAAGATAATAAATGTCTTAATAAAAACATAATCTTCTTAGATTTTTTGGGAATTATTTGTCAATTGCATTATTAAAATCTTCTAGGTTCTAGGCTCTAGGGGGGGCTGCTCCCCCTTGGCCATGCCCATGCCCATGCTATCCATATTCATACTCAAAACTTTTCTAGTAAAGTGCTCCTCATTCCTGTGCATCAGCCGTCTATGACAGTTTACTGCAAATCAACCTTTCCGTCACTTTCAATGTCCCTCTCTCATACTCATTTATTATCCTTAATTGAATTTATCACCGATAGTGTCTAATGAAACTTAAATTGAATTTTCAAAGTATACTGTGATATCAATCCGCCTAAAATATAATATATCTACTCACAGGAGATCCTGTAATAACTGATATCTAAGAGTAGACGTACATTAAAGTACTAAAATGAAACTATTAAAAAATCATTTGATAGTTCACTGTAACTGGTGTTAATACGTAGCCAACTGTAAAAACTTAAAAGCTATGCAAGTATAGGAGAGTGCAATAATCTCCAGGGTTTCTTTGAAGCTATAAAACACCCAATCAGCTCTTCACTTTCCCGCGCTAACTAATGCCAACTGTTTTATGCGCCCGCGCATGCGTCGTAAAACCCGAACGTTCCCGAGGTGGCTCACACCGATCCGACCGACACGTGCAACGTGACATGTCGTTATAAAGTTTATAGAATAACCATTTGCAGTTCATAGTCTGAATTTCATGTTCTTGGTTGCAATTGTCAGGCTGCTTAAATAATTTAAACTCGTTAAAAAAGAAAAGAAAGAAAGAAAGAAAAAATATTTATTTGCTTCAAAAGTGACGCACAAAATTACCAAAAAATTTAAGAACACAACAAATACAGGTACAGAGCCAAGAAGTGTGGTAATATATGCGTCACATCCGCGCAAAACGGCCACCGCTCAGCATATTGCTGTGCCTCATGCACGGAGCAAAGACACAGCGCTGGTTTTCAGCGACAGCCGGCGTCGACACAAATTCACAATGCAATAATGTAGATCAGTGAGGCGTGATGTTGGTAAATAACCATAAAAAATAAATAAGTAAGATTATTATATATTTTTAAACAGTTAAACAGTTTCATCAATATTAATTATGTATTATTTATTATGTATGTATTTTTTATTATTGTATTATTGTTTACAAAAATACATGAAGCATTTTATTCAGTCGAAACTCAAAATAAATTATGACTTAAATTGCTGTTAGTTTCTATTCAGTTGCACTAAAATATTATTTTTTATCATTATTTACAGTCTAAAAAGGAATAATGTTTTAACTGAAAAGCGAAGTTCTTTAAGTTTTATTTTATTTAATTTATTGAGGGATAATAAACAGCTACAACATAAGACATCAATTATAGGGTTAGCAAATTTGTATAAAGTAATGTTGCAGCCCACTACATTATCCACAGATTAAATTAAGCAGTGGGTGCCACTAGGTGGCCAGTAAAATAACAATTAAATTTAATTACAGTACATTCTATCAAAATATTAAATTACTTAATAGTTTATGAAAGTCTGACCTGAAGGAAACTCATAAAAAGTAATAACTGATAATCAATATTATCAGGTGTTATTATTTTATAAGCAGACAACTTATAGTTAATGATTAATTGATTATAATCAATTTATTTATTTATGTATACACAATACATTTTATTATAGATAACATACAGAACAAACACTAGAGCACAAAGGTACTGCTTATCTCTAAAATAAATTTCTTCCAGCAGACCTATCTATATAGAAAGTAAATGAAGATTATTAGCAACCTAAGTTAACGACTCTGCTGCATACTTAATTATTGTAGAAATGCTTACACATTTTTCACCGTAACTTTAAATTCTTAATAAATCAATCCAAAATGAAGAATTCTCTACGGTTTTGTTCATAACTATCGTGCATGTAAGACCCTGAATTCGTGTTTTGTGTCACTAGACCGACTTTTAGTATGTCAATGTAGAGGAAGCCCACGCAATCTCGGAATACTCACTCAACCAGAGATTTATATTAAAATGAAAAACATATTGACTTACAAAATACTTCATCAAAATACGCGTCATTTGTGCGTATGAGAAAGTCGTCACAAACGTCCTGAATAGATGCAAAAACACTAATTCGAAGACCTACTTTAAAAAAAGTAAACATGAACATGAATCAATTATAAAATTAGTATTATATTAATATATATCAATACTAAACCTAAGGCACCCCTCTAGGTATAACCCGCGCCAGTAAAAAATGGTTTTGGGAGCGGCAGCTTTTACTTATTGGCGAATGATGTGATTAGCAAAACAGACAAAATTTCTTCTAATTTTGTACATTTCATAACGATGAAAAAACCCTACCCGGGAATCGAACCCAAAACCCCACGCTTAGCAGTCAATGTTGTAGTTATTGTATGTTTCGATTCGAATAATTCAGTTTTAGCAATATTCTCTATTCACAACCGTATACTGGAGCGAAAGGAAGAACACGGAGATGACGGCTGATAGTAGATGTATGGAAGAAAAAGACATGCTGCGCCGACCCCAAATAAATTGGGATAAGGGCAGGAGGATGATGATGATACTGGAGCGAAAGGAAGTTTTGTGTATGAATGTGGATGACTATGAGAAAAGAGGTAGACCAAAGAAAACATGGACGGATTGTGTTAAAGATGATATGGATATAAATAAAGTGAACACGGAGATGACGGCTGTTAGAGATGTATGGAAGAGAAAGACATATGTCGTACATGCGCCGACCCTAACTAAATTGGGATAAGGGCAGGAGGATGATGATGTTGACACTGGAGCGAAAAGATGAGGAGAAGAAATCCGCGATTCAAAACCATTCTTTATTGGCGCAGGCTATACATACACGGCTTTCACGAGCTGATATTACTTTCCCCAGTCCTGTGCCGTCTTCTTTAATAGGCCGTAAAGTACATTTGTGTGTGTTATTATTTTTTATGACGTCAATATGTAAGGCTTAGTTTGTTCGAAAGTTGCCACGCATGAATCGCAAGTAAAATTGTACCTATACAACCATTCTACTCTATCTATTTCTGTGATTACGACTAATAAAGCGTTTATTGCTTAAGCCAAATATGCTGTTGCAAAATATTTCTCCATAGAAATACGCTGATCTTTGATATCAAAATGCTATAGAAGCGAGATTTCTAAACTAGGAACCAGGTGCCATACTCTAAGAAAGACAATTAATTTACTGGTCGCAGTAAGTATAGTTCATTGATCGATCGATCAACTTTCATATGCGACCCTCAGTTTAATCTTATGAATAGCGGGTACGAGCCACCAGGTAATCAGTTACATAATATGCATAATAAATATTAATTTGCATGAAATGGTCATGTTGAATGTAGGTACTATGAGCTAAGTTGGTGGTGGAACACAACATTTCTGTTCTAGAAACGAAAAGGGCATCCTTAGACCTGAGAATATTTAAAAAAAACATATCTGCCAATTTATTTTTGTACCCACCGCTGACATCAACATCTCAGCAGTAACACCAGCAGTTGGTGGTCGACCGCCTATTTTGCTGATGTTACACAGTGTAAATATAAAGTATAAAATTATGTAAACCACGTAAATGTGTTGTAAACCTGTTCTTCGTGGCCGGGTCATTAACGCTTGGGCACGTCTCATTACACTGATTTTAGTGATTACTTTACTTATAATTGATGCATGCTCTACGTTATTAGGCGTGAAGGTACTTGAATTATTAAACATTCTCATAAATGTTTTTTTAAATAAATAAACATTAGTTACAATCGTGCTTATATTAGCTACGTACAAAAATACATATCCAAAAATAATTGTTGTTTATTAGTTCTTTACCGATTTATTTATAGTAAACACATCTCACCTCTAAAAAGGTGTCAGGTATTCGTGTACATTCAAATCTCATTTCTAAAACCGACCTTAACCAAGGGCGAACTTTCACAGAAAATTCAAATACATTTATTAAACATACCACTGAAATTTGTAGACAGTCCGGATATGATGAACAGCTCCCATCAAATGCAACACAAACTCACAATAACGCTGAAAGCCGTCACATTTACGTGAAAGAACAAGAAACAAGTAACTACCATTAAAATCGCGAAACTCTTTTAGTTAATGGAAGTCATCCGGCTGATGTAATGACGTAACTCCAACACTTAACCACGAGTAACGATATACACATTTCTACAAACAACCGCGTATTACAAACAATCAGTTAGTTCACTGTGAAGATTTCACTGCATTTGAAGTGAACAGTCACATTTTATTTGCGGTACAAGGTGAGGGAGACAATATTTTTACTGGATAGTAGCCAAGAGAGAGAAAAGTAAAAATTTCTATGAGCTAATTGTTCTTGCCACGTGTACCTTCTGGCGTTGACTGATCGAGTTAGATCCTAACCCAGTTACCTAGATATTGTTTTCAGTAATTAACCAAAGGATGGATTAGCTTGATTATCGGTAATAGGATTAGAATTAACAGATCAATTTCTAGTGAGAATCTATTAGTGTTTATTGGGTCATTAACTAATTCTTGTTCTCCTGCTAGAACATTGGAAGCCTGTGTAACAGTTAACTCATTATCATTAGCTAATTATTGCTCATTATAGTAATACCTTTCCTTTACTTTCTTCTATTATCATTGTCATTACTAAATTAAAGTTCTATTTTCTATTGTTTCTTTCCAAACATTGCAGTTTTTATGATAAACAGTCTTATTTAGGTCAAAGAGTCTATTTTAATGATGTTTTCTCTATTTATGCTATCAATAAAACAAATTAAGGTCGATCCAGTAATTTGTAGAGTTACGGCTATTAATAGCGCTATCAGTATAAGCTGAAGACATTGACCCCGATAGATTTATCTCGTCGTAACCTGTATTCAATATTATCCTGTAGGTAATACAGATACGATATTTAATTGATATTTATAATAACAGCAATTTTGCAGCGATAGAGAAAAAACCAGTTTCAACTACACAATACACTTAAAAATATAGACGATTTCTTGAATTAGTCACTCACTTCATATACATAATATTGACGACACCATTAGCGCAATAGGGATCGCCTTCTGTGATCAGCATAGAAATCTAAATAATAAGGCAATAGAAATGTTATCTACTGTCTTTTACTACGGAAACGCATGTCGCCGGTTTTCCGCCACCAACACATAAATACGCAATCACGCCCACCATGTTTCTAGCATTCAATACAAAATAATTTTAGCTAAAAAAAAACTGCTGTATGTATTATTTTTAACCGACTTCAAAAAAAGGAGGTTTTTTTTTTTTATAATATGTTTTTCGTAATAGTTAAAGTCTGACGTGACGTTTAATTTTCTTCTGAATCAAACACACCACAAGGAAATTCGCTCCAAAAAAGCCAATTTAATCCCAAAGAAACCCATTTAGGGAAAAGTAGTCATTCAAACAAAACACGAATAAAAGGCATTCGAATTTTCGCCGAATTTATATAAATTCAAATATATACAGAAATTACCGGGCAAGCCCGATTTCCACTTGGTCAAAGACAAGAATAAACATGGACACCATAATTTTCAACAGACGTATTAACACTAACGAAAACCGACTGCGAACCGAAGTGTAAAAGGGCATTACAACAGCTAATTTATAGTTTCACACTTTCTTCTTTAGGAGAAATGATTAAAAAGCTGTTAAAGAAATAACATTTTTCTTTGTTGATAGAATAAGTTATTTTAATGATTCGATTATGATGCCAGAACAGTAATTTTATTAGCACTTAAGAAAATCTATGGGTTTGTTTACAAAAAGGGAAAATACTGTTTACTTTTTTGTGGTCTTGTGATTTTTTTTACACATGTAGATGCATGAATAACTGTTGAAGACAGGAGACTTGTACAATGAAACAATTCTAGCTGTTCATTTGACGGCGTCGCTAGTAGTAATACAAACGGTCTTTTTTCTCGCTCACACTCACACCGATTTTAAGTTGTCACTTTAGTTCAAATTATGGCCACTTGAATAATAAAGTTGGTGGCAGTACGTATAGTATAGGTACTGTATACATACTAGACTCTGTTTTTTCTTACTTGTCTTATTTAGTAAAAAATCTTGGCATGTCTTTTTAATGCAATTCGTCAATAATAATTATTAAAAGGCATTATTATGTTAATAATTTTCACACTAAATAATATTTGTAAACCTAATTACATGTGCAGAACTAGTAATTATATTTTATGAGCAGCAAATAAGACAAAAGAGAAAAAACAGAGTGTAGTAGGTATAAATAAATAATTGATTGATTGATTGATTGATATACTACATTACTACACAATTGATACCGTAGCTCACAGGAAGAACAGAGTTTTTGTTATTTGTTGTATATATTCACTGTAACAAAATATTTATATACACATGCCAATTTATTAACATCCTCTACGTCACACCATCTGATTGAGTGCCACTCCATTACCCTGCCGACTTGCGTTACACGTACGAATTCACTTTCATCAGTCTTCGTGTTTACCCGCGAATTAAGAGAGTAATGCGCATACGTCCAATTTGATCTTCGTTTAAACATGTTTCTTAACAAATCAACAGATTTATAGGCTCGGAATAGGTGTAAGTATGTTGTTTAACTTCATGTACGCAGACCTACTATTACTTAAGTGCTTAGCGGTAACTTTATGGGGTCATAGAAGGTGGTATGTTGTCAATAGCATTCCGTTTCTAGCATTTATCGATACTCCAAACATGTCGGTATACTATTAATATTATTAACTATGAAATGAAAACTCGTAGTGTCACTAATGCCAAATTGTTACTTCCAAAATATTTTAATTTACATGGTAGGAGAACGTTAATAGTAGTTTATGAAACTGTTGCATAATAGGGGTTATTAAAACACGAGTGTGAGTTTAAATAGTATCACACGAGTGTTTTAATACCTAATTATGTCAGTTTCATACACTATTTTATCTAAACTCATACAATTTTAAATAAAATATCAAATGCAAAATCTTCGTAACATTGTCGTTGTTTTTCTTGATTTCTCTGGTAAAAGATTGTTCGTCATTTACGTTGCTGCATCCAGAAATTCAGGTGGGGTCATATTCTCCTCAGTTCAGTATCACTGCTGTAGTCAGATATTTTTGCCCAGAATAAAACTTTCGACTTAGAAAACCATAATAATAACGTAAACAATAACAATAAATTTACAAGTAACGATGACCAAATCCAGTAGGACATGGCGCGCGGCCGTGCACGCGCGCTGCCGCGCGCCTACACAGATAATAAAATATAGTCTGGCGAAAACATTATAATCGGAACTAATTATCTATCCTTGTCAGGATTCCGTCAATCTCTGTTTTAACATACAAAAAATATGCCCGTAAACACTTAAATATAATTAAAAGCAATATGACAATCCAAAGTTCTGCCAAAAACGCGATTTTAAACGATAAAAATTTTCAATGTATGACAAGTGGCGCCACCCTGAATTTTGTGTACTCATTGGTGCCAAACGGTACGACTGCTAAAAAAAAAAAGCTTGAAAACTCCTTGGTTGGGTCGAAGTGGCATTAAAAACTCCTTAGTTGGGCTGAAGTGTGCGGTTATGGAAAAAAAATTAAATTACCGCATTGTTTTGTTCAGCAAACTGTATCGTAATGAAACTTTTTAAATTTATTACAGGTACATGTGCGTAAAGTATGTCATTATGACATTACTTTCGAGTTCATAATTCGAATTTTACGATACGAGTGTAGATAAAATATATTAATTAACTACCAACATCTCTAAGGGATAAAATAACAAAAAAAACAAACATAAAATTTTAATTAAAACGACATTTCTTGCAAGTTACAAATACACAATAATAAAAATAACTAGTCAATACAATTAATAACATTATTAATGTAAGTAGGTATAATAAATTCTCAAAAGTTTGCTGCATTTGTAGGAACGACCTGTATCAACACAAATACTACCCTCCACCACTTTGTTTTTAAAGACGGCTCGCGCAGTCACCGGTGTTCGCTCCTTCATAATGTAGCTAAATATTATCTGGTATCTACCCTCATTGTACTTATTGAATATCCTACCTTGTTAGCTATATTTTTGTTTACCTGTTTGCATAGTCGATGATACTGATGTACGGTAAAACTCTTATGAGTTTATGTATACATTTTTAGAATGTTTTTGTTATGTATATCATCCTCCTGCCCTTATCCCAATTTATTCGGGATCAGCGCAGCATGTTTTTTTCTTCCATACATCTCTATCAGCCGTCATCTCCGTGTTCACTTTCTTTCTATTCATCTTTCACACAATCCATCCATATTTTCTTCGGTTTCTTCTCTTTTCTTAAAGCCATCTACATTCATACTTAAAACTTTCCTCGTAACATGCTCCTCATTCCTCCTCATCACATGTCCATACCATGACAGTCTATTGCTACTTAACTTCTCTGTCACTGGCGCTACTTTCAGACTCCCTCTTACATATTCATTCCTACAGTTTTTGTTATGTATACCACTGAACAAATAAATAAATACGTGCAGTTGAATGCATGACAGTGGTTACACTTGAATTAGAGAATCGCCCTTATTTTTTTAAATTTATTAGTTTCATCGTTTTTCGATGATTTTGCCAAAGTCAGGGTAGAAAAAGACACGGTGATCGGTTCTTAGTTTCGAGCGCTGCTAATTTATTATATACTATTGACTGCTGTTTTTAGAAATGAGATCGATTAAACTGAAAAAAGACAAAACAATATTGTTAGTTGAGAATCACCCTTACGAAATAAAGGCGCTGTCAATGTCAAACTGTTACCACTGACGTGCGGTCGACCTTACCTATGTTTTCGTTTAATTAGTAAATAATGTAACGCTGAACGTTCAAATATGCAGCATAGTTTCAACAATACTTAAGTAAGTAAAGTATAATAAATTATAAAATATTTATAACTTTTTCTATGTCCTACGTCAATAAACTGCGTCACTCGATGTGTTTGTCACTTTTTCAATACAAACGGGTTAAGTCTACCTTAGCTATAGTCCGTCCGCTCAAACAGTGGCGGTACAATCAAGCGCCATGCAGAATAGCCACCCATGCTAATAATAAAATGATATGGAATGACAATATGTCGCTGATGTGCGTCGTTAGTGACAGCTTTTGTTTTTCGTGGTGGCTCACTTTGATGTTCGAACACACGCTCCTTGCAATTGTTTGAGTGGATGGACTTTAGCTATGTTTTTTTGTTAATAATAATTTATCTATCCTCCTACTTCACTAGTGTCTAGACCACAGAAATCTAAATTATAGAAATGTTATCTACTGTCTTTTAATACCGGAACGCGTGTCGCCGGTTTGCCGCTACCAATTCATAAATACGCAATTACGCCAACCATGTTTCTAGCTTTCAATTCAAAATAAAAGCAGCCTTAAAAATCCGGTGTTAGATATGCTGCAAAATACAATTTTAGTGACTCCGCATCCAAAACAGCACTGATGATCAAGCAATCGGTTCGCGGACTGGTGTCCTACGAGACACCTGCACCCGGCGACTATTTCACGTGCTTTTACCACTTCTACTACCTTATTATTTAGATTTCTATGGTCTAGACCGATAAGCCAACTATGAGTATATGACGTATTTTGACAAAAATGATGACTAGAGGTGCATTTTTAGAACCGTACACTGTCGACAACTCGTAGACATTTCCCGCAAAAATAAACATTCGTAATATCTATTTTCGAAAAGAAACGCCACAAATGGGTGCTCCATATATCGGATCAACACATTCCATATATTATTCATAGAGATAAACGGTACTGGGGCACAGCGGCGCCCGCCAGGATGTGCGTAAACATGAACCTTTGCAAATCAAAACTCATATCAACATTGCTAAACTTTTTTTACTGTTATTTGATATGGACATCGAAACGGGATCAACTGATTAACATGATAGAGGTCAAGAGAACGAAATCGATGACTTTGAAATATGGTGTTGACTGTACTACAAACACGAATAATTCTTATTTATGAGGCCTATTTTCAGTTATAGAATGTGTTAGCTTTAGAAAAATTTGGATCGAATCATGAGTTTCCAAACATGGTATTCCATTTTGTATGTTACCTTTTCTAGACACAGATTCAAAATAATATCTCTCGTTATTAATAGAGATTATGTATAATACAACGTGTTATTGAATTAACTCAAAACCTGAAACTAGTTCGTTCAGAATCGAGAGTAGAATCGATTACACTACTTTTTAACATATGTTAATTTTTATTAAAAAAATATTTTCGTACCTTGCTGCGTCTAAAATTTTCATACAACGACGTGGCGTTGAGCGCAAAGGCGAGCGAGACCCAGTAAAAAGTGTGATAGAAACTTTTGGGTAACATTTGTTTCCTAAAACAAATTCAACTCCCGACACAGTAGCGTCGAGAGCGTCGCACGTTCGTGAATGAATCTAGCGCGATGAATCGATTAGAGTAACCATGATACCAAAACATACAAATATCTTCTACAATAATAAATGAAAATTAATAATTACTTTCCATATCAATTTACTATAATAAAAACTAGTTGGGGTGTCTGAGGTTTTCAGTTATTCCAATAACACCTTGGATATGGATATCACGAGTTGGTATTTCCCAGATAGTTTTTTCATCATTATGTAGAAGAAGTAATGTACGAGTAATACGTAAACGCCACACCTAGTCAACGCAATAACAAGGTTTTTGTCTCAATACAACGTTGGACTTTGATACTTTAATAGATATGTTACCAACGTTGCTAATAAACTACTTGTAAAAATCCTACTTATGCATGACCTATGACATCGTAAATTATTTTTAAAACATCGATACATTTTAAAAATACGTCGGTAGTTGTACAACTCTATTAAACAATGAGTTCGCAATTTTAAATTCTGAAACCTTGATGTTTTTGCTGTCAAATTACAGGTTATAAATAATTACATATACATCGCAAACGCAAAGATATTAAATTAGGTAAAAAACTGCGACATCATACGATTACACAAGCGAAAACAATTATTAAAAGATAATAGGTTTGCATAATTGAAAAACTGAACGTTAAGATAAGATGTAAAAAGACATGAAATAAACTGCTGATAAACAGATGTCTTTTTCTCCTTGCATTAAGACTTCGATTTAAAACGGCGATCTTAAATGAAACAGCAGCTGTATTTTATTTATGCACATAAATATGTACTGATTTAATTTCGGGTTATTTTTTCTTTTTTGTGTTATAAAGATGGCGAAAAGAGCTAAAGGTACCTTAATGGTACCGCAATTCGGTTCGCCTAACTGAGACATGAAGGTGGAATGTCTTTTGTGATTGTAATTTCACCGACACCCCGTACCCTTCGCACCGGAAAACAGCAATGCAAACATCACTTAATCGATATAACTTCTCCCTGCTAACTAAGCGAAGAAAAAATGCTTCAAACCATAAAAAAACTTCTCGACAATTCACAACATGCAATTTACAACCCTACTTGTCCAACAAACTTATTTTTTTATACAAAAACGTTTTCCTCCACTAGGCAAAGTTGATACTAAAACTTAAATAAAACGCGGAGTAATTTCTAGAAGAATAAAAAATAGTTTAACGTATGACTAGGTCACTATCACCAGGGCAGTCTTAATCTTACATTTGATATAATATATCGGTGGCCAGTGTTACAATGTAGGGGTACTGGCCATCTGCCAAGACATAGTCATCTGAGACTAGCAGACGCCGTTAGACTAGGCTGGTCGGTATTTAAGACGAAACAATTACCGAATTACCGTGGTTTTAAAATTGAAGCGGTAGAAATTAGATTCTGTAGCAATTTGAATCGTTTTGTGAAGTTTGAGTAGACTTAAGTTTGGTTGATCATATTCTTAAGCTTGTCTTGGTATTTATTTAAGAAACAAACCGGTACAATATGTTATAATAAGGTAAATTATGTAAATAAGTTATCGGATTGTGGGATTACTCGTAATGTGGTACTTAATTTCAAATCCAAGTATAATTTTGGCATACAGCTAAAAGGCCTCTACACCGCCCGTAGCCGATCGAATCAATAAATCAATATTTTTTTCTGAAAAAAAATTTATGCTGCTTATGATGATCATATTTCTACGAAATCTGTCATCTCCAGCAGACGTAACATGGCCACGCTAGACAAGAGATTTGTATATGGTGTAAAGTAGACAATATTACATTGTATACAACTGAAAACGTAATATTGTCTATTCTTTCGTAGACAAAACCCTTTTATACATTCCTTATGCACTCATGCTATGCCTGCTGTTATTAGACATAAAGTACCACTTACATGTGTAAATTGTGTAATTACTTACCTAGTTCTAAAACTATTAAAATCTATAAAGTAGATAAAATTACTAGTATAAATATTCGACTTTTATTTTCTGATGTTAAATTACCCAAATGCGCACAAAATAACGTTATTGCTGGCAATTAGCAATACCTTTACGTAGAAGGTAATAATTTATTATTGTATTAAAAAACTTGATTCATAGAACCATTTTTTGTTCAAATGCGTCAAACTTCCTACCAACTAGAGTTAGATGATAATTTTACAACCGAAATTTTACGTACCAACTGATAGGTAAATAAAATGTGAACTTAAATCTATGGACCTCGTATTCTTTTAATATCAACTAACTAATCAATGCCAAAGTCTTAACAATCAACATTTTTTTTTTATTATCTATGGTTTCACACAACTCACCGATAGCAGTTATTATGCTTGATATATAGTTATGATGATCCAAGTCTATGCCAGTATTTTAAACATAATTTTAAATCATTTATTATAAATTTATTTACATTCATTAGAGTTGAATAATTACATATTTTTCAACTTTTATTAATTTACAATAGGAATCTACTTACCGTTATACAACCTTATTCTTACTTTATACTGAACCTGTTAAGGGGTCACTGTACTCATCATTATGAACAAAGTTTACTATGGGACCATCCCTGAAATTGCGAAAGAGAAATCTGCTGCTCCCTATATTTTGTCGATTTATGTGAACAGACAGGCCTATGTCCAGCAGTGGACGTCTTTCGGCTGAAATGATGATGATGATGAATGATGTGAACAGAGGTAGGGATCAGCTGATTTGTTTTTTGCGATTTCAGGGTTGATCCACTTGTAAAAGTTGTTTATAATGATGAGTACAATGACCCCTTAACAGATTTAGTGTAAACTAAGAATAAGGTTTTATAACGGTAAGTAGATAGGTACCTATTGTAAATTAATAAGAGTTATAAAATATGTAATTTTTCAACTCTAGTTAATATATATAAATAAATCTAAATGATTTAGTATAAACTGAGAATAAGGTTATACATTAATTTGTTAATTATGTTTTATCAGAAGTATTATTTTTCTCAAAAAAAAGAAAGAGCACACTAAACTAACAAGAATGCATGACGAGGTTAATGAACGTTGATGAAGCGAAAGAGGTGTCAGGATCGTAGCAGATGGAAATCCAGTCTCTGCCAACCGCACTGGGATACAAGCGTGATAATATGTGTGTATGTATGTATATATCTTTGATGCCAAGGGTTTTTACGGTGATGCCTTTCGTTATTTCAAATCTTTGTATACAATTATCAGAAACAAACCATGACCTCTTCTCAGTATCTTCAGTGATTCGAGTAAAACGTTTATTTTCCTCTTGGGCAATCTTTTCCCTGAATTTGTTTGTTTTAGAGTTATTTCCATACTGAGAATTGTATTGACTTTGTTCTGAGAAGAATTAGCTAAAAAAGAAAACCTGTGAGCCGTTTGTGTTATTAACGTTGATGCTCACATCATCATCATCATCCTCTTGCCCGTATCCCAGTTTATTTGGAGTCGACGCAGCATGTTTTTTTCTTCCATACATCTCTGTTAGCCGTCATCTCAGTGCTCACTTTAATTCTATTCATATCTTTCACACAATTCATCCATGTGTTCTTTGGTTTGCCTCTTTTCTTATAGCCATCCACATTCATACTTGAAACTTTCCTCGGAACATGTTCTTCATTCCTCCTCATCACATGTCCATACCATGATATTCTGTTGCAACTCAATTTTTCCTTCGCTAGCGCTACTTTCAGACTCCCTCTTACATACTCATACTCACAAAAAAGCAAAAATCAGGAAGACATCAGGAGAAACATTTGCAAAAAAAAGTTACGACACACATATAAAATGTAATGCTCTTTTTGTCAGATATCATTCTGATGTCATTTGTCACTAATATAAAAGTAATAACTTCTTAAAGAATACCTTAAAGATTTTATATTTTTTATTCATTTAATGGATGTCATTAACTTCATGCCCTAATGATACTGATGGTTGAAATGGTTTGACCCAAATTGTGCATCTGGAAATGATGTGGCAGGTAGGTGGATAACCGAATGATCTGCGTATTCTGCGTAAGCGCAATTCACAGAAAAAATATTTAACTAAACTGGAGTGACAACCAACATTTGGAAAGTCGTTAAGTAATTTAAAATAAGCTAATAAGCTAATTTTTGGTTAGATTATGTAGATTAGGTAACTGTAAGTTACTGGCGAACGAAAGTTCGACTACATTAACAAAAAAACTGCGTTTTTTTGTGTTATATTTGTCGAAATTGCGAAGTTTTACATCTATAGATACATTAGGTACTATATCTTCTTACGGCCAAAATTAATATCATATCTATCCACGATTTTCCCACCTAGAGATACAATTTGACATAAGCTTCACACAACTTATATGTCAAATTTCTATCTTCAGTAGGGCGAATCATGGATAAATAGGATTTTAATTTTGGCTGTTAGTGATTTTGAAACACCCGGCTATTGCAATTTTCTATCCGTCATGCTCAATTAATTAACAATATTGTAAGATACCGACATAACACTATAGTCTAACAATAAATCTACAAAAAAAAACCTGTTTTTGTAATCATACGCAAACCGCGGAAGTCGGAAATCCTAAGTATTATGTTATGTAATAAAATTGTTAGAACCAAAACGCTAAATGGCGACCGTGCGTGGTTTACTGCAATTAAACCACGCACGGTCGCCATTTAGCGTTTTAAGTGTCAGCAGTTCTGTGTCAAGAGGAAATATCCTAAATAGTAACAGAACACGCTCGATGATATGCATATTTTTCGTAATCTTGAACTCAACACGAGGGGCTCTGAGCTCGAGGGGTTCATGGCTTGAGGGGCTCATGGCTAAGAAACGCGTGGGTTGCAAGATCTGCGAGGTTAAGCTGCACTAGCCGCGGTCAGTCCTTGGATGGGTGACCGTTTCGTTGTACAACGAGACCCCTCCGTGCAGCGGAGAGCACGTTAAGCTATCAGTCCAGATTGCCATACAAATATCTATGGCAGTCGTTGCGGGACTTGCGGGTAGTCAGAAGCCCGAAACACTGGTCTTACCTTAGGATGTCGGTATTGCCCAGTTACTGGGTTACATAATCAGCCCATTACTGTCCCACTGCTGGGCAAGGGCCTCTTCTCAGTACGAGATGGCTAAGGCCTTAGTCCACCACGCTAGCCTAGTGCGGGTTGGCGGACTACACACACCATCGAGAACTGTATGGAGCACTCTCTGGTGAGCAGGTTTCCTCACGATGTTTTCCTTCACCGTTAAAGCAAGTGATAATTTCTGATCCGCACATGAATCCGAAAAGTCAGAGGTGCAGGCCGGGATCGAACTCGCACCCTCCTACATGGAAGGCAAGCGTTCAACCACTAGGCTATCACTGCTATAAGCTATAAGTAACTGGGTTGCGGAGGTCTAATGGCAGTTGCTCCGTGTAAAATACTGATGTTCAGTCCCCAAGATAATTGGGAAAAGCTCTAAGAAAGTGGTCTTGACCTCTTTACGTTACAATTTAAGCCAACCTGAATTAACTACTATCAGTATTTGCGACTTCATGGGCTATAAATTATGGGCCGCGTTACTGCGTAATTTTTGGGTATAATAGACTAGCTAATGACTTCATTAAAGGCCCGAAAATATCATCACAATGAGCTGAGCCTCATCCCATCCTAAGTACCTATACCTTAGTCATCCACTATCGAATAGTGGTCTCCATGTTACTATAATAGATTTGCTACTTGTTACTAAGTAGGTATATAAATTTATCTTATGATGAGTATTTATTCCGATAAATAATTTTAAAATTAAAACTTCAGCTTCCAGACAATGTTAAGTATCGTGGCAAATATTTAATTGAAATGTATAATAATAACATAATTATTTAATACTACACTATAGTCATAATTACTGTATTATATTAGTGGATATTAATTATTACTCTATTAATACATAATAGGAACAGAATTGATGATGATAATGAATTCATAATTAGACAATATAATATATATAAAAATAAATAATAAAATAATAAAAATATATATAAGTAATTGATAGCATCATTCAATAATTTTGTGACAACACTGTTAGCATGTCAATAATCTGACAAGGATGTGCATCGCTAACTCCAATCATGTAACAACCTATGTACCAACCACATTTTTACTGCAAATAAAGATTATTCTATTCTTCTATTCTAATGTTCTAAGGTACATAGGTATTCATTATTTTTCAAAAACAGCAATCATGTATGTTACGCAAACAATAAAAGAACCCGAAGAAACCTATGTAATTAATTATACGGCAGATATTATTCAATTACACAAAGTCGTATCTAATCACAGAAGGTTGAATTTCTTTTTATCTTAATTGTCCAAGGTAATCTGATTACAACAAGTACGTTTGCTACCAAATCACTGTGTGGCTGGGACGTATCACATGTTTTACTAAAAGATAATTTAAATTTACATTTTCTATACAATTCTGACGCTAAGTGCTACCAACATTATAATTAAATTTCATAATTATTTTTTTGACGATGAAATAATGTATGTATTTAATAATTGAGATTTTTTAACAAGAATATTTTTAAGGAAAATAAAATAATTCCTTACAAAGAAAATGTTATTGTTGTCGTGTGTGAATTTAGTACAAGGTACTTATATGTACCTATATAAGGTTCGGACCATAGATATATACGCAATACTGTGATATCATAGAGCTGTGATATTACCTACATGTGATATTGCCTGTTATCAGGCCTTAAGGTATTAACGCCTACATTCCATTTTCTATGATAATGCAATATTTCAGATTATAATAAAACAAAGTTTAACCGGATTAAATCGCGTATATTATTAAATATATAATTCGCAATGTTTCAGTTTTGCCGAATATTAAATTAATGTTACGTAATATGTACCTTAGGCATAAAATCCATCTCTGTAGGTATAATTTTGTGCATAAAGAATAAATAAATATAACAAAACCAGGTTTATTACGAGACTAGTTAAACAATGTATCAATTACTGCGAAAGCACTTGAATTGAAACCACGTTTCTCAATAACAACACACTTAGCAGCACTTAATTTGCTTGGTATATTAAAATTAGCTTTTTCTGCTATTTTCTTGTACAAATATATGTGTAAGCGTTGTCGAAACAGGTTAATGTCACTTGAAGAATCTAAGCGTAAGTTTTACCGTGAAAAACAAGTTTTTATACACAAATATATAATTATATACACACGGGTAATTGAACATAGAGATGAGATGTGATGCTTATTTAAGTAGACAGGTATCTAATGCCTATCTGTGACGTCAATTGTCAAAATTTAATGCCATTGTTTGTTTTATTTATTTTAACTTGACGGGTCTTTGTATAAGTTACATATTTTACGTAGGTACCTAAGCGTAATTTATTCATTATTTATTAGGAGCTCTTACTTTTTTCTTTTAATTATTTAACTATAGTTTATTAATATACTATGTAACGAAAAATAAACCGCACAAAAAGAATAGAAATATTAAAATTAAATATTTAAGTATAGGTAATATTTTTCTTCCATTAATGCTGCAACGAGCAAACAAACACCGATAAATTAGGTATATTGTGTTTTTTATTTTACTTATTATCACATTAATAATGTCTTTTTAATTATTTTAACTCACTTCAGTTCCTACCTACATTACTGGATAAGCAATAAATTCTTAAGAAACTTCGGGATTTAACGTTACCTTGTGTTATTATCAAAGTAATTGAACCCAACTGACCTCGTTCCATAGATAAGTTATGAATAAGCAGATTGTTGTGAAAAATCACTGCTATTTTAACTAACGCATTAAACCTGAGATAACTGTATCAATCCCGTCCCGTTTATTTATACCGTCTTATTAAATATACCGACAGAATTTTCATGATCAAGGTATTTTTGCTTAAATACTGACTAAATCATTTTAAAAATATAATTAGAATAATAATGATAAAAGTATCTTGAACTTTGGTCTTATCATCAACAGCCTTACATAAATAATCGTGTCAAATATAATCTTTGAGTAAATTTAAACAAATATACGTATATTAATAGTAACGACATCGTACCATATTCATCAAATTCGTGTTCTAAGAAAAATAAAAAATAATTTACGAGTGTAATAACCTAGCAAAACAAGGTATTACAAGAACAAAACCATGGATCAATAGTTTAATAGACAAAAATGGAACCAAACACCATAACAGACAAAAAATTATAGAAATTTGCACCGAATTCTATAGATCTCTTTACTCAGATAATTCAAAAACAGACACAGAAACGCTTTACAGCTACCCAGAAGACATCTCTCCTATAACAAACCTTGAAGTTTACAAAGTTCTAATGACATTGCATTTTGATAAAAGTCCTGGAGAAGACGGTGTTACCACGGAGGCTTTGAAATTTGGATCTTCCACACTTCTTCCTCATTTGACCAACTTATTTAATACGATGTTGCAAACGGGTACAATTCCAAAAAAGATGTGTCACTCTAACATAATCCTTCTGCATAAAAAAGGAGACAAATCCAATATAAATAACTATAGACCTATAAGTTTAGTTTCACATGTTTACAAGGTATTTATCAAGGTTATCCACAATCGAATCGATGGAAAATTAGACTCCCACCAACCACCAGAACAAGCCGGATTTCGACCAAGTTTTTCAACCGCTGACCACCTTCACACTCTTAACCAGATAATAGAAAAGCATTCTGAATTTCAAAAACCCTTATATTTAGCCTTCGTGGACTACACAAAGGCATTTGATAGCATTGAGCACAATGCCATATTTTCAGCTTTACAATGTCAAGACCTAGATAAAGTTTACATAGACATTCTTAAAGTAATTTACAGCAATAGTACAGCTAATATCAAACTAGAATCTTTAGGTACCACATTTAAAATTGATAAAGGAGTAAAACAGGGTGACCCGCTCTCTCCTAAACTATTCACTAGCACATTAGAAGAGATATTTAAATCTCTGGCAGACTCTTGGGCAGGTATGGGCATTCAAGTCGGCAATAAAAGACTGTCAAACCTTCGTTTTGCTGATGATATCGTCCTCTTCGCCCCTTGCCCAGAACAAATACAAAAAATGCTCCATGAACTGAGCACAGCCAGTCATAGGGTTGGACTGATGATGAATCGGTCAAAGACAAAGGTCATGACCAATTGCGTAGAACATAGGGTCGAGGTCGATGGGCAGGAAATACACTATGTCAATGAGTACATCTACCTGGGCCAGCTAGTCTCCTTCGAAAACAGGCAAGACAAGGAAATCGACCGTCGCATCGAAAACGCCTGGAAGAGCTACTGGTCCATGAAGACGCTCATGAAGGGTGACCTTCCTTTATCACTAAAGCGCAAACTTATCGACATGTGTATCCTGCCTATTCTAACTTATGGTGCTCAGACTTGGTCCTTGACTGAAGCTCAGAAGTCCAAACTTAAGATTTGCCAAAGGGCTATGGAGCGTAGTATATTAAAAATAAGACTCAGTGATCGGATTCGTAACACCACGATACGCTCCAAGACCGGTATTGCCGATGTAGGCAACAAGTCTGCCAGATTAAAGTGGGAATGGGCGGGCCATATCAGCAGAATGCATCCAGAAAGGTGGGCAAGCATCGCTACACATTGGGTGCCTCAGGAAGGAATTCGTCGCCGGGGTAGGCCGAGGAAACGCTGGCGGGATGATCTGGACATGTTTCTGAAGAATTGGACTGAAGAAGCTACTGATAGGGAAGTTTGGAAGAAAATGGGGGAGACCTTTGCCCAGCAGTGGGACAGTACAGGTTGACACAAAAAAATAACCTAACGAATATAATTCAAAATGAATGTTTACTATATACTGTCTTATGTATTTTTTTAATTCATCTTTTTTTGTGTACATACAATCTTTTCATCGGTTTTATGAATGTAGAAAACTACCGTCACAGATAATATAGCTAACGTGCTTATTAGAAACCTTCAACAAACGGTCCTAGACGAAAAATTTAAGAAACGCACTGTTTTTACTTATTAATTTAACGTTTTTAAAACTATTTCTTCTTTGTCCATTGTCTATGTTATGCATAGAAAACTTACAGCAGATAAAAATATATAGGTAATAAAAACATTCAATATAGAAAGAAAAATAAGAAAAATATTCATACTAAGAGAATAATTAGAGAGACCTTCAATTAAAAAGGAAGATATAGAAAAGCATAATACAAGAAGAAAAATCTTTAAATCCAATCTTCTAGTCTATCCAAAAAAAATCTGGAAGAGATTGCCTTGTGCGATAAGACCACCTACTCTACTTATACATATAATCTTTCTGTAAACTACTGTCTTTGTTTTCGTTTGGTGTATGTACAATAAAAAATATAATAAATAAATAAGAAAAAGAAGGAATAGCTACCATGGGAGCGGAAACTGTAACTGAACTGCAGAATGGCATGGAAGTGATTGATTGGCGATAACGCCTGGTGCACGTACGACCATGGACGAATACAAAAAGGCGGCCGAAACCTCACTAAACAATAATTGAAGCACCCAATAGTAAGTCGGCACGCTTGAAAGTACGGGCTGGCACGCACACATTCACATTAATAGTAAGTCTAACAGCCGCGATTACACAAAAAATCTCGTGTGACGGATGTTTTTGACGTAGTGTCACAAATAAAATACAGTCAGCCACTTATGATAGTGAAAAAACCAAAATAAGCAGAGCTTGTCTTGTGTATAACTTACATACTAAGCTAGTTCCGCTTATAATGGTTTTATTACCAAAGATATGCGGTCGCCAGATACTGGAGAAGTTTTCATACATACCTACATACTTACATAACATCACGCTGGTAATCCCCGAAGGGGTAGGCTGAGGTGCATACATGCTGAAAGTTTAATGGCTTCTTTTCCGAACAGGGGTCATAGTAGTCATAATTATATGAACAACTTTTACTATGGACCAACCCTGAAAATGCGAAAAAAAAAACAGGGGTCCCTACATTTTATCGATTTAGGTGAACACAAATCTAGGGACCAACTGATTTTTTTTTCGCGATTTTAGGGTTGGTCCCATGGTAAAAGTTGTTCATAATGATGAGTACAATGACCCCTTTTCGGGAAAGAAGCGATTAAAATTTCAGCATGTATAATAGTACACCCACATTTTGCCAGTTATGTTATAAGTCCCATGTAATAGGGGGCGAGCTTATTGCCACTAACCGGGCACAAATCCAGAATCCATGCTGCTACTGAGAATTTGAATCTGACGACCTTACATACTTAGATCTTTGTCGACTGTACCACAGACACAGATAGAAGACTGTACCTACTATCGGCCAAAATTAATATCCAATCTATCGACGATTTACCCTACTAGAGATAGAAATTTGACATATTTTGTATGAAGCTTATGTCAAATTCCTATCTCTAGTAGGGCAAATCGTGGATAGATTGGATATTAATTTTGGCCGTATATCAATCAGCTAATCTAAAATAATTACCTACTAAACTGTTTCCCGACACTTATGCAGATATACATAATAATATTATGCAGAAGGTAGTCTGAATCTTTAATTAATATTAATCACACAACACCGGTAGTCAACTGGCACTTCCAGGTAAATATCCTCATCAAACTGACATGTATTTTCTCTAGTCAACAAAGTTATTAACTGTTACTTATCAATGTAAACAAATGCAAAATGCACAATAAATGTTTTGCGAATGAGAACGTTAATTGCAACAACATAAAAAAACCTTTCCATTTTCGGTTTTAAGCAAAAATTTGACACAAGAAACCTATAGACTATCGCAATGGCGAACGAAGCAATAAACCCGAAACGGTCACATTTACGGCCAAAATTAATATCCAATCTATCATCGATTTACCCTACTAGAGATAGAAATTTGACATATTTTGTATGAAGCTTATGTCAAATTCCTATCTCTAGTAGAGCAAACCGTGTATAGATTGGATATTAATTTTGGCCGTAAGCACGTTTTTTGCATGCTTGGAACATATTATATCGAAATTTGAGAATACCAGAATACCGTACCACTTCGTTCGAAACTCTGTTTTTTTTTGCGCACACATTCCGGGAAGGGAATTTTGGCCTCTCAAAGTACTGTTATCAACATTAGATAAGATTCGTTAATCTGTATGACGCCATCGAGTATTTTGAATAACCTGTTAAGTACGAGCTTGTACAAAAAAGTAGTGTAGTAGTATGAGAAATGAGCCGATTATCTAACTTTTACGTCATATTTTTATGGTGATTATATTTTACATTTATTTGATCTTAGTCACTGTTAATGCTTGCTAAAACTCCATCTTAGTAATAGTAATTAATTATGGTATCATTAGGCCTATGTCCAGCAGTGGACGTCTTTCGGCTGAAATGATGATGATGATGATGGTATCATTGTCAGAGTTGGAGCCCCCTCCGTGCCTCGGAGAGCAAGTTAAGCTGTCGGTCCCGGTTGTCATACGAATATCTATGGCAGTCGTTACGGGTAGTCAGAAGCCTGAAAGTCTGACAAATGGTCTAACCTCCGAATGTCGGTATTACCCAGTAACTGGGTTGCGGGGGTCTGATGGCAGTCGCTCCGTGTAAAATACTGATGTTCAGCCGCATCTGGCAAGACTGGAAGCCGACCAACGACGACCGACGATAATTGGGAAAAGGCTCGGAGGATGATGATGTCAGAGTTGGAGCGAGATTCAGGAAAAACCTGTATTTCATGTAATGTGCAAGATTTGAGTACCAATAACTTGTCAAGTCATCATGTTCGTGCATTAAATTATCTTAGATAAACCTACTGACTTCATAATTTGTTTCCGGTTATACGACTTATACACGCTGAAATTTTAATCGCTTAATTCCCGAAAAGGGTTATTGTGTTCACTTAAATCGATGAAATGTAGGGAAAAACAGATTTTTTTTTCGCGTATTCAGGGTTGGTCCCAAGTAAAATTTGTTCGTAATGATGACTACAATGACCCCTTATCGGGAATCAAGCGATTAAAATTTCAGCATGTATGAAATATTCACGAAAATTTACGATAAACAGATCTGTAACAGGAATTGTGCTCAAGCCATTTTTCTGTTAAGAAATAGTATTTTTTGTAAATCCATAATTCACGTCAGGAAATCAACAATCGTTATTGAACTATTTGTTTTACTAATAAAATCGTGTTAGCAGTTCCTCCAGACTTCACTTTCGTAATAAAACAAACACGATAATATCTTGAAATAGGATGTGCAGGCGAGGTTATCTTGCCAACAGTAGTACATATTATCCTATCGATAGTGCATCTTACCAATGATGTCATATAGGGAATCAAATTACAGGCTTTTGCAACGTTTCGTAAGGAAACACCGGTGTGCAAATGTTTGAATATGCGATGTGCGTCCATAAATGTACAGGATGAGGCAACCAGATTATAAAGTGTTAATATCGATATTAATAATTTTATTATACTTAATAACGGCTTCAATTACATAGGATTTACAATAGATAAAAGAATTATGAAACAAGACATAGACAATAACCAAGTAAACTCTTGTTTTTATAAATGTGTGTATATGTACTTGTAAAACTTTTATGGATCGTGAAGGTCTGAATTAAATGATAATTATTTTATTTTATTTTATTTATTTATTTAAAACATTCTAGATGACAACATCTGTGGTCTGGTGGTTCGAGTGTCAGACTGCTGATCACGAGGTCGTGGGTTCGATTCCCACAGGACATAAAGATTTGTGTGTTTACATAAGTGTTTGTGTTGGTCTTATAAGTATATATTTACAAAAAAAAAAGTATATAAGTATTATATCCATTGTCTAGTAACCATAGTACAAGCTCTGCTTAGTTTGGGACTAGATAGTGCTTTGTAAAAATGTCCCAAAATATTATTATTATTAGATAGAATGTTTTAATATAACTATAATAAAATGTGTTGTGTGTACATAAATAAATAAATAGAAACGTGAAAACATAGAAGAAGCCAACAAAATATATCGCTAAAATTTAAAAAATATTGTATTCAGTAACAGAAAGGGTACAAATAGTAAAACAATAAAAGCTAAGACACAACCGCATTCAATTCACTTTAATGGCCATCAATTGAAGAACGATTACGAAAGTATCCACAGTTTAATTAAACCCAATTGCCCCATCCTCATAATTGAATCCTGATGTGACAACAATGAAAAACCAAACATATGTAATGGTGGAAAATACTGGGTTTTTCTTATCATAAGTAAACAAATACACCGAGAAGAAAATATAGGGCAAGAAAATAAAAGTTAGATTAATTGGTTGGTTCAATTTTATAACAGGTGCCGTAGAAGTCACCAATGCATTAATGACAGAAGCTTTGTTTTAGAGAATCACACACACATATACATGACACATCACGACTGTATTCCTTGAAGGGGTAGGCAGAGGTGTACAGTTCACCCAAGTTTCACCAGTTATGTCATAAGCCCCATGTAATAGCTGGCGAGCCTATTGCTTTACAATACAATTTTTCGTTTGATTCCCACACGACACAAATATTTGTGTGATGAACATAAGTGTTTGTGTTGGTCTGGGTGTTGCTTATGTATTATAAGTATGTATTTACAAAAAAAAAGTATTTAAGTATTATATCCATTGTCTAGTACCCATAGTACAAGCTCTGCTTAGTCTGGGACTAGATGGTGCTGTGTAAAAATGTCCCAAAGATATTTATTATTATTATTATACAATACAATAGAAATAGCCCTTTATTTCTGATACTAATAAGTTTACATAGTTACATTTCATTTATATTATTATACCTTTATTCATCTATATACATATTGTTATTATTATTATTTTTTCTAATTGTACCAATATTTACATAATCCGAATTTACGTTGAAATTTTCTTGCGTTTGTAAAATATTGATGAATATTTTCCTTTTGTTTATTTTTCTATTACCATCAATCGGGCACAAATCCAGACTCCGGACTGGTACTGAGAGAACCATTTGCAGCCATTTCCAAAGTGGGCGATAACGGCCCCCTGTGGCCGCTGCAGGACTAAAGGGTACGAGACCCAGAAAAAATATGGGGGCATTGTGTAAAGGCAAATTACAATCCAATTTCATCTAGCTAGGAGGACTCTTAGACACCGGACTGAACTCTCGACTTTCGAGTAGACAAAATAAGTTTGGGAACCAGTGTTAGAGGAATAAAACGTAATGAATTAGGTTTTGTTCCAATAGAACGTGACAATGAGCACAATGTTTATTAAAATAGTATTAACTTATCTAATTACAAATTGCAACTGAACTTTAGACTCGGTTGACCTCGGATTGTGAACAATTAACTATGGAAGTTGTATCCAACAAGGCGTCATAGGCAAATCATAATTATTTTTAAACATCGCCTATAAGTGGCAAAATATTTAATTAAATGATAATAAAGAAATCTTTGATCGACGTGTTTTTATACCATAAAGGATGTCGAGCTTGGTTACATTTGCATAAAACGAACAAAAGTTTTTTTAAATATATCTCGTTTAAATGAAATGAAAGGAGAGAGTAAATTAAAACAAGCAAGCAATTTAAATTTTAGGGAGATTTCCATCGAAGTGGACCAGTTTATTATTTAACATCTGTTAACATTTTAAGAACTGTTATAAATTAAACGCTAAGAGTAAATGCAACACCGTTTCACGGAACAGATAGTAATCTCGAAGTTTTTATAAGACAAGCTATCCATCACGAGTATTGAGGCATATTTATTTTGTTTAAATCTACATTTAAGCCAGGTTTTCTACTCTCAGAACATTGACTTATATTACAACTAAATAACTATTTATATTAGCTCACCTTAATAATAAAGACGTCATCAGTGTTGAAACATCCCACGTCTTGCACTTCTGCAACAAGAAAACAGAATATAAATTTGAGAGCCAACATGAAGGATACATTTTATCTTGTACTGAAAATAACAGTTTTATTGGCATAAAGATTGATGTAATAATAAACACAGCTGTCTATTATGGTGGAATAATAAAAATATTTGGTTGAGATATCTCAAAGGAGCCGAATCAAAGAGTAGCATTCAATACACCCTGATACAATGCCGAGCCCTCGAACAGATGTTACGGAGCCCGAGGCCAACTATTATTATCAAGTTGTGCAGGTAAAATAACATACGATCTTTACGAGCAATCTTTCTGATTCAGACAGCACCGGTCGCGTGAATTGACTTGCAATTTTATATCGGTACATTCGCATGAAACCAATTTTCTATAAATAAATAAATTCAAAATAACTTCTTCATTGGTAAGTTACTCTTATGGTTTATAAGTTTATACGCACAAACTAATTAAGATGAACCTTTATTTAAAGCAAGGTCATTAAACTTCAATATCGATAACGAAATAAAATAAATAAATAAATAACTTAGTGCGAAAATTTAAGTATTTACCCTTTATTTATTTATAATTCATGTACACACAATAACATATGAAAGGAGACAGCATTAAAATTATGTATATATGTATGTTATAATAATTTTGTAATTCAGTTAAAGGAGAAAGAAAGAAAAAAGTAAAAATTCTACAATGCCACATCTTTCTGCTACATTCTAATGGCTTTTGATAAAGTTTTTATCAAGCCACTGGTTCAGTTTTAATACACAATCTTATCAGTATTCACATAAAACATGCATTAAATCGCAGTTCACCATTTAGGTTTCAATATCAGGTCATAGGTTATCTAATATCGTACCAACTTTATAGCTTACACAAGCTGCGGTCATGGAGTACCATAGAGAGCAAGCATGGGTCCATAATTATTGACGTTTATCTTCCGTGGGAACTGAACACCAATTTCTATTGTCTCCTCTAATAAAAGTCCCTGCTTCCTATTCGATAAAATAGAACATTGTTCCTAATAAGATAAGATAATCCAACTTTAGCACTATCGTATTGTGAAGCAAGTTTCCGTTGTTGTGAAAAGTTATTTATGTATTTATCTGGTTTGTGCGTTTACTACATTGCTTTCTATTATAGGACTCTCCGGTTTCAAACCGGAGCTAGTCTTATCTTTATTCTGTCATCCTAGTATTTTTATTTAAATATTTCCGAAGAAAAAAAATGCGGTTCATGTTAAGTCATCCAATGATATACACCATAGTGATTCACCAACTACTTAGAACTCAAAAGTTTTCGAAGTAGTCAGTCGAGATAAATAATCTTCTAGTTTTACCATCTATTCTAAAAAACCCAGTTACTCCATTAGTTACAAGAACCAGTTTGCATAACACTATGACGTAAACCAATAAGGTGAAGTCCACGTCATGAGACCGTCGTATTTAATGCGACAAGGTTACTGATATATTATAATAACGATTGACTTTGATTTGACTTGACGTGTTAGAGCTAAAACATTTTTTATTTTATCCTAATATTAACAGCATGGATTAACAGCTACCAACTGGCGAGATATCGCGCAAGATCGTGCAAAGTGGAGAGTTCTCGTTTCGGAGGTCACAACTCACTTTGGGTCGCTGAGCTAGAGGAGTAATAGTAAGTTAGAGTAATATTAACACAACTGCTAGTAACTCATTTAAATTAGGTTCAATAGAATTACAGGCCAGTAGAAATAATCTAACTCACTGTTATTTCAAATGCCCAACTAGACGAGTCAGTAAAGTGCATATTTATGTTAACCTATCCAGTATAAGTGCAGCCTGTCTTGGATGAAACTAACGTACTAAGCCAGTTCCACTTATCATGGTTTTGTTACCTTTGATATGCGGTTGACCGTACAATCGAATCCAGGTTTTAATTTGATTAGCTCAGCGGCCTTTCACATCTTTTTTATGAGCTTGTTTTGTCCCACTCAGTAGGGCAAAGGCTTTATCCCTTCTTCGACTTATCTCAGTCTTTCGCAATGTTTTTAACAAGTTTTTTATTTTTATCTTTCCATTATCATAATCTACAACTAGGTACTACAATGACCTTACCATGTCAACTTAGGTGATTATTTTATCCATAAGTAACTATCTATTAGGAGCGCTGACTTCACCTGTGTCAAAGCAAACCACGATGACACATTCAAAACAATAAACTTACGTTTAGTTTAAAACGTAATTTCTGAATGTAAGCCAGTAATCAATGCTATGGAATATAGTTTTAAATTACAACTGGATTCGATCATATTATTTAATTCGCTCTTGGCTGCGTTTGTTATAATACCTAAATGACCATTATATGAATACACTCAAAACACAGCGTGTACGAAAGCAAATTACCCATCTACCTATGAATTATAATAACATCTGGCTTAGTCAGTAGTTAAAATAACGGTGAATACAAACCGCTGCAAATACCGTACGGGACATAAACCAAAAGAGGCTTTGAGCTGCAGTGGCCCCTTATTGCCAAATTCGGACATCGTTAAGACGATCTCTAAATGATAAAGCGTATAATAATTATGTTTACTTATGTTAACACATGTGGCCTCATTGCCTAGATTATGTATTAGTATTTATCTATTCAAAGGTAACTTGTCCGATGTCTGTAAACGTGTGTATATCCTTGAAACATCTCATGATAAGCCAAAAATGACAATGACACAAACGACATCATCCGTTTCGTGACTACAGCTATTTCCCGTTTTATATTACCGTTATAATGCAAGTCTGTACCAAATTGGCAAACTAGACTCCGTGTAATGTAACAAGTCGAACAAAATACTAAAAAGAAATATTTATCAGTCTCGTTTTGTACTGATAGCAAGAAGAAACCAAACTATTACCAACTTCAAGGGTAACTAGTTTATTATGCAAGTAAAAAGGGATTAAGAATGACCCTCTCTCAAAGAAAAACACGCTTTTGACGCAACGTAATTCACAATAAAAAATAAATAAACTAAAAGTAACCTTCAACGAGTACAAATACCGGTTAATCTGGAGAGTTTCATACAGCAGAGATACATGAATTAGATACGCTTATAGTTCTCAGAAGTTTTTTACATGTCACAGTTGAATGGTACAAACAATCGCAGAGTTGGTCAATGACAGAAATGTCCCCGAGGTGAAAGTAGACAACTTTGCAAATAATAAGCGTGTGGGTGGCATTTGCGAAACAGATCATACATACAAACGTCTGTCAGAAACTAATTAATGTAACGCTAAAGATTAATACCTACATGATTTCACTTAAGCATTTGGTGATGAATGACGTCGATAAATATGGTCAATGGAATAATTATACTGATTCTAACAATGATGAATACAAAGATCTATTTGGAAGTATTAATATTTGAATAAGCAATGAATTTGACAACATGGCACGTAGTAATGCAAATTTTAATGCATTATACAAATATTAAACTATGCAAATTGTGGCCAAATGCAAGAACAATCAATATCGAATGTAGACAACAATGTAAAAATGTCTTCAAATTGTAACTAATCCAATTTGGTTGTACTACTTCATCATCATCATTACAGCCGAAAGACGTCCACTACTGGACATAGGCCTCCCCCAATTAAGGGGGGGATATGCCATAATCGCCACGCTTGGCAGGCGGGTTGGCGATCGCAGTTGGTTGGTTAAATACTCAGAGAACGCTGCTGCCCATCCTCTGGTGAATCCCTTAGTCGCCTTTTACGACACCCATGAGAAGAGATAAGGGTGGTGCTATTCTTTAAGTCCGTCACCACACGGACTACTACTTACGAAACTATATTGGCATTAACCGGTACATTAATATTGATGAAGAAATAACTGCATCACATTAACAGGAAGTAAAAGATACAAGTTTTATTTGTTTTTTTTCACTATAACATAATAACAAATAATATGGCTCATAGCAACTGTTGTGATTGCTAGAAAAATTGTGTATATAACTATTCATTAGCTTTATAATCAGGAATTCATAAACAAGATTTATCTTTTATAATTATTAGTCCGGTTAAGAAGGTAGTTGATAATTACTGCGAACGTAGCTCTTTATTGTTTGCACACGATAAAAAGAAATTTATAACAAACACGGTATCAAATATTAAAATATAATATTAAATCTCTTTGCATATATATAATATTTTGTACATAAAAACTGGGGACTAGACGAGCACATTATTACTTCTTCAGAATTCTCAGAGGGAAGTGAGTTGTGCAAAATTAGACACATTTGCGGTTGTCTGTAGCCATGCATTAGTGCGTAAATTGCAATAGAGTACGTGTAATCCCATCGGCTGCTCATTAGTCAGCTCGCAACTTGCTGCAGGCCGTGTCGTGGGAATCACAGCTAAGTAACATCATCTGTCGATGACTCGAACTATCTTCTGAAACGGTTCATTAATACGACTGAAACAAAACTAAACTTTGTTATTTTATTTTCTAAGATCACTAAACTGTCACGGCTGCTGATGCTCTCAGTTTGGTTCGTAATATATTTTAAGGACCGAAACTAAATAGTTTACGTATTTGCTTTTAACCTTTACGACTTGTTCTCCCCTAATGCCTATTAATAGAGACGGCATTCCACCTTAATCGCATATTTTCAACTTCTCTAATAAAATATGGGATTTATTACAAAATAAATAATCTATGTAAAATATTGGCGATTTTACCAGATGCATATATTAATATTCCAAATATTTTTAATCGAGATCTTGATGATCTCGATTAAAAATATTTGGAATATTTAGATGCAAAAGCTAAAATAATTGCATAGCGAATTCAAACAGATTCCTTTGTAAATTCTATGATTTTGTAGAAATATGACTAGCATTAGATAGTAGATATCAATGTAAATGCGAGCTAGTAACTAATGGAAAGCTGATAAAGATGTTTGTCCGTACACAAGGTCAATGGGGTGACACGACTATTCTGTTGACACACTAAATACAAACAAAATATCGTGCTAAATATAAGAATTTTTAAAGTAAAGATCAAATAATGTTGTGGATGTTTATGATATCGAAGCAGAGTTGGGTAAAGAAAAAACGTTATCAGTTGCTAGTCATGTTGCGCAAGTTGCAGGAGTTTACTGGAGGATGTACGGTGCTTAAAATGATAGGTTAGGAGGCCGTCAACACTTCCACAATTGTAATCTAGAAATCAAACATGTTACCACTGCACGTGGCTTTCATAATAGATAGCACTGCAGTTGAAGATATCGTAAACATTTTTACTCATCGCAATCTTCACCTAATGGAAAAAAGTGCAAAAATAGGTAATAATAAAATACGTCAGTAAGATTCCTTAATCCAACTAGCGACGTCAATGACCTTGCTAGTCATTTAAAGAATACTATTATTAATACCTCATAGCTTATCTTCTCCGATAAGTAATACTCTTTATTCCAGGATGTGGATACAAAAGTCAACAACTTTTTTTGGCCAATGTGTTTGGTCAAATCCGTGAAGATTTGTAGGTATGTACAAAGTGATGATTATTTCCTGCTTTAATAAAAACAGATTCTAAAAAACCCAATGACAAAAATCTTGGCAGCTTATGTCATTTTTATAGAAGTTGTTGCATTTAAATCAGGGGCGTTGTTGTAGGTGTGTTATGCTGATTCACTGCTGCTGCTTCCAGTAACAATCGCCTACGTGTTGTGTACTTAATGATTTTGGCAAGAATCCACGTTTCTAAATTTGGTAAGTTATCATCTTGTGATGAATTATTTGTTATAATTTTTCGCAAAATTTTGCTTGCGGGTACGGATCATGACTCATGACATCATCCATGTAAATGAAGCTGTCATGGATTACTTTCGATTATATAACTTAGGCCACGTCATTAACATTCGCATATATTTTTACAAAGACCTAAAGAATAAACGAATAAATTGTAATTGTATTGTATTTGCTATTGTAATTTTCTTTATATTTGTATTATCAAATAGCACATTTAAAATGAAAGTTAAAAATGAGAAAATTGTTAATTAAACAAAATTTTAAGATCGATGATTACTTTAAATAATAAACTTGAAAATTCATATTGATGGATGTATGTATGTTTAATATTGTTTTGAATGTTCCCTTCAAACGTACTCTAATGAGTTGTAATCTCGCTAACTTGAATAATTGTGGACAAACACGCGGACAAAAAAGGGTCGTAGGTAAGGCCATAGGGGTGGGGAGCCGGAGACGGCCACAAAAGGGACCTCAGTGTCGGAGGTCTTACAAACAGAATGTAAAGGAAACGGTTTTTTGTCGGGGGACTCGGAATCAGGCGTCGCGTCGTCAAGTCCGGCGCGGGCGCAGGTAGGAATTTAAGAACTTCTCTAGCTGTGTTCGCTCGTACCGATGTGATATTATCTTGGTTACTTACGAGTACAAACGTTGCTATCTCCGAGCCGACTGTTTGCACAAATATGGACGACCTTCCAGCTTGCATACGTGACTGTGTTACGTGGCACATAAAACTGTATTGCCTTTTCTTGCTTTTTATCTAGAAACCATCGTTTCTTGAGTCGTTTCTGAGATTTTTGTACTTGCAGGAATCCGGAACACTATCTTGCCATTTTCAGAATTACAGTGAACTGCATGATGTTATCTCGATACGTTGAACTTTTTTAGTAGGTACTTAACAAAGATCTCGTGAATCTGTTCCATATTATGTAACAGTATCAAATTTTTGCTCTCCAAATTACTAATTTGCATTTTAATGACCAACATCTGTGAGAATTGCAGTAGATTTTATAAAAAAATGTCATGTCAAATCATTCAATGCAAGATACGATCAAATTAAATAAGCATCTGGTAAAAATTTCATATTCATGTAGTTTTAGATAACCAAACAGGTTAGCTAGGTAGATAGATACCATCTGGTCATCTGAATAGTGACTAGTCGTCCTTGGTTAGAGGTCAGCGGACATACGAAATTCACAGTAGTAAACTAGTCCCCTACAAAGCGGGTCCCATTCAGTGTTTCCACTTTATTGAATTCAGTTCCCCACGCCTCAATCAAGTTTTCCCCTTTGTAGACCATTTTTCTCCACAAAAATATTTTTTTGGTACTAATGGTAACAAAACATTATAATCTGGTCACACTAAGTCAGTTTCCTAACTTTTGTGGTCCGTTTATCCATCCAATCTTACTTTGCATGCCACTACTTGTTGATATTACGATTGATTAGTGATCATTTCGCTAAGCTCCCACTTAACTATTTCCCCTTTTTCTGCCCCTTTGGAGTCTAAATTCCCCTCAAAAGGAGAACTTCCCCTCAATGTGGAAAAATTGGTCCCATACCCATACTGTATTAATGTGATGTACCTCGTTGTGCCAGACCTTGAATATGTTAAAGACCAGACAGGTCAACTGAATTCATGTGTACTACACCTCTTTAATATTAATCATGTTGAAAACACTCACTTTTTCATGTGGGTCGTCGTGTTGAAAATTGAAATATTAAATTTAGTATGTTTTGTTTCTCTTCACTTTTTTATTTTTGTTGTTTGTTTTGTTTTACTTTATTAATACTTATGTGTTTTGTATTCTGTTTTGAGCATAGAGTGAATGAGAGAAACAACTTTTAAGTGTGACAGTTTTTGAGTATAATTTTTGGCTACATCAACAATAAGTAATAATATAATAATTGTAAATGCTTTCAACATTAGCTCATCGTTTAAAATCAATTTGATTATCTTCCTCTTCTTAACTTTTGAACATAGAAACTTCTTCTATGTAATATCAAACAACATCATCATTTTGAACAACTTTTACTATGGGACCAACCCTGAAATCGCGAATTAGAAATCAGGTGGTCCCTACATTTTATCGATTTAAGTGAACACAAATAAATGTAGGGACCCAATGATTTCTTTTCGCAATTTCGGGGTTGGTCTCATAGTAAAAATTGTTAAAAATGATGAGTACAATGACCCCTTTTCGGGAAAGAAGCGATTAAAATTTCAGCATGTATATATGCACGTATGTACCAAGTAAATGAATTTTAAATACATAAGACTTTGTATGTGAAGTAATTTGAAACTTGCCAAGGGTACAGCTGTAAATTATAAATAATTTCTACCTCCAAAGATCAAAGTGCCACAGTGTATAGTATGTCTTCTATTGTTCTTAACTGACGCTTTCATTTTTGTCGTGTGTTAAATACGAACATTGTCGTTGGTATTATCGTGTCTATGTGAAGGCAGAGTACATTTTAATGAACAATTTCGAAGTTCACATGTCCAAGTAAACTTTTCAAGCCAGCCCCCCTAGCCAAGTTGACAATCTACACAATCTACAATCGTCAACGCTAATAAAAAACAATCAAAATGTATGGGAATGGCATATCTGAACGAATGATTTTTTCGTTGAGATATGTCATTCCCATACACTTTGATTGTTTTCTATTAGCGTTGACGATTGACGATTGTGTAGATTGTCAACTTGGCTAGGGGGGCAGATCTTTTTGTTACTTTATTATTATTCTTAACAATGATGACGATTTTTTAATACATTTCCGAAGTTTATGTGAATGCTTTTTCCTATGAAAGAAAGAAACAAAGAAACATTTATTGGACACAAAATCGACAAACACACACACAACAACAATAGCAACAAAAAACAAACAAGTGTAATACTAAAATTATGCGTGTGTTGTTAGATATTCGGGGCAGTGTTTTCTAAGGAGCGGTAATTGTCAGATCTATGAAGAGCAGATTTTCAGCAGCAATAGACGTCTACGAACTCTTATGACGATTATATAGGTTGCCGTTGAAAGGAAGCCAGGCATCTGCGAATAAGCTAGAAACATTTAACATCAACAAATTGAGTTCGTTCAAAATTGCAAGCTCCTTTTGTCATTGCGACTAACAAGATGAACAAGATCTATGGTGATGACAACGATGGGGGTTGGGGTTCCATAAAATAAAAATATATTTTTCTTTTATTTTTAGGGTGCCGAAACCATAAGTTTTGAAGCCGCTGATCTAGACACAGTAAGCTTAAATGAAATTAAAACACAAATTTTAAAAATACTTTTTGTGTTAATCTTTATATTTTACAAACCAGTGGGGTAATTGTGTAATGCATTCACATTGACATAATCTTTCATTTTGAAATTACAGCAATATTCATTGCATGGTACGTAGTTGTCAATTTGACGGATTGTCAAAACACACGGAGCAATGAACATTGAAATCCAGATGAATGCGATCTCGAGTGAGTTACGCAATTCGGCAGCAGGTATTTGTATGTAGCAGATGCTAAGCGTACAATATTGAAAGATTTCAATCCCCACTTTTTCTTAATTTAAGGTTTTAATTTCGCCAAATGTATACATTTTTGTGCATTATGACTTTAGGCCATTGTAAAAAAAAAAGTTAAAATCAAGTTTTTTTTAATAGTAGCAATTCCAGGTGTATGAAATATCTTCAATACAGGAAACTGACATTTGTATCTTTAACAAATCAATACATTAATCATCAGTACGTATTCCACGGCCTCTGCCTGCATATAACAATTAGATGAAGCCATGTTTATATTGGAGCAATTGAGTGGTTACCACCGTACAATTATGCCAATCACGCGTCGATTCGCGCATGCATTGCAATGCAAAACAATACCGCGTATCGCCACAATCTAATCAGATGCAATTAGAATTATAATAGGCGGAAGCACATCATGTGGCCCAAAACATTGTTATCACTGGACCCGTCAATTAATTGAGCCCTCAGGTAATAAGTAATGACACACCTATTTATGATGAAAGGACTTGTCCTACTGCTTTACTGACATAATTTCACGTCAATGTCAATTGGTGCCAGTAAAGATTGCAGTTTATTTGCCACAGTAAAGTCAACTTTATTTATTCATCATCCTCCGAGCCTTTTCCAAATTATAGAATTGGGGTCGGCTTCTTATTTATCCAGATGCGGCTAAACAGCGGCATTTTACACGGACTGAATGCCATCAGACCGCCGCAACCAGTTTACTGGGTAAAGCTGAAATTCGGAAGTTAGACCAGTTGTCAGACGTTTAGGCTTCTGACTACCAGTAAAGACTGCCACAGATATTCGTATGACAACCGGGACCGACAGTTTAACGTGCTCTCCGAGGCAAGAAGGGGTCTCGGTGTGTAACGAAATCACCACGGTCACCCATCCACGGACTGACCGCAGTAAGCACAGCTTAACCTCGCTGATCGTACAAACTTTCTTTAGTAAAATATTTATTTCTAGTAAAGTTATCCGATCCACGAAAAATCAAATTCCGGCATAAAATCAATCCTGCATCGAGTAAAACACAGTGTAGCCCGTCTCAGACTCGTTTCCGTATCGAATGGAACAAGTTTCGCTAAGTTTGATTCAGGTCTTTGAACTATCTGGTCCTAACTCCTAAAGTTCACGACACCAAACATGGTTTACGATTATGTAACGAATGATTTCAAAATATTTGGCTCTTCTATTCTATTAATACATTTATTATCTTCCGTATTATTCCGGAGTCCAAATAAACGGTGGTGTTTACAATGCGTCGACAAATTTGGACGCGGTTTGTCCCACTTTTCACCGCAACTATATATACATAACATAGCTATCTGATATAGCCGCTAACCTGAGCATGAAAATATTCCTGACCATTTGCGAAGATAAGTGATCTAGTGAGTGGGGAAGGTAATAGCTATTTTATGGGCTCGGTGGCCACATCTAAGGGTAAATGAGCGGCAATAAGGCAGCCTAATGGGCCGGATCGCTCTCTGTCGCGCGGTCCTTTTCAACTGCCTAATTAGTCGAAAGGAGAACGCGTTTAATTTTTCACTGACACACAGATTTTAAAGAATATGCAGAATTTGCGGTCACACTCAGTAAAATTTCAAGCTAAAGTGGTTTACAAATCGCAGCCGAGTGGAGTATTATCAAAATAATATGCTGTAGATATTACAGATAATAACATGACTGACGTATGAGCACGTTTCATATCGATTTAGATCAGTAAGAATCGATTAAAGAATATAAACTAAACACATTTATAACATTAATTCGATATGTTTTACTAAACACAAATGACAGTTATTTGATACTGAATAAGTAGACATCAAAGTGAATGAATTCGCACAATAACCACTTGGTAATAAGCTCAGAGGTAATTTGAGTAATTACAGTACTCAAAATTGTTGTTGTGAAATCACTGGTTGGCCTGTATTACAATATTTAACGCAACGAAAACATTTCTTAGGATTAAAATACATATATCAACAACTCCGCAAGTAGTTTGAATCCTGCTTAAAAATGCGAAAGTATATGTTTGTTGGTTTGTTCTTCTTTCACTCAGCATAGCTTCCTTTTTTTCATAGAGATAGTTTTAAGGTCAGGGAGTAACATATAGGGTTCTTTTTATCCCGGAAAAATACACGGTTCCTTTGTGATAAAGAACTATGGAAGCAAAGCCGTAGGTAAAAGCTAGTAACATTATAAAAGAACAAGATATATACGGTGGGCAAATAAGATAAGCATGTAGCTATTTAATGGCAAAGTTGTGCGTGAGCTGAGAAGTGCTTGCTCAGCAAATCTGAGCGTGTTTTGTACAAATATCAAGGATAATTTATGCTACACCGTGACGGGGCCGAGGTGGGCGCGCGTCGTGCCCCGTACGAGGCTCAGACGAGGCACTTCACGAACATTTTGATTGAAGCAGCCGGAAAACGGTTCTAGCTACACCGAGCAGCATCCGAGTTCCTAGGACAGGGCCCTAATTCACGTAATTTCATGATGCGCCGATTAAGTTGCAGTGACGCTGCAGTTCGTTTCTGATAGCGATCGCCGTACATAAAAGAATACGAATAGCATTATTTTGGTCGAAACTTAACTAAAGAAGAGCAGCTGCAGTGCAGTTGCAGTTATGTGAATTGGCCTACAGGTCGCGCCCGCCTCGGTCCCTACATTGTGTAGCATAATATTAATATAATGTTGACCCGTCGCATATTGAACCCAGCCCACGCACAGCACATGGCATGGATGGTTTTATAAAACGTGCTAATTAGTGCCGCACCGCATATTGGTCCCACGTCACTCAGTGCCACGACACGAGGTAAGCATTATTTTGTGAATAAAAGACATAAACGCGCTATCTGGTACTCGGTTAGGCTGGGTTCAATACGCAGTAGGAACTTGTTTGCATGTATGACCCCCTAGGTCACGTTTAGGTATAAGGGGGTCGCAATCTGGTCAAAGTTTAATCATCATCATCATTTCAGCTAAAAGAAGTCCACTGTTGGACGAAGGCCTCCCCCAAATGGGGGATATGCCATAATCGCCACGCTTGGCACGCGGGTTGGCGATTGCAGTTGGTTGTTTAAATACTCAGAGAACGCTGCTTCCCATCCTCTGGTGAATCCCTTAGTCGCTTTTTACGACACCCACGAGAAGAGAGAGGGTTGTGCAATTCTTTACGTCCGACAGCATACGGAACAAAGTTTAAACTTTAAAAAATATTATAATGAGGGGGTCGCAAGGCATTTGATTAAGTTTTTGGTTATCTAGCTAGGGGATTGAGGCATTAAAAAGGTTGAGAAACGATGATGATACATACATACTTAATTTGTGTACCTACATAAACACATTAAACTCGCTCCAACATTCTGATATCCATCACCGGTGGAGTATTCAAAGTGCGGTGTGAATTAGGTTAAAAAATCCTAGGAAGTGGCACAAACTTTTACGTTGATTGTTGAAAACAAAATGCTCATAAAATTTTATGTTCAGTACTAAAGAAAGCAAATATAGTGGCCGGTGTTCAGTTTTGTAATAGCCACGATTACGTCACAATAATATTTAAAAAGTAGTGTAATAAAAAGACAGTATTTTCGTGTATTTCAGGTGGCCATTTAAATTACAAGGTTACGTAAGCAGATCATGTAAGAGTATTTCATGCGTATCATTGCACTACTTCGAATTCGGTGTGATTTGAATTTTAACAATAATCACTGAAGCGGTGTAAGTGATTTTTCTACGAAATGAAGAAACACGTTTTTACGTAAGTGTTTTAAGTGCAAAAATCTGGCCAGTCTGTCAAATTATGAAGATGGATTTCTTACACAATGAAACAAGATATTATTATTTTGGCATGCATTCTCTGAAAAGGACAAAGTGAAATTTCTTTTATTAGTGCATCGAATTGAGTTTATATTCCTTTGTGGCCGGCGGTGGCTTTTCGCCAATTGATGAGATAAACTTTAACTAACGTCTTTGCTTATTGTCCTAACAGGCTAGAAAACACAAATAGCTTAGACCTACATTGAATTTTCATAGTAAAATCATCGTTTTAGTAGAAACAGAGCTTGTGAAAGACCTCGTTCGGAGAAGTACTACCATCGTATGCCTATTTCTGTCGCCAACGCCATACAGTAATGCTTGCATTGCTGTGTTCCAGTGTCAAGGGTGCCGTATGGGTGCCGGTGAAATTACAGTCATATGAGACTTTCCATCTTTAGGTCTCAGATTGGTAAAAGCGATTTGCGATAATATTTAGGCAACATCCTGGGTGGTATTGCAGTTGTTATGGGCAAGGGTAACCGCTTAAAATCAGGTAGGCCTTTAGGTCGTTTGAAAATGCCCATGAATTATCCACGCAATATAACTTTAATTGTGCCTATCAAGACTTGAACGTTTAAGACCCAACACTCATGCTTCGCAACTAAAGACGAGGCAAAAGTCTCGATATCTAATCGAATGGCCACACTTTAATCGATTCTATGTTTATTGCAGTTTCCAATTCGATTCTTGATATTGGAAAGCGAGAATCGGTATGATTGGAGAGCGGTTGGCGTGGGTGTTGAGACCTGTATTGTCGTGCTAAGTTCTAGGGCTTAGACGTACTAGCATACAGCATGGAGTCATTGACCAACAGTGTATACAGGGTGGTCAATGACTTTCAATGTATCGTATCGGATACTGTGATTTCATTGACAAGTTTAAGAAAAAAGTGGGACACTAAAATAACTAGGTATGTACCTAGATAAAACTAAAACTATCTGTGTATTTAGTACAATTTTTATCGACACTATGAAAACTAATCTAGCACATATAAGTACCCAGTTATACTGTGACGGTAACAGAAAGATTAAAAGATAACAATCGATGTATTATCGATATACATTACTTTTACCCTTTTGTTGTATTTCGCAATACAAACCCAAACGTAAACAAGTCAAAACAGAATATCATTTTAACAACAATGTAAATGACCTGCGCAAAAGGGCTTAGTAATTGTAGATCAGACGAGCTTACCTGTAAGCGAAGTCTTGATTCTAATTTTATGAGCTGCGATCTGAAATATAATTGATATTATACATTGTAGTTATCTAATCCGAGCGCTTAGACACCGCGTTTCGTTTAGAAAAAAAAAAAATAAGTAAAAAATACTATATTTATTATTTCTATCTGCTGGCCACCCCGGTATATGTCACTAGTTTTAGAGATAACGAAGATAAGGAACAAGCCCTGTTGCCTGTACAGGGCAGGTTCCACAATCTAACATTCACTATGTTCATCTGAAAGATTAACGAAGAATGTTTACTAATTATTGCAGCTTTGGGACTGTTGGTGGCGGGTGGGTGATTATATTTCAGATCGCAGCTCATAAAATTAGAATCAAGACTTCGCTTACAGGTAAGCTCGTCTGATCTACAATTTTATTTCGCTGCGATCTGAAATATAATTGATATTATACATTGTAGATGTTCAGAGTTTGCTGCAATAATTAAATTGGATATTTAAATACAATTTGTTTTGATTTATTAAACTCTATACTAACATCAGGGATACTTAATGTATAATGTAGAAATATTAAACAATAGTTGGTAATCAACAGACAGAACGTTAATTATTAATTATCCATTGTCTAGCACCCACAGCACAAGCTCTGCCCAGTTCTGGACCAGATGGTGCCGTGTAAAAACGTCCCAAAGACATTTATTTATTTATTTATCAACCTAAGATATGAAATGTACGAGATTGAAATACATGCTAATGTATTTTCTTGTTTATTACATGACATATTATGTTGTTTGACATCATTAAAATTTAAGTAGGGATTATTGTTATAATAAATAACTGATAATGCAAAGTTGATGAATAAGATTCTTCACTAATGAGAATTATAATATTGGGTTTTAAAGATATTTTTGAGCTGTTTTCTATCCAGCTGCCTTTCAGTTTCAATGTACACACAGCGTCCTTAATTGATTACCCCTCATGTTCTAAAATTTGTTCATAAGTGGGGGTAACCAATCGGTGTAGCTGACTGTACCTCTTTCTTCATGTTTTTTAACCATTAACTAATGGTTTTACTGTTAGGTTTTTCATGGGATTTTTCGAAAGGTAGACTTAAGTAAGGTTCATCATTACCTATTTATTTCTAACAGTTTAAATATGGAAGTAAAAATAAAAATCTATTAAATTATATTATTGTAAGTTGGACTTAATCACAATTGTTATCTTAATAAAATCTGTTATTTAGGTTTATATATTGTTAAATACAATAAATAAAATTGTTAATTAATTATTGATATGTTTATCTATCAGCCAACTTCTTGGCAAGTTTTCCTAAAGTTAGTCTTGTGTTATTAGGCCAGGAAGGTGGTGATGAAATTGGATATTTTTGTAAGATTCTATGAACAAGAGTGTTTTGATAATGATGTTCCAAATCTGTATGCACCTATAAGGAATCTTATAATTATATCAGCCTTATCCACTTGTGGACTGATCAGGGCTGATAAGGCTCCAAGTTCATTGCAATAGCCAATCCTGAGTTTTGATGAACAGATGCTGTACACTAAATCCATAGGTTCTGTACCAGGTCGGTCCACCATACTTTATAAGTATTTAGTATTGTTTTGTAGGCATTTCTTATTAAAGACGAATAAAAGAAAAATAGATGAAATAATTTGAAGTTTTTGTGTTATATGCTTAGGACCTTACTCCATGAAATATGTTTACCATAAGTCAATTTTAGTCTGACCAAGTTGTAAGTAAATTAAGCTGAATTTATTGAGTGACAGTTCTCTTACTGTATTGTACTTGGTGTTTCTGCATTATTGATCTTTTATTCTGGTTGTCTTTAGTTTAGCATATTAAGAAGCATAAATGTGAACTAGTCTCTTGACTATGACCAGGTCCATATCCATATAATAATACCTCAGGGTGCATTTTTTAAGTGAAGAAATTGTATGTTTCCATTTTGTTAACGCAGATGATGGCAGTTGTAATATTGATTCTTAACAGCAAAGCAAGTGATAATATGTTAATGCTTGTTAAGCAAATAATTTTTAATGTTACATATTATATGCTGCGATTAATTTTAGTTTATATCAAATTTTAATAATAAGTAGTATGGACAACCTTTTATTGTGATCAAAATACACCAATGTGGTCACTCTCACTATGCCTCCTTCAAACCCTTTTCAGTAAAAGAGGCTTCTGATATTTTATGACCAACGCTGAATTTGGTATTCAGTACCCATACTAAAATTATTTATAGTATTGTAATTATTATTAGAATTATAGAGGTTTTCAACAACAACAACAACTTCAACAACTTCTAGGCAAAGTGGCTGGTAATTTGTTAGTTAAATTAAATATCTGTAATATACACTTTATTTTCTATGTGTTGTTCTAGGTCCACACTTGTGTATTAATTATAAAACCTAGAAATTTACATTGTTTGTTGGTAACTCCTCTAATTCTGAGAAGAGGCCCATACCTCTGTGCCCGTACCCCGCAGTGGGATAGTTATGGGTTGATGATGATTGGTTAGTCTTTTCAGGGTTTATTAGCAATCCACCCAAAATGTTTTAATAAATTTAGACTAACATTTACATTTTCAGTACATCCTTGATAAGTTTTGACCTCTATGTGGGTAAACATCAAGGTAAATAGTTAATAATTATTTATAAAGCCTTGGTTTTCGCACTATCATATGTATCTGAGTGATAAACCATGATGGAACATAGCTGTGAAACATAATTGTTTAATAGCAGTACTAAGTCAATGACACAATTTTTTTCTGTATTTTTACCCGACTGCACTGCAAAAGAGTGCTTCGTTGGTCTAGTGGTTGCTTGCGACCGCTGAGCGTGAAGTCCTGGGTTCGATTCCTGGGTTGGGCAAAGTGTTATTGGGTTTTTCCATTAGGAAATTCTCAGTAGCAGCCCAGAGTCTGGATTTGTGCCCGGTCAATGGCAATAGGCTCGCCCCCTATTACAGGGGACTATAACATAACCGGCGAAATGTGGGTGCACTTTTACACCTCTGCTTACCCCTTCGGGGAAATACAGGCGTGATGTTATGTGTTATGCACTGCAAATACAGGGTCTACTACTACTTAGTCAGTATTAAAAGTTTCTATGAATAAATTAATCAATGATTCCATTGAAGGAACACATGTAAATATTTTTATATAAATCTTAGCAGTTTGATACTGCACAGGCTGCGCAGCAGCCCCGACACCAACCCGCGTGCGATAGCCGCCTGGGCTGATAGCCCTCTTGTGGGCACTGGTCACCCGGACTAAATCTCTGCTAGTTATTAAGTACTAACATAGAATAAGTTGCATTTGTTACTAACACATTGTAGACCAATTTGTTGTCTGAAAGATAAAGAATTTTGATTTGAAAGAATTTTGATATCATTTGCTCAAAATAATTTTCTTTTATTTATGGTGTTAGGTTATTAATTAAGGGTAAACCTGAATGTGCCATTATATTATGCATCATGGAAGGTTTTAAGTAATAGATTCATTATTAGTAGATATGTTGACAAGATGACATAGCATTGATGTGACAAGTCTGTTTGTTTATAATGATATTATTTCTAACTATGAAAAATGACTAGTTAGAATACATAAAGGTATCATGTGGTATCTCGTACACTTGTACCCTTTTTAAAATGACAGGATCGTCAGTTATATATTTCCAGCAGCTACAGTACTTAGATAAATTGTTAGTATGTGGTTACCTGGTTGGTATATTATATGTATATATGGTTGGTACATTTCAGTATCAGCCTTGTGGGTCTTATGCTCTCTCGGAGCTGATGGATAGGTTGCTTTATCAGAGCTGGTACACATTGGTTATTCTTCCAGAGTTGGAAAGAGTTTCAAGAGCCGAGTATCGATCCGAGGAATCACAATACAACCGAGCATAGAAATAAGGCAGTTCCTGAGCAGCTATGCCAACCTTACCACTTGTAGCGGCTTAATGCACTTGTGAATATATTATTAAGTCTAATAAAAGTTCACACCATGTGTGATATCTCTTGATTTTGATTAATATTTATCATCAAGCAAAGGTTTTACTTTCATTTTGCATACAATCCGTCATAGCTTTCCTTATAATAGAAGGCCAGTCATAGGTTAATTCATATGTATGACTTCTCAATCCCTTGGTCCCTGAGTTTAGAGACTTCCGTGAGCCCCGCTTTCACTTTTGAATTAAGTGGTGGTGCATCCCAGTAAGAGTAGTTGTCAAGCAGTGTGTTTTTCCCCTAATGTAAGTAACCTTTTCTTGTGGGTACAGTTGTAGGAATATGCTTGGACTTTTAGTTGAGTGTTTTGGATTCTACTCTTCTTTCTTAGGTTCATTTTTAAATGGGATGTTAAATAACGAAGAGCCTTATTTGAAGCATTTGTTATCACTTATCAGCCATTGTAACAGAAACATGTTTACTGTTAACTTAAGCATCACGTACTTGATGGCAGATATTCATATGGACCACCGCCAGTGTTTATAAAAACGACTGAAAGCATCGCGTGCCCCGGTGGTCTACTAAAGCCTGACATGCCCACACATGTAGTTTGCAAACCAGCTAGCGACATAGATATCTAATATCGCTCGAATATCTCGTATTCACCAGTTTCACTGTAAATGTAATACACACGCCCCATAAGCAGAGTAAGGTAGAGTTGTCCCACGAAGGCGACGTTTCAAGTACCTATTTGTTTTAGGTAAATCACGGGAAAAAACAGGTTTGGACGTGTTTGGAATAAGGTTATGATTATGGTTATGTTATGGTTATGGTAAAACTCACCTGTTCTTTTATTTTACAATCAAGAAAGGGTTCACCTTCTTCAAGACTCGCATCCATCCAATAATCAGGGTTAGGTGTTCCTGAGAATCGAATAACTGCAACAGCGCGGCTGCGACATTCTGCACAGCCTGTCGTTCGATGGTCGTTCCTTCAGGCGAAAAGCACCCCCGTTTTCGCTTTCGGCTCTCGAACAAAGCACTTTCTAGCATTTTAATTGGTTTTCTTTCACTTGACACGATAATTTAGACAAAAATTAAAGAAAATATTCAAGGAGAAAAAATAAGAACGCAGATGTCATAAGACGCGCGAAACAGAAGTGACATATACCGGGGTGGCCAGCAGATAGAAATAATAAATATAGTATTTTTAACTTATTTTTTTTTTTTCTAAACGAAACGCGGTGTCTAAGCGCTCGGATTAGATAACTACAATGTATAATATCAATTATATTTCAGATCGCAGCGAAATAAAATACGACAGTTTGTTCTTAGTGTACTTTTACTGGCAATCAGTACTGCTCACCCACGCTTGGCGTAGGCGGTGTGTCCTGCAAAATATCGGCCCTACGCCCTACGAAAAGCCTGGCCTGAGGCAAAGTACCTACTTGATATTATTTACGAGACACCCCTAGGTATAAATTGTGGTAGGTGTGTTCTTTTTAACTGCAGAAAAAGTTAATGACTTGCAGTAAGATGAACTTGATTGCGTATATTTGCAGTATTCTGTCTTTATTATGTTTTACTTTACTACATGTTTGCAGTACAATATTCTCTACATTATTATCGACGAGCTTTGGACCATCGATATGAACCTGAATTGTCTTATATCGATGAGCGTCACGAACATCTAATTGTACAATGAGGGCATAAGCCCATGACTGGTACGAGAATAAATAAATAAATTATTTATTTTCCATAAATTTGGTACATTTTGTACATTCTATCTTTGCTCACAAACAAACAATAATTTTAATAGCTGATGGTATAAAAGATAGAGTAAACGATGGTGCCTGTGCTAGTATTAACTGTGTGACAGGCACCAGCGCCTTCCTCCTACAGATTAAGTGTGCACATTTTAGCAGTAACAAAATAAAGTTAAACTGTTATTTACTACTTAATGGTGCAAAAGGAAAGAGACAGAACAATTTTGCTAATAATGTATTGTATGTATAAGGCAGTAAAGCAGGTTGATAAGAGAAGCACGGTGTGTGTGTAGGGGAGTGTGTGTGTGTGTAGGTATGTGGTGGTATGTGTGTGTCTAAGTGGGTGGGTAGAATGTGTTTGTGTATTAGTGGGTACAATTAGCGTTTACATATCACTGGCGAACAAAGTTTCAGTTTCATCTTAAGTTTGTGTCAGTAGGTATTTGGTAGAATAATCTCGTACAAGTCATATCTAATTTTAAATGTTCAAAATATAGTTCCAATCTAGTCCCAATATCCTTAATAATGTCACAAATAAACGTTAAAAAGGGACATCTACTGTCATGAGATACACAACACTGAGATTAGATCGGAACTATATTTTGAATCAGTAGATGTTTCTGATTGCCGTTTATAGGTGGCATGAATGACCTGAGTGTCACAATTTACAAATAAACGGCAAAGTTCTTCGAAAGACGTATGGTCGAATTGTAAAAGTTCTTAAAACAATTTTCCTTTTTAAAGCAGTTCTAATGTACTTGAGTCCGATGCACGTTTGTTCGAATCACTTTTTATACTGAGGGTACTGAGGAAATTCACTACTGACTAAATTTTAGACCGTAGGGTGTTTATCCTATTATGTTCTATTGTCCAGGCTAGTCTGTGAGATTTGATGGCATTCGCTGCATGTAGAATACTGATATTCAGGTGGAAGATTAATCATTGGTATTTTTTTCTTAATTATGAAACGTACGTATTATTTTGAACGTTTTTTTACAAGAATTGGCCTTCAGTAATCCTACCTCTTTATGAGACACAAGAACGGTCACTTATTTGAAATCAAATATATCGTTGCCGAATCAAACGTATGTAGACTAAAAAGAGATGCAGTCTACTCGTGCTAATTTAGTCACAAATTAATCACGGTAAAATTTCTAGTTGTCGACAGGGCGTTCACTATGCTGTCAGCGAATCGCGCGCGCGTAAACGTTGTGACAAAGAAGTGACAGCTTAAATTAAATTCAAACGGTGCTGTAGTTCTGAATGGGAACAAAACCTATTTTTACTCATATAGTAACTATTCTACTCACGCGTTTTCGTGCATTTTAAACAGTATTTCTCATACATAATTACTGTAACTAAAACTGTCATTACATGCATGAACTACAGCGGTAATTAGACGCTCAAACGCTACAAAATTACACCAATTACCTAATGATTTAAAATAACTACACGCACGTAATTGTTCGACTCCCTGATGAATGGCAATGATCGAACGAGATAGCCTTCAACGAGTAGCAAGATCAAGAACTACCGGAGTATTACATAAAGAAAATAAACAAACAGAAATAGCTTCGCTGTTCGCCATACATTCATGTAACCTATGGTTATGAGTAGAGTTGCAACAATATATCGACCAGCCGATAATATCGAAGCGAAAATAGTATTTATATCGATATTGCCGATACGACTATCAACATGATGGGATTTTAGAGATTTTATTCACAGTATTTTCAGAAACGCATTTTGTTGTCTGGTAAATTTTTAGTAACTTTAGCAAACTACTAAAGTCAAACATATTGGCATATTCAATTTTCTTTCATAAACATAAGTTTTTTTTTTACAAATGTGCTTAATTATTTTTCTTTAATTCACAATTTATCGATATAATCCATATTTTCTTTTGATATTACTTACTTTTAAACTTTCGCGTTGCATTAAAACTTATTATTATGCTATGAAATAGTATAATAAAATGTTCCATATTATCGATATCTGCCTGGAATTGATATATAAATCAATATTTTTATCAATATTAAAATCACCTGGCATCTCTAGTTTAGTTATAGGAGCAATACCTTCTCTCAACACTTAGTTCGTGAGTACATTGTTTATACATGTGCCGAAATGTTATTTAACAATGTATAAACAGCAAGGTTAAGATAATTAGCCATTACGTCCATTACCGAGAAGGGAAACTAAATATTTCTATAAGCTACGAATATGTTTATAAGGAGGTGGTCGTACGCGTAAATACGAAAGCGCACGCGCTCGCTGTATATCCTTGACAATAACCCAGGATTATAGGTAGTGCGTGAAGTCTAGGCTATTTTCGAGTTGTTCGGAGTGAATGGAATAACTACTGGCCATGTGTTATTTGTACGAGTGCGAGGTGAGATGCATTTGTGAATAAGAAACAACATTTATACTTCATCATCATCATCATTTCAGCCGAAAGACGTTGCGACGACGCTGGACATAGGTCTTCCCAAGCATCGCCACAACGACCGGTCCTGCGCCTTCCGCATCCAGCGGATTCCCGCGACCTTCACCAGGTCGTCGGTCCACCTTGTGGGAGGCCTACCCACGCTGCGCCTTCCAGTACGCGGTCGCCACTCCAGAACATTACTGCCCCATCGGCCATCCGTTCTGCGAGCAATGTGCCCCGCCCACTACCACATTTATACTTACATTGTGTGAAATGACGGTATATAATATTTAATTTAAAAAAAATTCGTTGTTACAGTCCCTTCTTGACACTGGAAAAAAGATGTCAAGAATAGAATACTGTAGTAGTAACACAACATTACTTTTGTACTTGCTGTCTATTTTATGAGTGCTATGTGTACCTGTTATGGGCATACATATTAAGAAAATGTATTTTTGTATTGCGTTGTTTTCTGTATGCTATATATGTATTGATAGTCACAAATTCAAAGTCGCTCAGCGAGCTATGGAGCGAGCTATGCTTGGAGTTTCTTTGAAGGATAAAATCCGTAACGAACGTTATCCGGAGAAGAACCGGAGTGACCGACATAGCTTGTAGGATCAGTAAGCTGAAGTGGCAGTGGGCTGGCCATGACTGTAGAAGGACTGATGGCCGTTGGAGCAGACGAGTCCTTGAGTGGAGACCGCGAATCGGCAAACGCAGCGTAGGGCGCCCTGCCAGGTGGACCGACGACCTAAAGAACGTGGCTGGGGGGGACTGGATGCGGAAGGCAGAGGACCGAGCGTCGTGGCGCAATGGACTGCGATAGGCTGAGTTGATGAGTTGTTGATATATGTATTGCTGTTGGTATACCATAAATAAGTAACGGGTAAGTTAATTTAAAAAAAAATAACTTACTAGCTAACACCCGCGGCTTTGCCCGCGTGGATGTCGTTTATCGCGCATCTCTTAGTTACTGTTCATCTCCCGGGATAAAATGTAGCCTATATGGATGATGATAAGCAATAATGTGTCAACCCACAAAAATTCGAAAATTGAGTTAATGATGCAGTACGCTTCTTTGGCTGACAAAGAACGTTTTTCAATAGGGTTTTAACCTGATTGAATGGTTTTTATACCAAAAATGAGTATAAAAAGGTTGACACGAAATCAGTTCGAAGGGTAAGACATTTTGCAATAAGACGTTTAGGCACTTGAAACATTGTTTGATGACCCTAGGCGCCATCTGTTTAAAGTCAAAAGAAGTTATGGGACATGATCGGTTATTGCGTAATTAGTATTATCCTTTTTCGGCTGTGTAAACAACATTGGCCCATATTTAATTAAAATTATACGTATAAAGTGGGCCTCACAAGACTACTAGCCACGAATACTACATGGAAAACGCAGTAGAAGACTTGGGGAATATAAGATCTTCAAAGGTAAGTCCAAATATTACATAAATATAAGGATTTTAGCTATACAAGTTTAGAGGTCATTTTACCGGTAAAATTTATTAAAACAACGCTTTTTCTGACAGAATACTGTTTAAAATTACATTTAAATACGTTTTACATACTAACCGTGGTAATATTACTTATCTTAACTACCTAATTTCAGCAAAATGTAATATTTTTGATTAACAGGTTATTGCTTAACAAACATTCTACTATTGACTAGCGCTTGTAAAAGTTTTATAAAGCTTGACACGTTATTGCTACAAAAAAATCTCGTTAACTTGTTCGTTCGTTTATTTCAATAGTATGTTAAATGACTTGAAACGTTTTTGAATTGTATCCGCAAACAGGGTAGACAGACATTGTCTCAAATCTTCAGGTTCTCGAAATTATTACATTTTGGCACATACCCTCATTTTACAAGTTGTGTCTTATTTTTATAATTATTTTCAGAATGCCACCGCCAAGATCAAGAAGCCATGTTTGCGGATCATGTACCTAATACCTCACGAGGAAAGCCATGCGTCGCGTCCTACTTCTGACGAGGAGTTTCAGTGTGAGGTTATTAGCCACGATGTTGAAGAAAAGAGGCGTATGGTTCCGTCAAATAGCAGTCTCAATGAGGGGGGGGGGGGGTTACCAGAAGTTCGGCCAGCAGAAACATACCTTCCGAATATTTATATTTCTGATCAAGATCTGGACTTTGAGAATACTTTGGATTTATTAGAGTTTCTAGCTGCTGTTGATTGTTGTTTATGGCTGATAATACAACACTAGCTCATTCGTTGATTGTTGAGCTTATTCATCATACAGCAACTATTCAGTCCGAGCCCAATGAGTTGTCTGATTCATCATCAACTCAGCCTATCGTAGTCCACTGCTGGACATAGGCCTCTCCCAAGTTGCGCCACAACACTCGGTTTTCTGCCTTCTGCATCCAGTCACGTTCAGCCACGTTCTTCAGGTCGTCGGTCCACCTGGTGGGGGTCGCCCTACGCTGCGTTTGCCGATTCGCGGTCTCCACTCAAGGGCTAGTCTGCTCCAGCGGCCATCAGCCCTTCGACAGACATGGCCAGCCCACTGCCACTTCAGCCTACTGATCCTACAAGATATGTCGGTCAATCCGGTTCTCCTCCGGATAATCTCGTTACGGATTTTATCCTTCAAAGAAACTCCAAGCATAGCTCGCTCCATAGCTCACCGAGCGACTTTGAATTTGTGAACCAGCCCAACTGTCAGTGTCCACGTCTCGGCACCGTAAGTCATGACAGGCTGGACGTACTGTTTTAAGACCTTTGTCTTCAAACTTTGCGGTATATGCGACGAGAAGACTCGGCGAAGTTTGCCAAATACTACCCAGCCTAACTAAAACCTTCTGTCGGCTTCTTTCTTGAAGTTTGTCTACCAAGCTGAATTATCTGCCCTAGGTAGACGTATTCCGTTACGACTTCGAGTGCCGTCCCTTCAACGAATATTGGCCTCGGCATGACATGCATATTGAACATGACTTTAGTCTTGTCCAGATTCATGCCAAGACCGACACGCCGAGATGCTCCGTTTAAGCTGTGCAGCATTTCGCCCAGGTGTTCCAACGACTCAGCCATACAAAGATGTCATCGGCAAAACGGAGATGTGAGATGTTCTCGCTGTTAACGTTGATACCCTAACCAGTCGAACGAAACGAGATTATTTTGTTGTGGGTAGTTTGATTTTGATTTTTAAATTCTGTTTTAATTTAGATAATGTTGATTATGATGTAGGTAGGTAAGTATTCAAAGTAAATCTTGAAGATTGAATAGCCAATAACGCTCGATGGTCCCTAATTTGTTCCGTTTTTAAGAGGTAAATAAATATTTTAATATTGTAAGAAATCATGGCTTTTATTGATAACACCTTAACATTACAATTTTTATCTTAATAATACGTTTATCAATATAGGGTTAAGGTACTAGACATTAATCAAATTGAATTTAAATTAATTGTTTTCAGTTTAGCAATAATGTGTTATAAGACTTGAAATGTTTATTCAAACAAAATGTTTGCTGGCGCATTTTGTAATATCAAATTTAACGGTTTTTGGAATGAATATAACAGATTTTACATGTTTAATGGGAGAAATTTGATCTAAACTTATATTATGATATAATGACTGCATATCATCAATATTTGTAGCAAATTCTTGAACAAACTAATTAAATTGGCGCCGTAATTTTGAAACACGATTTACTCGAAATGGCTTCCGTGTAGGTTGACATACTATTGCTTATCAGCATCCATATGTTAATCCAGGTTATGTTCTATCTGTGTGTTCAGCCCTTACTGTGTGATTGAGTAACAAACATCCAAACATATTCAAAGTCTGACGTTCTCTACATTTGTGTTAACATAAATCGACATAATGTGTGGAACAGCAGATTTTTTCATTCGCGATCTCAGTATTGGTCCCATGGTAAAAGTTGTTCACAATGATGAGTACAATGACCCCTTTTCAGGTTTATGGTAAACAAAAACTGACGTTGTGTTTAATAACATCTTGATGATGCTCATTGAAACAACTATTAAATATTTATGTTAATCATAGCATTACTATAACATTGACACATGCAATATGCACTCCCTATTTGTTTTTTGTTTTTTTATAGTATAGTTTAATTTAATTTGAACTTTAATGCAACACAATATATCCCATTCTTATTCCTATTCCACACAAAAAATCAATCAGCCCCCACACAGATAGCATAAACATTCAATTTTATTTTACGACCAAACATTAGGAGACACAAATAAATAAATAAAACATGGCAATAAAAATAATGTACGACACCCTTCACAACCCTTCCCAGAATTAATAATATCATACAAGTAGATGCATCTATGTCGGATGTCACAGAAAAACTCTGACGATTGACAATGTTGAAATTGAAACGGCAATCGATTATGCCCGCATTTTGGGGTCAATAATTAACTTCTGCCAATTGGGTTATTGATAAATGCCAATGGTTGTTGTTAGAAAATAATCAAACATGTAATACAGTATTACAAAAAAAAAATAACGCATCTTGTTTGTTACAAAGTGACCCTAACAAACAACATGCATTCAATTTTTTTTTCAATATTTAGTTTTCTATTTTTCACGTCTTCCTTGTCCTTTCAAAGGTTGTCTGGAAGATATCGCTATTAGAGATAAGACTGCCAATGTGTCCTTAATGTTGGCACGTCCTTACTAAGTTTTGTTGGTTTTAATTATGTACAATAAAGAATATTATATCCATCTATCTATCTACCTAAAATTTAATGTAACTATACGACGAATGTTTGATTATGTTAACTGACTACACAGTTTTTTTTACCGAACTGGGATGACAACCTGACAACCTAAATTTGGTAAGACGTTACTAAAATTAACTTGATTTAACAAAACTATTTCCACCTTATTACAAAATCGGGTTTAATAACAGGTTTTGCTTAAGCCAGGCTTAAACATCTTTTTATGTAGGTACCTATGGAGTTTAATGTTTAACCCGGATTAGACAAAGGTCTAACTACTAAACCTGGTCTTAGATTTTGTTTATCTTTAAAGAACTAAATTTATGGTTAGGTTACCTTATAGTTATGTCACAGAATAGAAAATACTACTGCGTAACTTTTTTGAGTTAAGTAAACGAAAGTTCGGCTAGTTTTCAGTCTACTGAACTGACTATAATACACTTTTAAGTAGCGTGCAATCAAATGTAATATTTCTTCCATGATGTTGATCTGAGAGCAGAATAAAATTACACAACACATCCTATATTTTACGAGTACATACATCCTAATTACATCCTTGATACTGAATCGGGGCTTAACAAGAAAATATTGCACTGTATTTGCGTACCGATTTGCTCCCTCGACCCGCCTACCCGTCTGACCGCGGCCATATTGAGTAAATCAACGTTCTAAGCGTGTTTGTCTACTTCAAGCGCATATTTCTACTATCTACGTGAATATATTACAACTGTTTCCGATAGGTAACGGTTAATTTAAAAAATGTCTAAACGCAAGCGCGTTAAGAATAAAAAAAAATAAAAAAATATGTCTTTTGCATATCACATTTTTTATAAAACTATAAAAAAATAAAACTAACAAAAAGTAGTATTTGGCCAGTGGCCCAAATTAAGTGTGGTTTTATTATTTTTCAGGACATCAAAAACATTATTTTTTAAACAGTATTTTTTAGATTTAATTTCCAGTAATAGAGACAAAAATAAAAATATGTTCTTACCATGGGGATCCAAATACACAGAAATATGTTAGTGTCATTTTATTTTCAAAACTAACAAAAAAAAAGTTCCAACGCCCAAATAGTTATTTCTGAGTGAAAGAACTCCACATTGATGCTTTGTCGTATGACTTCAAATAAAAAAGAAAAGTCAACAACTTTTCTCCGATGATTATTGATATAAACAAGAGTCAATGCATCGGTATGTCTGACTGATTAATCCCATCACGAGCCGACACATTGATCGTCAGCGGATGACAATATTGCCTAACGAACTGATAATTACTGCGCGTCTTTCATTCTTCACATACTTTTTAACATAAATAGTTTTTGCCAATCAAAAGTCAAGACTAGTTTTAATAAACTTTGAAAACGTAAGTTTTCTAGAAACTGAAATTTTTAGTTTTCAATTAGTTGTACACCTCGTGGCATCGATCGATAACCCTCAAACTTACTTATCGCTTACACAATCCTTGAATTTTGATTATAATTATGCGTACGCGATACGATATCACTTGAGTTGTACGAAAGGAAATACATACCTACATACAATTTTTGTTAGCACAGCTGTTTTCCTAGTTCAGCTGTCATAATTTGCATGTGCAAAGACTGGTTAATATTATTTTATTCCGAATTGAATAAAACACGTGCCTATATTCGCACTTTGGAATTAAGAGCAAAAAGCAGACTTCCTATGAATTTATCTCGTGCATTAGTGTCAGTTAATTTGACCTCATACATAACTTACACGTCACAATTCTCATCAACCGCTGTTTCTCAAAGTTTAAGATACTACATAGATCTTTTCTTTTTTATTTCAAGTCCATCCAATGGGTTGTCTGGATTAAATTGTTTTTAGCGAAAATATCAACAATTGGACTGTCCTAGTGTTAACATTAATAATTAATTGATTTTCCTGTTGGTGTACTGTACTGGATTTGATTGGTACTTGCTTTAACGGTGAAAGAAAAATCGTGAAAAAACCTACACACCAAGAGTGCATCACAGTTCTCTATGGTGTGTGTAGTCACAGATAATATAATACTATAGTACAGATACACAATCCCGTACAAAGAAATGAGACCTTCCTAAGTCTAACAATTGCTCTAACTATTTTAGTTATTTAGTTTTTATATTCCACCCCGCACTAGGCTAGCATGGTGGACTTCTCATTCTGAGAAGAGACCCATACCCAGCAGTGGGGACAATGTTGTGTTATGTTATGGGTACTGTACAATAAAGAATACTCTATCTATCACACTTAAGTACCTACTTAGCAAACTGGACAGGAATCCTGCATCCTCCAGGTTTTATGTCGGCAACTAAAACTTGTCAAGTCTGTGTAGGGTTGCCAACCGTACTATATAATATAGGATTTTACTATATTTCGGCCCCGGTGTCGGTGTACTACGATTATGGCAATTACGGCGATTTTCCTGCAGGTAGATAATTTTTAGGTTTTATGAAGGTAATTGTCCCTTCATGCAGCTTCATGTTTCCTCACTTTTCCATAGACCTCTTTGTATTGCCTTTGAGAACCCTAAGTGCATTTATTACCCTGTCCGACTACATTACAAGTTTTCATTTGTATTAATACTGCAACACCATTCAGAAAAAAATACAATTGCAACTTACTTGATATAAGCTTTATATTAGCCTTAACCTTAGCGAAGTTACATTTTGAAAAACACCTACAGTAAAGGTGAAAAAATTAAAAAACCTAAAACGCTTTTAAAATGGTCATCGTGTTTTCGCAAACAAACTTGAAAAAATCATGAAAAAATTAAAATACTATATTTTCTTCCAGAATACTATATTTTTCACGTCTTTGCCTGAAAAATATTGTTTTCCCGAAAAACAGTTGACAACCCTAGGTCTGTGCGCTGCCTTAAACAACATGGAAGGAGTTACTTCCCTACATGGCCACGACTGGGATATATAGTGACTAGGAAACAGGTCCCCGGGAACGATAATAGTGGTCGTAATAAGCTCAAATAGCTGTGTGCTGCCAGCAGCCAACATTAGGGGGTCCAACAACCACTTACGCCTGTACCGGTACCGGCTAGCAACCCAGAGATATTATTCGCATAGGTGACTAGTCATTTTGTATAGTGAGCTCAACATGCGACTGTTGTGAGAACATTTATCTATTGAGAACGTCTGTCAAAACAGCCAACACCATTGTCAAACTGACTCTGTGAGGTTAGGTAGCTAACGGCCAAATTCTCAAAAGCAACTCAATTTTAAGGTGCTCTCTTGACTCGCGACCTTGAGTGCGCAGATTTATGAATTATTATCAAGAAAAGTAATTAAAAACTGTTAATATTTTTTTTTACCGTGGAATGCTTAGATTAATAATTTTTGTACTTATTAGTCTAAACTGAAAGTTATAATAATATCTATTTAAGGAATACATGACATAAAAGTTACGTCTAGTTTTGACTGTTTCTTGTAAGTAACTATTTCTAAAGTAGACGTTATTAGATTTTTGAATTATATACTTAGATAGACATTAGATCCATCTAAACATTCCACGTTAAATTTATTTGGTAATACATTTTTTTTTACTTTTTAGAGTTTTCTGGGTAATGAAGAAATTCCACGTGACCTTAAGACATTGATCAGGAGAGCGCCTTAAGTCACTTTTTATTAAGTATCATGCTGTCACTGTCACTCTAAGGTGCGTTAAAGCAACAGAACGACTTTTGAGAACGTCTTAAAGTTAAGTGTCGTTTGAGTATTTGGGGGACTTTTAATAACGTCTTAAAGTTAAGTGTTGTTTGAGTATTTGGGGGACTTTTGATAACGTCTTAAAGTTAAGTGTTGTTTGAGTCACAGCAAAAATAAAACCTTTTTCTATGGTTTGAGTATTTGGGGGTAAGACAGCGATAATTGATCTGAATATCAGATTAGACAATCACGTGACTTTTCTAACATTATCACGGGCAAATCACCATAATTACGTGCTAGACACAGCTCAGTATAATGTAATATAGGTTGGTATTTATTCTCGGTTAGACCTATGACCCCTTTCGCTAATTATGCCTAGAATGATTTCCTGCAACAACTCTCAAGGGGAACTATAAAATTCAACATTTACGGAAAATTTACTGTAAATGAAACTTGTTTCACATCGACACTTCAAAGATTTTATTCAATAGACTCAATCACGTTCGACGAATGAACGTTAAACTAAATCATTGAACAGCTAACTGACGGGAGTTTAACTGTAAAATCCATTTCTGAACTTCAATTAATTAGAACTTATTTTCATGCTGGGTTATTTTTTATACACCAAAAATACTTTTACGATAATTTTTTCTCATCAGTGATCATTTTGATCATTTATTAATTTCACAAAACAATGTTTCATAAGTTACTACTTTTAATGACAATGATAATTTTACATAACCTTTTTACATTATTTAACATCCTGCACAACTTTTTCTATGCGACCAACGTCAAAATCGATTAAAAAAAAACCAGCTGCTCTATACATTTTGATCGAGTTAGGTATCCACCGACATAGCCCGAAGAATTGCCTAAGGGCGGGGCACATTGCTCGCAAAACGGATGGCCAATGGAGCCGTAAAGTTCTGGAGTGGCAACCGCGTACTGGAAGGCGCAGTATGGGTAGGCCCCCCACAAGGTGAACCGAAGACCTGGTGAAGGTCGCGGGAATCCGCTGGATGCGGAAAGCGCCGGACCGGTCGTTGTGGCGATGCTTGGGGGAGGCTTATGTCCAGCAGTGGACGGCTTTCGGCTGAAGTGATGAGGTATCCACTTTGTATGGAACACAAGATTTTTTCACGATTTCAGAGTTTGTCCCATAGTAAATCAACTCAGCCTATCGCAGTCCACTGCTGGACATAGACCTCTCCCAAGTTGCGCCACAACCCTCGGTCCCATAGTAAATGTTGTGTAGAATTATGAACAGAGACTACCCTTAAAGGGTTCTGGTATAACCCTGTATAGTAAAAAAATACGCTCATGTTATCACAAGTTTAATACAAAAACAAGACGTAATCACGTATCACATCGACTTTGATCTAACACTATCAACAGTCAGAGTTGACGGATAACTTCATATTACCTCTTAATTACCACTATTTTCCTATTACAAACAAGCGCCGCCGAGAGGAAAATAGTCAAGTAAGTATAGACCTAACTGCTATCATTTTGAATACTAAAATATCCTGCAGATATCGCAGTTACTATAAATCAAACGATGTCGGTAAAAATAAATCGCAAATTTTAACATACATAGGAGCATCGCTTTTAAGCGCTGAATCTTCCGAACGTAGCCGAATCACAGCCGAATACAGCTGTCGTCGTTACCACTTATTGACCATAAAATTGATAAATGATAAAGCTGTGCTGCATCATATGGTCATATAGTTAACATATGAGTTATTAGTTTCGAAAGTTGGGACCAGAGGCGTCTGGCTGTTGAAGTGGCTTTTGTTTGAAATTTTTTGTGAGCACTCAACTGTCTTCATTGAACTGTTAAAGAATTCTTTGTTAGGAACCCTGGGAAAGTTTATGAAATACTAGATAAGTAAATGTAGTATGTTTTGAGTCAACCTACTACCATGTGTACTGAAATGTGTGATTTGTTGATACAAAATCAATATTTGTCGCCGAAAGATACGGTTATCTAGTGATAAGTTTGGTGATGTCAAAATCACATAGCGTAGCGCTGCTGAAACTCGCAGATTATTTTGACGCATTCAAATCATTGGGAGTTGCATAATATTTTCAAAGAGATAATTAACTTGTTACGTAATCAGAAGATATTTATCGTGAACTTCTGCGGTAGATAATGATTTTTTTCGTTTGATATGTAATTTCATTTGAATACCTGCTCAAGTTCATATTTCCGTCTCGCTGTGTTTCTATGCAAAACTTGTTGAAATCACAGACATAGTAGAAATATAGACGAAGTGCTGCGAACAATCACAGTGAAGCCAAAAAAAACTATGCTCCTTCGTGTACAACTAGCAGTCACGCACACACCTTACACCTAAAGGATATTTTGCTTTCACAATGCTTAATGGACGATGCCGCGCCATGTGTACTGAGAGGGGTGATCACGGTTTGAGGTGCATGTGTGTGCGTGAGCGCTGATTATACACGAAGTAGCATAGTTTTTTTTGGCTTCATTAGATTGTTCGCAGCACTTCGTCTATGTGGTTGTTATATGGTAAATGATTTAGCTTAATGTTAGATTCCCACGACTAGAAAATTATGCTCGTATTCACTCATGCGCAAAAGATCCATTATTGTAGAAGAAATCTATTTTTTGCCATCGAATGTGCCAAACATAATGGTTTTTCTAAACCAGCAACACCTAGAAAAACGCATGCCATTTTACACTTCCGAACGTCAAAATGTAACGAGTGAAGATAAGCCTTATCAAACTGTCAACAACAACGGATATCTGTTCGTGTACATTTATCATTTTATTAATTAGTTTGTCATTCTCATGAATATAATTAGACATCAGTCGAATCAATTACATGTAGTCAAAGGTGCACAGTAGCTCCGTTTATCGCGAAACGTGATTTGTGATACGCGTGATGATAAACCAAGGAATATGATTGATCTGTAATATGCCATTAAGAAACGTTATTTGTAATATCAATAAAAAGGTGCGCCAATTCAGGAGATTTTGTGATTAACCTTTAGGTAGTCTGAAATTTAGTGAATGAGATTGACAAAAGAATGTTGAGTCGTTTGTATATTCATAAGACATCAACAGACCTCAAATATAATCATTTGTAGCCCTAGCACGAACAATTTTGATATATCGAAACGTTAATGCGTATATTGAATCAAAAATTCATTCTATTACATTTTAATATACAGAGATATAGTTAAAATCTTCAAGTTAAAGGAATATTATATCTCAAACGAGTATTTCAAATTCAAAGTTCAGTTACGTTACGTTTCGATACGTCAAAATGGTTCCGTGCAAGGTTACTGAATCTGATTGAGTTATTCCGAAGACAATACAAGATAATTCTCTTGTAATGTCTTTGAGATATTCTTATTAGCGTCATTGAGTCATTGCAGTCACCAAAATACTCCTAACATTATTCCTAATAAGGCTGTGACGTAAGTTTGTCCCAATTTCATGTTTTGTTCCACATTCCTTGGTGTTTAAGTACCTGGCGTATTTTCAGGACGTACATGATATAACGCAATGGACTTTGAAATGAAACTGTACACTTAAAATAGAACTTTTGCACATGGAGACAAGTCATATTACACATTTGAGAAAAAACAAAACTGTCGATTTCGTCGAACAGATTAAAAATTTATATTTGATTGACGATTTTTAAATCTATATTGTGTATGTACGAATAACGGAGTTTAATATCAATGTGATAGCAATGCAGTAAGATAATAACTTATAATATCTATTATTCTTTTAGTCATTGGCTTGTAAAACATTTTTAAAGAGTCATCTTTAGATAGCAAAATGATTACTTTGTAACTTGCGGACCTCATAATTATGGATAATTAAGTAATAAACTATCAATTACCAAACAATTAATCAATTGAATTCATTAGTGAATCTCCATAGAAGGTTTTCCATCAAGTAATAGGTAGGTAACATGAACCTTCAACCTTCATTTAACAATTTATTTATTCTAAGTAATGTGACGAAACAAGCATTGAATATCCACCCATAAACAATAAAACAGCAGGTATAAGCACTGACACAGAACTAAACAAACAATTGTGATATTCCTTTGTTTCGTGTTGGCGAGATGCGCCGACGCGTCCAGTCCATTTTATTTAAAATGATGTTAATACAACTTATGTTCGACAATGGTCTGGCAACAATTACAATGGCTTCTATGACGCCCAATCGTCACATAATGGTCTATGGTATATGCTTCTATGACCCATTAAGCCGGCGCACCTCTACTAGAGATGTCCTATTTACGCACCTTAGTGAATAAGCCCATACAAACTCAGTGACGCGTAGCGTACAACACTAATTTATCTGTCAGATCGTTCATTTGTCATACATTGCCGGTGACATTTCAATTTGAGTCTTTAAAGCGTATCGTAGCAAGTAATCTAAAGGAACTCAATGGAATTCATCGTTGGTTCAGAAATTTTAAAAATAGATAATTATTTGGAAGTAGCTGTCCATGATTGTGTTTGTCTATTATTTCAAATGACAGCGTGGATGTCATTTATGTAATTTTGAAAAGTTTTTGTACAGGTCTTGGCAACAGCCAAGGTCTGCTAATGAAACCTTATATTGACCTTATGAACAATGACCGTCATTGTAATAACTGCGAGAATGATAAAATTCTTAATCTTAAGACTACAATACAGCAGATTCTTTTAAACGATATGCTTAGCTGATAAATGAATTAAGAACTAAAATAAAGTCTTGGTTTAAGTCGTTTTGATTACCTATACATATTGATTTACATCATGTATCTAAATAACTAGCATTTCATGTCTGAAGGTTACAATTCAATACAATAGCAATAAACTTAGATGAGTTATTCCCGGATTCTAGTATTTTTTTATTATAAAGCTACTAAAATTAAAGAAGAACAATGGTTCTATCACCAAGTCTATCTCAATTTTTGTAGTTGACTGGGAGAGAATGCCTAAGGCATTAAGTCCGCCTATGTACACATGTTGCATGAAGTTTAAATAAATTAAAAATAAAAATATCTTAGAGAATGATAGCACCAGTTAGCCATATGAATAGCTACTTATGCAGTATACTAGATGTCATCACAAGCGATCTGGCTAGGAGTGAAAACAATGGCCCAATAACAGAACCCACTTATGTTACGTTAATCAGATTAGATACGCCTGTTGCTACGATTTCGAAATTAAACATTACACTACACGTACGTGGAGTATAGTCAATACTAATTATAGTTTCATAGGAGTAGGTGAGAGTGTAAGATAAACCAACAACTTCTATTTTAATACAGGAAAGAATTTACGAAGTACGATTAACCTTGACTCTTGTTTTACAAGCTGCAGATTCTGATACATTATTTGCAGATCTTTCTAAATATTTAAGTTTTCACTTTTGTATAAATCCTCATAATTGCGTGTCTGAAAATAAGGAAGTTCTATTTAATTATCTCGTCTTTTTTAGACCTGCTGATTACTACTTATTCGTTTCTTCTTTCACTGTCTTCTTCTACTTCATGTTCATTTAAAATTTGATCCCATGCTACCATTAGTTTAATTTTTACTTATCAACCGTGTTGGCCTTTCCAAGGTTTTTATTTGATTACTTACTTAAATCTAAGATTTCAATTCGAATTGGAATTCTGTTTTCGATTTAACTTCAACCTTAATTATAAAACAAACCGCTGCAGTAAGTTCTGTAGGGAAATCGCGTATCTTAACTTTCGCTACTAAATTCTGTCCTCTAGTAGAAGCACTAAATTCTTATTCGTAAGATTTCTAAAAGGTAGCAAAATCAAAATATATATGTTTGGATTTCTGATTCTTAGATTGTTTTAAGGTATTTCTCCCATCTAATGAGATCTGCTTTACGTGTTATGGCAAAATTATGTAACCATATTTCAACCATAATCTCACGGACTAGATAAATATTTAAATCATGCTAACATCTCATGCAACAATGGCGGCGTGAACTTGAGATAATTTGATAAAATTAATAAGAGTATCACACAAAATCACTAAGATATCATAGTTATAGTACTTTGCGTTATAATATTGGTAGAGGAATCTTGATCTAGTGTTTACTTAGAAGTAGTAGAACAATGCAATATACATTTACAGTCGCTGTTGTGTGACCACTGGGGACGCAAGATAACAATACTGGTAGGTACATATTAATATCTGTACATACTTATATACACAAGTGAATTTATTACTGACCAGTGGGACATTCGATATAATGAGTGAGCCACATTTCAAACCAATTTTGATCTACTTTTTAACATAGACTGAAGCTAACAGATTGCAATCTGCATTACCCGACATTATTCATCGGATGAAGACCTAATGACACCATTTTTTTGCGCGGCGCATGCGCAACTCTTGATACAAATTCGCGAACTAAATTATATCGAGCTGGGGGTGAAAGTCAGCGTGCTTTCACTGTATTAAACGTGCAGATAAAATAATTTTTGGCTCGTGACATTCTGCGAGATCAGCTGATATGCCACGTAAAATCCTTAACCGGTGTTTAAATTGACACATAAAACATATTTGTCACAAATGTACCGCCCAGTTGCAATAAATTACCATTTGTAATGTAATAACGGTGTATGAACTAAGAATTGTGTTTGTTCTACATCAAGAAAATAAATGGACAGTGACAAAATTAAAGGCTTCACATTAGTATTTGTCAGTTTGTAGCGATAAATTATGATCGATAATAGAAAAGTGCTTGTTGTAAGATTTAAAACATATTTTTAATAAGATCGGAATATCTACAATTAAAAATCGTAAAAAAATAAATCGTTAAAAGCGACTAAGGGATTCACCAGAGGATGGGCAGCAGAGTTCTCTGAGTATTTAACCAACCAACTGCGATCGCCAACCCGCCTGCCAAGCGTGGCAATTATGGCATGTCCATTGGGGGAGGCCTATGTCCGGCAGTGGACGTCTTTCGGCTGAAATGATGATGATCTAACATTATGTAACAAATCCTGCTAAATATTATCCAAACTGAGCATGGAAACCATTTTAACGCACACAAAAGCAGCATACCTACATAATACTACCTAAATCATTGGTCACGATCTTCTACAAACGTCATTATTTTCACACGAATTTATCATGTGTAAATAAAAAAAAAAAATGTCCTTCACTCGCGTCTATTTGAACTCTGAATTAGACCCTATGCAATGAGTCATAAGTAACATTTTGCATCCTCATTTAAAGTCTATGCTTAGAATGTCAAATATTCATTTCCGCCGAAAATAATAATTAAATGTCGCTGTTGCGCCGCAAACTAGTCGTAAGAAAGCTTGACTAAATATTTTGACATAATCAAACATGTGCCCAGCAGTGGGACAGTAATGGGCTGGTTATGTTATGTATGTTAAACATTAGATATAGAATTCCATTTAATTTAATATTTTAGAATAAACATAAATAACATTTAACATTTTTCAACTTAAAGAAAATAACACAAACAAATTAAAAGTTATTGGTGAAGATACTGATGATCTCGACACAAAAGCCATTAATTAAAAGATGATCCCAATTAAATTCTAGAAATCGATTAATTAGAACATTTAGAGATTTTTAAAGACAAAACAGTGTCTAATCTTGCAGCAGTAACTCTCAAAAATGACCCTAGATTTCAACACATTCGCAACATTGCTATGGAATATACAGCGAACTCGAGAGGCATGCATGTGTGTGAATCTTACAGGTGTAGTTTTCCATCCGGCTATTATCATGGCTGCATCGGCGAGTGGAAACTTGGAATGCAATGGCACTCACATACGACAGCCCCGATACGTTAACTTCGTGCGTTCCCTTAAAAGCCTAATTTTAAATTGCTTACTTTGATACGTTTAAGTCGAATCTCATTTTTGTGTAACTCGGCTTCGGCTACTCCTTAATGCATTACTTACTAATGGCATTAATTACTTTTTCCTGGCAGGGTCGCCATGTAAGGTGGTGTATTTGGGAGACAAGTGAAACGCGTGTTAGCTGCTAATAGACTGAATATATTGTCTTAATAATACAGATTAAATATAGCTTATAACTACTACACCACAATGCTAGTTATATTCTTTGGATCTTTATTATCAGGTTTCTTTGGTCTTATGATGTTGGCCAATTGATTTATATACTTTTGAAGAATTTTATGCAAATAAAATCATTCACAATACACATCCAATCATTTTAAAATTTAATTTTGTTCAATTCTCCTCAAACAGTGTTACATCGTTTACAGAATGAGCCACGTTTTAATTAATTGCAAAGCTTTTGTTCTGGTATTTACTCATTCTTTCACAACATCATAAAATGTTAATGTTGTAATCCCAATTAAGGTTACGTCATCCATTTTTAACTGTAATTCAAATACTGATGAAGTTAAACGGACAATGGCCAGTTGTTTTTAAACATACGGTTAAAAAAAACGGCGTATCGGCAAACATAATCATAGCCAAGAATCATCGCCAAGTTTGCAATTATGGCAATTCAAAATTTTATTACCGGTAATTTGACTTTCCGTTCTGAATTGACGCTTGAAAATATTTTTTATCGTTTGTACATAGATTAGATGGATGATTCTGCGTGACTTAAGATCTTAGGAGGTCGATTAAATTTTCATTTTTAGAAAAACACAATTTGTTCTAAATTGGCACAAAACTGTACTGAGCAAAGCTAACACAATATTCGTATCGCTTCGCCAACCGCAGAATTAATCAAAACCACATTTTTGTACTGTGGTGTGACAATAGACAGCTCTATGTGCGAAGCGTATGCGTCATAATTTCCCTCTAAAGGCCTTGTCTGATAACATTATACATTCGTGTGATGGACTGCGTCCTCTTGCTCATTGAATGTAGGCGCGAGATAAATGCACTCGCAACATGTGTTCTGCGCAACAATTATGTTCTACAATACAACAGCTGAACTCCGATACATCGAAAGGCGTTTCTTGAGAAACTGCACAGATGTTCTATTGATCGTTGTCTTGTTTTCATGTCAAACAGAAATCATTTTAGTATTCTCCGATTTCCGGTGCTGATAATTATTTCACATTATTATTAATATTTCGTCCTAAACTTATTGCTAATAAAACAAGGTTACTTTCGGTGATCTTCATTTGTTCATTTATAAGTTAAGATTTTGAAATCCACCCAAAATAAAGGGTTGCTTGAAAGCATGACTAAGTTGATCGTGTTATATTCGGTACAGAGTCGATCTCAACTCAAGTTGATTTCTCTCAAATACCTATCTAAGATAATAAAATGTACGTTATTGCACTAACCAACCTTAAAATTCACTCATGCATGATATTCATTTTATGAGCTTCGCATCACTACCTCCGCAGTTAAAGAAGACGTTAATTTTTACATTAGATGACCACTGTTAAATTAGAATATTTATCTTCTAACTGCCTACCATAAACTGCCCTAACTTTGCCCACAAGCCCTACTTTGCCTAAGGCATTATTTTAATTTTTACGGGCACTGACACTTTGTAACTGAACCAAATGCTAGTATTGTCACAGTTTTAAAATCTTCCCAAGTAAGGAAATCATAGCTATTATAGTTTACTCAAAAAACAACTAGGCAAAGTAGGGCTTGTGGGCAAAGTAGGGGCATTTTACGGTACCTATATTACTTTTTAATGTGAAGTCTTCTGTATAAGCAGCTGCTACTATAAACTGTAATCTATAGCCCTGGTATCATTGGTCATTGCAGTAACGGCATTATAATTTCATAAACGAATGTACCTGGCCATCAGCTGGTGTGGTACTACAAACTTCAATCTCTATAATAAGACTACGGAAAGTAGGGTGGTCCTAATTGAAGTAAAGACCACGGCGAATGCACGTAATGTTTAAGGAAATGAAGCTTTAGGGTAGCCGTGCCGGTGGTCGCGAGGTTAACCGTAACCGTTCACTAATCACGCCACTATTACGGTGATAGTAGAGGTGCGCCGGCGCAGGCTGCAGCGTGAGATCAACAGTTTAGTGATATTCTTTTACTTGGCTATTAAGAAGGCTGCATTTAATGTAACCTTGGCTTTCAAGATCATTAATGATATTGCTGTAATTAAAAGTTAAAACAATGAAGATGTAATTTTCGTCTTTTTTACATTAAAATCTATTTCATGACTAGCAACAATCGCGTTAATAAGTTTTGCTCAATTAACTTTAATAAAAATGTAAAAAAAGATACATAAAAAATCTTTCTTATAGGTAGGTATCTACTTAATGCTAAACAGACGAGACGACTAATATATTAGAAAAAAAAAACTTTAAAGAAAAAAAATTGTTTAGGAAATAGGTACCTCTATACTTAGATCCAAATACATAGATCACATTCAATTACTTTTTGTATGGCAATCATTGTTCAGAGTGTCGCCTTAGGGATTGCATACTTGTCAGTAATAAAATTACAAAGATATTCCTAGACTAATAATATAGAAAATTTTATAACATTTTTGTTGAGAAAAGTCTAACAAGACTATTGAAAAGGATATCTTTGAAAAATTTAATAAAATTAAATTGAAAACAAATTCACAACGAGATATAATTAAGCGTATTGCATCTTGAATCTATAATACAGTTAGCAGACTGCATTTACTGAGAGAAGGCATCAAGGTACCTTCATGAACTCAACGCGAGGCAATCGTAAAATACGTACAATCATAGAACGCATAAATATTAGGTACAGTCAAGTGCATATAGATGGGGAAAAACGATTGGAAGCCTGTCCTATGAAACTTACATACTAAGCTAGTTCCTCTTATAATGGGTTAGCTACCAAATATATGTCGTCGACTGTACCTACGTACCTATTGAAAGTATTTATTGCTGACTGCGATCCCGATACGATATCTGTTTAGCGGTGTTAAATTGCTATAGACATTACTATTAATCGGTAGTTATTCGAACATTTTAATTATACCTCAAAGCAATTTCCGATGTACCTACACACTAAATTAATTTATCTTTCCATAACGTACCATTCACCAAACCCGTTCCGAGATCCACGCAGAGCAATAAAATTGGTAGGATAAAAAATATCTTGATAGGAAACGCACAAATCGTCAGTAAACCTTGGACACGTGTAAAGTTTGTGATCAACCGATGACACCACACAAAATTGGATAAACCACACAATTTGACGTCCCAACTATTAATTAATTAACAACTTAAGTTATCTAAGTAACTTCACTTAAAACCTTACATGATCTAGTCACCTACTATTTAATTTAATAGAATATAAATTAAGTAAACGTAGGTAGTTGCTCAACAATTAAAATTTCTGTTGCAAAATGGCTGCAAATATTTTTACACAAATTGGTACTCCAATTATACATGAAAAATTGTCAACCAAGTTTTTGTTAACGCGAGCGTAAAGAAATGTTTAAAAATACTTACCAAGGATATCGTGCAAATAACAAACTATTTGTATCGTTACTTCGATTCGTTGTCGAATGCACGTTGCAATTCAAGTCCTCGCCAGTTTTTTTTATTCCGGATCACTCAATCTCGCTCACTGTCGCACTGTCACTTTTCAAGCACGGCCGGCTTTAAAAAAAAGTTATCACGCCAAAGTGTGTGCCTCCGTGGGAACGGTGCGTGGTGTCGATTCGATGGATCGCTGCGGACTGGCTGGCTGTCGCACGCCGGCCGCCGACTCCAAAACTCGACTTGTATTCACTAGACACAGAATAGGGGCATGCTGTGCATCACCACCACCGTGTATCGATGATACAACTTTTTAGGAAATTCTAACAAGTTTTTAGGATACCCTCTATGAAAAACTACACCAGAACGAGTAAATTTCGGCAGTTTAAAATAAAAATACAGCCAGTTGAAAATTTGCGGTTTTGCTAGCAGTTATCTCGGTCCAACAATTATATGATGCGCGTAATTTTGTCAAATAACTCTAATGCAAAAACCACTGAAAGCATTGACCGCAACGTCGCGTGAAGATAATTGAGTCTGACTACTTAGTAACATAAAAATATAGTGTTCTTCTAACTCTGATTATGTTCACACTGCCACACATGTCAGTGCTGGATTAACACTGTGTATAATTGTGGGAAAACGTCGTGTGTTCGGTTCAAGATCGTACGACAATCGCGCCACCTCAGCTATTCGCACCGCCTTTTACTAAACAATTTTTTTCTTATTCAGTGATGCGGTTACGTTAATTTGAAACACTGTTGTTACAATGTGTTGTTATAATGCGTTATAAAAAAAGCATTTTATCATGTTGAAATAATTATAAACAACGTCAACGGTTATCAGTGAGTCTTGTCAAACAACGCCAACACGGAGTCGAGTAATTGATGTCGTATTTGATAATTAGGTTAGTGTAATATATATATATATATATTATGTGTATTTATCTAATGAAAGTGATTTTACTCGCCCCGAAGAAATTTTCCCTGAGTAAAATTATTTTATTGTTCATTTCATGTCCATGGATGAAAGAATACCGTAAAACCCCGGCAAACGAAAACTGCGGTCACTAGCTGTAATTAAATAAATTACTTTCCTATCTCTTAAGTGAACCCACGATTGATATAATGGCTCTGGAGACAGTTTATCGATGGTCTAGACTTAATTGGTTTGTTACAGCTACAATTAAATTAAATTTCCCGATCCTTATTGTTTTGAAACAATGTCTTCTAAGAAATAATACATTTTTAATGATAACCACGTCATTTATATTAAATGGGTATTTCTATTTGGTAAAATTTTATACATAATTATAAAAACTGTTTACGGTTTCGAATACACGAATTTAAAATTAACTTGGTGAAAATAATAAATTATCAGCAAAAAAAACATAATCAACAGTTTCTGTAGCCGGTTTCAAGTTACACTGATATCAAAGCGGAGAAGTGGATAAAGTTCTATTTATAAACATCACTAATAAATAAGATAATATGCCTGATGGTTGCTTCAATTGTCCTAGTAGATCTGTACCTACTTAAATACACGTAAGAATCATAAGATGAGATTCATAAGTGAAATGGGATAGCGACAAGAACGTCTTGTAATAAATATATATGGTATAGGTATGTACGTGTTTCTTATCCTAATCTCGTCACAAAATTATGTGGATGGTTAATCGCAAATAAAATAGTCCAATGAAATCAATAATTTTATTAGATTTTACAATAGAATCAATCCCGATATAACTCTAAACCCGAATCTTCTACAGATTAATGATATCACAACTCTACAGTATAAAGATCCTGATAGTTGATTTATCATGAATCCAGGCCAGCCACAGTAAATAAGAGCAAAATATACCCACCCGTGATCATTTATTGAAACAAACTATACGACGAGACTAATATGCACTCACAGGCTATGATGATATTGAAGAAAAATGCAATGCAACAACAAAATAATAAAATAACAAACAAAACATTTCTTGCTTTCAAATCAAAATAACATGACAGAATTATGTCATTGGCTGAAACAAGACCAAAAGAAGTGGCGAGACCTTTATTAGCTGATTTCACAAAAGAATTTCTATATTCACAAAAGGAACAATTTTCGTAGCAGCATATTTGCATTTGAACAAGTAATCAGTTTTGCTAATTGTTCGGATTGAGCAATTACGGCGACATAGTTTTGTTGTAACATTATAATTATGTCTTGTATTTATAATATCGGTAATATTTTATAAGTCGTTAGCCACGTTTGCTTAATAACATTCATTCTGTGAGATCAATGTTGAGATTTCAATTATTTCAATGATCTCATTGAAATCTACCTGGACGGATCTGTGGGGCTTCAAACGTTACGTTGTGTGGCGAGGTTTATGTAATGTTAATGAGAAAATCTGTTCTATGGAAGCAGAGACCGTAGTGGAAACTTATTTAAATTATGTAAGCTACGAGATGAGAAATCCTAATTCTATGTTTTAATTGGATTGTTTTACAGCTTGTCTAGCGGCCAATATTAATAACCTATCTATCCACGATTTGCCCTACTAGAGATAGAAATTTGACATTTATAAGCTTATTTTTAGAAGTTTTTTTTATATATTATTAAGAAACAGTGTTTCTTAACCGACTCGACTAACTTTGCAGTTAATTCAATGTCGTATAGATATGCCTACCCTTACTAATTATTTTTATATAAAAAAAAGAAAAAAAAAATTATCGCTGACGTCACCCAAAGATGTACCAAGTGGATGAGAATTTCGATACCACGAGCAGTGTTCACGGTAGCTTAGTGGCTAAAGCACTGGCGTACGGAGCCAGGAGTCGCAGGTTCGAATCCTGCTCGTGAGCGATTTTTTCTTTCCACAATTTAAATCGTTATTTATAAGCTTGATATATTAAATGTAAAATTGCTATCTCTAGTAAGGAAAATCGTGGATAGATAGGATAATAATTTTGACCTTTAATGGATTTTACGTAAATGCACTTTATACTCTATACTTATAACTCGAATCATTTTTTCAGGTATCCCATTTTTGTCTTGTAGGCACTTATATGAAAAATTATTCGTTTCACACGTAGAACTGTATTTTTAATAAATATAGAACTGTATTTTAGGCTAAAACTCGTTTTTATGAAAATATCGCAAGCTATACTTATGTAAAAAGGTTATCGAAGAAGCGTTTGAGTCAGATTCGAAACTGCTAGGGTATTTCTAATAATATCTATGCAGGAACCTCATTGGAACAATCATCATAAATACAAATATTTCCTTAAAAATTCAAATAACAAAAGTTTTTATTTCGAATAAGCATTTATTTACATGCACTTTCAAAACGCTAAGAATCTAGTTGCACGGTTCCAAAATGTTGGTCCTATGGAGAAGTGCCGGCAAGAAACTCCATGGAAATACTCTTTTCATGTTAAATAGTACAAATGTATGTTATATAATTTGCTAAGAATAGTGTGAGAACAATGTAGGTTAATGAATGACACAAATAAAAATATAATAATTACTATAATAATGACATAAAAATATGCCTTTGGAACTCGATTGGCAAAGAAAATTCGGAAAAGGAAAGTTTTCTGAATTTTCCTCCAAAACAATTTACGAAATGTGGAAAAACAGATCTTTCAAACGATGTCGCAGGTCACTTAGTGCCCGAATTATTCAATATCTTATACAGAAATACAAACATACATAAAAAATTAATTAGGTATGTATATCGATGCCTAAGAGGGCTTTCTGTATAAGTTTATGATTTTAATTTGAGACAGAGACATTTGAGACATTTTACCAAACATGTACACAGCACTATATAGTCCCAAATTAAGGAGAGCCTATGGGTACTAGAAAATGGATATAATACAGAAATACTTTTTGTTTTTATTGGTAAATACATAGATAAGAAACACCCAGACCAACACAAGCAATTATCTTTATTTATCACATAAATATTTGTGTCCTGATGGAATCGAACCTACGGCACTGAAACTGTGGTCGCTCAAAATGGGCCTGATAAGAAGGCTCAAAGTCACTCAGAGGGCAATGGAGATGGAGAGGGCTATGCTTGGAGTGTCCCTGCGTGATGGAATCAAAAATGAGAAGATTCGCAGGAGAACAAAACTAACCGACATAGCCCGAAGAATTGCCAAACTTAAATGGCAGTGGGCGGGGCACATTGCTCACAGAACGGATGGCCGATGGGGCAGTAAAGTTCTGGAGTTGTGACCGCGTACTGGAAGGCGCAGCGTGGGTAGGCCCCCCACAAGGTGGACCGACGACGATGTGTAAAATGTCCCAAAAATATTTATTTATTTAAATAGTAAGTAAGTAAAGTAAAAGTAAAAAGCCTCTTTATTCTACCATAAATCATTATAACAATAATTACTAAATTTGTACTTCTAATAATTAGTTATTATCAATTTAGTTAGATTATCATAAGATTTGAATATACAAATCATTATTATTATTAATTATTTAGATTATTGATTATATTATTATTATTGACATGCATGTAAAATTATTTATTTATGGAAGTCGCCTCTTGGGCGTAATGGGCGTAGGCCCCCCCAATCTTCTCCATTTATAGTAATAGTAAGTAGGTAACTACAAATAACAAATAACCTTCGAAGGTTTGAAGACTTAGTTTTCTAAAATCTTATACTTTTACCATCCCATTCCTACTATTCATCAACATAAAATGCAAATAAAGTCATTAGGAAATCATCCGAACAAATGTTTACTTCTAAAAGGCAGGCATTTTGAATTGTAATTAGAGAAATTTAAAATCTTAATTACTTATAACGAGTCTAAATAGATATTTTGCCGTTAGAAACTAGTAAAGGACGTATCTTAACCACATTCAACTAATCAATGAACTTTTTGTGATGTTTATTAGCTTTTTATATAGTGTCTCCCCGTGGCGCCACATACTCGTAATAAGTAGTTATAAAACTAATAGTGAATTATGATACAAGTGAGCTAAGTTGACCACTATACTCGAGGCTGGATTGCAGCCCGAGCCGAAGGCGAGGGCGTAATGGAGCCGAGAGTATAATAGTTAATGCTCACGCGTGTCATACGACGTTTTTCAATACACATGCGCTAGTGCGATAAGATAATGTAAGAAGCACGCGTGCATTATAAGCTACATTATGAACCTAAAAGCGGTGCAATAAGAGCCACTACGAGCAAGTGTATTGATAAAAAAAAACCTGTGTGTGAAAGTGATGACGATCACTTTCGAAAATAAATTTAGGTCTGAATTAAAGCTAAAATTGAACATTTTCAAAATTACCTTAACCTACAGACAATGAGACAAATAAGAGTAAGCATTTATGAATAAACTTATAACCTACATAAGTATTTATGTATAATAAATATTAGTACATTGGTCTTTTCCAATAGGTAACTTATTTTTTCCTCCATTGCATTGTCAAATGATGAATTTTGACTGTTCCTCGAAGTAACAAGTCATGTCTATTTAAACAAAGTTAAGCTTAAACTTAAAAGTTATCTTTTCCTCCTATCGGTATGTAAGCAGTGCTGCAAAAATATATTATTCTTTATTACGTCACTCAACGTATTTTGTATAGATAGGGCTCAATTTGCGTCATCACTATATACCTGCACTAACAACGTATAATTTTAAGAATTTTTAAACTGATAGCAGAGATAACAAACTATATTGATTTACCAGGGGCGTACCACGAACTCTTGCTAATCAGTGTCAGCCCTGCTGATATCTGCTCTGTTATTTCTTATTTTCATTATAACGGAAAGTTCCCAGTCGCAATTAAAGACTGTGGATTTTATGATGTATCGTCATAGTTCTTGCTAAAGGAATAAGACAAAAAACCGGCCAAGTGCGAGTCGGACTCACGCAGTAAGGGTCTGCACCTCCCATCGACCTATGAAAACTGCTTTAATTTATGAGAGTTCATCAAAAGACATCAACGCATCGTGCGCGAAATATGAATTATTGCATTTCTTTCCACATATGTCTATGTTTACCCTATTTTAGTATTTGTTGCTAAACTACATAGTACGTATTATAACCAAGCCAAGTTTGACAAAACGTTGAAAAAAATGCATGTTTTTCGAGGTTTCTTGTATTCGGACCCCGTTTTGGTTTTAGAATTTTTTAAATTTTTAGTATTTGTATAGCCCTTACAGCAACACATATTCTGAGAAAATTTCTACCAACTACCTATTGCCGTTCAAAAGATACAGCCCTGTGACAGACAGACAGACGGACGGACGGACAACGTAGCTAGAGTAATAGGGTCCCGTTTGGCATCCTTTGGGTAGGGAACCCTAAAGAATTTTTTTTTTTTTTTCGAATTGGCTACTCACAGGAAGCACTAGAGTGCTCTTTCTGCTTAACCGGGCTTTGGGGGCGGAGAGTCCCGTTAGGGACTCCATCCGCCGAAATATTTGCTAACTACTAACTTACATATTATACTAATTTCGCGGTTGCAATGCCGCATAAGGGCGTCCCCCAGGGAAGGGCTCGGACCTCGGCTTAGGGCATTGCTCGGGGACACCGCCGCTACGTCCCCCGGCAGCCGTTGCTGCATCGGAAAATGTTTTCTCGAAAGCGGCGGACTTTCGGTATAACGGGGAAAAAAGAATCTTAGTCGTATAAATAGTGAAAATTCAGCTCAAAAAATATAATTAAAATAAAATGTTTGTTTGATCAAGCTAATATTTCACAATTTTATGTTCAACGTTCCACCTAACCAACTTGATTTATCTTCTGTATACACAGAAGACAGACAAACATTTTATTGTATCCTCATAAACATAATTTCAGATGATGATACTAAACTAGTGAAAATACAAGTCGAGTACTATAAATTTAAGTAAATTGTTTACAGTTATTTTATTATTTTAACGCATTTACGCATGCGTAGCGAAATCTAACGATTTAAATTGTGGAAAGAAAAAATCGCTCACTGGTGTGACCATTAATAAGAACCAGTGTTTCTTAAGAAACACTGGTTCTTATTAATGGTCACATAATAAGATATCGCTGACGTCACCCAAAAGATGTACCAAGTGGATGAGAATTTCGATACCACGAGCAGTGTTCACGGTAGCTTAGTGGCTAAAGCACTGGCGTACTGAGCCAGGAGTCGCAGGTTCAAATCCTGCTCGTGAGCGATTTTTTCTTTCCACAATTTAGATCGTTTGTTTACAGTTGTTTAAGTATACTTATCCACCAGAGTAATGCAAGATAGCAAAGCAAGTAATGAGAGAGTGATCAAGGAGAAAATCCAATAGGATTGCTTCATTTTGCTAGCTTAGCAAAGCGCAGCATGGCTATTTGAGGACTTTTTAGCTTAGATTCCTCGCATCGCTCAGGTGGATAGTCACACTTAAGTGTGACTAGTCTGTAAAACATTTATTTAAGCTTATAGTTCAATAGCACTACTACTTAAGGAGAATGTAGCAGCAAAGTGGCGCCCCCAGTAAAAAAAATAAGTACTGTTAAACATTCCCCTTAAGTATTACATACTTGAGCGACTCGACATGTGTTTTCACTAGTTTAATATCATTATCTGTAATTAAGTTTATGAGCATATAATTTAATTGTTGTCCGTCTACTGTGTGTAGAGTAGATAAATCAAGTTTTTAATGTAGAACGATAGAACGATGGAAAGCCACCTTTATTCGTCTACGATCTCCATGGTACAGCCGACCGCATGTCAGTGGTAACAGTTTGAACTTGACAGAGTCTTAATTTCGTAAGCATTAAGGGTGGTTTTCGTAATTCAAGTGTTACTTCTGACGTGCGGTCGACTGTACAGTACAAGGCATTGCTGGTATTTATAAAAAGTTTCACTATTAATATGCTACTGCTTTATGATAGTGGTAAAATAATATTTACTATAAATACCTATATTAATCAATTATTTACATAGGTTCGCATACCGTTGTTACTATAAGAGCTTTACATATTATTGAATACAATAAATCTTGCCGAAGACATTTTGCCGCAATATTTTCTTCATTTACAGTTCTATTATAGCAGCACTTTTTTATACTTAACGGGCTTGCGTTATAAATATTCTTATAAATCCCTTTACTTTTTGCATAATTACCTATGTATTTTTAGACGAATAAACGGATTATTCCCAAAATCCCCACTGAGATATCTTGACTGGTGGTATCTATAGGTGACCATTTATAGATTATTTAGCGGGGACACCAAAGTTAAAAATCAAGGTCTAAGATCAAGTGGTCAGTGTCCCCGCTATTTTGAATAAAATAAATGACATTTAGGTCAAAGGTTAAGGTCAAAGGTCAAATACTCCATGCTAACAAGTTTGCAATCAAGCGAGCATGCAAGCAACAAGCAAGCATGCAAGTGGTTTAAATGTCTAAAGAAACCTGCCAACCAAATAACCCAATAAAGAACATGTTAAAAAATTATTTAATTAACTAAGTGGGGATTAGAAGTTTTTTTCAATATCCCCACTATGATTTCGTAGCATGCTAGTGGGGATTATGGAAAAAAAAACACATATCCCTCCAGTGGGGATATCTTGGTGGGGATTTTGGGAATAATACGAATAAACCATCGGTAGAAAAAAAACGTACTAAATGTAGACAATATTATACTTCTCACTCAACTGTGAGTGACATAAACTATAATATTAATTGTCTGCCAACTTTAATAAGCAATAAATTCGATATAATTAGTTATTATTGGCAAACATTTGTGGCGATTAATCGATTATGACTAAGGCGTTACTGATAATGTGCACACTACACGAACACATTCTCTAAACACAGTACTTAAATACTTAATCTTAGGCTGTATCGGTTGTATCCGTGCCTCGATAAATTGAAATAATTGCTACTGACATAAAAGACTTGGCAAATCTTAAAAGATCTGCGTTTACATTTCGTAATAAACAACGTGCTGCCGCTGCGTACGGAACATTTTTTGCGTTGGTTTTGTTAGGGTATGACATATCTGTATTTATAAATAATAATATCATCGGGGGTAGTCAAATAAAATACAATGACGCTATCTACCTACTAGAACGTAGTGATTATATTCTCTTTGCTACCTACCTTTAAAAAACCTATTTGTAAAATGTTTTTTTTATTTTTTATTATATACTATTTGCAGAATAATTTAATTTCATTTTATGAGAAACTTGTGACTTGATCGAAACAAGCTAAAGAGGATCTGCTACTCGTACTGACAATAGCTTTCATTTTGACAATAAATCTATAATACGTTGTGCATTAGCTGTTTTGACGGATTTTCAAAACACGGTGCAATGAACGTTGAAATCGATATGATTGCAATCGTGAATGAGTTTGAAAATTCGGCAGCTGGGCTGGATAATTAGATATATTTATTTATTATATTCTTTATTGTACATTACACCAAACAAAAACAAATACAATAGTTTACAGAAAGATTAAGTAAGTACATATACTGGTCAGGCACTTGGGTTTTTTGTTAGAAAAATAGATTTAGGGAACATAGTCACTAGAAATTATAATAAAACAAAGTTTAACCGGATTAAATCGACGATTGTCATCTTAGTCTACCTGCGACCACGAAATGCTGCAAAGCTTTCGAAACGTCAGGGAACCAATTTAAATAATATACGCGATTTAATCCGGTTAAACTTTGTTTTATTATAATGTGTAGTGATCGCGAAAACCTAAGAAGTTATTAGTCACTAGAACTTTATACAAATTGTTCATTATTAGGTAACTCCGGAACATTTAATGTTTTTTATTATTATTATTAAATCTGTTTAATGAAATTTTGTTTTACACATGGTAAATGTATTATTTTGGCACTGCAATGATGATTACAACCTGTCCATGGTCATAATCACTTTTACCCGTGTTATCTCTGATTTTGTAAAATTTTATTTTTTATTTATTTACTTAATATACACACTGAAAAACTATATTTTATAATACATAGGAATGAAGAGTACAATAGAGCTCAGTGTCTTATAAATTTTATTGAGTTTGGTGGAAAAAGGGAAGGGAGGCCTTTGCCCTGCAGTGGGACACTACAGGCTAATAATAATAATAAAGAAGTCTGAGAAGGCGTCAATACTCGACGTTACATAAAACCAAGAAAGCGTCTATCACGCGACTCATTATTGAAAGTGCAACAACAAGCCTGCTGTTTTAACTGCAAGTCAACGCACGATAAGAGCTACAATTGTCGCATTTGCAAGATAATGCAAGTGACTGGAAGAGGATAATCGGTGCGACAAAATTACGCGCAGCACAGACGAGTGGCCTAGTTCAGGCAAGTGGACGTCCTCCGTCAATGACTATGTTACGCTCAAATTACGTGGAATTTTGCGGCAATTCACGCTATGGGTTCTTGCAAAATATTCGATGTGTGTAAAACTATTCAATATGATTGACTAACGCACAGCCTAAACCACTAGATCCAGAAACACGAAATTTTCCACAGGGGTTTCTGATATAATGGTGTTGATTGTCTTGTTCACAAACTAAACTTTTTTAAATAACTTATTTTGAATTTTCTAAAATGAATAAAAATCTCCTAATACAATTTAAATAAAATTACAATTAAATGACTAATGAAGTACCTATTTAGTATGTAAGAGGTAGTCTGAAAGTAGCGCCAGTAACAGAGAAGTTAAGTAGCAACAGATTATCATGGTATGGACATTTGATGAGGAGGAATGAGGAGCATGTGATAAGGAAAGTTTTAAGTATGAATGTGGATGGCTATAAGAAAAGAGGCAGACCGAAGAAAACATGGATGGATTGTGTGAAAGATGATATGAATAGAAAGAAAGTGAACACGGAGATGACGGCTGATAGAGATGTATTGAAGAAAAATACATGCTGCGCCGACCCCAAATAAATTGGGATAAGGGCAGGAGAATGATGATGATCCTGAGCTCGTACGATTACGAAAATCTTTCTTAGATTCTAATTATCCTATTCTTTGCAATCATCCTAATCGGACAACATATACTTATGTATATTGACATGATAACTATGCATCGCAGAGGGACTGGTAAGTACTGGTACTCATATTACGGGCACACAAAAGGACACTATCAATCATCCTCTAAAGATAAATATATAAATAGATTTGATAAAGAGTGCTCCTTTATCCGGTTGTTTGCCTCGCTTTCCTGCAACCTTGACCGACGTCTTGACCTAGGGTATTATAATATATCAGGATAATAGTTGACCTACATTACACATTATTACAATATATTGACCTGCTTTTATTGTCAAGAAGTGTTATGTTACTCGACTTAATTGACTTTAATTCAGCAGTAGTAGAGCTCATCCGGGGATGTACTACAACCTTACCAACTTCTGCCACCAAAAAATGATGCTTGCATTGCTGTGTTCCGATGTAAAGAGTACAGTTACCGGTGAAATTACAATGACATGAGACTTTCCATCTTGATATCTCAGTTTGGCCACAGATAATATAATACTATTGAAACATAATAATACTAAAGGTTTGGCGAACTGACTTGCAGTACCATTTAGGCAACAGCCTAGGAGGTATTGCAGTTGTTACAAAGGTAATCATTTAATATCAGGTGGGCCTTTAGCTCGTTTCGCCATACTATAATAAAAAATAAAATATACGAAACTTACTCCCATTTTCTGGAAGGCTGATCAATTTGATCTGTGGTCAAATCTAATGTCAGCTCCTGTGATTGGCCGGCAAAAATGTTAACAACCAATCACATCGCTTGACCTGAGATTTGACATCTGATTGGTTAATTTTTGCGTTGATCAGCCTTCCAGAAACTGGGGGTTAATCATTATTATTATTTTCATTTTATTGAACGACGTCTGTTTTTCCTCACAATAACTTATGTATGGTAAGGTAACTATAAAATGTACAGTTCAACTTAACATTAAGTACACCTAACATAAGTTTTTGTAATGAAAAAAGACATGTTATTATTCAATAGGTACAAAATAAAATAGTATTTTAGGTAGACACAGCATTTCACATCGTTGTTAATTGAAAAACGATGAGTAATAATTTAATTATTCAAGCCATGTTGTAATGCCCTGAATATGCATCAAATATATCAGTAGGTACCTATATAAATTGTACTCAGAAAAACATATAAATCGTCAAAGAATACAGAATAAATTATTTGGAATATTTAACTTTGGAATATAGAATGACGATATGTTTGGAGACAGTTGGTGAGTAACATGCATCGATGTGTATTAAATATCTACTTATTGTATTAAAATGGTAGGAAACTACAAGGAAAGTACTAATAAAAAATATGAACAATACTCGAATTTAAAAATGACTAAGGTTTTAGCCAGCAAACTATTTCTCTATGAAGGAAAAATAAAGTTGTGTTGTGAATAATTTACACAATAATTTAATTATCACTTGCTTTAACTGTGAAGGAAAACATAGTGAAGAAAACTGCAAAGCTAAGGTTGCTCCATAAATGAATTTTTTTATTAAAATAACTGAAAACCTCGGAGTCATTGTAGTCATCAGCATAAACAACTTTTACTATGGGACCAACCCTGAAATCGCGAAAAAAAATCAGCTGATCCTTACGTTTGTGTTCATATTAAGCGACAAAATGATCAACCAATCAGCTAATCCTTAGATCAGCAGGTGTTTTTTTGAAATTTCAGGTTTGGTCCCATAGTTAAAGTTGTTCATACTGATGAGTACAACGACCCCTTAAGAGGTTTTCAGTTATGTCAATAACACGTTGTATATCGATGGTGTGTAGTGTAGTCCGCAAACCCGCAGTTGGCCAGCTCGGTGGACTATGACCTGAATACTTCTCATCCTGAGAAGAAACCCGTACCCAATAGTGGGCGAGCAATAGGCTGGCTATGTATGCATGTCGATAAACACAGCGTGCGAGATGTTTTGAGACATAGGTCAATTAGAGGACATAGATTCAGTTGATAGATGATCAAATAAAAAAAACAGATGACTATTCTCCAAATAGCAACGAAACCATACCCATTGCATAGTCTATGTTGGACTTCGTTCTGCAGGCGTAGCATGACCGCAGTAGACAAGCGTTTTATCTACGAAATAATAGACAAAATGACAGATAAAGTTCTATACAATGTATAGTTTTGTCTATTCTTTCATAGACAAATCTCTTGTCTACAGTGGTCATGCCACGCCTGTAGGAACATAATATTTCCTGCACTGCCAGTTCACGTGATTTCATATGTATTTCATATCTACTATCGATAACCACATGACATTTGGCCCTCAACGCGACCACGCACATTATACGTTTGCCAGCCTAGACAAATAAACTATGTATCTAGGTATGACCGCGCCTAGTAAATAAAAATATCTGGTGGATTGGGCCTATAAGACCTACTTCTCCTGATCCTGGCTGGTAGTTATGTTGTGTGTCGGGTCATCGAGCTCCCTAAATTATGGTTAAGCTGGCTGACGCATGCGTACTATCAGTTGGGACAGGGCCACTCAAATTGACCTGTTGCTTTCTTTTAAAGGCCAGTCCAGGTGTCGTTGTTGTGGCCAGCGGGCGATAGACTCTGTCGCCCGCATTGCACGGCGGCCCTCGAGTTGCGGTGATGTCCCAAGTGTGCCCGGACATCGCCGAAGAAGAGTCTGTACAAGGAGAGGGACCCGGAAACGAGCGGCGCTGGATGGGTCGCGAATGCCATGCATCGCAGTTCTCGTGGCTCATTCACGTACGTACACGGCGGAGTTTTTAATGGGTACGAGTCCCACATAACCACGCTACCTCCCCGGGTGGTGTGGCACGTGGTAGGCATTTTCTACGTCTCAAAAAAAAAGGTGTCGTTGTTGTAAAATTCATAATACAAGATTAATGTCTGGATTATAAAAGAGACTAATCTTTGAGTTCGTTTTGGCATTTTTTCTCAGAGATAGTAACATAGAAAATGCCGACGCCATCTTCTTTTTCAAATAACTGACTTCTAAAAGTGGTTTTTCATCTAATTTTCAGAATACATAATTTCATTTAATTTCAGTAATTGTCAAAATTCGTCGCCGTTTAGGCCTAGGAAACGCTGGCGAGACGATCTTGATACGTTTCTCAAGAATGAGACTGATAGGGCAGTTTGGAAGAACAGGTATGTCTTGTAGACCTTTGCCCAACAGTGGGACAGTATAGGATGACAACAAAAAACATTTCAGTAAAGACTGTCGTTAGCAAGTATACCTACTAGATTATATTAAATGGGGATGGAACTTTATCTATCTACAAGAGTGACGAATTCTGAAAAGATATTCAAGAAAATTGTGAACTAAATATGATATCACTTCTGTCAGATCAGTGATGAAAATGCATAGGCCTGAACTTGTAAACGTAAACTGCCTGTATGGATCTCCTAAAAAAACACACTGTGAGCTCAGTGAAAAATATTGAAATAATAACTAATATTAGCAATCTAACAAGTCATTCTAAGACACGTGTGATTCTCGTGCATTTTTGTTTCTGAAAAATTTCTTTTCATTTTACCAAGCCTCAAACATGAAACATTTTAGACCGGTCCGTAGGTAAGACCACATAATAAAAAGTTGAACATGCAGATATACGAGTCTTTCCCGCAAGCTAATGATAAAATGCCGACACAAACGAGGTCAGTGCATTCGAACGAAAACCGCAGACAGTGCGACGCGTAGAATGCACTTCTATTAAGGCCTTACACACAATACGCTTCCTACCGCGCGATTCACTATGGGAAACGTCATAGATAATAATCATAACTATCACGACACACCTTATATTGGTAGCGTGATTGTTATGTAGATGGCTTTAACGAGTGTTTTATTCACAAATGAAGCTGTACTTTTAGGACTGGAGTTATTTACTTTTGGATATAAAAGTCATAGAAATATTCCAGTCCAAAATCTCACTATTATTAAAGTAAACAGAAATTGTTAAATCTTGGCAATTAGCTTCGATTGAGTTCAAAAATTTTATTAATAAATTAGCATGGATTGAAGACATCAAGGGCTGGACGACAACATCAATGACGCTGCCAGTCTATGCTGACTGGCACAAGATAGAAACGAGTTCCGTGTGGTGGTTGCTGACATCAAATGAGGATATTGCAAAGGAACAATAGGAAGAGTTCAAAAAATAGGTCTAAGTATGGACATTACGAACTTCAGAAAATGGTGATGACAATCTCAAGTCGCGCCAAGTGTCTGGCAAACCTTTTACAGTTGTGACTGTTGTAAGCTATACATCGCGTCGTGACGTGTCGTAATGATAATAATTGCAAAACGAGACTCGTGACAAAATATCGGACAGCTAATTGGGCTTAAAATTCAACGTTAATTGTACCACTCACAGACATTTCTATTTGCTAAGAGATTATTTTAGAGAACGAGGTGAATGCGGCATGATATTACCTAGGTAGGTACTACGTTTTCCTGGCTAGAGTTTCCTTTCCTTAGAAGAACTGGTACGTTGGTAATTGTATTGCTTAATAACCGGAGCCACTTCTCTCTGATTTACTGTAGGTACGGTGCCCTTATCCTTACATCACTAAGCGGAAAACATCTTTGAACACACGGCTACACATCAAGCTATACATTACCATTGTAAGCTAACCTCATGCATTCTGCACAACGAGAGGTTAGCTTATTCTGGAAGGATATAGCTTGATGTGTAGACGTGCGTACATTTATTTCATACTGCAACCTGCCTAGCAAGAATAGTGATTGTATCTTTAGATGAAGATAAGAGGTGTGCTCATTGCATTTTGTTTGTCAACACATCTCTGACATCACATTGTGAGGATCTTGGCAAATACGAACAAAAGGTGCATCACCTTTGGTTGTATAGGGCAATACGTCTAATAAAACATACAACAAGCTCTAATCTGTATACCAGCCCCGATGATTATGGCAATACTGAGAGTAGTGCAGGATTACTGATTTTGACTCACTATTATAGTAGAAATCATCATCAGCTGAGGCTGCCATTACGTAAACTGCTAACGAAACTAAAAAAACCTAAAAAAACCTTCCAAAACCCCAGACATTTGGGTGAAACCAGGTTTTTCGACCGGAACCTTAAAAATAAAAAAATACATATATTTTTTACCAACGCAGCGAATGTCCAGGACACTTCTTAAGAACTTCCCACTTCTTAAGAACCCAGACTTCCTCGTACGCCCCTAAATTAGGACAAATCCGGGGAAACCTGGGCGGATGGCAGCCCTATCATCAGCACGTAGCAGTGCACTGCTGGATATAGGCCTCTCCAATAGCACACTTCTCACTTTGATCCTCGGCCACTCTCACCAAGCTCCTACCAGTCACTTTGCGAAGATCGTGACTCCATCTAGTCTGCGGTCGCCCCACGATTCGTTTGCCGCGGCCTTCACTCAAAAACACATTCACCCCAACAGTCATCGGTTCTTCGGCTAAAATGGCCGGCCTATTCCCACTTCAGCTTGCTCATCCTGTGAGCTATATCGACTGTGATAGTAGCGATACGAGTACCACCAAAATAATCTGTCAATCAAACTTATTACCCACTCGTATTTCAATTGATGTAACCAAAATGAATGAACAATTATGAATGGATTCATAGAAGTTCAACCGTGACGGTGGCCGGATGTTATGGCAACGTAATAAACAATCAGTGCGAACTGAATACAAATACAAGTAATACTCGTACATTCAAAAACATATTGCAATTTGAAATGGAAAGCGAGTAATTTAGATTGATTTACAAAACGGTCGTAAAGAGTTTATTAATTTCTCTTCATACTGATCAAGAGAAGATTATTATGACCTTAGAATAATTTGTTCGTTTTAGTTAAGTTTCCGACTTTTACTATTAATTGCACCGGTAACTATCCTGTGTTTCTTCCCTTTTTTTATTTATTTTTTTACGTGGGGAAATCCTCATGGACGCACTCCGCCCGGAGAAGGCGGAGCCAGTGTTGGACTCTTACCGACTTAAACCACCACGGTGTTCCTCTTCCAACCATTGGCTGGGGGCGTGGGAAACTTGTATTCGTCTAACCATCCCCGGCAGAACTCGGCTCGCCACTAGTAGGCGTGACCCTTCTCCCCGTGCGGCATCATCGTCGGCCGCACCCTTCTCTTGACTGGCGCGCGCGGAACACGACCACCGCCACCGTCACGGGCCTTGACTGATCGAGTGGCGGGCTACCACGAGTCCGTCACCTGCAGGCCCACTCCTAGGGTGGCTGCAGGTCGTACGCCGACCTGCAGCTCCTCCTGCGACGCCCGGTCCGTCTCCTGCGGGTGGGAAGAGAGGTCGTTGCCTCTCGGAGCCTTTCCGCTGCCTCCTTAGCGAATATCACCTCCTCGCAAAAGGAGACGACGCCCTCTCAAGCGTTCTCGCTTCCGACCATAGACAAAACAACGGCCGGAAGCGAGAGATCGCTGCCGCCTTCTGCAGTGATAAGGTCACGGCGCTGCGTCGCCCAAGCTGGGCATTCCGCCAGTGTGTGCTGCGCCGTATCCTCAAGGCAGCTCTCGCAGTGATGACACTTGGGTTTCGGCTCCCGGCCTATACGACACAGATACTTCCCGAAGCACCTGTGTATCTTCCATGACATTCCAGTCCATTCAATGGTTGTCTGGGAGATATCGCCGTGGAGCGACAAGACCGCCAATTGTACACTTATATCTAATTTATAATTGTAATGTTTGTTTATGTTTTGCAATAAAGAGGATTTGTATTCCATACTACGAAATAAGTTTGTTTTTTTTTTTTTTTAATATTTTTAATTAATATTGCTGTTAATATGAAACCAAATTAACTATTAAAAATATAATTTAAATTAAATCCGTAAGATGTCCCCCAAATACTCAAACGACACCTAACTTTAAGACGTTCTTAAAAGTCATTCTGTGCCCATCAATGTCACCACGAAACTTAAGGACTAAAGACTTAAGAATTAATATTTAGTTGCGTTTGAGTATTTGGTGGTTAGCAGTCTTACCTTCATCTTTACCAATTCCTACGCTCCGGCTAGGCTCATGCTAAAATCACTCGTATGAAGAACCCGTTCAACAAATATCTAATTGTGACAAATAAAATATAATTCGAGTGATGATTTAACACCAGCTATAAAAAACGATCACGACATGTTGTATCAATTCAGTTATTCGAAAGAAACTTTCGAATTAAGTAATGTATGATACCAAATATTGTATGCACTACAAGCAAACGAAAGGAAACAACAGAAATAAACACGTCGAAACACTGATAAAATCAAATATTCTAACGGGATAGCCTATTACCATGCTACACCATTACTCGACCGACACATTAACACTGGACGAGGACACACAATGGTCCCCATACATCCCATGACATTAGTTCCCCTACTATCAAATAGGGTACCCTAAAACAATTACCAAATTAGAGAAATTGAGGTCGAAATGAACTATAAATCTTCAGTCCCCCAACGAAGTAAGTGAAGCATAAAAATGTCAAGTTAGATAAAGTTTAAAGTTGTACAAAATATTTTATGTCGATGAGTTCAACCACAGAAATAGATAGAATGGTTGTAATCACAATTTTACTTGCGATTCATGCGTGGCAACTTTCGAACAAACTACGCCTCCCATATTGACGTCATTAATTTTAATCAAATGTACTACAGCTTTTGTTTCTGCAGTTAGAAACAGCGCAATAAGGTATTTTTGCGAGTTTTTGTTACAGTATTTACAGGAACTGTCCATACGGTCGGGTCTAGGATCTTTAGGACCCGTCGTACAAATAGAAACAAAAAGCTCTCTGACCACACTCTCGAGCTTATGGCGGAAAGACGCGAGATGATTCTGCAGTCCTCAGATGATGCGACTAAGTACCGGCAGCTCAATAGACATCTCAAAGTCCTTGAAAAGTGGCCTACGCCAATTAATACGGAACGTATTAAAGACGCGATAGAGAAAAACAAGGGCTCCAAAGTCTTCGCAAGAGACCTGTCTATTGGGCAGAGCCAGCTTGCAAAACTGAGGACCGACGATGGCAGAGTCGTATCCTCCAAGCCAGAGCTATTGAAGGTGGTCGAGAAGTCCTATGGACAGTTATACACGACCACCCGGACACCCGCTGTAAATCGGGCTCACGACCCAAGAGCTCGATTGACCCGACACTATACCGAAGATATCCCGGACGTGTCAGCCTGTACGAGATTAGGATGGCTCTGAAGCAGCTCAAAAACAACAAGGCACCGGGTGATGACGGAATTACGGCCGAACTCCTGAAGGCGGGTGGAAAACCGATCCTTAAGGCCCTTCAGAAGCTGTTTGATTCCGTCATTCTTGAGGGAAGAACGCCACAGGCATGGAGCAGAGGTGTGGTGGTACTCTTCTTCAAAAAGGGCGATAATGCTCTACTGAAGAATTATAGGCCCATCTCACTTCTGAGCCATGTCTACAAGCTGTTTTCGAGAGTCATTACGAACCGTCTTTCGCGCAGGTTTGACGACTTCCAGCCTCCCGAACAAGCCGGTTTCCGAAAAGGCTTTAGCACCGTAGACCACATACATACGCTGCGGCAGGTTATACAGAAGACCGAAGAGTATAACTTGCCTCTTTGTTTAGCGTTTGTGGACTATGAGAAAGCCTTCGATTCGATCGAGACTTGGGCGGTACTACAGTCTCTTCAACGGTGCCAAATTGACTATCGGTACATCGAAGTGTTAAAGTCTTTGTATGAAAACGCCACTATGTCAGTCCGATTACAGGACCAAGCCTCGAAAACTATCCTTCTGCAGCGAGGTGTGAGACAGGGAGATGTGATCTCTCCGAAACTGTTCACTGCTGCATTGGAGGATGTCGTCAAGGTTCTGGACTGGAAGGGGCTAGGCATTAACATAAACGGCGAGTACATCACTCACCTTCGGTTTGCCGAAGACATAGTAGTCATGGCTGAGACCATGGAGGACCTCGGTACAATGCTCGATGATCTCAGTAGAGCTTCCGATAGAGTGGGTCTTAAAATGAATATGGACAAGACAAAGGTTATGTCGAATTCCCATATAGCACCCATTCCCGTAAACATCGGAGAATCTACACTCGAAGTTGTTGACGATTATGTATACCTAGGACAAACTGTCCAGCTAGGTAAGTCCAACTGATGTACACACTGATGTTAGAAAAGGTGCAAAAAGCCTACCTTAGGTATATGTATAAACGTCTGTATGGATATTATCCGTTTTTGTATCCTACAAACTTTCTCCAAGGCTGTTTAGGGTATAATTCTCTTGAGGTCAGAAGGAAGTACGACCAAATGATAACAATGTGCAAAATCCTACATAGCAAAATTTATGCCCCTGATCTGCATGACGAATTATCCAGATTGTACGCCCCAGTCAATTATAGCCGTTGCAGGAGGCATCAATTATTTGCCGTTCCTACGTGCAACACCGTCTCGCGAGCCTTCTCTCCCATACCTCGCACACTCACTGCACTTAACGCCCTCTTGGACGCCAAGTCTGACTGTGATGTGTTTGCCGACGAATGGAAGACGATTTTGTCAGTATGTCTGGAGTACTGCGAGATGAGTGTATGAAAGTATGTATTATTAATATTTTATATAATTATTTAATTTTTCTTTAATGTTATGTTAATTAATTTAATTTTTGTCTTTAATTTTTGTAATTGGCATCCAGCCGTTTTAATTAAAGTAAAATAAATAAATAAAAATAAATAAACTTCGAGAAAGAGGTCAATCGTCGAATCCGACTCGGTTGGGCAGCGTTCGGGAAGCTACGCAATATCTTCTCGTCCAAAATACCGCAGTGTCTCAAGACGAAATTCTTTGACCAGTGTGTGTTGCCAGTAATTACTTACGGTACTGAAACGTGGTCGCTCACAATGGGCCTCATAAGAAGGCTCAAAGTCACTCAAAGGGCAATGGAGAGGGCTATGCTCGGAGTGTCCCTGCGTGATCGAATCAGAAATGAGGAGATTCGCAGGAGAACGAAAGTAACCGACATAGCGCGAAGAATTGCCAAACTTAAGTGGCAGTGGGCGGGGCACATTGCTCGCAGAACGGATGGCCGATGGGGCAGTAAAGTTCTGGAGTGGCGACCGCGTGCTGGAAGGCGCAGCGTGGGTAGGCCCCCCACAAGGTGGACCGACGACCTGGTGAAGGTCGTGGGAATCCGCTGGATGCGGAAGGCACAGGACCGGTCGTTGTAGCGATGCTTGGGGGAGGCCTATGTCCAGCAGTGGACGTCTTTCGGCTGAAATGATGATGATGATGATTTACAGGAACAAGTCATAAGGCGTACTGAGAAAGGCTTTGAAATGCCCTGCACTCTGGTGCAGAGTGTTGGCACGCGCGCCCCGCCTGCTTTTCCACATCTATATATTTGAGTTCAACGCTCATTGATTTGTTTTTAATGTTTTGGAAATGTGCGGACATTGCCTAAAATGTTAACCATGTGTATAATATCTGGACTTCACATTGAAAGACCACTATCAGGAAACCTGAAGCCACTACAGCAATATCCCATGAAAATAGTGTTATAGTGACGAAAAAGTGATGATGTCAAATATTAGTGACCATATGAGGCAGTACCTTTGTGCTCATGTGTTTGTTATATGTTTTCTATTGGTGTACGTAAACAAATAAATAAATGAGGCTACTAGGCAACAAGATTCACCTTGCACCTGCAGTTATGTATAATTTAAGTACTTCAATAGTAGTAATAATGTCCTACCTAGACGTATTCAGTTTATTGTAGTAAGATGCTCCAACTTTGTTCATAACGCCCTTTTTTTGCCGTGGGGAAATCCTCACGGATGCATGGGCCCCGCCATGACGCAGCTAATACGTCGGTGTCACGGCCACGCCAGCCACGCTACCCACACCTGCCTTGCCAGCCTTGACAGCCACGGGGGCCACTCCAGCCTCGCAAGCCTCGTCAGCCACGCCAGCAACACCAGCCACGACAGCTACACCAGGCAGCAGACTACCCCGAGTCCACCACCCGCCCTATCCTCCTGTATTTTTTTCTTAAGAAGTTTTCTTCCTCATCCCTCATCACTGTGCCCTCTGCGCTTTAGAGGGACACGCGGAGTCACGCCCCGTTGGCCCAGATCGATGCCCTCCCGTGCCAGAATATTTGCCATGGGCAATAAGATCCCCCGATCCAAAGAAGAATTATTGCCTGTGCCGGCCCTACAACTGCTGTTCCCTCCAGATTCCAGATTGATCGAGAAGGACCAGCAGCCGTCAGGCACACGAGGAGGTTTTCTGGCCTAGCACCCCTGTTTACAACGCTCTACTTCATCTAGTTTTTAAACTAAACTAAATAGGTATGATTTGCGAACATGGAGAGATTTTTTGACGTCTGTGGTCTAGTGGTTCGAGGGTCGGACTGCTGATCTCGAGGTCGTGGGTTCGATTCCCACAGGACACAAATATTTGTGTGATGAACATAAGTGTTTGTGTTGGTCTGGGTGTTTCTTATAAGTATGTATTACAAAAAAAAAAGTATATATGAATTATATCCATTGTCTAGTACCCATAGCACAAGCTCTGCTTAGTTTGGGACTAGATGGTGTTTTGTAAAAATGTCCCAAAGATATTTATATTTATTTATTTTATACCTTGGTGTTTAGTGTGGTTAAGTGTCAGTGTGTGTCAAAAATGCGATTAATACCATAAGGTAAACTAAGGGCGTTGTGGGCAAAGTTGGATCATTTTTCGATAATAAGCAAGATGTGCAAAGGTTGTCAACAACTTATAAAGTACCTCTGTTTGTGAAATAAGTCGTAATTTTGATGGATTTATTAAGCAAAGAAGGGCGGGCTATTTGGGCAAAGTTGAACCATTTTACGATAACTATCTACTGTACAGGCAAGACGTGCAATGGTTGTCAACAATCTGTAAAGTACCTCTGTATGTGAAATAAGTCGTCACTTTGATGGATTTAGGTTTTATAGATAGATTTATCCAACGTGCATTGATACTTAAAATGACCACTTTACCGCATAACATACGTTAACCACCGCATTCCCATAATTCCCTTCTAACGAAGTGAAAGTATGACCGTATTCGTCTCACGCTGTACTTTACAATTAACGAATTAAGTAATAGAATTTAGCGCGTATTCGAACTTGAGGCCAAACGGAGAAAGCCGATAAACATAATTGGTACTACTAACATTCTTGGTAATTGTTATTACTGTACTGTTTATACGATAATAATATGTTATAGAATCAAGTTTGACGAAAAAAATAAGTAGGTATTTGTCTCAGCTCTCAGCCTATTCTATCATGATCATGACGTCTCACACGCTCAAACACTGCCTAAGGCAAGAGCAAAAGAAAAGTTATACCTTAGTGTATGTAGGTATGTTTTCTAACTATTTATTTTATTTTCTGGCTTCGCTCACAGTACGACTTATCGGGTCTAAATTTTGGGATATATTTTAGGCACTAATTCAACTCAAATTGTGAATATGAGTAAGTTTCCTCCATAAACTTATATTTTGTTAATAACTTGACTACAGCGCCATTTATCGAATCTTAGCATAGCTATAAACCATTGCCTTTACAAGAAAATGTATAATAACTTCTTAGGTTTTCGCGATCACTACACATTATAATAAAACAAAGTTTAAGTTTTTTAGTTGTTTAGGGTTCCGTACCCGAAGGGTGCCAAACGGGACCCTGTTACTCTCGCTACGCTGTCCGTCCGTCCATCCGTCCGTCCGTTCGTCCGTCTGTCTGTCACAGGGCTGTATCTTTTAAACGGTAATAGGTAACCGGTTGTAATTTAGAATATGTGTTGCTATGAGGTGTATCACGACAAATACTAAAAACAAAAAAAGTCTAAAACCCCATACAAGAAACCTCAAAAAACATGCATTTTTTTCAACGTTTTTGTTCCTGCTCTATCTTCAAAACGGTAATTTATACCAGCGTCAAACTTGGTCAGATTATAGTGCATATTATGTAGTTTAGCAACAAATACTAAAAATAAGACAAACATAGACATATGTGGTGGTATCTGCGTAAGAAAGACATGCAAAAATTCATATTTCGCGCACTGTGCGTTGATGTCTTTTGATAAACTGTCGTAAATTAAATCAGTTTTTATGGGGTATCAGGTCGTTGAGAAGTACGGAACCCTTACTGCGCGAGTCCGACTCGCACTTGGCTGGTTTTTAGTTTTAGTTTAGTTTCCGGTTAAACTTTTTTTTATTATAAGAAAATATATTAAGTAAATATGACCTCAATCGGTTATACGTATTTAAAAAAATACACGATTATACTAAAAAAAGTATATAAGTATCATATCCATTGTCTAGTACCCATAGTAAAAGCTCTGCTTAGTTTGGGACTAGATGGTGCTGGGTAAAATGTCCCAAAAATATTTATTTATTATTTATTAATTTACTAACAGACACACCAACTTTATTTATAAAGACATTCCTTCAAGCATGTAAATAAACTAAACGCATGTATACAGTGAAACAGTGATAAATATGAAAGTGCTGTGCATGGATGGAGAGGGAGACCACATAAAAGATGGATGGATCCCGTGAACAATGATAGAGTAAATGATGGGATGAAGGCCAACAGAGGAAAATAGACGAACAAAACATATTCCACCGACCCCAAGTAACCAGAACTGCACCCTTATTCACAACCATTGGAAAGTACTTCAAATCAAAGGTGAAAGTTAAAGAACGCGTTCTCTAAGCGTTTTACAAAATTATAAAATTATATTTCAAGTATTAATTAAAAAAAAAAAAGACTAAATAACTATTGGTGAACATTTTTCACAGCACCATCTAGTCCCAAACTAAGCAGAGCTTGTGTTATGGGTACTAGACAATGGATATATTAATTATATACTTTTTTTTTTTAAATATATACTTATAATACATAAGAAACACCCAATACAATGATTTTATTTATTTATTTAAGCGTTATTCGCGAATCAGAAATCGAAAACTTTGACAGTTCTAGACGGATCAAAGACGTCAATTACGGAAACTCTTCAGAGAGCCATTTGCTGTCGGAAATGGTCGGAAAGCACTCTATGTGAAAATTAATGAACTATATGAAACAGCGTTTCCATATCCGTTTGATTCTCAAATCGTTTTGTTCTCAAATCCTTAAGGTTAACTGAATCAAATCGCTTATTATTATAAAAATTGGTTTTCCTGACATTTCGAATGCTTTGCAGCGTTCGTGGTCGCAGGAAGTGGTCATTTTCTTTCGTTTGCCGATTAAAATTCACTTTGGATACAGTAACTTTTCGAACGTTTGAGAATAGCACAGCAGGGTCTGCAAGAGAGGAAGATTTTTTTATGTTTGTTACCTCAGAAATCCGTCATTTTTAAACCGATTTGGAATTTATTTATTTTATTTAAAGGGTTTCCTTCCAGATTGGTTCCATTTTTGCGAACCCGAGATTCAGTATTTTTACCGACACGATCTCACGCACCATATTAACATTTCAAAACACGTTGTTATCCTGAGCAACTAGCATTACAGTTTCCTTCATTCTGATCACATCCGTGGAAGATATTTCTGTAATTAATACATATATCTTCAACTTCTAACTTTCTACAGTCTATGGAAACTTTAACAAGCTACAGAGCACGTTCGGGTTACGGCTTACCAAACTAGGATAAATAAATGACCTGTAGAAAACTCACTGCTCGATTGCTGGGTTTAATTCCCGTGCGGAACATTATATAGGTTGAAACAATGATATTTAAAAATATAGATATGTCATACCCTAACAAAACCAACGAAAAAAATGTTCCGTCCGCAGCGGCAGCACAATACACATAAACTAGTAAAAAGTAAGTAACTTGATTACTTGAAGTTACTTTCGTGTCATAATTGGAATACTTTCTGTACATACACGACGGCATTTTTTTTGTCACCGGTCACGCTCGGCCCCTTACTTGACTCGGATTAATAAAAAAACGTCCGAATTAGGACGTTTTCGAGTCTTCACATTGCGAGCTCAGTAGCATATCTGTACTATTAAATATTATTGTGTCGAAAACAAATACATTCGACTATTTTAAAAGTTGGATCTACTAATGAAACTGAACAACTTCCCCTAAAAAACGTGAATCGTCCGATATTTTCAAATCATGGATAATATAATAGAAGCACTTAGGCTCGCCACATATTAAAACTCGTGGACCAGCCCAGCTCAACAGAGTGCCAGACGGCGCGTTTATGTCTTTTGGTCGCAAAAGCCTGGGAGGCTTTGGCACTGAGTGACGTGCGACGGTCGGACATACATACATACAATATGTGGTGTAGCATTACTTTACATATTTTAGAATTACTTTACACAAATTCAAATTCAAATGTTTTTTATTTCAAATAAACCTAATTACAGGCACTTTTGAAACATCAGGCTCTAGTTGCACGGTTCCAAATTGTGGGTCCTATAGAGAAGAACCGGCAAGAAACTCCATCGATAAAAACTTTTTAAAATAGGTTATTGTTTATTACATCAAATTCATTCAAGTAATGTGAGTATAATGTAGGTTAATGTCAGAAATAAACAAGAGTTTAAAAGTGAGAATATTGCCTTTAGAAGTAAACCTAAAAAGATTTATACATTTTACAAATCCATCTACACCATGTACTGTGCGTGGGCTGGGTACACCAAAAGCGTGTAGTTGAAGCAAAGCTTCTATAGTTTTCTAGAAAGCAAACCAAGAAAAAACGTCACCGTTAACTTAGTTGATCGAAGGTCGTGACGCCAATGTTTTTTTAGGTTTCCGTACCCGAAGGGTGCCAAACGGAACCCTATTACTCTCGCTACGCTGTCCGTCCGTCCGTCCATCCGTCCGTCCGGCCGTCCGTCCGTCCGTCCGTCCGTCTGTCTGTCACAGAGCTGTATCTTTTGAACGGTAACAGGTAACCGGTTGAAATTTTCTCAGAATATGTGTTGCTAAGAGGTGTACCACGACAAATACTAAAAACAAAAAAAAAGTTTAAAACTAAAGGGGGTCCCCATACAAGAAACCTCAAAAAACATGCATTTTTTTCAACGTTTTGGTTCCTGCTCTGTCTTCGAAACGGTAATATATACCAGCATCAAACTTGTTTACATTATAGTGCATATTATGTAGTTTAGCAAAAAATACTAAAAATAAGACAAACATAGACATATGTGGTGGTACCTGCGTAAGAAAGACATGCAAAAATTCATATTTCGCGCACTGTGCGTTGATCTTTTGATAAACTCTCGTAAACTAAATCAGTTTTTATGGGGTATCAGGTCGTTGAGAGGTACGGAACCCTTACTGCGCGAGTCCGACTCGCACTTGGCCGGTTTTATTTAACTATACCGTACCGTCGAAGTAGGTATCGAATCTCGAAGGTTTCTTACATAAACACTATTGAGGCTTAGAGGAAGCTGTTGGGAAACCAATCCACGTCCGAATGGTCCAGTTAATTGATTCTGTGCTATGATAGCTACTGCTAAGGGGGCGTCCATAAATTACGTGAGGTGTTTTTTTTAATTTTCTTTCCCTCCCTCCCCCCCTGGTGAGATGTCGTGAGATTTTATTCAACCCCTTCCCCCATCCCCCAATCTCACGTGAGATTTTTCAAAATGTGGGTTTCTTACGTAAACGCGTTGGATCGTTATTGTAAAAAGAAAAAAAAAATTGCTTCGTGCTTTTTTTTACGACTAGTTAATAAGACTAGTAATCAATATTGCTGAGAGTTTAATTATAAGTGTAATTTTTTTTTTTACAATAGAATACTTAAATCGTAACTACTGTGATTAAAAAAAGAATATCTACTCTAATTCAGTCCATGGAGAATCATGCGCGGTTTAAATTGAGCTATTTGGTATAAATCAAATATGGTGGTTTGACAGTCAGTAGATGTAAAACGTCGAAGTATGAATGAAATTATTTTCTTTCGAACGAATTAGTGAATGATCTTAATCGTATTACGATTACACTTAAGATTAAATCTTATTAAGCGTGTACAATCTGGATTAAATTGACCAAAAAAGTTTTTTTTTTTTTGTTTCAATCAGAAAAAAAATTGCGTGATATTTGCCGAGACCCCCCAACGTAAGATTAGATGAGATTTGACTCGACCCCCTGCCCCCCTTAAACATCTCACGTATTTTATGAATGCCCCCTAATTAACTATTTTACGATGTCTGTGGTCTAGTGGTTCGAGTGTCGGACTGTTGATCATGAAATTGTGGGTTCGATTCCCACAGCAGGACACAAATATTTGTGTGATGAATTTACGTGTTTGTGTTGGTCTGGGTGTTGTTTATGTATTATAAGTATGTATTTACAAAAAAAAAGTGTATAAGTATTATATCCAATGTCTTACCCATAATACAAGCTCTGCTTAGTTTGGGACTAGATGGTGCTGTGTAAAAATGTCCCAAAAATATTTATTTATTTTCTTGTACCTACCTAAGTCTCACTAGCAAGTTTGTGAACTTGTTTTGAGTGTGTGCTTAGGATTTCCTCTTCTATAATTAGGATATAATACCAATCTTAATAATATTGTGTAAATAGTTTATACTTTCATTTGATTCTGTAACATCTGAACATGGTTCTTTTGTATTATAAGTATGTATTTACAAAAAAAAGTATCTTAGTATTATATCCATTGTCTAGTACCGATAATACAAGCTCTGCTTAGTTTGGGACTAGATGGTGATGTGTAAAATGTCCCAAAAATATTTAATTATTGATTTATCGAAATTTTCATCCTATCCAATCCATGTATTTGCAATGTTTTCTTTTATGCCATGGCAAAAAATTCCAGCCGAAAATGATGGCAAATTAACATCGCAGTAAAATATAAAATCTCATGAACTTGGTAAATACATCTTTTGACAATCGACAAGAAGCCCAAATTACTATTCGAAGTCATTCTTTGTCAACGTTCTCCATTGTCCTCAAATTTACGGTTATGTACTTTAAAAAGCCAAAACGCAATCTTATCGTAAAAGACAAAAGAAACAGCTGCACGTGAATAACTTGAAAGCTCTTATCTATGACATGGAACGGAAAAGAGCTACCTAACTAGGTAACTGGAATTAACTATTTTGAGAACTCGTTCATTCTTGGGCGACTTGGTTAATTGGTTATATTTTTTTTTTATTATTAACGGGCTTGCGTTTGACCACCACACCACCTCACCTGATGTTAAGCGATCGTGCGGTCGACGATAGTACACGCTTGCCCAGCAAAGGTGAGAGGATGGCAGTGAAATATTTCGACCCATTCTCTCAAGTGGCTACACCGGGCATCGTATAGTTGCCGGCACGAGTCGTGAGCACAGATTCCACTGCTTAAGTGGTCGAATTTCTGTTCACAGTACAACAGACCAGAAACGGGCACTTGTATTGGCTTAATAATATGATAATGCATAATTGAATATACGTAGAAAACGGAATACTAGAATACTGTGACGACAGAGACTACCAAGCAGGTACAATTTGTGCTCACGTCTCGTGCCGGGAACTATACCGGAATACGACTAGGTCACTTGGCGGCACGTCTTTGCCCGGTCGCAAGCCATCGGCCATTGCCTACCACCAGTATGCATATACATACGATGTTACAATCACAATTAAAGATTCAAATGTAAACGCCTCTACGCTAAAAGGAAACGGCATAGGATTTTATTGTAATGACGTCGTAAATCACCGGATGTCGGCGACAACAAATGCAACATACGACAGAACCGAGCCGTGGACTCGTGGGCGAGAGCCTTGGCACGAAGAACTTGAGGCCTACTAAAGTACCAACAAGAATTCGGGATTCAATTCAAAGTTCTGGAGTGACGACCGCGTACTTGAAGGCACAGCCTACCCATGCCCCCCACAAGGTGAACCGACGACCTGGTCGTTGTGGTGATGCTTGGGGGACGCCTATGTCTAGCAGTAGACGTCTTTCGGCTGAAATGACGATGATGATGAAAACCTCCCCGGTGGCCATCTTCAGCATAATAACGGGGACTCAGGGAATGTACGAGGGCAGAGTGATAAGTCTGGTAAAAATTTAACAAGGAATACATAATTTGTAAAAGTTATTATTTATTTTTCAACATAGTCTCCCCCTTGCTCCATACACTCCATCCAACGTTTTTCCAACTTTTCGATCCCCTCAATATAATGAGATTTTGGAAACCCTTCAAAATAGACATTGGTTTCGTGCATGATCTCTTCTTGTGCATGATCTCTTCTTTGGAGCTACATCTTTTCCAAACAAGCCATTTTTTTAAATTCGGCAACAGGAAATAGTCGCAGGGGGCTAAATCCGGAGAATGTGGTGGGTGAGAACGTATCTCATAGTGTAACTCATGGAATTTGGCCATGTCAATCGCGCAGGTGTGCACTCGTGCATTGTCTTCTTGGAAAACGATTTTCTTCTCAGTCAAATGCGGCAATTTTTCCATTAAAACTGTAGAAATGGTCCAATCAATAGGCATAATATTCGCCGGTAGTCGTTTTACCTTTCTGTATAGATAATAAATGTGGAATACACCATGTGCATCCTCAAAAACTGTGGCCATCACTTTGTTGGTCGATAAAACTGCTTTGGCCTTCTTCGGTGCAGGTTTGCTAGAAGCAACCACTGTTTCGATTGTTCCTTGGCTTCTGGTATATAGTGGTGGGTCCATGTTTTGTCTACAGTTATGAAATGATGCATAAAATCTGTTTTATCGAGTTGAAACAGCGCTAAACCTGATTCTGAATTGGTCACACGCATGCGTTTTTTATCCACAGTGAGTAAACGCGGCACTCAACCCGCGGAGAACTTGTTCATGTCTAAATGTTGATGTAAGATATTGCGCACACATGCGTCTGAGATGCCTACTATCTCAACTATCTCACGAACTTTCACTTTTTGGTCCTTTAACACGATGTCATGGATTTTGACGATCATCTCTGGTGTTGAGACCTCAACAGGGCGTCCTGGACGTTCAGCATCACTTGTGCTTGTATGACCCCTACGAATATTGGTAAACCACTTATAAATAATTTTGATCGACGGAGCGGAGTCCCCATAATATTTTTCTATCTTTTGTTTGATTTCTGTGATAGTGTTTTTACGCAAAGAATAATGTTTAATCATCACATGAAATTCATTTTTCTCCATGGTATAATAACACCAGGTAGTCTCTTCCCGTGACAGCTAGGTCACGTGATTGCCTCCGTACTACGTCATCGGCCGTGGAGCCAATAGCGGGCTGTTAGCGTGACACTTGTCAGTTTGATGTGCTGCCACTTTGTGAAAATAAATTACCCGAGCAAAATGTATTTTTTCATTTACTTTCTTCTATAAAGAATAACTTTTTAACTAGTAATTTAATACAGTTTCCTTTATTAACTAATTAGATGAATAACACGAGATAACAAATATTTAGGCTAGTTAGGAATTTATTTTATATTCATTATGAACAAAAATCTCCTTAAGTATATTGAAGATATCAATCAATGGCAGCACTGATCGTGACGTAGCTTGGAGGCATCGCGCTGTCATTGCGGGAAACATATACCATGTTTTTCTCCATGTTTGCGAAAACGTAATGTAGTGTTTTTCTTTATTGGCTTTCTAAAAAAAATTACTGACCGAACTGGCTGAAAATTAACATTTAACCTTCTTAAAGAGTTGTAAATAAAAGGGTAATATTCAATTTGCGATAAATTTATTCCTAATTTTATTTTTACCTGACTTATCACTCTGCCTTAGTAATTAGCCTCCAGAGCCCTACCTATGCTACGCCTGTAAGGCACGTCTCCAGTGAGATTTTTGTCTCACTGGAACCTTGCTGGTACTCACGGTGACACATGAACACTGCTTGCCGCCGCCATCCCTGAGGTCAGTTAGCGGACACTCGGAGCCCCAACCCAGTCTGAACGCCCGTCACCGCGAATAACCCCCGTGTTCCAGTCAAGTATTGATGAAACGATATATGCAACTTAAAGCCCTAGGGGGGCTAGGTGCCAGAGCGGTTGCCTTTCCAGCACCGTCTTCTCTGAGCAAGATCGGCCCTCTTTCGATCCCGCTCCACAGCCTCCTTCTTAACCATGATGGTCCACAGAAGGAAGCTATTTTCCTCCAATTTGTTGTATTTGCTAGCATAGCTGACACGACCGCTGGCAGAGAAAGATCTTGTCCGATTTGGTCGACCAGGACTTGCCGCTCAGAAACCCCCACGTAGCACACTTTGCGAGCGTGTGTTGGGCGGTATCCCGGTCACCAGAACAGCTTACCTGCTATGAGAGAAGCCTATGCAAAACCAAGGACATCTGATACTGATAATATCTAACAGACTGTGGATTGTAAAATAACACAGCAATAATTCACACGGTAACTTCAAATTCCTGTTATTAGCTCAAGTACTCAATTATATTTCATGACACAGATTACAAGATCTGATAGTAGGCCTCAAAACAGCAATCCTTTCGGATTCTATAACACTGTCTACTTGTAAATTGCAATCGAACCAGGTTACGTGGGAGTAGAACAAGGAGGAATAAGAAGATATGGAGTGATAATGCTTAATTTTCTCCATATAACCACACAAATCCATTTTGAGGCTCTAAGCATCACCCTAGTCTTGTAGTCTAATCCAGCCTGACTTCGACAATTTATTTCTGAAATATAGTGTTTCAACAAATATTTTTTCTCCCACTTGCTCGGAAATTGGTTCATTATTCAAAACATAAATAAAACAATCGGCTCTTTTTCGTACGCAACGAAATAACAGGCCGGTAATATCCAACAGGACAATAATAGAAATTGCTGGACACTTTTTTTTATTGTGCTACCGAGTGTTTTTAAGTACAAAATATTTATCATTATACAGCTTGAAGACATAAATTTCCTCCTAGTTATACAGGCGGAATGCGCATTGTTTTTTTTTTAACTTTGAAATTAGAACAAGAACCGCGCGCAGGCGAATTGGCGTGAATGAAAATGAGATACTGTTGAATTAATTTGTGTTGTGTTTCCTCGCAAATGAGAGAAAAGTACTATACAAGTCTCGACCGAAATAGCAATTAACGGCCTCGTTTAGTTAAAAAGGACTCGGCTTTCACCTCGTCCTTTCAAAATAACTTATATTACTCGGCCGTAATTTTTTTCATTTCAGGCCTCGACAGTAATGTAATATTTTATTACATAACTAACTTTATTACTCTTAAGTTTTATACAGTAATGTACGTTAAGAATTAAAATCGAGTAATATGGTTGGGTATAGTTTGGTTTGCTATGAATTGGTTTGGTATGGTTTGGTTTGGTTTAGTATGGTTTGGTTTAGTTTGGTTTAGTTTGTGGTGGCCAACCCGCCTGCCAAGCATGGCGATTATGGCAAAAAATCACTCGGGAAGTACGAAGCGAAATCCTTAATTATCTTACTTGTTTAGCGGCCAAATAAATTACTATGAAAACTCATTTATATGTCGTGTAATTTAAAAATGGATTGAACTTTTTACTCCGAAAAATAGCAACCATGGAGGTTATTTATCAAAGATTTTTTATTTAAATTTCAAACTGGCTTATAAATAGAGCTCTTTCAAGTAAAAAAAAACAAATGAGTAGATTGGTGCATTTATGACGAACGTCATTGATTCTAGAATTTACATAGGTACCTACTACTTAGTTTGAATTTCCGCGCATTATTTGCGAAAATTACTATACAAGCCTTGGCCGCAACCAGGCATTGATGGACGAACGTGAAAATGTGGGCCGATAAACACTATTAAACACTTACAAATAGCATAATAGTAATAGAGCTCCTTTTGAAACAACTCTTCCTGAGTAGTACTACCACCGTACCTATTTTTGCCGACAAACAGTGATGTTTGCATTGTGTTCCGGGGGTATAATATAGTCAAAGGGAGGGTATGGGTGCCGGTGAAATTAAATCACATAAGACTTTCCATCTTTAAGTCTTAGTTTTGCGAACACGATTTTCAGTATCATTTAGGCAACAATCTAGTTGGTATTGCAGTTGTCATGGGCAAAGGTAACCGCTTTTTAACATCAGGTGGACCTTTATCTCGTTTTGCCACCCTATGCCATTTTTTAGGGTTCCGAAGTCCTACAAGGAACCCTTATAGTTTCGTCATGTCCGTCCGTCTGTCCGTCTGTCCTAATCCTTTACAGCTTAATAACATCTACAGTTATAAACATAAGTAAATGAAATTTTGTTAAAAAATAGTCTACATATAGATCTCAATTTTAAAAGAATAAAAAAATAGTTTTTACGTATTTTAGGGGTGGCGTCCATACATGTGAAACGGGGATGACAATTTTTTTTTCGCTGCACCCCCTCGTGTGGGGTATCATTGAATAGGTCTACTAAAATGAAGTTACATACACCACTTTTTTATCAGATGTACTATCTGCGAAATATAGCCCGCCAAAGTGGCTTGCAATGTGTCCCCCCACCCCCTGCCATTTCTAAACTATGCAATGTAGAAACTTATAATCTTCCACATTGATAGACCTTTGTGAAAACTCTCTTTTAAAATTATTTCGAGTATAATGTGATTATAATTTTTTGAGTTATAGAGAGAAAACTGAAAATACTTAAAACGTCCTAGTTCAAAGGTCATTGACCTTAGAGAAAAATTATCATAGCAAATAATGCTCCTTTAGCTACTTTCTATTTGAAATAATCACAAAAAGTAACTTTGAAAATGACACACTTCTTAAATTTGGCTTCTTGAATTTATCGCTAGATGGCGCAACTAACAACACGCTCTGAGTCGCGAATGCTGCCTATTATTGCAAAAACTAAAATAACCATGATTAATATTCGATTTGATTCGTTTGTAATTACACCTACTTAAGGAACCCTATAATACTGAGCATGGCCCGTCATGCTCTTGGCCGGTTTTTTTAAATAATTTTATTTTCTAGTGATGACTGTCATGACAACATCCTGCAATCATCAATCCGTTTGAAAACGGGGTGATTCTGGCAATATTTACAATCGTTCCTTATGGTAGTGGTAGGGAAACCATGTTCAGCAACTATTGATCGTCATTGCGACCACCTCAGTTCTAGTGTTACTCATGCGCCGCCACAGCGCCGTTGGCCACAAATTATCACTCCATTTCCTACCGCTCTGTGGTTATAACAACACGTAGGATTCTGAATCAATTTGTCCTACACAATGAACTCGCAGTTATTCAATTCTGTTGAATGCCCTTCACAGTTACTTATCGCTTGTCCTTGATAAGAGGGGGTCCGTTAACCGCATGGGTGGTTAGTGGGTACCGGTGGATCAGTCATTGTTGACATTAGCAAAATATAGTAGTTATATAGCATTGCATAGGGGCTCTTTGCGAAGTACAAATCGCGCGTATTGTGCGATCTGCGAGGTTAAGCTACACTTGCTGCGGTCAGACCGTTTCTTTACACATCGAGACCCCTCCATGCCTCGGAGAGCACGTTAAGCTGTCGGTCTCGGTTGTCATACATCTATGGTAGTCGTTACGGGTAGTCAGAAGCCTGAAAGTCTGACAACTGGTCTAACCTAAGAATGTCAGTTTTACCCAGTAACTGGGTTGCGGGTGTCTGATGGCAGTCGCTCCGTGTAAAATACTGATGTTCAGCCGCATCTGGATAGACTGGAAGCCGACCCCAATATAATTGGGAAAATGCAAGAAGGATGATGATATTAGCATTGCATAAAGAGCCCATTACTGTCTCATGGGTTATTGGGCAGAAGTTGTCACATTCACCATGTCATCACAGTTTTATTGAACTACAATATAAATGGAAAGTAAATCTGTATGTCTGTTTGTTACCTCATCACGACTAAACCTCTGAACCGATCGTAAACAAATATAGCCTGGAACCGAAAAAAGGACATAGGCTATTTTTCATCCCGAGATAAACAGTTCCCGAGATATGAGTGACATTCACGAGAGCAAAGCCGCGGGCGACCTCCACTTGTCAATATAAAAGTATTATGATAAAACAAGTTTAACCAGATTACATCGCGTATATTATTTAAAATTAGTTTTCCTGACGTTTCGAAAGCTTTGCAGTGTACCACCTGTTTGAAACCCAGTTCTAAAAATAATCAAGTCCCAAACAGCACGCAACACTGTAAAAGATAATGACATTGTGAGTGATTACTGCGTGCATCGAAACGATTTTATTTAATAATTTTTTTACGGTAGATTAAAATAGTTTTTTAGAAATATCTGTAAAGACGCTTGTCATTGCTTGTCTTCCTGCGACCACGCTGCAAAGCTCTCGAAACGTCAGGAAAACCAATTTTAAATAATATACGCGATGAAATCCGGTTAAACTCTTTTTATTATAATGTGTAGTGATCGCGAAAACCTAAGAAATTATAATATAAAAGTATTTTTTTCTAAAGAAGGAAATACAAAAGCAATACTGTGATGTGCTTAGTTCTATCTGATTCATACCATGTAAAACTTTCAGTTCGTTAACGTGTAGTTAAACAAACGAGGTGACGTATATTGGACACTTCAACAGGAACAAAGTCATCTCACTTTGCCAAGATAAGGATATCCTTCTGCGTTGATTAAAACGAGTCTACTGTGTAATCAAACTATTGAATTAAATGATAGCTTCATATTAAATTGTAAAAAGAAACGCTGTATTTGCATATTTTAATTCCATCTTCATCTACATTTGAAATCATCAATACAAATTAAATAATAAATTCAATATTATAAAAATAAGTTTCGAGATATGAGTATTTCATTTTCGATGATATTATTCCACAATTTTTTTTTTTTTGCTTTTTCCGTATCTGTATGTATGGCAATCTCAGACCAAGTAAAATATTTTTTTTACTTGATCTGAGATGGCAATTAGCCATTCCTTTGTCCGATTTTAATCTGGTAAGGTCAATATTTCGAGTGAATCATCCAGTGATATTCCTCCAACGACAACACAGGGCTGTGTTGTCGTTGTGTTCCTCTCATCGTGCATTTCAGAATCGATTCGTAAGTGTGGGGACACTGTGCCTTTTAGCGTCGGTCTTTCAATAGCCAGTAACTTTTATCTGAGGAATAAGTTTGTCGTTTTGACAAAACGAATATATTATTTCAATTTTTTTATAGAAAATCTGTCAAAAAGTCACATTTATTCCTCAGTTAAAAGTTATCATACAATATTAAAAGTAGAAAAACAAAAAAAAAAATAGAAAAAATATGAAAAATAGTAGTAGTTAGTTAGTAATAGTTTTACTCTTCATTAAAAATTACTTCATAAATAAACTAAATTCATGACTCAAACAGCGTAGGTCTCGGCAGTACATCTAAAGATATATCTCGTCTTGTACAGTAACAACACAAACTCGTACAATTTACATGGTTTTGCGGCCGCACTGAAAGCTAACATAACGGAAAGTTCTCACACCGTATACATATCTGAGCAACTACGTGATGCTCTTATTAATTAGTACTGCTTTCACTTAAAACTGAAACACTGATATTTATATATCCCTCGTGACTATACTTAATTGCCTGTTTAATATTCAATCATTTAAAAAAGATCGTAACAGTCTATTTTACAGTCCCTCTCAATATTTCTGACGACCAATAAATCATGAGTTCATGATCGAGGTTAAAAGAATGATAAAAATAATAGCCGCCAATGCTACCGAAAAGGAAAGTCACATAATCAACAACAATAAAAGTGTCTGGTTCAAGATGTTATTTCCTTGCGAACTGGCTGCAAAATAAGGACGTCCTGACGGTGACCAGTGCACCGTCACCGTCACCGGGGAAGGACGGGTTGTCGTGTATACAAAATAAAACCAGGGTGGGCGCTATCAATCTTCATACGTGTAGCCAAATTAAACTGGGACTCGTCTCACTGGGTACTGGCAGGAAACAAATCTGCAAATTTATTTACTTTTTACTTATTTTTTGTTAAAAGAGTGCATTTTTTTTTTCTATTTAACAATTACATTTTTTTTTAGTTTTTACATAATAATCCCCAAACTATTAAGTTTAATGGTGAGACGCTAACTTAACTTTACGTAAACATGCAACATGAAAACAACTTATTAACAAAAAAATTGTTGTATCATTATAAACTTATTCAAAAAAGTGCCTTTGGAGCATAGAACTTTGGAGATTTAATTTTTTTTACTCCACAAAGGCACTTTTTTGTTCTTTTTCGGGTTTCAAGCGTTGCTTAACCAAAAACAAAACACAACTGTAATGATTTGACTGTTCCGTGTGGTGTCAGACATAAAGAACCGTGCCAACCACCCTATCTCTTCTCATATGGGTGTCGTAAAAGGCGACTAAGGCATTACCAAAGGACGGGCAGCAGCGTTCTCTGTATATAATTGCGATCGCCAGCCCGCCTGCCAAGCGTGGCGATTATGGCATTATGGCCCTTTTGGGGGAGGCCTATGTCCAGCAGTGCTATGTATTAGTATGTGTGTAGTACTATGTGCTATGTACTATGTGCAGCAGCAACTTCCAAGGGGAGCTGTATTTTACTTTACAAAAAATTATGGGTATTAATCATTATCATGACTTAATGACGTCATCGTCCATTTGTAATTACGTATGACGTCGTCAGCGATTTGGGAATCTGTTATGGTACTGCACCTTTGCTGAACCCTTCAGGGATCACAGGTGTGGCGATGATGTTTGCGTTAAGTATCGCTTGTAGCATGCACATAATAGTACCTGACCCTCAACGTGAGTTCACTTCGTTAAACCAAGCCATCGAAACAACTATTAGGTACTCTTATGTTTGATAAAAGTAAATGCTGTAGTTTAAATGTCAAACCGTGTTTGCATGTCCATTACTAGTTCAACTTTGTTGTTGTAACAATTTTTTTTCAAAACCCATGTGTTGATCTTTCGAGGACATTCTAAATGGCTGCGTTTTCAAGACTATCTACAACAAAAACTTAATAAAATTTAAATTAAGAATTAAAATTTTCATGAGGCACGATCTTCCTTTTTATGAAAAGGGACCTTGTAAATCCCACAGGGATCCCTATGTTAATTCTCTGATTATGTTGCAACCATTAATAGAAGCACGATTACCACCGACTGATGGCACTACAGGTACACTCAAAACTACTTAGTCTAAGTGGTGAACTAGAATACTTACACAATCATTAGAAAACATGTGCATATTGCCATAATCACTTCGCTTGGCAAACGAATTTCTTACAGCAAGTCTAAGGAAGATGTTTCTATTATATTAACATCCTGACTCCTAAAGTACGATTTTTTAATTTTTTTCCATATTCAGGTACATCTTTGTATGATAGAGAGCCCGATAAAATCCAAATGTTTGAAAAACTGACTTGTCTTGACATCCAGAAAAGCGTCCGCGTTTTAAAAAATATTATTTTGGTTGCCTCATATTAGGGACCTCAATACTCGAGAGGTTATACTGGAATGAATAAATATCTAAATAAATTTTGTTAACCATACGGTATTTTTGTCAACATTAAAAATTAAATAAAAACTATTGTGCGATTTCCTAAACTTGTCTGCTATCCCTACACAGTGCGCACCCGCATTTCAACAGCAATCTTCGTATTGATATAGTTGGCAATCGTCTGCGCGACCTTGTGTCCAGGACACAATTACAAGAGTTCCGCCACAACGCAGGAACGGGGCAGTAGACACGTGCCATGTCGACATGACATCCTTGGCTGCATCCTTATCAACCTTTAATTCAAACATGGAACCAAGAAACTTCTGAGTGATTATCATGTAGGTTTTTTTTTTGTGCTGGAGGTTGCTGCTACCCTGTAATAACTAAACGTACAATCGCTTGATGACACCCACGTAAATAGAAGGATATAATATTTCAGGAACGGGGCAGTAGACACGTGCCATGCACTGCCATACCGACCTGACATCCTTGATGGCATCCTTATCAATCGTTTCTTTAAACACGAAACTGATGAGAAACTTTCAAAGTCATTAACATGCTGATTTATTCAGTAACGAACTCATCAAATAAATTGGATTTTATTAGTTTTTTTTGTATATAATATCGCTACTTCACTTATTTTATTCGCGGGGTGATGTTTGTTCATGATTTTTTCCATTTCACCGGTGTGAAATATACGCGTAACCTAATGAACCCCGGTAGATTTATTAGGTTTTTTTTTGTAGTTGTACGTGTATCTGTCGACCCCATAGACATCTTAATAATAAGATAATAGAAATGTTATCTACTGTCTTTAAACACCGGAACGCGTGTCGCTGGTTTGCCGCCACCAACACATAAATACGCGATTACGCCCACCATGTTTCTAGCATTCAATGCAAAACAAATTGAGTCTACAAATATTCTTAGACATGCTTCAAAATAACACTTTAGTGACTCGAAAACAGCACTGGTGATCAAGCAAACGATTCGCGTACTGGGGGCCTAGTACGAGTTTGACACTTACGAATACTTTCATAGTTTTCGTCGACTTTCATTCATAAATCAGTAGTTCTTCCTTGTATCCGCCAGGGGCGCTACTGATTTATGAATGAAAGTCGACGAAAACTATTTAAGTATTCGTAAGTGTCAAACTCGTACTAGGCCCCCTGGTGTCCTATGATACACCTGCACGCACCGACAAGTTCTCGCACCTTTACCACTTCTATTACCTTATTATTTAGATTTCTATGGTCGATTTGCTTCAATTTCTACGAGGTAATATCTATGTAGGTATGTAGGTTATGTTTCACTGGTTCTTGTGGTAAAGCTTAATGTCAGAACATGCACTCCTATTGAAAGCAACACAAAGTCAATGTTTGTTAAGTAATCCAACGTATCTCTATCGCTTTAAGGCTTGCTGTAAAAAAATCATTCCTTAGTTAAGCTCGCCGATAGTACTTGAACTTTCTTACTGCATTATAAATGTGTATATGTGTGTGCAATAAAGTATAATATTAATGTCATACATGGACAAATTCGTGAGCAAACGATAATATAGTTTCAACCAACTCAGCCTATCGCAGTCCACTGCTGGACATAGGGCTCTCCCAAGTTGCGCCACAACACTCGGTCCTCTGCCTTCCGAATCCAGTCCCCCCCAGCCACGTTCTTTAGGTCATCAGTCCACCTGGCAGAGGCTGCCCTACGCTGCGTTTGCCGATTCGCGGTCTCCACTCAAGGACTCGTCTGCTCCAGCGGCCATCGGTCCTTCGACAGACATGGCCAGCCCACTGCCACTTCAGCTTACTGATCCTACAAGCTATGTTGGTCACTCCGGTTCTTCTCCGGTTCGTTACGGATTTTATCCTTCAAAGAAACTCCAAGCATAGCTCGCTCCATAGCTCGCTGAGCGACTTTGAACTTGTGGACTAGCCCAACTGTCAGTGTCCACGTCTCGGCACCTTAAGTCATGACAGGCAGGATGCACTGGTTGGACGCCTTTGTCTTCAAACATTGCGGTATAGGCGACGAGAAGACTCGGCGAAGTTAATATAATTTGCTCTGAATATAATCAACGGTCATTTCTAAACCACCAATACCTATCTCTCATCACTTAATGATGTGCTGTTAATCGAAAAAAAATAATTAAAGGCCGTATACAGCTAAAGTTATGGATGAGAAGTGCTTAAAATCGTGTTCTTCAAGTTTTGCGCGATCATAAAACGCCCCTTAGAGCCTCAAGCGTAAAAAGGAAATTGCGTTTCTATCGTAAATGATAATTACTGTTATGAAGTAAATGCCAAGTAACCCGATTTCTAAACCGTGTCCTGCGTACATTTACATGTAACTGTACTAAATTAGTGGCTGACCCGATGCCCGGCCGAAGAATCGGTTTGTGTGTAAGTCATTGCACTCGGAAGTACAATGGTATTGCTATCGCGCGCTTCGATATCAATTAACGCGATCGATAAGTGAATTTAACTGTGGCTGGTGTACACTAACATTAATTTTCTGTCGTTTACCTAAAATTCTAGTACACTTTTCGAGTATACAAGTGTATAGTCAAAGAATATTGGTGAACTCCAGAACTCCACTAGAGTTCTACTTAAAAAAGTACGCAAAGATTTCTGAATAAATAGTATCGTCGATACAATACCCAAACACCCAACCAGTAAACCTCCAGAAACCGATTAGCCGGACACCCCCGCTCACCACGCATATGCAGTACCACTGCATATCATACGCCCCGCCGCCAATCAGGACGTCAGTCCGTCAGCGAGCGGTACGCCCCACCACCAATCAGGATGTCAGTCCGTCAGCGAGCGGCACCAATCATACGGAATCATACCACCGAACTTTTGAGCCAACCAATCACAACGCGCCGTCCGCCCCGCGGTCCCCGCCAACATTTTACGACTGCGTTCCCATGCAAAACTTTGTTTATGCGGCGTCTTGAGGCTTGGGCTGTGACATGGATCCTACTTGCATGTATGATTTTATGTAAAAGTATCTTAATTGCCTTTACACTACTTATATTTCTAATTTGGCATAATACGGCGAAGACACTGGTCCCTGAAATACAGTTTGCACTTGTAAGAGCTAAGATTCATATCTTGTACGATAATTTTATGTCAATAAACTATTACTATCACTTTAATAATTGCTTACACAAACTGTAACGATGTTTAGGTACAGTTCAATTTTAACACACTAACAGACTTACTGATCGCGTAAGAAACTCTATACTGCGTTCCAAAACACAAATTGCTGATGTAGGCCAAACAGCTGCCAAGCTTAAGTGGAACTGGGCTGGTCACATCTGCCGCATGCCGGAGGAGCTATGGGCGAAAACAACCACACAGTGGATTCCAGACAGCAGCAAACGACAACGCGGCAGGCCCAAGAGATGGCGGGACGAACTTGACTCCTATCTGAAGGATTGGCCCCAGAAGGCAAAAGACAGGGACAAGTGGAAAAAGGGAATCCCGAGGCCTTTGCCCTGCAGTGGGGCACTACAGGCTGATAATAATATATCAACACCACAATGATCCGACACAGAAAACATCACCCCAGATCCTGTATTCAGAGAATGACGTTACCACGAAACTATGGAGGTAGAGGACTAATTGATATCCAAAATTTACATAATAAACAAATAACTAACTTGCGAACCTATTTCCACAACAAGGCCCTTACTTCTTCTTTACATAATGCAATAACCCAAAACGACAAAAAACTCACCCCTCTTAATCTGACTGACAAAACCCAACAAAAGAACGAAGTACAGAACGACAAACAGACCAAATTAAACGAATGGACCCGGAAGGCGTTACACGGTCGACATCTTCACGACTTGAACCATCCCACCGTCGACAAGACAGCGTCGAACGATTGGCTTAAGCGTGGAGAATTGTTCCCCGAAACGGAAGGGTTCATGCTAGCGATACAGGATCAAGTGATAGAAACGAAGAACTACAAAAAGCATATTATGAAATTACCAAATTCATTCAATGACTCCTGCAGAAAATGCAAAGGTTCTCCTGAAACTATTCAACATATAACAGGAGCGTGCAGAGCAATAGTCCAAACTGATTATAAACATCGACATGATCAAGTAGCAGCAATAACCCACCAAAATCTTGCATTCAAATACAAACTCATACCAGAAAAGACAGCATACTACAAATACACCCCGCAGACCGTACTAGACACAACAGACTACAAACTTTATTGGGACAGAACCATACTAACAGACAAAACAGTGCACTATAACCGACCAGATATTACCCTCCATGACAAGAAACACCAAACAGTATATTTGATAGATATAGCCATCCCTAACACACATAACCTTTCATCCATACACACTGAGAAACTCAGCAAATACACCGATCTAGCCACCGAACTAAGAACTCAATGGAAGGTAAAAACGGTCAAAATCGTTCCTATTATTCTGTCATCTACTGGAATCATACCTCTAACACTACACACAAGCCTCAAACTCTTAGACATTCATCCACTCACATTCAAAATTCTACAGAAAGCAGTCATACTAAACACATGCAGAATCGTCAGGAAATTTTTATCCACAGATACAACTACCCCGGCTCTCGTGCTTGGCTAAGGCCCGCACGAAAGTGTAGAATTGAACCCAATTTGGAGAAACGAAAGTTTTTAAAAAGACATAATAATAATAACAGACTAATAATCTAGTTAACTAGGTAATAAGTTTGAGAATGTTCACTTTTATTAGCATCATGAACTAAATACTGATGTTGTTGATTGTACCAGAGTAGTAGCGTCTATAAATTGCTGGTTACATATTTAATCATCGATTGGATTATGGTTCATTCAAGCCATGAAAACTATCATCATAGTAAATAAAATTATACAGTAATAATAGCGCGAATAGAAATTTCTGTAATCAAGCAATTTGTAAAGTACGCTCAACCGCCTATCAGTGGTAATCATACCATTATAAGCCGAACTGGCTTAAGGTGCTGCATTGAATTTGCAACCGTCCCTTTCTAACAGACGGCAAATTGCGCGTGTGAGAACAGAGCGGAACCGCGCTGTTTTTTTTTTTTTTTACATTTTTGCAAATATCTCAGCGAGTAAACATTTAAATAAAAATCTGTTACACCAGAATTTAGATATGTAGGTACAAGATATATCTTATTCACAAAAAACAATAGTAAAAACTATTGGAATTTCTAAATGCAATGCGAAATAGTGCAAAAACAGACCTTACTTTGGAAAATAAACCTATGCAGCAAATTTCATTAAATCGTGTTTTCCCTACACCAAAATCTAGTAAATATAATGAAAAATCTTAAATATGAAAATTAGATCAATGTCGTATCCACAAATGAAAATATTTTCATTCTAAAATCCCTATTTTTCCCAATGCCGCCCCTTAATATGTAAGTTTCATACAAGACAGACTCTGCTTATACCAGTTGTATGTACCAAGGACAAAATTATATTGTTTTTTTTTTCACTGGAAATGGTTACGAGATAGCGGTCGTCGGAATTGTATGAGGTACAATACTAATTACTATTGCGAAAGGATTTGGTCTAAAATTTGGACTCTAAATACTATACCTACATACATATTATCACGTCTGTTTCCCATGGGGGTAGGCACAGACTATGGATTTCTACTTGCTACGTTCCTGACATACCTACCTAAATACTTATACCATTACATCAAAACTCATTCAATTAAAATGGTTTGAAAATCAGTAAAAGTAAATAAATTAAAAATACCTTTTTAAATGTCAGTATAAAATTACAACAGACAGCCAACAGTAGTAGTAGTAGAGCTCCTTTGTGAAAGAGCTCGTCCGGGGAAAAAAGAAAGAATGAAAGAAAAAATATTTATTTGCTTCAAAAGTGACGCACAAAATTACCAAAAAAATTCAAGAACACAGAACAAATACAGGTACAGAGCCAAGAAGTGTGGTAAGTAAGTTTTTTTTACTGTTTTTTATTTTTTTTTAATTTATAGGTAGATGAGTGTTGTGTTGTGTTGATTTCCAGGAAGTCTTACACGGGCCAAAACAATACAACATTAATCTAGGTAAGTTAAGATGATAACTAACGTGAAATACTACGAAAATTATAGTAACCTATAAGTACTACCACCACTGCACCGTATCTACTTCTCCGCCAAATAGTGATGCTTGCAATGATATGTTTCGGTCTGAAGGGTACGGGTGCCGGGGAAATTACAATAACATGAGACTTTCCATCTTCATGTCTCAGTTTGGCGAACCGACTTGCGGTACCATTTAGGTAACAGCCTGAGTGGTATTGAAGTTATTATGAGCAAAGGTAACCGCTTAACATCAGGTGGGCCTTTAGCTCGTTTCGCCATTCTATACTATAAAAAAAAACAGAAATGTGCACCTTTCACTACTTCTGAAGAAAAAAAGCATACTTACTAATTTATTGTACCTATTAAACATACATACATTTATACATGTTAAACCGGATTACATTGCGTATAATTATGATTAAAATGAGTTCTTGATTGGTTGTATTGTATATATTTTATTATTGTAAATAGGTACAATAAAAGTATTTCAGGCCGAATCATCGCCTCAAACTTCATACGGCACGAATCCGGCCGCACACGGAATATTGCTCTCATCTCTGGGCTAGAGCACCCGAGTGCCCATCACTTCCATTTGACCGCATTCAATGCAGAGCAGTTCGAATCCTCGACGACCATGCATATATCAACTCAGCCCTTTGCAGTCCACTGCTGGACATAGGCCTCTCCCAAGTTGCGCCACAACGCTCGGTCCTCTGCCTTCCGCATCCAGTCCCCCCCAGCCACGTTCTTTAGGTCGTCGGTCCACCTGGCAGGGGGCGCCCTACGCTGCGTTCGCCGATACGCGGTCTCCACTCAAGGACTCGTCTGCTCCAACGGCCATCGGTCCTTCGACGACCATGCATGCATATAATATACTATACATAAGGCTAGAGGGTCAAGCTGATTTGAAATATACATATATATGTATGTATAAGAGACGTTGCAACTGTATGTATCCTCTATCGCATGTTCAATGTACCAGCCGCTGACTTCCACCATCCACCATCGTACCACCCGCCATAAATCTAAATTCCATCCTCATCATAGATTAGAGTTATAACTATAATCCTCACCATCTTGATGGTTGGCGGTCAACTGCTGTACGCTTCACACGCCAATTTTTGCCTCGTACACCAAAATTGTGGAAGCAACTTCCGTTAGCGGTTTTCTCACACTATTTCGACATGGGAGCCTTCAAGAAAAGAGTATATAATTGTTGTCATTTTATTATAGTGTGGGATGGCGAAACGAGCCAAAGGCCCACCTGATGTTAAGTGGTTACCTTTGCCCATAACAACTTCAATACCACCTAAGCTGTTGCCTCAATGGTACCGCAAGTCGGTTCGCCAAACTGAGACATCAAGATGGAAAGTCTCATGTGATTGTAATTTCACCGGCACCCGTATCCTTCAGACCGAAACACAGCAATGCAAGCATCACTGTTTGGCGGAGAAGTAGGTACGGTGGTAGTACTTCCCCAGACGAGCTCTTTCAAAAAGGAGCTCTACTACTACATAATAATTCGGCATCGGCGGCGACTGGTCAGGTGTTGCAGATGCCTATGAGCGACGTTGATTGCTAGCCATCATCAGGTGACCAACTTGCTTGTTTGCCCCCCTCTAATACGAAAAAAAGTCTTAACAAATTGACATCAGCGACGAAATGTACTTGAACAACTTTAGACTGTCTACTTTTTCATGGTATTCAAGCGTAACATATTATATTTTAAGAACAAAACTCACTTTTTTAATGAGTCACCATCATACACCTACAATAAAATATGACCATGACATGAAAAACATGTTTTTGTTATACTTACAGGTAAACAACTCAATATATTATTAACATAAAAGTTCACTTAATATGATATGACTTTATTAGGTTCGCAGTTATCAGTACCTACTTGATGAAAGGAGGACAACTACAAGTCTACAGCTACTATCAAATGGGTCATTTGTTATAATTGAGCGGAACACAGTTCAACATATTATGTATAAACTATGTATCAGAGGCGAAGGGTCCATATATAACACGATTCCCACTGGCTTCCCTTTAGGAATTGCTTAAACACAGATTAACGTAATTTTTATGCCAATTTATTGTTCTAAAGTACAAAAAAGAATGTAAAATTAAATTAAAAGTTGTTAAATTGTTTTATTTTATTTTATTAATGTGCGATCTTAGCTATTTTAGGATTTTTAGGCAACTAGGGCTTCCCTTCTGAAAATATTCACCCTTCGCCACTGTTCTGTATTAAATGTGTAACGAGGCTAAACTCGTTACGCTGCTCACCACCTTATTTGGATTTCCTGGCCACTTTATTAAAACTTTACCTATCCAAATTCAAAATTTTAAATTCTATAATTTTCTATTTTTTACTTCAAACAAGAGACTGATATCGCAGCCTTGGCCGGGCATGGACGTGTCCGACCATTACAGTATTTTTTTATATTATTTTACTTATACAGTTTCTATATTGTACGCTGAAAGACACTCATGTGTCTGTGACTCTGTCTTATAATCATTATATTATTTTATTAACAAATAGTCAATGTATCAAGTTACCAGTTAGTGAGATACAGTATACCCAAAACGTTCCTGTTGTGTTTTTATTGTTTGTGCCGACCTACCAACCTACCTACCTACCTGAATCCAGCCCGAGCTAGCTGCATGGACATAGCAGCAGCTCAATTGTTTTATAGTCGGAGTTGACCTACCACTCCTCCGGCCCTCCGTACTACTGGCCCTCTGTGCCCTCATACCTCAGAGGAGTTCCATACCTCCATACCACTAGTTCCTGCAGTTCCTGTACCACTAGTTCCTGTTGTTCCTGAGTTCTGTTCCTGTAGTTCCTGTTCTCCTCCTACTTCCGTGTGTCACCGTGTGCCAAGCCACCGAACCCTCGACCCTGCGAGTCTCCTGCCCGAGCCACCCACACCGGCCACGACGTGACACATGTATGTACTTTTGTCGATAACGTGAAAATTAAAGGAGTATCTCGATTAGCGGCTTTATTCGTGTAGATAGTTAAACTCGATTATGAGAATAGTACATTACTGTCGAGGCCTGAAATGAAGTAATTGACGGCCGAGTAATATTGGAACATTACTTCCTGAGTGATTTTAAAAGGACGAGGCCCCAGCCGCGTCTTTTTAAACAAACGAGGCCGTTAATTGCTATTTCGGCCGAGACTTGTATGGTACTTTTCTCTCATTTGCGAGGAAAAAATACACAAATTAATTCAACAGTATCTAATTTTCATTCGTGCCAATTTGTCCGTGCGCGGTTCTTGTAATGTGCATTCAACCTTTATAATGATAAATACTTTGCACCTACCTAAAAACACCTAATTTATGTATGTGTGTACTTAAAAACCTCGGTAGCATAATTAAAAAAATAAAAACTGTCCAGCAATTTATATTATTGTCGTGTTGGATATTACCGGCCTGTTATTTCGTTGCGTACGTAAATGAGTCGATTGATGTATTTTTTTTTTTAATAATGAACCGATTTCCGAGCAAGTGGGAGAAAAGATTATTACTCGAAAAATAACACAAAAATAACATAATAACATATCATATCATGTGGTTCGAGAAAAAGAAAGTTGGATTGGTTTTTACAAAGGATATCAAGGTGATATGTAGCAGCGGCCTCCATGAGAAATCTAAATTATAAGGTATTTCTATGAGCGGCCTCCTATGTGCTAATGATAAATTAATACGATCATTTGTAGTGGTTGTCATATCTGGTGGTCTTTAGGACTCTAGTGAATAGTTTTTTGCTGGGTAAGAGTGTACCATCGTCGACCGGACCATCGCTTAGCAACAGGTGAAGTAACGCTCAAACGCCTATCATCCTCCGAGCCTTTTCCCAATTATATTGGGGTCGGCATCCAGTCTAGCCAGATGCGGCTGAACATCAGTATTTTACACGGAGCGACTGCCATCAGACCCCCGCAACCCAGTTACTGGGTAATACTGACATTCGGAGGTTAGACCAGTTGTCAGACTTTCAGGCTTCAGACTACCCGTAACGACTGCCATAGATATTCGTATGACAACCGGGACCGACAGCTTAACGTGCTCTCCGAGGCACGGAGGGGTCTCCATGTGTAACGAAACGGTCACCCATCCACAGACAGACCGCGGCAAGTGCAGCTTAACCTTGCAGATCGTACAATCCGCGCAGTCGTTGCTTAGCTACGAGCCCCTCACGCTCAAACGCCTATAATTAGGAATAAAAAATCCGTTTGATAAATCAGTAATTTAATTCTCAAACCACCACGAACGTTTACAAACTTAACCTACAGTAAAATTAATAACGAAACCCTAACGCAAGACATATTAAACATCGATTTAGCACCTTTGTTCCATTATATTGATCCTGACTATTGTTTCAATTACCTAACAACTGCGATACAACATGCAATAAATAAGAATACTGAAGTTATCTTAACATCAAGGCGTAAAAAAATCATCAAACCCTGGATAACTATTGGGTTATTAAGATGCATGAAAAACAGAGACAGACTACATTTAAAATTAAAAGCAACACCTAATAATGAAACTCTGAAATTAACATATACGCGGTACAGGAATTTCTGCAATACTATTTTGAAGAAAGTAAAACATGCTTACGAAAAATCTGAGGTTGAAAAAACTAAAAATAATCCAAAAAAACTCTGGAAAGTTCTCAAAGACATCTCTTACATGAACAAAGTTCCTAGTAACCCTAATGAGCTATTGAAAATTAATTCATCGCCTGATAAATCTTTAAATGACATAAATCACTACTTCATAAACGTTGGTAAGACATTAGCTGAAGATTGCATAAAACCACAAAATAATATTAGTTCTAATTCGGACATAGTGATGACTCAAACTAACTGCTGTCAAAATCTTAAGTCATTCGTATTAGAGGATACTAGTGAAGATGAGATTATTCGCCTCGTTATGGGATTGAAAACAGAATGTTCGGTAGGCAGAGATAAAATTTCAAACAAACTCCTGAAACAACATATTAACTTTCTCGCCCCGGCTCTTACTTATATATTCAATCTATGCCTGCAAGCAGGGTTTTTCCCTGCCCAGTTAAAAAGGTCTGAAGTCCGTCCTATTTTTAAAAGTGGCGATAAAAATGAAATTACAAATTATCGTCCGATCTCAATTCTCCCCTCTATGTCTAAGATATTAGAAAAGATCATAAATAATAGACTTACAAATTATTTAGAAAACATAATTTTTTGGCAAAAAATCAATTTGGTTTTAGAGCAGGCAGATCTACGGACGAAGCAGTATATACTCTTACTAACTACATAAGTGAAAGTCTAGATAGAGGTCATAAATGCTTGTCTATTTTCCTGGATTTGAAAAAAGCTTTCGATACGATTTCGCCTTCCATCTTAATTACCAAACTCGAAAAGCTTGGAGTTAGAGGAACTCAACTGCGACTTTTTGAGAGCTATCTAACTGGGCGGAATCAGTGTGTCCGTATAGGTAATCACGTAAGCACAGATCTTCCTGTTTCCTTCGGCATTCCCCAGGGCAGTATTTTAGGCCCTACCCTCTTTCTCATTTATATAAATGATCTCACAAGTATCAGTATTCCCAAAGGCGATATTATATCATATGCTGATGATACAGCTCTCTTCTTCTCTGCCAATACGTGGGATGAGGCCTTTAATGCTGCGCAAAATGGGTTCAATATTGTTAACAACTGGCTTCGATTACATCTTCTGACCCTAAACAGTAATAAAACTAAATATCTGACCTTCAGCATCCGTCAACCAAGACTAACATTGAACAACTACAACATAGTCCCTCATCAATGTACCCCAGAAATAAACTGCACTTGCAAGCCAATAGAACACGTTAACAACATCAAATATTTAGGGGTCATTATAGACAGTAATCTCAGTTTTAAAGACCATATAAAATTACTTAGCACTCGGATCAGAAAGCTCATATATGTCTTCAAAAAACTTAGACATGTTGTTGATTCATTCATATTAAAACAAATCTACTTCGCCTTATGCCAGTCTGTAGCAACGTACTGCATCTCATCCTGGGGAGGAGCCCCTAAAACTATAATCAAACCTTTAGAAATTGCTCAACGTGCTGTCCTTAAGATTTGCACTTTTAAGCCTCGTCTTTTTTCTACTACAATTTTGTATCAATACTGTGAAGTACTTAGTGTTCGACAGCTCTATTTATTTACTATCGTCCTAAAGCAACATAAAGAATTAATATATGACTCTAGTCTAAAATATAAGCGCAGGAGACACTTTGTGTTTCCTCGTTCTCACAAACCAAACACATCTTTTATTAGAAGATTTTATGTATTTTTGGGCCCATATGTCTATGACAAAATTAATAATAAGTTGGATATTTATTCTTGTAATAACACTCAGTGTAAAATTAGGGTGAAAGAATACTTATTAACCTTAACTTATGACGAAACTGAATTGCTGCTAACTGTACTTGAATAACCATACTTGACTAACTTCAAATTATATTAATAAAAATAAAAATAAACTTTTTGACACTGATTGCAAAATAATACACATACACACTACTCACACATAAAAAACACACAAACACATTAACTCAACTCATTCACTCTCTCTCTCACACCTTAATATACGTTTAGTTTAAGTAATTTTTTAATTTAATTATGTTTACTTCATCATACTGAAATTAATGAACAATGTATAACAAATTTGTGCTTGTTGGCTTAAATTTTATAATAACATATTGTCTCATAAGCTGAGGGGTTTGGCGCTGTATGCCGAGATACAGGTTTTTCACCTAGTTCGGCTGCAGATGCTCCCATGTTGCATTGTTTTTCCTATTAGCTTTTTATCGTATAAGTCATATAACCATGTCTGTAACGGAATATTTTTTTGGTGTCAATAAATTTATTTATTATTATTATTATATTAATTGTTGATCGAAGCGTACTCCTGTTAGTATGGTAAGTATAAATATAAATAAATATTTTTGGGACATTTTACACATCACCATCTAGTCCCAAACTAAGCAGAGCTTGTGCTATGGGTACTAGACAATGGATATAATACTTAATTTTTTTTGTAAATACATTCTTATAATAGGTACGCACGGCTACACATCAAGCTGTACATATCCAGTATAAGCTGATCTCGCATTGTACGGAAAGCCTATGCAATGCGAGGTCAGCATAAACTGGAAATATACAGCTTGATGTGTAGCCGTGTGTACATAAGAAACAACCAAACCAACACAAACACTCATGTTCATCACAAAATATTTGTGTCCTGTGAGAATCGAACCCACGACCTTGTGATCAGCAGTCCGACATTCGAACCACTAGACCACAGAGGTCGTCAAAGTATATTAGTATAATGCTTTGTGTAAATAACGAACTATTTTTTTTTTATGTGTTTTTGTTCTTATTACTATGTAGGGTTCCCCTTTACTCACAGTAACTTCAATTTTACTTATTCTTATTCTTTATAGACTGCCTCGTTGGTCTAGTGGTTGCAAGCGCGACTGCTGAGCGTGGGGTCCTGGGTTCGATTCCCGGGTCGGGTAAACTGTTATTGGGTTTTTTCATTAGGAAATTAGCAGTAGCAGCCTGGAGTCTGGATTTGTGCCCGGTCAATGGCAATAGGCTCGCCCCCTATTACATGGGACTATAACATAACTGGCGAAATGTGGGTGTACTATTACACCTCTGCCTACCCCTTCGGGGAAATACAGGCGCGATGTTATGTTATTTTTTATCGTACACACATATATACATTTATATTACAGTAGGAAAGTTTACTCCTACTTCCTTTATTTTTCTTGCCTGCTATTTAAGGTGAATGCTACAGGGTAGCCCGCGAAATTCAAAATTTCTTGCGTTTTTTGCTAATTGTACCTCTGTTTTGAGTTGCATATCAATCAAAATACGATTTGCGGTAGTAATTACAATATATGTACTGGATAATACTTATAAAAAATATAAACCTAGCTTTATAAGCTCTAGAAGCTCGATAATCGATAATTTGATCGTAAATTCATATAATCGAGCTTGTACAGCTTATAGAGCTAGGTTAATATTTTTTATGAGTATTATTCAGTAGATATATTGTTGTTACTACCGCGAACAATATTTCGAATTATACACAACGCAAAATACAACTACAATTAGCAAAAAACGCAAGAAATTTTGAATTTCGCGGGCTACCCTGTAGCATTCACCTTAATAGAAAACCTCTAAAAAATAAATGCTCAAAAGCAGAAAACAATTTTATTACTGTTGTGTAGATTCGTTTTTCACGGAGTTTTCGTCAACAAAGGTATTTTTGCGTGTCGAAACGAAGAATATAAGCATACATAAATAACGTAAGTGTTATTGTCAACTCTATGTTATTGTATTATGGGCTTACGCATTGGGATTTTCTATGTATGTTCAAAAGTTAGTTTTGATCTTACAAATAGAAAAAATTAATCCAATATTGAACTGTAAAATAAAAACATCAAACATGTTCAAAGATTATTAACCCTTAAACCGCCACAGTCAGATTTATCCGACATGGATTTTTTTGTCAAAATGAACAGGTTTTCTGTTGTTGGGTCCTGGGTTCGATTCCCAGGTCGGGTAAACTGTTATTGGGTTTTTTCATTAGGAAATTAGCAGTAGCAGCCCGGAGTCTGGATTTGTGCCCGGTCAATGGCAATAGGCTCGCCCCCTATTACATGGGACTATAACATAACTGTCGAAATGTGGGTGTACTATTACACCTCTGCCTACCCCTTCGGGGAAATACAGGCGTGATGTTATGTTATGTTATGTTCTGTTGTAAAAAATATATTTATTAATTAGGCATACGTGTTTTTTTTTTGGTTAAAATGTAACGTGGTATAAAAACTATCCCAATCGATTCTCCTGGTGATACTATTCTATTTTGAACAAACTAGTTTCTCAAATTGCGTTAACAAAAAGTAACGATGTATTTTTTTTTTCGGATGAATCCAACTATGGTGGTTATAGGGTTTAATAGTACCAACGGAAAAACTGAAACAGTTTTTTGAATTTTAATTCAAATAATTACGTAGACACCAAATTAATGATGAGTCAAAAGAACGCTGAAATAAATCAACAGATTTCTTAAACCACTCTCCTGCATTGTTTTATATCAATACTTATAATGAATGCTGACACACATTACTCAAATAAAAACAAGCATAAAACAGCGACTGAAAGTCAGTTACGCGTATTACCGTCGCACTATTAATATGCGTCTATTTTAGGTCATGAAACAATACTCAATAATCCACAGATAAAGCGAACAGTGAAAGCTTTATCGGAACCAGGTTGCTTGATTTATTACGATGTACACCCAGCTCTATTTAACCCCATTGTGATATCAGGACGGCCACACGTGTGAAACTGGAGCATTTCTTCGCAATATAATTAACCTACAGCCAAAAATTGAGGTAGTTAATAATGTAGTGTCCATTCCATAATAACAATCACATTGTCCAGTTACAGTAACGGCCAAAATTATAAGACGCGAATCGTGTGAGAAAGTAGGCCTGTCATTGACTTTGAGCGACTAGACTGGTGGTAGACGGTGACGGGGAAAACAAAAAACGCATGCTTGTAACTGTCCTAATTATTTGTCTCACGTACATTGCTGTTTAATTCAATGCTTAGAATGAACTGCTCTAGATTACACAGAAATGTGTGCTGTACTAACCGTATCGATGGAATGAATGCGAGATAGTTGTTGATAGTAGTAGCGGTCGTTTTTGTGCTGTTACAAAAAGTCATGTCTCCAGTGATCAGTAGGTAAGCTTTACAATAGATTATAATGATTGTTATTTTGTTAAAGATAATAAGTTACTACGGTTTTGCTTTTATTTTAGGGAAAATAAAAACATTTTAAAATATTGTTACAGGAAAACTTTAATTATTTTGCATTCAGTTTTACTAGGTTAACTTAATTACTAATTAAGATGAAATGAGTCATTGTTATTCAGTCCAGTGCAATTTTATTGTATTTTACGGTAAACTTTTAATTCAAACATTGACCTTCCTTCTAAATTGCAATAAGGAAAAGTAATGTCCATATTTTCTCACATTATTACTACACCACAAAAACGGACTGGCAGACTGTTTTTGATGTTCTTTCTTAGTCCATGGACTGACAAATGCCAACTTTCTAGACAACGGATGTTGGATATGTTTGTATGTTTGTCGCTCAATCAGGGGTAAAGAGCAGAACCAATTTTGATGGAAATTGGCACAGCGGTAGGCTGAAATTCAGAAAAGGCCATGGATACTTTTTATCGACGTACTTACCACCTGATCATAGCCTCGAGCCGTCAAAACGTATTGGCTCATTTTGTATGTATAATGCTTTGACAAGATACCTATAGACCAAATGTCAAGAACAAAAATTTGATACATTCAAAACCCTGCCGATTTGCGTAGTACACGCGAATTACGCACACACTCACATTCAAACCAAGCCGAACTGTTTATTGTATTTCGAATCACCGAACGTGTCACCACGACACTTAACTGTCAAAGAGCTTTGAAAAAAATCTTAAAATTCCTTCGAATGTCGTGAAACGGTGCAAAAATAATTCTACAGCGCATAAAAAATCAGATGGGATTACTTTTCACAAGTTAGTAATTTATTTTAATCATATTTTAATGTTTACAATTCATTTTCTTGTAACCTTACCGCGGCAAGGAATATTCCTGTGTTGCATGTTAATAAATTATAATTTACCCCAGAAATCGGGTAAAATTAATCGTCATGTTATTTTTACGCTTTTTTTACTTTTTAGCTTACCGAAAGACCATAACAGAAAAAAAGAGTGGGTTGAAGTAAACCGTAATAGCATAAATGAAAATAATTGGTCACCATCCAATTATTCACTCATTTGTAGCGAACACTTTGTTGAGCATGATTTATACATGACTAAAAACGTGATCCCTCCTTTTGGGCTGCGCCGCAGTCGGTTGAAAATTTCTATTAAAACAACATAATGAATCCTTCACATCTACCACAATGGAATCCAATGAAATGAGTAATTTTTGATAATTTTGCAAATAATTTACCAAGGAATAGTACACAAGTATCCAACCAACAGCAGTAATTTTAGTTTTAGTATAATGTTCCATTTTTTAAGTAACTACTATGAATAATTAAACCCTGATTAATTATATTTCAATTGTTTTTCATACATCTAGCATTTTCTTCGCTGCAGTGAGGTGAAAAGTTGTGTGTTTTGCACGGCTGCAAAATTATTTGCGTCTCGTGCCTTTACATTTGTTTGATTATATTTTAGAATTCAATCTTAAATCCTTCCCTTGCTTTAATAGAAGAAAACGCGCTAAATAACAACTTTACAGTTTTGCATAGCAAATAACAATTTTTTATTATATAGTTATATTATATGTACGGCCAGGGACACGAATTATTTAAAGCAAATTGAGACACAAATTTTGCCGTATTTTGCCTTTCTAGCCCTGATCCTAGATCCTGATCCTAGTCGTTGGTATACTGATAACGAATGACAATAATTGTGATTAGTAATATACGGAAAATTTAAATTGACAGTCAATTTGCTAAACAATCCCTTTCCGTGACTTTTCATAATTGGATCGTATTAATTATTTAAAGACTTGATATTAGTCGTGGTCAGTTGTTTGATATCAGGGGTAAAAAGATTTTATCTAGCAACACTCCCATCGCTGTCAATGTCACTCATACATTTGCAGACCCTGCATCAATTCAATGTTCCGCTGGAATTTGTCTTGAGTTTTTACTTGGTCTATGGTATAATGTATCCATCGAACGATTTGTCTTACTAAAGATAGAAATGTGGAGGGGCTCGTGGCTATAAGTCGTGGCTTGTATCGCATGAGATGCGAAGTTAAGCTGGACTAACTGCGGTCAGTCCTTGGAAGGATGACCGTTTCGTTGAACATCGAAACCCCTCCGTGCCATGGAGAGAACGAAGCAGTCGGTCACAGTTACCATATGAATATCTGTTTTAAGTTTAAGCTAATTTAGTTGATTTGTAAGAAAAAAGGTTATACTTTTTGAATGTGACTCTAGATCCTACACTAGGATTCCCTATGTTGCAGGATCCATTCTCTTTCGATACGTAAATACAATGGTTACAATATTAATTAAAGAAAACAAACATTACTTTTTATGTAACTGTATTTGTGTGGGGGTGTGTTTGCGAATATGAGTATGTGTGTGTGTATCTATGGCAGTCATTACAGCAGGCAGTTACAAGCCCGAATGTCTTAAAACGTGGTCTAACCTTAGGATGTCGGTATTACCTAGTATCTGGGTTGCAGGGTTAGCAGTCGCTCCGTGTAAAATACCGCAGCTGGTTAAATTGGATCCGACCCTAACATGATTTGGAACAGTTTCTGAAAAAGAAGAGATATAGATGTGACGATTGATCAGTTATTGGGAATTGGGAATGTCGGAATGTCCGTAGTACCATAATTCAATGTTCTACTAAAGATAAATTGTTTCCTTTATTCTCAAAGATAGTTTTAATAATAAAAAAACAGAAGTAAACCAACAAATTGAACTGCAATTTCTTGTAAACACACAACCGATAGGCAAATTGAAAGCGATAAGCTTTGACGGTCGTGCGACTCGTGCGCACTGCCGCATTTATCACGTTAGCGGCGCGCGCTCATGTGAAATGGGGCAGCCACTGCTTACTCAACCAACCTCTGTGTCCCAGTAGAAAGCAATGCTATTGATATTATTTCTGGAAACAACCTAGATTTTGACAATAAAAATCAACCAATATTGGACATTGGTACGTTATTTGGTTTATACATAACATAAGCTAAATAACAGAGTTGGTTATCAATCTGATTGTAAGTATAATTTTAAACTATCACTTACAATACGCGCAATCTATGTTGGCCGGCCTAAAGTTTGTCAGAATACAGTCGTAATAGGTAATCATTTTATAGGCCCCCGGCACACCTCGGCCACTCAATACAATATAAATGCTAGCACCACCTACATACACAAGATTACGTCTGTATACGAAGGCACACACACGTGTAGGTTAGGAATGCTCGCCGCTCGTAATGCCAACTGGGTTCGAAGCGCTTCTCAGTAGTTTTCAGAGATGGCGTGCTTGTATAGCGACTAGCGATTGACATCTATTACGATCTTGCAGGTGTACGTGTGAGCTCAATCACCGGTGACCTTGAGCGAGCGCGTGAATGCAATAGGCCTTGGCTGAGGCAGCCGAGAGACTGCCCGTCCCACACGTCGCGCACCGCGCACGGGCCCCGCGCTCTCTACGACCCCCACAATTAGCCGCGAGCAATTTTACGAGCACACATGCTTATGTGTCGCTTCTTGTCGTTAGTACATAATTATTCTATGCTTGCAGTCCAATTGCCGTCAAACTACGGGTGCGTGCGGGGCGCGGGCGAGGAATCTTAAATTGGCGGGGGGCGGTGAGTGACCGTTCTGTACATTAGTACTATTAGATATTCTGTGCCCCCGGCTAAGGTAGTTGAAGGAACACCGTGGTGGTTTTAGTCGGTAAGAGTCCGACACTGGCTCCGTCTACCCCGGGTGGAGTGCGTCCATGAGTATTTCCCCACACCAAAAAAAAAAGGTGTAATTGGTGGAAATAGGTACTGGGCGGGGAAATAAACAAGTGCAGTGCCTAACTTCAAGCGGGTCAACTCAGATTGCGCGTATAATAGTGCGCCGCGTGTGAATTTCGTTGATTAAAGAAATTCATAATCTGGTTTCACTAAAAACTGCTGAGATTAAGTAGTAATCAAACTTTGAATTAATATCCATATACACGCAAAACAGGAAAGCACGACATAAGGAAAAATATTTGTACACAACAAAATGAATAGACGGGAAAACCTCAGAAGAAGGAACATCCATGATATATAAGAATTATCACAAATTTATTATTTATTGATTATAATACAGCTTCATTATAGCAAGTCTCTCGCTCAGCCAGTAAGACACATGCATACAAAGTAAATATCAGAGGTGTTGCATCACATAGGAAAAGTGAACGCTCTCGAGGCAACCACCCGCTGTGCCGATAACTGATTTTATAAATATCAGCGCCGAATCACTTCGCACGTAATGTTCTTGTAATTGCGTTAATTAATAGTAGTTTATGAAACTGTTGCATAATAGGGGTTATTAAAACACGAGTGTGAGTTTAAAAACCGAGCCGTAGGCGAGGTTTTTAATAGTATCACACGAGTGTTTTAATACCTAATTATGTCAGTTTCATACACTATTTTATCTACACTCATACAATTTTAAATAAAATACCAAAGTCAAAATCTTGAAATCTTGGTAACATTGTCGTTGTTTTTCTTGATTTCTCTGGTAAAAGATTGTTCGTCATTTACGTTGCTGCATCCAGAAATTCAGGCGGGGTCATATTCTCCTCAGTTCAGTATCACTGCTGTAGTCAGATATTTTTGCCCAGAATTAAACTTTCGACATACAAAACCATAATAATAACGTAAACAATAACAATAAATTTACAAGTAACGATGAACAAATCCAGTGGCCGTGGCGCGCGACCGCGCACGCGCGCTGGTGCGCGCCTACACAGATAATAAAATATAGTCTGGCGAAAACATTATAATCGGAACAAATTTTCTATCCTTGTCAGGATTCCGTCAATCTCTGTTTCTTCATACAAAAAATATGCCTGTAAACACTTAAATATAATTAAAAGCAATATGACAATCAAAAGTTCTGCCAAAAACGCGATTTTAAACGATAAAAATTTTCAATGTATGACAAGTGGCGCCACCCTGAATTTTGTGTACTCATTGGTGCCAAACTGTATGACTGCTAAAAAAAAGGTTTGAAAACTCCTTGGTTAGGTCGAAGTGGCATTAAAAACTCCTTAGTTGGGCTGAAGAGTGCGGTTATGGAAAAAAAATTAAATTACCGCATTGTTTTGTTCAACAAACTGTATCGTAATGAAACTTTTTAAATTCGTTACAGGTGCATGTGCGTAAAGTATGTCATTATGACATTACTTTCGAGTTCATAATTCGAATTTTAGGATACGAGTGTAGATAAAATCAATTACACGCAAATCAGACCAAGAATGACGAAGGCAATAGTGAAATACCGCTACGTATTATGTTAGGTAATAGGTGCATAATATCGCCAAAAGATTCGTATAAAAAACTTTTTAACTAAAAATTGAACCGACGAAAACAGAAACTGAAAAGCGAAAAATAACTAATTATGAGTCGGCGCCAAACGAACATTTAACAAGCAAAGTGCGTGTAAGTTGCAAGTGGCCGAGCGGAGAACGCATTTTTGGAAAGTTATTGTTTATCGTTGAAAATTTCACGTTGTATTTGATGTGACGTTGTTTTTATTATTTATTTAAAGTAATTTAATGATCTTCGTTGATTGGTTGTTTGGCGCCGACTCATAATTAGTTATTTTTCGCTTTTCAGTTTCTGTTTTCGTCGGTTCAATTTTTTATTAAAAAGTTTTATTTTTCATTTTTTTGTGGTTAAATTTGAAATTTAAATGGGACCAACTTCGAGATATACCCTATCCATTAAAAAAAGAATCATCAGAATCGGACTACTCTGTAAAAAGTAATGCGTGGTCATACATAAAAAAAAAAAAAAAAAAAAATATACGCGTCGAATTGAGAACCTCCTCCTTTTTTTCGTCGGTTAAAAAGAGGATCCTCCCTTTGTGTTAGAAGAACCCCACCCGATACACCGAGAGTCCGTTACTTTCGAGAAAACCCTTCTCGATGCAGTGGCGGGGTCTCCCGGCAATGCCCTAAGCCGAAGTCCGAGCCCTTCCTTGGGTTCCCACCCTTATGCGGTTATTGCAACCGGTTTTAGTTTTTATTTTAGGGAAACTTTTCTGGCGGGTGGAGACCCTAACTGGACTCTCCACCATTCCGGTTAAGCAGCAACATTACCAAGGTACTGCCTGCGAAATGCCCATTTGAAAAAAAAAATGTTAGACGGACATCTCGTTTCTCCACCAGTGTTTATAATAGGTGGTGTAGACTGGTTTGTGGATTCCAAAGAAACTGGCACCTGTTCAAATAAATCTTAACTTTAAATTACTGATCTATCGCCAGTTCCTCAGCAATCTACCTATCCATAATTTGCCCTATAGAGATAGGAATTTGACATAAGCTCCATACAACTTATATCAAATTTCTATCTCTAGTAGAGCAAATCATGGACAGATAGGTTATTAATTATGGCTGTAAATATATATGTTTCGTTAAAGGCATCTGAGTTTAGTCCCCTACCCTACCTACCCATAATTATGATATCCTACTACTATATGTAAGTTTGTGAAGATGTTTGGATGTTTGTTACTTAATCACGCTGAATCGGATAAATAAATAATTCATAATTCATAACCTTTGTGAAGAGAAAATAATAATAATTATTTTCTCTTCACAAAGGTTCACAATTTTTAGATTGGAATGACAATATGCAATTAATATTGATATACACTAGTATTATGTTACGATCCTAAAAACTATAAATAAATAAATAACCATTCATTTCACAAAAATTTGTACACAGGAAATCCATCTATTATGGTAGTCTATAAACAATATCTATGATTCGGGCGGAGTGCGTCCATGAGGATTTCCCCACGGCAAAAAAAGGATAAACTCTGGTACCCATGTTAAGATTTAACTTGAGTTATGGGTACCAAGGCTCTTTAACAATCTGATAGTCAACATAGACTTACTTTTGCACTTGACTGTATAAACTATATTTCAATGTGACAGGATGAAAGGTACATGTGTGCATTTTCCAGCCTCTAAAACATAATTAAGTATACATATATCTATTGTAAGTACATATTACAGAGAGATAAAATTATCATCTGTTTTGGATGAAATTTGGCACACAAGACCATAACCCGAATAACCATATAGACTTTTTATTCCGAGAGAAACAGTTCCCGAGGGATGCGCGATAAGTTTTTCTGTGAAAAGCCGAATTATACACGGGTGAAGCTGCGTGTTATATCTAGTTATTGTTTCTATATGTGTGATCACGAAAAGCCAATCCATTTTTTCAAGTGGAAATTAAATTGTAGATAGCCGCTAATGTCTCTTGCACTTCACCGGTCAACTGCAAGAACAGATGGCTCATAATCAAATTAAAAATGTGAAGCAATAGCGGTAAAGGGACTTGGACATCGAATTAGGATGGTTTAAGATCATGCAGGGGCTCTGGGATTCTGAGTATGGTTTTGATTATTTTGAATAGCTTTAAAGTGCGATTCGGAAGAACGAAAAGGATCTTTGCAGTGGCACTTTTTTAATATCTTCACTTTAGTTCTTTTAGAAGAAAATACAAGAAAATTAAAGGGATTTAAAATTTGGAGAAGTGAAGAAGTTTTCCTTTGACCACAGATAATATGGAGAGTGCTACTCTGATTAGTGCCAAGCACCTAAATTATAATGTTAAAAAAAATGATTTTTGTCAGTGATAGAAACTTGAATAGCAACAGACTATCATGGTATGGACATGTGCTGCGGAGGAATGAGGAGCATGCTACGAGGATCCTTTTAATAAAATCCTCCTCCTCCTCCTTCTCCTCCTTCCAATCGATCCTTTGAATTTAATTTAATTTAATTTTGTACGACATGTTTTTTTTATGATATGGGTTAAACCCGAAATAAATGAATTTTAATTTTTTTTTTTTTTTTTTTTAAGTTATAACTTAAAAGTTTACATAGACCAAAGAAAACATGTATAGATTTTGTGAAAGATGATATGAATAGAAAGAAAGTGAACACTGAGATGACGGCTGATAGATGTATCGAAGAAAATACATGCTTCGCCGACCCTAAATAAACTGGGATAGTGGCAGGAGGATAATGAGTTGTTTTTAGTTTTTGATACTCTAAACAAAGTTTATTTAAGTCTTAATGTTATCTATTAATAATATTAGCATGTATGTTTCTAGCAGCTTTATTTCTTTTTAAACGGCTATCTTTCTCTTAGTAGCATTCATATATTAATAATTGAACTTATCAATTATGTTACTTATTCGAATACCCATTGATAAATGTGTGTAATTAATTAATACCGTATAAATATTATAGGACGTAACTGATAGCGTTTTGATTAAAAATACGACGACCATTTTAAATTGATTTAAATTACTTTCACGGTAAATTTTATCCAAAGTACAATGGGTCGAACAGTTTGTGCGTTATTCTGTTTCTTATTTTAGTGTTAAATATTAAAAGGACGGTTAGGGTCGATTTATGTTCTAGAGAATTCTATAGACAGTTTTATGCTCACATAGATCTTGTATTATAGATGTGTTGTAGGGAAAACTGTCTTGTGTTAGGTGGAAGTATTTATTGAGTTATAGCCGTGTAAAATAATTCTGATTTCATTCTTTCTTCATTAAACTTATCATGAAACTTGTAGCTTCACGGTGTCCTATTCTCCTCAGGATTTAAATAAAGAAACTATAAATTCCACATTGTTCACCCACGTGATTTCACCCAGGTGAACATATTACTACTCAAAGGTTGTTATAAGCATTTTCACAAAACAAGAATGCATCTTAAACAAAAATGAATAACTCATAACAAACATTAATTTGGGACTGACAAATGTAGTGTCAATAGAATCAAATTACCTAAGTTCAATTCGATCTCCTCAATTCTATTTAATAGACAATGTTTGTTATGATCTTTTGACCAACTACTGGTGCTGTTCAAAAACTACTTGATGATGAAAATTCGACCTAATTAGCTTCGTAATAAGGTTTTGGCTGTCAATTTTGTATGATGAAACGATGGTATTGATTTTCAAGTGACAAATGACTATCTACCACCACGCGGGTGGTCCGCATGATCGTATGATGCGTCGATTCATCATATAAATTTCACTTTATAAAGACGCTTTATATAAACATCATCTTTTCTAAATCGTGACTTCATCTGTTGGTACAGTCGACTGCATGACAGTGGTAACACTTCAATTCGAAACCGCCCTTACTGCTTACGAAATAAAGATGCTGCTAATGTCAAAGTGTTACTACCGACGTGCGGTCGACCGTACGTACATTACACTGAAATAATGTAGACATATTAACCTTTCTCTCGGGATTTCCACAAGTTTGAAATGTCACGTGTTCAAACATGTTTTATTCGTTTTTGTAGTCACGAACAGATGTAGATACGAGATAGTTGAAATGGCTGCAAAAAAGAAGTATTTGTAGTAATAAAATTTAGTCTTTATTGTGGAGAAGTGGTACGCCAAAAAGGTGGGCTACTTTTCCTAGCTTCACCACAAGAACGTGCCTCTCTTCAAGCACTCTTCTTGATTTGAAAATTGTCCTCTTGCTTTCAAATACGCCATCTGACCTCATTTTGCAGATTTAGGTATCAGTGTCACTTTTTTATTTGTTTACTACGAGTGGAAATCCTCATCGATACCACAGATAATATAATACTATATCGATACCCTCCGTCTGGGGAGGTCTAATCTTAGAATATCGGTATGTATTACCCAGTAATTACGTTGCGGGCGGGAGTCTGATGGCAGTCGCGCCCTGTAAAATACTGATGTTCATGTTGCATCTGGTTAGAATGGAAGCCCAACATAATTGGGAAAAGGCTCGGATAAAGAAGAAAATTAAGGTATCAGTGTTTTTACCATCTCCACCTGTAAGAATTGGGAGGCTTCTGAGTGGCTTGACTAACCCTGACCAAAAATGTGTTCACTTAAATCGATAAAATGTAGGGACCAACTGATTTTTTTTTCGCGATTTCAGGGTTGTTCCCATAGTAAAAGTTGTTCATAATAATGAGTACAATTACCCCTTTTCGGGAAATAAGCGATTCAAATTTCAGCATGTATAACTATAGGTATGTATAGAGCTAACAATATCATAATATTAAGCCGTGGCGTATTCTTAAAGCCACAAAGCATAACATGACATAACAGCAAGCCTGTATTCCCCGAAGGGGTAGGCAGAGGTGTATAGTAACACCCACATTTCGCCAGTTATGTTATAAGTCCCTTGTAATAGGGGGCGAGCATATTGCCATTAACCGGATAAATCCAGAATTCGGGCTGCTACTGAGAATTTCCTAAGAAAAAACCCAATAACACCTTGCCCGACCGGGGAATCGAACCTAGGACCCCTAGGTTAGTAGTCACGCTTGCGACCACTAGAACAACGAGGCATTTTCTTATAGCGATGCTTAAAAATAAAGAAATCTGTAATATAAAGGCTGCATTCACTAACATTACTCATGAAATCAAATCAATAACGAGTGGGCATCTAGCTCATTCGTCGAACTAATAATAAAGCTGGATCCACTGAGGTAGGTAATATGTACTACGTACTAGAGTAGACATAACGAACAAAAAATATCGCGCAACTTGCTGGCTGCAGACCACGCGCGGTGCGAGCGAGACTAAGTGAGTGAGAGTGCAGAAGCTCTAAAACGTGCTACAAATATTTTGTTCGAGGTGTCTTCTCTAGTACGTAGTACAATACATATTACCTCAGTGGCAGGATCAAATTTTCTGTTACATTTCAATCCAGTTGCGGTAATGCAGTGAAGTAACTAATTTAGTGGTTGTAGACCAAGAAACAATACTCATTGGAAACCTACGTGTGTTAAGTTTAAATTGCTTGAAACATACACGGCTGACCTGTAGCTTTATTCTTTAATGTGAGTTGGCTGACAAAAACATACGCTTTTCTGTTTTGACCCTTACTTTTAAAATATTAATTGATTGATTTTTCTATATTTTTTCTCTGCTTGCTTTTTTCTTTCTCTATTCAAGCGAGTCCTGCTTTTTTACAAAAAAAAAAAAATCGTGACTTGTGCGAAACATAATCTAGCAACGCTGGTGCCCAGGTGCAATAGAAATACCAATCTTCATGCGTCACAACCCAAGTGGCAACAGAATCATTTCTCAATACTTCCATCATAAGTACCTATTTTTAAGACATTGGGGTTCATCAAACCTACATCAAGTTTAACAGTAGTAGTCCGTAGCAAACCTTGCGACAGTTCGACGATCCAGGTAATACTTTTTCTTGAAACTGGTACAATTCTAGTACTCAAATCTAACTAAGGCATTCATTGTCAGCTATTGACCATACTTCAGATTATCTAGGCAAAATAGTTCTGGCGCGACGCCAACACGATCTTGCAATTTACAGACATATTAGACAACCCCGATCGTAGAACAATAGGCTGTAATGACGAGGAAATAAGGGTGGGAATTGTATAAAAATTTGGTGTTGGGGTGTTAAAGTACCGTGGTTGGTTGTAACCCGATGACGGCGCGATCGGCAACCGTATCGAGTGTCGTTCCGGTCCGGCGCTCGCCTTCGTCGCGACCTGGCTGCTCGGTGTGAACGGAACCTATGTCCTGGTTACGCACTAGGCTTGGAAGATGCTGAAGTTCTGAGCAATTTTGATGGGCGACATAGATCATCATCTGCAAAACTATTTAATAGAAATCATATGAACAATAAGAAAAACATTTTTTGTATCTGAATTCCATTATATTTTTATTTATTTTATTTTTTATAGTATAGGATGGCGAAACGAGCTAAAGGCACACCTGATGTTAAGCGGTTACCTTTGCCCATGACAACTTCAATACCACCTAGGCTGTTGCCTAAATGGTACCGCAAGTTGGTTCGCCAAACATGTATCTATAATTTTTGTGGAAATAAACAAATAAAATAAATAAATAAAAAGAGTACGTAAGTATAGGATTCTACATATTTAACAAAGTAACCAAATGAAATGTCGGGTAACTCGAGTAGTAATTAATCAACTTTTCTACTGCTTGTTGACAAAAATAGATCTACAAGTGAAAAATCTAAATAAGGAGTAGTCCAACCATTATTTGATCCTCATAGGACTAAAAACAGCTTGTGTGTAAAGGGACAAGGAGAAAATTATAACATTCAACACGCGCTCTAAAAACGCAACGTGTAGAGCGGCTTGTGCGTGACCTCATCAGAAGTTCCTCAAGGTTTTATATTAGACAGTATTGTCGCATGCGCTCCCGCGTTTATTATCTGCCATGTAATCTTGATGCAGAGACGAAATCATTGCCAAGGATTGTAAAAAAACGCTGTGGATTATGTTTTGTCATTTTGAGAGGGAAATTCCAAGAATTCTGCGTTTAAACTGAGATAGTTTTTTTTTATACGAATGACTGAACTGTTGTCACGAAAATCAGAATTAGGTACAGTCGACCGCACGTCGGTGGTAACAGTTTGACCTTGACAGCGCCTTTATTTCGTAAGCAGTAACGGTTACAGTAACGGGTTACGTGATTTAAGCTTTACCACTGACGTGCAGTCGACTGTACGACTGACCGCACGTCAGTGGTAACAGTTTGTCATTGACAGCGCCTTTATTTCGTAAGCAGTAAGGGATGTTTTCTAATTGAAGTATTACCACTGTCATGCAATCGGCTATACCTGGTTTTGTAATAAATCAATTTACCTGTTTCTTCTAATTTGTTTCGGAAAATTTTGCTCAAATTGCGTAACTAAATACCTAACAGTTATTATAAAAACTTTTACACATGACTGAAATCGTTATAAAAAAAAAAGAATTAGGTACCTACTTAAATATCGATTACAGATCACTAAGAGAAGCTCACTTTCACTATTTTTAGACTGTATACAAAGTCACAATTTACTACAACATGAAATGCGTCAACTGCCGTATCATCCGTCCAAAAGTTACTTACTTACTAACTGCCAGAATCGAATATGTAGTTCCAATTTGAAGTTTCCAATTCTTTGGAAACTCAGAATAAATAAATACAGAAGTTACACTCCTTTGATCTTGAAGAAAACTGCAATTTCATGAACTCTTGCGATTATTACAAGACGAAAGATGAAATACGAAAGTAAAGGTCATCACATACGGTAAAGATGCTATAAATAATTATAAATGATCTTATAGCATTCACTGTGTGTGACGGCTTTCAAGTTATAAATCATAGAATGAAAAAGTCGTCCGCCAGCAGGATTTGAGCCTGCTACTTCTGTTTCATACTAGTAACATTAAGTAAATAATTGATACAGTATAAAATACTTATAAGCTAACAAAAAAGTTATAAACGGTCGTTTTCAGGGTCAATTTAACACTGATTGCAACCAAATAAATAACCTTTCAAAATTCAATTAAATTCAATACGGAAACAGCTAGAAGCAAACGAATTACAGTAATACATTTCACAATGTCTGCAAGCTCTAATAACTATTACTTGACGTCACATAATATTCCCTATAAATATTAAAATAATGATTACGTTATTATTGCAAGGAATAGTTTTATCAATTTATTTATTCTGGGTCGGCAGCATCAGTGAGGTCAATTGTAACGAAGTGAGATTGCCGAGGTGCGTAAACTGAGTGATGCAGGTCAATTGGAGCTATTAAGATGATATAGGTACTTTTTTATTGGGAGAGAATTTTTTTTATAAGGATACATGTGGGCAGAAGGAGGTCTTGACAGGTGTAAAGGAGTGAAGTGGAAAAAGTCAAGTGTGTACGTGTAATTTACATTTTATGCATCACGGACGAGAAAAAGGGACTCCGCGCCACATATAATGACAGTGAAGCACCGTAAATACGCCGAACCCGCTTGTTTGTATACGTGCCTCACGCACACACGTCACGCCTATCGACCGCCATTAACCGACTCAAATCACGCATATATAGTTCTGTACGGTGCTTCACTTTCGTTAAACAATAAAAAAATCTCGTAATTATGCAATAATTAAAAATAGAAGCATTTATGTATTGGTAAACTAGTATATGGCTGAGGCATCTCCCGCTCATAGGTACGGTTTATCATATAAAGATTATGTTGTGCATCCCTCGGGAACTTTTAATCTTCCCGAGATAAAAAGTAGTCTGTATGTTAATCCGGGCTATGGTCTATTTTTGTGCTGAATTTCATCCAAATCCGTTTAGTTGTTTCAGCGTGATTGAAGGACAAACAAATAAATAAAATAAATAAACGCCCATACTTTCGCAATATTAGTAGCATGGATGATATGGCTATTATTTTCTGTTCTTAACACAACGGTCACAATATGTATCACAGCTGCCTGTCTAGCTGAGTACAATTCTGATATTGCTTTAAATAATCGTATTTAGTTTTGTAATCCTTGTCGTACAAACTACGCGATAAAAATCATTTAATATATATTCTACTGAAGGGCCATTGAATCACACATACCTTGGATTTCATCCTACAAAGATGACATTCAATAAGTACAATAACTTAACCAAACAATGCACAAATGATTCCAAACAATATGCATCAAGTTAAACAAAAGAATTACTAAAGAAAACAATTGAAGGCGTGGGTCGTCAACACACATGTTTTTCATTTGAGACATGTGCAGTGCACATTGAAGAGATGCAAGTGCAATGCAAAAACATTGGGACAAAAACCAACAGGTATTTGTCTACGACAAGTTATGTGCATGAAAAAAAGGTAAGGGATTTTTTTTTTTGTAGGATAGAGAGTTTTGGCTCAATCAAATTCTTAACGTAATAATAACATTTTTAATGCATTACAAAATAAATCCTATGTCTAACAATGAACATGCAGTGGACTAACTAGAGAATTTATATAGGTACCTAAAGGAGGTCCAGAAAATCAGCCTCGCTTTAATTAGTACACACGGCTACACATCAAGCTGTACATTTCCAGTATTAGCTGACCTCACATTGTATAGGTTTTCCTTACAACGCGAGGTCAGCCTTTACTGGTTTTGTACAGCTTGATGTGTAGCCGTGTGTACCATTAGATATTCTGTGCTTTAATGATGATGATAATAAAAGTTACTGTGTTTTCCTCCGAGTTTTTCATGTTCTTGTTTTTTTAGTCTTGTGAAGTTATATGTCTTTGTATTATCTTTTTTCTTGTAAGACTTGTTTCTTGTTTTGTACTAAATAAACGTTTTTTTTTTCCTATCTATCGTTTTACAGTTAGTGCACAGAACTTCCATCAAAAAGTCATCTAAAAAAGCACATTGAAAATGCATAACGAGATAGGCTGCTGCTTTAAAAGCGATAACATTACCTTAAACCACTTTATAAATGAAATATCTATCGTAACACAACACACAGTATCGTAAAACAAACGCTTAACCTTTGTCAACTCTCGCGCATTATAATTTAATAACAAAATCACTTTCTTCGCCTTTCTCTGGTGACAGAGCTGATGGCACAGACTAACGGGTACCTCGCATCAATCAATAGCAATGAAAAAGCAGTCAGCCTGTTAAATGGACAACTTTCGCGTTCAGTACAATCGTTTGTAGCGGACTAATCACCGCTCAGGGTTTAGAGCCCCTGGGCCGCTTTCTGTCAGTAAAGCTGCGGCCACATAAAAAAAACAATTCCCCTTAACTCTTCACGCAAATTTTCATTGATAAACAGCTCAATTAATGAAGATATGCCTTATGTTATGTTCCTTGGGTTTTTATGATGTGGACCAAACTTTATGGCTCGCCCAAAGATACACAATATTTTTTATTGAAACGAAAGTTATAGCCTATCAATCGTGACAAGATCTCGACATAATTGTTTAACTATAGCTATTAATTTTAGTAGACTATTTATTGGTGAACGTTATCTATAGCAGTACATAATAGGTTGATTGTTTTTTTTTTTTTGTTTTGACAGATAATTCTATTGTATGCGACATATCACACTCGTAATCGTTTTTGTATCCATTTAAAAAGTGAAAAGAATCAGCATTGAACTTGCATTATTATGACATAGCGATTATTTAGAGGCTGATTGTTTTGTGTTATCGATAATTTTGTAGAGTTCTTCATTTCAAATTAATATCTCTATACCCTAGGTATAAAGATATTAATTCCGCTGGATGCGGAAGGCACAGGACCGGTCGTTGTGGCGATGCTTGGGGGAGGCCTATGTCCAGCAGTGGACATCTTTCGGCTGAAATGATGATGATGATGATGATACCCTAGGTAGTCAATAGTAGTCATCCCCACTGCTATTCTATGTGTAATAAATATGTATAGTATACAATAATACATATAACAAATAAGCTGCTCGATATGAAGAATATGGTGATCTATAAGGCTCAGGTGAGGTCGCGGTCAAACGCAAGCCCATGGGGAATATTTAAAGAAAGATATTTGAATTTGAATATATATTTGTTTTTTATGTAAATCTTATAACAAAAAACCCGGAGTCTGGATTTGTGCCCGGTTAATGGCAATAGGCTCGCCCCCTATTACATGGGACTTACAACATAACTGGCGAAATGTGGGTGTACTATACACCTCTGCCTACCCCTTCGGGGAAATACAGGCGTGATGTTGTGTTATGTTATAACAAATAAACATTATTAAATACCGAGCTTCTAGTGTGTGTTACCAGGCACTTAAATGTGGTCGCCTGATAAGAAGGCTCAAAGTCACCTAAAGGGCAATGGAGAGGGCTACGCTCGGAGTGTCCCTGCCCTGCATGATCGAATCTGAAATGAGGAGATCCGCAGGAGAACGAAAGTAACCGACATAAACCGAAGAGGTGGCAGTGGGCGGGGCACATTGCTCGCAGAACGGATGGCCGGTAGGGCCGAAGTTCTGGAGTGGTGACCGCGTACTGGAAGGCGCAGCGTGGGTAAGTCCTCCACAAGGTGGAACTAAGACCTCCTGAAGGTGGCGGGAATCCGCAGGATGCGGGGAACGCAGGAGCGGTCATTGTGGCGATGCTTGGGGGAGGCCAGGGGAGGCCTATGTCCTGAAGTGGACGACGTCTTTCGGCTGAAATGATAATGATGATTTTTTTTATTTTTGTTGTCGGCGCTTCAGATGAAATTCGTAAATAGCGCTCGTAAGCGGTCAAGGGGTATTAACCCTGCTGATATATAAAGAGTTTTTACTTCCACTTTCATTCATGTTCTTGTATGAATCCACCTTAATTGTTAAACTGAAACCAGTAAAGCGACTCCATCGTTCATTCACATAACTTGATCTTGCTTTCCTTATTCCTCTCACGTAAAAAGAAAGGGACATAAATTCAGTAGCGTCAATTATGATGTTGTTTTGACGCAAAACCTAAATTCACCGTGAATTTATTACATGGGTATTAATTTACAATGTGACAGTGGAAGACAAGGAATATTTTTTCATAGCATCAAAACATCGTGAACTAATTTAGTTAAAAACAAGTGACAAAGATATAAATTGTGGAAAGAAAAATCTCTCACGAGCAGGATTCGAACCTGTGACACGGTATGTTCACGGTAGTTTAGTGGCTAAAGCACTGGTGTACTCAGCCAGTCGTCGCAGGTTCGAATCCTGCTCGTGAGCGATTTTTTCTTTCCACAATTCTATAGATTTCGATTCGCATGCGTAAATGCGTCAAAAATAATAAAATAATTAGCAAGACTAAGTGACAAGTCATCACGGAACGAAAAACAGAGAGCAGGGGGCCTATTAGTACGAGTTTGACACTTTATAATACTTTCATATTTTTCGTCGATTTTCATTCATAAACTACTAGTTCCTCCTCGTATCCGCCAGGGGCGCTACTGATTAATGAATGAAAGTCGTCGAATTCGATGGAAGTATCGGTAAGTGTCAAACTCGTACTAGGCCTACTGTTGACTTGTACGGTCGACCGCACGTCGGTGGTAACACTTTGACATTAGCAGCATCATTATTTCGTAAGCAATAAGGGCGGTTTTCGAATTGACGTGTTACCACTGTCATGCAGTCGACTGTACTTTGTACTAGACTAGTGTTACGCAATGAAGGACAGTTTCTTGTTTTATAATAATCTTTTAATAATAAATAACAAAATGAACTTATGATTATGTACTATGTTAATGTTACAGAGATTGAGAACGAGAACGATGTCTCTAGATCGTGGTCGGGAACGAAGTGAGTCGAGTAGGAAGGGATCGAGCGGTTAGAAAGGATGTTTGGGGAAGGGATATGTTAGTGTGAAAGAGATGGAAGATGTTAAACAGAGATAGGAACAATAAAATAGACGTATGACTAATACAAACAAATAAGGCTAGTGCTAATATATAACACCTCCCCCCTTAGAATAAAGATTGGGCCGTGCCCAATTTTTGGATATTTGTAGGAGTGCTCGCGATGTCGTCATCATCTTCGTCTTCATGCATGATGTTGTAGTATCGAAGGCTGCCATTTGCATCGCAATGTGCTGTTGCCGACGGAACGGGCAAAAGAGTAGTAATTTGGATACAGCCAATGCCAATTGCCAATTTGGATGGTGTAATGTTGATCTTCGTCTGGATACAATATTCCATGGGTTGTATTTGTAGCACTTAATGCAGACGAATAGTACTACTGCGACTTTGTATGTTGGTCTGACGTTGAAGTTGTAGACTGGTGGTTTGCAGGAACTGGTTTCGGATGAGAGCTTTTTGCCTTCTTCAATGGAGTTTGTTGTTTCACGGCGATACTGTTGCCTGTTGGTATTCGTAGCCAAGAATGTTTGCTCGGAAAGGATATTAAGGTATAGGGAAGATATAGGGAAGAGTCGGATTGTGGAATAGGAATAGGGTATAATATGATATATATATAAATGTATCATTCCTGACTAGTGGGAATTCTAAAATATATACTAATGTATTGAGATATATATAGGAACTTAAATGAGCTGATTCTAATATAATATATATTTTATCTAATGTGATGGAGGCTACTGGATTTCTGTTTGATCTTGATGATTGTATAACCGAAAAGTCGATATGATTTATGGATGAATTACACTTGATTTTGCAAATAGCACGCTTGTAATGATATCGTCAACTTTTTTTTTTTCATGAATTTATAGCTTCAGTAATCTGGATGGAGACAATAGACATTTACTCAGAGATAGTTAAGTTAAATAAAAGTTTAATTGTAGAATTAAAAATGAATTAATATTTACAAGGTTGTCGTTGATGACATATTCATTATAATAAATATTTTGTAGCTTCATTAAAATTTGCTATCGTGGATGAAACCTGGATACCTGGGATTGTATCTGGGATACTAATGAGCCATTTTGAAACTGAGCTATCGGTATAATAATGAAGTTCATAGAGCTTAGAATATCTAAGTGAATCTTAACATAAGAGTTAGTAGTGATTACGCTAGGTATAATTAAAAATACGAATTACGAAATAGTATGTGATTGATAATTATGTACAAGCCTTTCGATACAGTCACGGAGAAGTAACGATGGTTCTAAGTTTCTATATACGATTAGTTTACACGAATATTCAGATATAAGGATTTCCCCAAATAATATTTCCTAAGATAAACTGAGTATTCCGATGAACAACAGTGGTGGAATACCTAGAATGGATGAATTATTGTAATTAATAACTAAGTTTTAAGCTTATTGTTATATTAAAGAGAAGTAAACTAAGGATGTATTAGCATAGAAAAATGTACAATAGATGGTGCCCATTAGAGACGGAATAATAAAACAAAAATGCAACAGGTGCATAGACAAAAGCTATTGTTTGCAGGCCGAGTTCTTTCGGCACAATCATCATAAAACTAAAATGCACATCTGGTGGGTATTTTGACCGTTTCTTAAAACTTGAAAACTATTCATGATATTTCTATAGAACAATGCATCTACAAAGTCATTAAAGATTATACTATTTCCTAAAACACGTTCTAAAATCATGACATCTGGCAAGCATTCTTCCGACAAAATTGTTTTACAATGTTATTCTAAGATTTAAGTTTCTTATCTTGTATTTAGTCGGTATATTAGAAATGTACCCCTCACATAATTACCTAATTGTTATTTTACGATCCTACAAAAAGTATAGGCTTTCTACAAAAGTAGTAAAAGGTTCTTATATTATACTATCTTGGAAATAATAAAATTATGAATAGCCTATTATCTAACCTACCTAATTAACCCTGATAGATTTCTCTTTAGTCGCTTCTTACGACACCCACTAGGAGAAATGGGGAGGTACAATTCTATCCCGGTACCACACGGAAATACACAATTAAATATTGCTTGACTTTACCGGTCTCAGGCGATTTGCGTGGACTAATTGATTTTTTCCTGATTTTCGAATGATGTAATTTTCATTGAATCCTACTCGGATGATTTCGTAGGGACCATCCCATTTAGGGTCCAAGTTATTCGGGGTAGGATTTCTCAACATCACTTTATCACCTGTAGAAAAGTTTGCGAAATTTTTGATCTGAGCATCATACCTATCTTTAGCTTTTTCTTTCATAGATTCTAAGTTGCGACGAGCTATATCACGTGAGACTTTAAGACGTTCGTTTAAGTCACGCAAATAATCGTGTGTAGTATAGTCGTTGTTTTCTTTGAACGAATATAATGAACGGGGTTTATAGCCGAAGAGTAGTTCGTGAGGTGTAAATGCCGTAGATTGATTTACTGATGTATTGTGGCACATAACAGCAAATGGTACGATTTGATCCCAGTTCGATTGATTCCTCTTATGGTACATTCGAATGTGATCACGAAGCGTGGCATGAAACCTTTCGAGAGCGCCATTTGTTTGAGGATGATAAGCAGTACTTACAGTGTGACTAGAGCCTAATAGTTTTATGAGTTGTTTAATTACAATATTTACAAATTCTGTGCCTTGATCAGATTGGAAACGTTTAGGAATACCGTAATGTTGACAAAAAGTCACCAAAGCTTTAGCTACCGTAGTTGCTTGTTTGTCTTGTATTGGGTAAGCTTGAACGAATCGAGTTAAGTCATCTTGTAATGTTAATATGTATTTATTTGATTCGCTAGTTATGTCGGAATATGAAACTAAGTCAATTGTCACCCGTTCAAATGGTTCACTGGAAAAAGATGTAATAACCATGGGTGCTTTGTAGGTTTTTCTTTGAATTTTATTACGTTGACAGATTTGGCAAGTTTCTATGTAATCTTTTATAGTGTCAGACATTCCTTCCCAGAAATATTCACATCTGATTTTGCGAATCGTCTCTACAACACCTCGGTGGCCGGATAATGGATCATTGTGAAAAGTTCTAAGAATTTTAGGAATCTCGTCTGAAGTTGGTTTTTTAACTCTATTTTGACATATGGTGATTTTACAATCATAAGTATCGGCAAGATAAGCCGTGATATGTAGTTGTTCGTTACCTTTGAGTTTAGAAGTGGGGTCATTTTTCAGATCGGGAATGTAAAGTGATTTTAAGTCGTGATTTTGTAAACAACTTAGGAGTGTTTTAAAATAACTCTCATGATTCCAAGGGTCAAAGTGTGTGGGTCTCGAGTATCCAAATATTATGTTTTGGTTTTTGTCTGAAATCAATGAATCAGAGTCATAGAGTGTCTTCTGTTTCTCTAAAAATGGTTCCACTTGAGTACAAATGGATATAGCTTCGTTGAAAAGGTCGTTTTTGTCCGAGAGTTCGCAAGAAATAGGGATAAAAATATTTTTATGTCTTTCATCAAGTAGGCGATCTGGAGAAGTTAGGAGATTTTGGGTGTCAAAGCTGTAATTTGAAGAATTCTCAGAAAAATGTTGATAATTGATTTGCAGGTAATCTTCAGGAGTGTTCGTACATAATAATGTATTGGTGTTGAGTATTGGAGGTCGTGATAGTGCGTCGGCGTTCGTATTATTTTTACCTGCTTTATAAATAACTTCATACTCATATTCTTCAAGTTTCAAGCGCCAACGAAGTAAACGACTCCCAGGATCTTTGATAGAAAAGAGCCATGTAAGGGGCTTATGATCGGTAACTATTTTGAACTTACGCCCGTATAAATAAGGTCTAAAATGCTTTGTGGCCCAGACAATTGCTAACAATTCCCGTTCTATTGTGGAATAATTACATTCGGCTTTGTTAAGAGTACGAGATGCATATGCTATAGGCAAATCTTTACTTATTTCACCTTGAGATAACACGGCGCCTATAGCATGTATCGAAGCATCTGTGGTTAAAATAAATTCCTTAGTAAAATCGGGGTATTGTAATATGGGAGGATTTATGAGTAAATTTTTACAATCGTCGAAAGCTTGTTGTTGAGTTTCACCCCAAACGAAAGGGATATCCTTTTTTAAAAGACTGGTTAGTGGTTTCGTGATTTTGCTAAAATTGGAAATGAAGCGACGGTAGTAGCCGGTGAGACCTAAAAATGCTTTTATGTCTTTACATGACTTAGGTACAGGGAAGTCTTTAACAGCTTTTACTTTGTCAGGGTTAGGTTTGACACCATCGTTTGAAATAATGTGACCGAGATAAGCAACTTCTCGCCTAAGAAATTCGCATTTATCAGGCTGGATTTTTAATTCATATTTACGTAGTCGGGAGAAAACTTCTCGAAGTTTATCTTCGTGTTCCTGGAGGCTGGAGGCAAATACAACTATATCATCAAGATATACGAAGCATCGTTCTCCTTGTAGACTACATAAAACAGAGTCCATGACCCGTTGAAAGGTCGCTGGTGCATTTTTTAGGCCAAAAGGCATTCTTTTATATTCATAATGACCGTAGGGAGTATTGAATGCAGTTTTAGGGATATCTTTGGGTTCTACCTCAAGTTGGTGGAAGCCAGATGCTAGATCTAGAGTGGTGAAATATTGAGAATGACCTAATTTATCTAGTATGTCGGTAATGTTCGGTAGAGGGTAACTATCTCCGATAGTGACTTCATTCAATTTACGATAGTCAATAACAAGACGCCATTTTTGTTTCCCTGATGCATCAAGTTTCTTTGGAACGACCCAAATAGGGCTACTCCATGGTGATGAACTAGGTCTTATTATGTCTTGATCTAATAGGTTTTGAATTTGTGTCTTGACTTCGCCTTCATGAACTTGTGGAAATCGATATGTTTTAGTATGAATTGAGATGTCAGTTGTTGTTGGAATTCGATGTTTAGTGTGGTTACTAAAAGTCAACGAGTCACCCTCGATAAAAAATATATCTGAGAACTCGGTAACTATCTTATCTAATGATATTGACTCTTCATTATTCAAATGTTCGCGTCTAATTACTGACAATACTTTCTTTTGTCTATCTGTTTCCGATGTATGATTTACATTATTTATCTGATGTGAGTTTAAATCTAAGGTTTCTTTACCGATTTCGTAAGGAGATACTTTGATATTTGGAATATTAATTACATAGTCATTTTTATTCGTATTTACACAAGTGATAACAAAGGAGTTGTTTTGCACGTTAACTAAAGCGTGGGGAATAACGACGCCGTCTTCCAACATTTGTTTTTCAACAATGGCTGTACCGGTTTGAACACTATTTGTTGTGCAGGTAATAACTGTTTCGGAACGACCACTAATAAAAAGTTTATGAGGGTCAATATTAGGTTTAGGGCTTTCGTTCATAAAATGAAGTTTGTACGTTCTGTCACGTATTCTCATAGTTTTAGATTGAACATAGATGTTACAATTGAATTTGTTCATAAAATCGTTACCTATTATGCCATCTGCCTTGATATTGAGGTTTGCTACATGAAATTTGAATTTTGGCAAGTTATCAAGGGATATTTCAGTTGTGCCTGAAGTTAGAGTGGGCGATTGAGTACTAGAAATTCCTACAATGGATGCGATGTCAGATTTATTTACATTAGATGTGCCTATTTTATCATTTTTTATTACTGATATTCCTGCTCCGGTATCGATTAGAAGAGTAACTGGACTGCCTTCGACGTAAAAATTACAATGTAATAGATTTTCAGGAGGTACATCGTTTACTGGTGAAATGGTAAAAGATTGTATTTTAGGTTTAGATTTATTGGATTTCAGTTTAGATTTGGAGTTAGATTTGGTCTTTGATTTTGTACATGATTTAGTAGGGTTATAGGATTTAGTGGATTTGTGAGACTTTAAGGAATTAGTAGATTTAGAAGATTCAGTGGAGTCATTATATTTACAAGATTCTTTAGAGTTAGTAAGTTTGATACATTCGATGGAACTAAGGGTTTGGGGCTGGTTACCCTGTCCGTAAGGAGTTTGTTCATCCGTTTGTATAGAAACATCTTTATATTGTTTCTGACATGTTTGGGTAGATGCGCTTTTGTTTAATAGAGATTTAGTGTTTTGTCCCCGATGGACTGGATTAAGCGGATTTTGTCTTTGGTTATTAAGACCTAACTCATATGCTTTTACATTTGAAAATGAGTTATGTCTTCGATTGATGTTTCCGTTTGTGGGCAAGATGTTGGAGCGATTTCCAGCGAGTTGCCCATCTCGTTGGTCGCCCAGTAGTTTAAATTATTAATGGGGGCTGAAGAGGCGGGACGAGCGTGTTGATTTTGAATGTTCTTAAGGTTATTATTATAAGCGCGTTTTCGACATTCGGATATTACATGACCAATTTTTTTACAGTAGTTGCATATTTTTGTATCTTGATGATTAGCATTATTTCGGTTGTTGATTATCGGTAGTATCGGACGAGGTTGATATGACACAGGTGGTTTTTGTAAATTAACATAACTTTGATTTGGTCTACTATTAATACTATTAGGTCGCGGCATTGTAAGTCTAAATAATGATTGTCGAGCATTATTCATGGCTCGAATCTTATCTTCCTGAAGGGCAAAGCGTCCTGCTTCTGAAAGGTTTGTGAAACCTTTTGTTCTCAGCATTATACCGATATCGGAACTAAGCCCATTTACAAAAACGCTCATTGAAGTCTCCTCAGTACTAGCTAAACGTCCAATAAGAGTATCGTTAGTTATTTCTGCGTTAATTTTTTCAATTATTTTGCTTCTGCATAAGTCTACACGGTGAAAATATTCTGTCACCGTTTCATGCGGCTTTTGGAACATAGATTGTAATTCTAAGTTAAGATGAGAAATAGTTTTAACATTTGAAAATCTGTCTATGAGGAATTGTCTAAGTTCATTCCAGGATGTATATTGTTTGGCGTGGACGTCGGATGCGCCTGCACCGGTTATATTGTTTAAAGCGTACACTAATAAAACTGGTTTCTGATCAGCAGATCCTAATTTGAAGGCTGAGTCGCAAGATCGGAAAAACCTATAAACTTGATCGGCTACATGAGTATCAAATGTGGGGATAAGTTTTAAAAGGGTTGTCATATCCAACGACATGATTTTTAGATTTGATTTTTGAGCAAAAACGAACGATGTATCTTGGTGTGACTCTGTTGAGTCTGATGGTTCGTTTTTGAATGTACAATTACTATTTTCGGACATGAAGGAATTACAAATATATATATAATAATATGGACATGGAGTAATTTATAATAATACAAAATAGTACATAAGATTTAGAAATAGATATATAAAATGTATTGTATGGGATAGGAAAGGAGTTAGAGCAAACAAGTCTTAGCCACTCACCACAGTAACAGCAATGTTATCAGCATAGTCCGGCGAAGCGATCGAAAGCCTGCAGCTACCGCACGTCTTCTTGTAGGCGATGTTGTCCACGAAGAATCGCACGTTTGCTTCGTCTTTTCGCGTCGCGTTTCACGCTGAAGTATCCTACCGACTGCGCCAGTTGTTACGCAATGAAGGACAGTTTCTTGTTTTATAATAATCTTTTAATAATAAATAACAAAATGAACTTATGATTATGTACTATGTTAATGTTACAGAGATTGAGAACGAGAACGATGTCTCTAGATCGTGGTCGGGAACGAAGTGAGTCGAGTAGGAAGGGATCGAGCGGTTAGAAAGGATGTTTGGGGAAGGGATATGTTAGTGTGAAAGAGATGGAAGATGTTAAACAGAGATAGGAACAATAAAATAGACGTATGACTAATACAAACAAATAAGGCTAGTGCTAATATATAACACTAGACGTGACCGTGAATTAGACGAGAGACAGTTGATTGATTCCTAATAATAATATGAACAAGTCAGTCAATATATTTCAAAAAGGAAGATTAAACCTACAAGGATCATCATCGCAATATCGTGGGTTCGATTCCCACAGGACACAAATATTTATGACATGCACATAAGTTTTTGTGTTTTTTGTTTTTTTCTTATGTGTTGTAAGTATGTATTTACAAAAAAAAAGCATTTAAGTATTATATCCATTGTCTAGTACCCATAGTACAAGCTCTGCTTAGTTTGGGACTAGATGGTGCCGTGTAAATATGTCCCAAAGATATTTATTTATTTTTTTATCCTTTAGGGGGTTGTCTTCTTCTTATCGTGTGGTTCAAATATGTTTGGAATAAAAAGTGGCCACTTCAATGGCGTTTTCAGTGGCGGCGAATAGATCATTCATAGGGGGTTGTCAACCCCAGTAATTGAAAAAGGTGTTAGTTTTTAATAATAGCAATTCGTTAATCATTACTGCCAGCAGAAAATTTTGAGAAATCCACGCTAAAAAATTGAAAATATTAAAAAGCCTTACATAATCTCATGTCTATTGAAGGGCGACGGGTAGCGGACATATATTTTACCAAACAGGTCGCGCTATGGAAAATGTTGAAAAGCACTGCTATACAGAATATACAACGCCACTTTTTGCTAACGAAATTTGAGAAACTAGCTTTTCTGACAGATTGATTGGGGTAATTTTTATCCCATGTCAGAGTTTAATTAAAAAATAATTTGAAACTCAATTTAGTTATTATGGTTAAATTCAGTACAATTCGTGAATAGGTCTTATGGGTCCAGGAAGTTCAGCCCGATTAGTTTTCGCGCATCAGATAGACCCTGCACAACATTCTTCACTTTCTCCGCTACCTACTGGGGAACATACAGTCATTCTAAAACATGTAATTTAATGATTAAAAAAACTACCGCAATCGATCTCCTAGTGATTCTCAACGAACTAGTTTCTCAAATCGCACAAACGAAAAGTAACGTTGTATATGTACAGTATCGCATTCTTCCTATAGGTACAATGATCGGCTCACATCCAGGATTCAAACTTGTTGAGCTCATTTTACTCACTCGTAAAACACCCCGGTCTGGTGGAAACCAGATCATAGAGTAATAAATTAACGGAATGTTCATCTTCACACACATTTTTAACGAATTCTGGGTTAATCCTATTTATGAATTTCTGAATGCTATCGGGGAATCTCAGATCAATAAAAAAGTATTGATCTGAGCAGTGAACGCTGCATTTGCTACTAAAGAATCTCTCATGCAATGCTCAATACTTGTCATCTCTAAATCACTCTAAAGTTGACTAGGAGAGAATGCCTAAGGTATTAAGTCCGCGTATGTACTATTGTTGCATAAAGTTTAAATAAATAAAGAACTGCCAACGTTCTCGATTTTCTGAGTATTCCCGTATGACAACTGTCTCCAGCACATAAATAGATAGAATGCTAAAGTGGGTAGAGCGCGCGTGCCAACACTCTGCACCATAGTGCAGGGCATTTCAAAGCCTGTAAATATTATAACAAAAATCCGCAAAAATGCTTTATTATGCTGTTTCTAACTGCAGAAACAAAAACTGTAAAGTAAATTTGATTAAAGTTAATTTTTAAAAATTACACATAACAACATAACATCATGCCTGTATTTCCCCGAAGGGGTAGGCATAGGTGTAATGGTACACCCACATTTCGCCAGTTATGTTATAGTCCCATGTAATTGGGGGCGAGCCTATTATTGACCGGGCACAAATCCAGACTCCAGGCTGCTACTGAGAATTTCCTAATGAAAAAACCCAATAACACTTTGCCCGACCCGGGAATCGAACCCAGGACCCCACGCTCAGCAGTCGCTCTTGCAACCACTAGACCAACGAGGCAGTCAGTTTAAAAATTAGTGACGTCAATATGTAAGGCGTAGTTTGTTCGAAAGTTGCCACGCATGAATCGCAAGTAAAATTGTGATTACAACCATTCTATCCTCTATCCATTTCTGTGGTCTCCAGTCTCAGTGATCGAGTCAGCTGATGAAATCGTTCTTCTTATTTCCTTGACATAAGGATTAATTGGACCTGATATAGCCGAGGACGCGTTAAAGCTCCAATTGCATACTACTCTGTGGCCTTGTTCGAAAGGTATGCTTACATCTGATCGGTGTACGATCCTGTTTGTAACAATCACTGACGTCCTGTCCACACACCTGCATACTACTATGGAGTAGATATATTATAGAACCTTCACACTATGATGGGTCCTTGACCTCTCTTAATGCACTGAAGGTAAGGTGTTGTATAGACTGTAACGAGGCATGTTATTGAGTATTTTTTGCGCCTTCTAAATGAATTACAACTTGTGTTTTGTTTTTCTTAAACTATTTTGCAACGTAAGTGCACTTGAAGGCTTGCAGCTTAAGTAGGTAATATGTTTTTGACTTACCTATACCTAGAATTACTTATAATTTTATTTTATATTTATTTACTGGGCTGGATACATCTGATGTATGCCTAACGACCAATGGGCCAAACTTACTACCCAATGGGTCCCTATACACGGCAAACGTTAACGCGGCAGCCTAGACGAAGATGGCGGGATGAACTGAACTCGTTCCAAAAAGACTGGTCCCTAACAGCCATAGAGAGAAGTTTAAGAAGAGGGAGGCCTTTGCCCTGCAGTGGGACAGTATAGGCTCTTTATACATAATAATAATATTAAAGTAAATATCTTTTGAGATTATAGAACTTATTTGCCGTAAATTTCTCAGACGCGTTGTTGCTATTGCTATGTTTAGACCCCGTCCCACCGCAGACTGCAGACTTTAAATCATCTGATATAGATTCCTAATCAGTACGACGACATACAGGATTGCGCACACCGGGAGACTCGATTTCCTATATAAAAGTTATATCGCCCAACCATCGGGTGACAGTTTAGTCGGTTCTCTACGGGGGCTCTAACCTCCTCCCCCCGCCGCAGACACCTGACGTTTAATCGGCCTACAGTTAAGTCAGGTTCTTAATCAATACGAGGACATACGGGAGTGCGCACACCGGAAGACTCTATTTCCATTGTATAAGTTACATCACCCAACTATGTGGCGACAGTTCAGTCCGTACTCTGCGGGGGCTCTAATCCCTCGCCCCACCGCAGACTCCTGACGTTTAATCGGCCTATAGATAATTCGGGTCCTTAATCAGTACGAGGACATACACGCACCGACAGACCATTTCCCATACAAAAATGATATCATCTAACTATCGCAACAGTGTGGTCTGTAGTCTGCGGGCGCTCTAATACAAACTGATGAAAAGACGCAATGATCGCTTAAGTTTCATTTTCTCAATAAAATAAATACTCCTACAAAATACTTCACATGATTCATAAAAAACACACACAACAATACTCAATTAGGTACCTACTCAATTTAATAAATGTAGACCGGTGCTGTAACAACAAAACTCTGTGTCAATTCTAACAAACGCTAAGTAATCAATTAAAATTCTAGATCAAGCGTGTCACATAACTATCGTAATTGATCGATAATATCTAATCCAATCAATTAAGCTATAAATTGATATACTTGATTATTATTATAATAAAGTAATCAAAATCGTACTATTACTATTAAGAGACAATAAAAAAGTCGTATTTTGTCAACTCATATGAAAAGTGATTACTTTTTAATTTTATAGTAGCAATATTTTTATTCTTTATGTATGTCGCAAATCAATGAGTGTAATAAAACAATAAATATAAACTCGATTCATACAAAAACACGTTAATAATGATGTTTATTAAAGAAAGTTTTCTTAATGAAGAGCTTATTTGCAAGTAATTAAGAATTCTTGAACGTCGTGGGTCTAATAAATTAATAGTGAAATTACATCTTTAATACGAGTTTAATTTGGATCAAATATAATTTTAAATGTAAATCTTTTCCACCTTACTGTGTTTGATCTTAAACGCTTAATTATTTACTTGAACAAATTCACTTTGATCAAAAACTAATTTTAAGTCAACCGTAGCGTCCGTAGCCAAATTAGTTTCTTAGTTTTTAGGGTTCCGAAGTCCTACGAGGAACCCTTATAGTTTCGTCATGTCCGTCCGTCTGTCCGTCTGTCCGTCTGTCCGTCTGTCCTAATCCTTTACAGCTTAATAACTTCTACAGTTATAAACATAAGTAAATTAAATTTTGTTAAAAAATAGTCTGCATATAGATCTCAATTTTAAAAGAATAAAAAAATAGTTTTTACGTTCTTTAGGGGTGGCGCCCATACATGTGAAATGGGGAAAAAAAAATTTTTTTTGCTGCACCCCCTCGTGTGGGGTATCATTGGATAGGTCTACTAAAATGAAGGTAATGTTTCATACATCACTTTTTTATCAGGTGTACCATCTGCGAAATATAGCCCGCCAAAGTGGCTTGCAATGCTCCTTTAGTTACTACCTATTTTAAAAAATCACAAAAAGTAACTTTGTGTCTTATTTTTATGACACACTTCTTTAATTTAGCTTCTTAAATTCAGCGCTAGGTGGCGCTGTTTGCAAAAACTAAAATAGCAATGATTAATATTCGATTTGATTCGTTTGTAATTAGGAACCCTATAATACTGAGCATGGCCCGACATGCTCTTGGCCGGTTTTTAACTATTCCGTGGTAGACAACGTCGCTAAATAGTAGTAATATACGTCATTGGTATGTCTGAGAGTAATACAAATAGACCATTTTCTCGCTCACACTCACTCAATTTTTTATTTTTTGTCACTTTAGTTCTAACTATAGCCATCTGAACAGTAAAGTTGGTAGCAGTGTACTAAAATCATGTGAATTTCCTTCTTTATTTATAACTGTTTTTTTTTTCAATAAGTATATGCCATGTCAGTCTTCCTTTTCTTTAACGCTTACTTAGATAAAATGAAGTATTCCCATTTGAGCACCTATTTTTAGGGCACCAATGCTTAGAGCACCGATGCTATTCCCTTTTCAGCACCAATCTGTATTTTTGCTTGGTGCTCTATTGGGAACAAAATAAATAATTCGACTTTATTCCCCTTTGAGCACCTACGGTACGGTAGCTTCTAGTGATGTGGTGTATTGTAAAAATTATCGAAAAAAATCACAATATTATTATTTTTAGTAAAAAAAAATATAATATTATTTATTTATTTTTTGCGATTATGGCATATCCCCCCCTTAATTGGGGGAGGTCTATGTCCAGTAGTGGACGTCTTTTGGCTGCAATGATGATTATTTTTAGTAAATCATGTACCAGGCCCCTCAGAAAGTATTGCGAAAAAAAGTTTTTATATATGGGAGACTGGCCAGTTATAATGTTTTTCGAAAATATGATTATTTATAAGTAAAAATAAGTAAGTTCCAATTTCAAAATTTCCCTCCACATTTTTTGCGAGTTAATTCAAAGTATTGTGTCTCACTGAAATATGGATCTGCGCCGGGAACATTTTAGAGCTATGATTTTATACGATTTCAAGTGTCGCCTGAAACCGGATGAATCGTACGATAGACTTCAAATGGCATTCATGGATGAAGGCCCTTCCAAGGCAACCGTGTATCGTTGGTATAATGAATTCAAGCGCGGTCGACCAACTTTGGGGGATGACGAAAGAAGCGGTCGCCCTTTGACGGCTGTTACCGAAGAAAACGTGCTAGCAGTGAAAAATTTAATCCAAGACAATAGGCGAATTACATATCAGGAGATTCAACACATATTGAAGATTGGATCGGGAAGCGTTCACGAGATTCTACACAGCCATCTTCGCGTGAGGAGGATAGTATCACGCTGGGTGCCGCACAACCTCACCGATGCTCAGAAGCAGGCCCGGGTGGAATGGTGCCGTGATATGCTTAACAAATTTGAAGCAGGCTCGTCTCGGCGTGTTTACGACATCGTTACAGGTGATGAGTCCTGGATTTATCAATACGACCCAGAAACCAAGCGCCAGTCGACTGTTTGGGTGTTTCAAAATGAGCCAACGCCTACCAAAGTGAAGCGATCTAGAAGCGGGGGTAAGATTTTGATCGCTAGCTTTTTTAATTTGACTGGCCACTAAGTATCAATTCCCTTACGAGATCAAAGAAGCATTAATGCCGAATGGTATACTACCAAATGTTTGCCAGAAGTTTTCTCTGTTATAAGCAACAAGCGACCAAACACAGGGCTCCGCGGGCTACTGCTCCACCACGACAATGCACCTGCGCACACCGCACTCAAAACGAGGGACTTCCTGGACAGCACGCCAGTCAAACTCCTGGGTCACCCTCCTTACAGCCCTGATCTAGCACCGTGTGACTTCTTTTTATTCCCAAAAATAAAAAATCAGCTCAAAGGGATACAATTTTCGTCGCCGGAAGATGCGCTGGCTGCGTTCGAGCAGGCTGTAAACGAGGTGTCTGCGGCGGACTGGAAAAAGTGTTTTGAAAACTGGTTTAGGCGCATGAATCTTTGTATAGAGGCTGGTGGAAAGTACTTTGAAAAGATTTGATAAAAATATATGTACGTATAGAACAATTTTTTTTAGTTTCGCAAAACTTTCTGAGTGTCCCACGTATTGTTATTATCACAAGTTTCCTCTAATAAAATGTTGTGTACACAAACCAATTTTAGGCAAAACTAACAAAGTAAATTACCTATTTTAGTATTAATAGGAAGAGCCTAGATAGATAGGTAGAATATTCTTTATTGTACACCATTAACATGATTAAACTTAGGACTAACATGTAAAATAAGGGTACATTGGCGGTCTTATCGCTAATAGCGATATCTTCCAGAAAACCTTTGGATGGACAAGGAAGACGTGAAAAATAGATGGGGGCAGTATGTGGTGCACTTTTATTGCTTCTGTTTTTCCTAGTTATACAACGTGTATCAGAAATTCGTGGTCATATTTAAAGAGCTTATTCAGGGGATGCTATCGAACAACTTTTACTATGGGACAAACCCTGAAATCGCGAAAAAAAATCAGCTGATCCTAACATTTTGTCGAGAGACATCGATGATTTAGTAGGGAACAGCTGATATTTTTTTCGCGATTTCAGGGTTGGTCCCATAGTAAGAATGAGCTCTTAAAATATGACCACGCATTTCTGATACACTTTGTATAGTTTAAATGTAACCCCAATGATGTACACTTATAATAATAATAAAAGCCTTTATTTCGGACATTTACAAAATTTCGCTTAATCTATTATACTGCTTAAACCAATAATTTCAAGTCCGTTCGTCCAGTGACGAAGGCCTCCTCTAACTCCCTCCATTTTTTCCTGTCCTGTGCCGTCCTAGTCCAAATTCTTCCCGCCACCCTTATGATTTCATCCTCCCATCTTCTAAATTGTCGTCCCCGCTTCCTTTTTCTGTCTCTTGGGTACCACGACATCAAGGTCTTACTCCATTTATCGTGTCCTCTTACCGTATGTCCTGCCCATTTCCATTTTAGTTTCTTAATTTTTATCGTGACGTCTTTTATTTTAGTTATTTTTCTTATCTCTGTGTTCCTGATTCTGTCACTTTTCCTTTTCCCCAGTATACTCCTTTCCATAGCATGCTGACAAGTTTCTAATTTTGCAGCATGTACTTTAGTAAGAGCCCACGTTTGGCAACCATATGTGATGTACACTTACCCCTTTACTAATAAACGTTGTATAGCGGTTGTATAGTTACACAATGCTTTGTCTTCTTCTTTCAAATGTCAAATTACTGATGACAGAAAGTGAGATATCGTTGTGTAACTATTCAACCCTATACAACGTTTATTAGTAAGGCCGTTAGTAAGTATGCAATAAATCTTTGAATTTTGAATCTACATCATCAGCTTGGGTGCCAACGATTTTAATTAATAACCGCTGAAAGTGCGACATTTGTCATACTTCATGTTACTCGGGTGGGATATCCCTGAGACCGGTATAGTCGGCGCAGGTTACGGCCCTTTCAACTTACGAAAAAATTGAAGGAAAAAAAGTGCACCACATACTCCCCCCTATATATTTTTCACGTCTTCCTTGTCCATCCAAAGGTTGTCTGAAAGATATCGCTATTAGCGTTTAGACCGCCAATGTACCCTTATTTTACATGTTAGTCCTAAGTTTAATTATGTTAATGGTGTACAATAAAGAATATTCTATCTATCTATCTACGCTCTTCCTATTAATATGAAAATAGGTAATTTATTTTGTTAGTTTTGCCTAAAATAGGTTTGTGTACACAACATTTTATTAGAGGAAACTTGTGATAATAACAATACATGATTTACTAAAAATAATAATATTGTGATTTTTTTCGATAATTTTTACAATACACTGCATCACTAGAAGCTACCGTACCGTAGGTGCTCAAAGGGGAATAAAGTCGAATTATTTATTTTGTTCCCAATAGAGCACCAAGCAAAAATACAGATTGGTGCTGAAAAGGGAATAGCATCGGTGCTCTAAGCATTGGTGCCCTAAAAATAGGTGCTCAAATGGGAATACTTCGATAAAATGTCAATTAAGTTTTTTATTCGTAAAACACCTCTCTTAAACTCGAACGCCTAATCCTATAAGATGACAGATAGCCCCATGACCCATCCTCTAACCTATGGAATGTTAATGGTGCATTTATCAAAGCCTTAATACGGACCCAGTAACCAATATATTTTGATACACAACGATATAGAGAACTAAATATTAATGTACTGGATTTGAAACAGTGTTGGCAATTGCCTTTGCATCCAGCGCCGCCATGGGAGGGCAAGATATAAATGGCGGGCCCCTAAACCATTACAGATCACAGTCTAAAGGAATTAATTTCAATTTATGAGTTTATTTGGGAACATTAATATTTTGTAAATCACTCTCTGCTTTAACAATTTTATACTTAACTTAAGAATTTATTGTGGTGTCGGCCAGTTGATGGTACACTTACATTTCAAGATCGTAACGACTTGATACATGACGTTCAATTACTCTTGCTCTTTTATATTCTTCCGTCTTCCAGTAAAAATAATACATAAATATGAGAAGCTGGTGAACGTGCATGAGACACAGCAATATGCTGCTGGTGGCCGTTTTGCGCGGATGTGACGCATATCTTACCACACTTCTTGGCTCTGTAGATAGATAGATAGAATATACTTTATTGTACACCATGAAAATAGTAGTAAACAGGAACAACGTACAAATTATGGGTACATGGGCGGTCTTATCGCTAAAAGCGATATCTTCCAGACAACCTTTGGATGGACAAAGAAGACGTAAGATCTAGATAATGGGGGCAGTCCGTGGCGTACTACTAAACTAAAATAAATAAATAGCACAAAATATATTACACATATAGGTATCATAAATATATATAATATATATATAAATAATCTTACAATTTAGAATAGAGATTGGATACATAGGCAATGTCTTAATAAATTACAATTTATTTGGAAAGGTAGTATTCTTTAACTAATTTTTTTAATAAAAACAGTGACTGAGCTCGCCGTATAGACACAGGTAACTCATTCCACAGACGCACAGCCTAAACAGTAAAAGATTTATCATAAAATTTTGTAGAATGCATTGGCATCAGAAGCCCCAAGTTTTCCGATGATCTTAAGTATCGTGTATGTGTGTCATGAAGGAACTTGAAACGTTCTTTGAGATAAAGGGGGGTCTTGGGATTAAACAGAATACTGTAGAGAAGTGATAAAATATGGGTATTCCGGCGAAGACGTATAGGGAGCCACTTGAGCTTAGTGCGGAATTCGGAGACATGATCATATTTGCGTAAGCCAAATATAAATCTGATACAAACATTTTGAAGTCGCTCAAGCTTATTTAGTTGTGCCTCAGTAAGATCTAAATAGCTGGCATCGGCATAGTCAAGAATAGGGAGAAGGAGGGATTGAGCAAGCGCCGTTTTGGTAGCAGTAGGGAGAAAATTGCGTAGTCGTCTCAAGGACCACGCTGACCTGTATTTATTTCTTTCTTTTTTTCAAAACGATCTAATAACACTTTACGTGCCCATGAATCTAATTCTGCTGTAAATATGTATTTAATTTAACTGATTTTCAATCAAAATAGCCTAATGCGTGCCGGACACACTCCACTTCGCGAGTAAGTCCCACCACTGAAGTGTTTTCAAATATTTATATACGAGGCAAGGAGTGTACTGACTTACTCGACTGCAGGCTTGGTTACACAGTGCGAGCTGCTATCCTGAAAGTAGACAGCTACTGTCATCGCTATCTCACCCCAGACGCTTGCCTCGCCTCGGCCTATCACACTATAGTAAGTAGCTGCTATGAAAATGGCAAGTTGCTCCTGCTAGACAGGCCTTGTAACGTGGTGGGGAAATGGGAGTGGTGAGTGAAATGAAAACAAAACCACAAAAAAAAAAAACTAGATACTCGGATGCGAGCTACTACCAACTCGTTCATGACAGTAACTCGTATAATGCGTTCACACGTTGCGGATAGCTGCTCTGAAGTAACCCGCACACTAGCTCGACTACGTAAGGCCTTGACTTGCGAAATGGCGCCGTGTCCGCAGCGCCTAAAATTGCTAAAATCAAGTCAGATGTTTGTAATTTCGATCAAAATGTTTAGAATGTAGTTTTGTTTCATCTCCTCCTGTAAAATGATCATTATCATTCATTATCTAGATCTTACGTCTTCTTTGTCCATCCAAAGGTTGTCTGGAAGATATCGCTTTTAGCGATAAGACCGCCCATGTACCCATAATTTATACGTCGTTCCTGTTTACTACTATTTTCATGGTGTACAATATATTCTGTCTATCTATCTAAAATGTAATCTTGTGTTTTAGATAGTTTTGTTAGTGCGCCAGCAGACAATACTTCGTTCATATAATAATCATAATCTCGAATGGTGGGGTAATTGTTTAATGCATTCGCATTGACATTAGCTTCCATTTTGAAATTACAACAATATTCATTGCATGGTACGTAGTTGTCGATAAGACGGATTGTCAAAACACACAGAGCAATGAACATTGAAATCCAAATTATTGCGATCGCGAGTGAGTTACACAATTCGGCAGCTGGTCTTATAATAATATTATTAGTTCCTGATTTTCTTACAACGGACATTTGAAACCCGCAACCTTTAAGAAAACTACATTTCCCTAGTTTGATATTATGCATAACATATATAGGTGGATTTTACTATCGCCCAACGACGATACAATTTTTACAAATAGATACTTTTTAAATTTTCTTAGACCGTAAACTTAACAACATTTCAAATTAAAAACATCGACCACAGTTAGTATCAATTCCATCGCTTATTAATTTATTTTCGAAGATGTTGAAATGTTGACCCTACAGCGGATTTATTGTTTACCGCATTTGTGTACCGCTTTAAAAGTCCATTCATCATAAAACTTCAACACATTTCATTTCTCAATAAACGTTTTCTATAAAGCTGTGTTTACATCGAGCTTGAAATGAAATATAACTCCGTTATGACACGATAAGTTCCGTAAGTTGAAAACGAGTATCACCATGTTATGACTGAAGCCCGGTAAGTGACGATTAAAGGTCATTACATGCTGTACCTCCGGACATGCACACGACTATCAGACATCGGCATTTGAGTGGTACAAGTCATAAGAGAAAGCAAGTTTGATAAGAACATTTTCGAATGAAAAAGGCGTTGAACGTTGTTGTTTTATTAAAGCGCAAATCACACACAAGGTGGGTGCGGGTCGGGTCGGTCAGTACGGCGGGTACATTAATCTGTTTTTATATGGACGCCATCACAAGATACGAAGGCGAGGGTCGGGCCCGCGGCGGGTGGAGCGCGGGGCCACACGTGTCTCCCGCCACTACAGACAGAGCGCGGGCCGCGCGGGTCGGGAGCCACGCGCGTCTCCCGCGCTCCACCCGCCGCGGACCCAACCTGTGCCCGACCCGCACTCGCTCTGTATGTTTGTGTGGTTTGCGGTTTAGTGATGCGTAATTGCTTTCATCGACCATGTCATGGGAAAGTATCATTCGAAGATTTGCGAGTAAATCAATGTGCGTTGATAATAATAAAAAGAGCTTATTACAATGCACCTCTGTCATCGGTTCAACAAGATTTAAAGCATCACTTTGAAGTTTGAACTAAATCATCTTCAACGAGAACGCTTCCAATAAATCGCGGATCGATATGAAAAAAAAACTCATTTGTAAAAGTAAGATAGGTACCAATTAAAGTAGTATATAAATCTTCACACCACTTTTCTAAAAAAGAACATATTAGAAAGATTATTAAACTTCAAACCAAAGTGTTAAACGAACGACTGACACTAACTAATTTCTAATCTCTTAAGCCGTTAGGAGCACATTGACAGCCTTACTACAATTTCTTCTGATAATCTTATAAAGTTATAATCTCACATGACTTGCGCCCAGTTCTACGTGGGAGTCTGAATGGGTAGCCATACTACTTATACCGTAACAATTAGTAACTATCGTTACTAAAGAAATCACCCCTTGATAAAATGCTGGTTACGAGCATTGGCTACTAAGGAAACTGTCAATTTAACAGATTCGGTCGGCGGTCTATCTGTGTATTTTTATCTTCTTGAAATAAAAAAATTGCCTGATTATATAAGTAGCCAATTCCAAAAAGATAAACAGTTCCCGAGGGATACGCGATTACATAATATCTTGTTGTGATAAACCGAATTACACGCGGGTAATGCCGCGGGCAAGTCCGTGTGGTACCGGACTTAAAGAATAGCACCACCCTTATCTCTTCTCATGGGTGTCGTAAAAGGCGACTAAGGGATTCACCAGAGGATGGGCAGCAGCGTTCTCTGAGTATTTAACCAACAAACTGCGATCGCCAACCCGCCTGCCAAGCGTGGCGATTATGGCATATCCCCCCCTTAATTGGGGGAGGCCTATGTCCAGTAGTGGACGTCTTTCGGCTGAAATGATGAATGCCGCGGGCGTAGGCTAGTAATTTTTTTTTTTTTTATGTATTTAGTGTATATTTAGGGATCATCAGATAATGACAGTTCCTACATTTTGACTTTATCTTCTACCTTTTTAAAACAATATCTACCTTGAATAAATCTTAATTATGGGGTTTTCCAACTTATCCAGGTGTAAATTAAACTGTAAAATAATATAAAAAGATAGTAAAACAAAGTTTAACCGGATTAAATCGCGTATATTATTTAAATTGGTTTCCCTGACGTTTCGAAAGCTTTGCTTTACTTTGTTTTATTATAATGTGTAGTGATCGCGAAAACCTACGAAGTTATTATAAAAAGATAGATCAATCTTTCTAACGCAGCTACGACATGCAAAGTTACTTTTCTTATTATTTTAAAACTATCACTATAATTCCTATAATATAACAAGTTATTTTTATGTACACCTACCTGTTGTGGCAATTTTTTTTTCTATCTTTCTTCCTTTTTTATTATAAAAAACATAGGCCAATACAGTCCACCATGACAATCCCCACTTCGAAACAGGGTTGCAACCAGAGCGATAATGGGCAGCGTTGAGTGATACGAGAAATGTGACCAACATTACCATGCATGCCGTGTTATTGTGTCATTTACCCAAACATGTACAACCCAATGTACTATGTAGGTATACCCATTTAATGGTATCATGCTGGTAAATTGCTGTAGGTATAAGAAATACCGTAAAATGCCGTAACTTTGCCAGCAAGCCCTATTTTGCCTAAGGCATTAACTTAATTTTTACACGCACTGACACTTTATAACTGAACCAAATGTTAGAGTTGTCATAGTTTTCAAAGCTACCCAAGTACGGAAATCATGGCTATTATAGTTTACTCAAAAAATAACTAGGCAAAATAGGGCTTGTGGGCCAAGTTAGGGCAGTTTACGGTAATGTATGATACTACTTAAAATAACCTCCTCCTTTTTTTGAAGTCGGTTAATGATTACTCATTTTGTTTGTAATTGTTTGTTAAATTGTCCTTCAATCACGCTGAAACGGCTCAACGGATTTGGATGAAATTTTGTACACAGATAGACCATAACTCGGATTAACATAGCCTGCTACTTTTTATCCCGATAAAATAAACAGTTCCCGAAGGATACGCGATAACACCTTTCTATCATAAACCGAAACCGCAGGAATAGACAAGATAAGTAAATAATACCTAATAGTGCGTACTTTACAAGTTTTAGTTAATAAAGAAGTGAACATAAAGTTTAAACTTTAAAAACGTTCAAAATGTAACATAACATAACATAAAATCACGCCTGTATTTCCCCGAAGGGGTAGGTAGAGCTGTAATAACATACCCACATTTCGCCAGTTATGTTATAGTCCCATGTGTTGTCGCTTCGGGACAGACATACCTGTTTAATTATAAAATGTATTATTCTAATGTGATATTTAATTACTAAATTGTAATATTTATTTAAAACGTACTTTGTTAGTCACCTAGTAAATAATGTTTGAATTGGTAAAAGTATACATGTTGACTATACTGGTGCCGCGCTGTCATTGGTCCGTTGCGAGCTTACGGGGCAATGGTGGGGCGACACTTTTACGATGATAATCGAGATTCGGGCAGTTCGTTTACGAATGGAGCGCAAGTAGCATCTCCTTGAGTTATAATAAAGCAGTGTACTCTTATATTTGAAATTGATAGATAAAGTAACAATTATGGTTTACGTGTGCATTTTGTTCTAAATAACGGCTAAGTATTCAGAGATTGGTATTCTACAGTTATCGATTGCTTGATTAAATAGATGTTGGTATTTATTCTGTGTTTATTTGTAGAAGTCTCTTACACATGTAATAGGGGGCGAGCCTAATGCCATTGACCGGGCACAAATTCAGACTCCGGGCTGCTACTGAGAATTTCCTAATGAAAAAATCCAATAACACTTTGCCCGACCCGGGAAACGAACCCAGGACCCCACGCTCAGCAGTCGCGCTTGCAACCGTTAGACCAACGAGGCAGTTCAAAATGTAGTTTACTACTAATTTCAAAGTTTTTAATCTCAATCTCCTGACAGTAAATGTTCCTAGATCCGATATGTACCTAGAATGCTCCGTGAGGCTACTTAAATTAAAAAAACATCCTAATTTTAATAGAGAAGATGGTTGGCAGCTACCATCTGTTTGGAACCCGGTACTAAAAATAATCAAGTCCCAAACAGCACGCAACACTGTACAAGATAATGATATTGTGAGTGATTACTGCGTGCATCGAAACGATTTTAATTAATAATATTGTACGGTAGATTAAATCGATGCCTGTTTTTTTATTTTTTATTTAATTTCTGTAAAGATGCATGTCATCTTAGTCTACCTGCGACCTCCAAATGCTGCAAAGCTTTCGAAACGTCAGGAAAACCAATTTAAACAATATACTCGATTTAATCCGGTTAAACTTTGTTTTATTATAATGAGTAGATGTTCCTGTTTGCCGTTTATTTGTGACACTTACGTCATTAATGTCACCAATAAACGGCAATCAAAATTATCTACTGTCAGGAGATTGAGATTTAAAACATTGAGATTAGTTAACTACATTTTATATAGTTCTAGTTATAAACAAAAAATATTATATTTTTTTTTTTATCATTTGTGATAATAGAGCTTGAGAGTGATCGTTAAAATAAGACTTAATTTAAACTATTACTAGCCGTGCAAATCCGTAATTGGCTTGACCTTTGCTAGTTGTTTTTATATAGCTGTTGGTTTTCCTAGTTATCAATAATTAACGTTTCTAATCACGAGAATTAGCCTTCTAATATCTTGTTAATTATTGTTAGCCATTTCTGGGCCAGCAGCGTGTGATTAATGTGCCACTATCAGTAAATTTTTTGTACCGTCTACACGAAGAAGAAGAAGATTGCCAGCCATTTATTTGCCAGAACTCACTGCTTTGAGCCTAGACATTACTATACACACCGGCACAATTAGCGGAACACAAAAAAAGCAGGATTTTAAAATCTTTTACTTGAGGAACTGGCCAGTTATGATATTTTTTTAATTTATTGTCAAATTTGAAAATAGAAAATTATATGATATACACTTTTTTCATTCATTTGTTTTATTTTCCCGAACAATACGTTTTGTCAACTTGTTCGAGTAATAACTACGTAATTGTCATTTTTTTGAAAAATTGCACTTAATGGTTTTTTATAAATTTGTTATTCTATAGGCAATTTTTTTTATTAAAAGCTCTTTATTATGCCTGACTTAACATCACTGGAAATCATTAGGGCTGATGAAATGAGAAGAAATGGCCATACCTACAGATCGATTGCCTCAAGGCTTCGTCGACCAGTATCAACGATTCATCGCAGCATCCAGCGGTACAGATCGTCTAATTCTCTTGTGAGGAGGAGGGGTCAAGGTAGAAAAAGATGTACATCGAGGCGAGATGACAGTTTTTTACAACTTGGAGTTCGTAGGAATACGCGATTAACGGCTGTACAAGCTCAAAATGAACTGGAAGACGTTCGAGGAGTACGAGTAAGTGAGCGTACAGTTCGCAGGAGATTTGAAGAAGTTGGTTTAGGGTCGTATATACCTGCCAAAGGCCCAAAACTTGAGAGACGTCACCGCGTAAACCGATTAAGCTATGCGCGAGAACATCGTCATTGGGATTTGAACGAATGGCAGCAGGTTCTCTTTACTGATGAGTGCAGAGTTCTTTTAAAACAGATCGATGGGAGACAGCGAATATGGAGACGCAAAGGAGAACGCCACATACAGTCTAATTTTGAACACACAGTGGCTTATGGTGGCGGCTCGATTATGGTTTGGGGAGGGATATGTTTGGGAGCTCGCACGGAGTTAGTGATAGTCACAGGAGGGACCATGACAGCAGATCGATACATCAGAGACATTTTAGAAGAACATGTTGTACCATTTGCCCCATTTATTGGTGACGCCTTTATTCTAATGCAAGATAATGCTCGTGCTCATAGTGCACAATCGGTACAGGCATATCTGAGCCACGTAGGTATACCGGTGATGCAGTGGCCAGCAAATTCCCCCGATATGAATCCGATAGAGCATGTCTGGGACTTGCTAAAAAGAAGGGTTAAATCCAGAATGCCACCCCCAAACAATCTGAATGAACTTGGAAACGCATTACTTGAGGAGTGGGAGCGGTTGCCTCAAGAAATCATCGATAACATAATCTGTAGCATGCCCAGACGAATGGAAACCGTAATCAGAGCAAGAGGGGGAAACACTCGTTATTAATTTTGCTTTAATTTTATTGTTAAATCATTTAATGCTTACTTTTTTTTATTTTTTGTGATGGTTCATAATCATCTAAAAATTTCACTTATTTCAAATTTCTTTATTTTTCAATAAAAAATAACGAAGACTTTTCAAAGTCGTTGTTAAAAGATGTTAATAAATTTGTTATTTTGTGTCTAATTACATTTTCGTCAAATATATGCGTTATTATCTCATAGTCTCACTTTTTTTTCTGTTCCGCTAATTGTGCCGGTGTGTATATATCTTCGTTATCTCTATGGATAACATCGCATACTCGTGTGCACTACATCTTGTCGAGTCGTAAATACAAATTTAAAATACAAGCAAATTCTTTTTTTTTTCATTATTCCAATAAATCTAAATACAGGCACTTTTGAAACGTCAGGCTATAGTTGCACGGTTCCAGAATGTGCGTCCTATGGTGAAGAACCGGCAAGAAACTCCATGGATATGTATACTCTTTTTAAAATAGTTAATTGTTTATTACATCAAATTTATTCAAGCATCAAGCATGAGTCATTATGTAATATTTATATCTAGGCATGCCAAATAACGCAGGTTATATTTAATCAAAAAATACCAACAAAGATGACAGCGTACGCTTCATTTACCTTTAGTAAATAACTTCACGTGTTTACTTTTACGTACATGGTTTTTTACTTATAACTACTTTTCTGAGGAAAATATGTGACAAACGACCGATTGTGGAAAGAGGCCGTTTATGGATTAAACACTTTGGTCATTTCCTTCTCGGAAATAATGAATTGATGCTTCAGATGCTATATCGCGAAGTCCAGTTGGTCCAAACTATGACTAACATTTAAAAAAAACTAATGTTTTTGGACCATTTAGTAAATAAGTTTCGAAATATAGCACTGTTCCTAAACCACCAATTTTATATCTGGTACCACCTGTATTCTACGCAAATAAATGATTCTTTCTATCTTTCTTTCTATATCAGTTTTCATGGGTGTCGTAAAAGGCGACTAAGGGATTCACCAGAGGATGGGCAGCAGCGTTCTCTGAGTATTTAACCAACCAACTGCGATCCGCCTGCCAAGCACCCTTTTGGGTGAGGCCTTTGTCGAGTAGTGGACGTTTTTCGGCTGAAATGATGATGATGATGATATCAGTTTTGAGTATTTTGATATGATATCATAATTATTTGTTTCAAGAACCACTAGATACCTAATTGATCATGAAAATTCACAGTCCCACGCCACCCACGCTTTTCGATTATAATTGGCATACCGCAATAACCGCATAACCACAAGCTCACCTCCTGAATTTCCTGAATGACCGAACACAGTATCTGATAGCTCGTCAGATAATCAGACATTACTTGTTGACTTTTCGAATTCATGTGTGGATCAGAATTTGATTATCACTTGCTTTAACGGTGAAGGAAATTATCGTGAGGAAACCTGCACACCTGAAAGTACTCCACACAGTTCTCGACGGTGTGTGTAGTCTACACACACCAAATACTCAAGTAAATTTTTAGACGATTTGTTTTCACACATAATAATTATGCTTAAATGGTGTGTGTAGTCCGCCAACCCACACTAGGCCAGCGTGGTGGACTAAGGCCTTAATCTTCTCATTCTGAGGAGATGCCCGCACCCAGCAGTGGGACAATAATGGGCTGATGATGATGACTTGTTATATTATTTGGTTGTATTCATTATATGCCACATCTATAACGTGTTGAACTGTATTCGTGCCATATTTAAAGAGGTGACTATACCACTGATACTGAACACGAATGAATACGAAAAAATTTTTTGTTTAAATACCTATTTGTAAACAAACAAACAGGGAGTTTGCCGTGTGTCGCGTGCGACACAAAAACGATGCGTGCGAAACCACCAAAACAATTTGCAGGTATTTCCACCCTTTGACAATGCCGCCGATGACTTATTTTCAGAGACGTTCGAGATTTATTCTCAAACCCTCGCTATGTGTCTAAGTGAAAATTTGGGGTTTAAATAATCGTAGAATTTTTTAAGTATTTTTAGATGACTAAGAATATTATTTATTTATCATTTGCTCTAGAAATATGGCACGGTTACAGATCAACAACTTTTATATTTACAAAGTACCTATGTATTCTTACCAACAGACAAAAGACTTACTTGTAGTATGCAAATAAATTGTAGCCTTGAAACAAATTATCTTTAGACTACTACATTTACTTGCATGTAAGTTTTTACATTTATTGTTGAATTATAATATAAATTAAGCATTTTCTAGTCTGAAGCACAGGTTCAACCTAGTTCAGGCCAATATGCAACTGTGCTCTATTTTAGTTGTAAGATATTTATTATAATAAACGATTTTATTAGTATTATTTCACGTAAGTGTTAGTGCGTTTGAAAATTTGTGTTTTGTCTGTAAAAATGTAAACATACCCGCAATCTTGGACGAATAAAAAAAGGCGGACGGAATATCGCTAAAACAAAAAGTGAAGCACTCATAGTAGGACGGCTAAAATGTACGGGCTGGCACGCACACATTCACATCCATAGTAAGACAAAAAGCCGCGATTACACGACAAATCTCGTGTGATGGTAGTCATTGTAGTAGTGTCACAAATAAAATAACAATATATATGTGGTGTGTTAAAATTCTGTCGAAATTATAGTGGGTTTAGGAAAAAAGCAAGTTTAGCATCTTTTCTTATCTAGATTCCGTCCGCCATTTTTTATTCGTCTAAGCCCGCAATAGCTACTGTTGTATATTCATAGTGTGGGGCAACGTCTTATAAAATAAGATATTTTTATAACAAACTACTCGCAAAAGTTTAACAGTCAGAGAAAATGTAGCTCCACTTGAGATCAACGTTCTATTTGACATAACACTGTGTCAGACGGCTTGGCGTCTTAGGGCCACTTGCGTCAAACAGGGTTAGCGTGCTTAACTCAGAGTTACGCAGCAACTCTGGGTTAAATCGTTAACTTGTCTTGCACCATGGCGAGTTAGTTGTTAACACTGGATTAAGACGATAAAAAAATAACCCACCTATGATGGAGGGTTAAATGGTTAACTCGGGCTGTTATTGTTCCGTTTGAGGTTATTTGTATCATAAGGCGTGGTAAATTTACTTTGAAGTTATGAAAATATGTATTTGATTATGTAATTATTTTTTCACGATGAGGAAGAAATTGTTGAATATTTAAGCATAGATTTTTTGATATTAAATTCCAAATACGGACTTTTAAACACACGGCGAGAATAAAATGTATTTCGATGAAGGTAAAGTATTTTATTTTCTTCATATTTTTATGATACTGTTGTTCCAGAGTACGGGAGTATGTAGGAGTTGTGGAATTGTAATCACTAATGACATTCAAATACGCATTCTGCTTGTCTTGGAGGCTCAAACCAATAAAAAAAGGTCTTGAGAAAAAAATTTACCTTTTTTTATTAGTCTCGCTTCATCGATCTTTTGTTTTCAAGTATCTGTAAACGAAGCAAGTGACCATGAGACAACTATATACAAACTGCCAGAGTGTAAGTGAGATTGACGTATATTTCTATTTGTCGTGTTGGTGATACTGCAGGGTTACCTAGCCCAAAGCTATTTTTGATTGGTGCAAGACAAATGTCGAGTTAACGTTTTAAAAATTTAACACCGAGTTAACAAACTCTTGATTTATTCTTTTAACCCATGGCATGACGCAAGTGGGCCTTAGGCGCTAGACCGAGAAGTGTTTAACTTGGTTCAACTCTTTACACGACATGGCGACAATGGGCTTATGTAATAGCGTAGTACGAAATGATAGATTGGCACAAGACAGTGTCAATGATACTACTCGATACTACGATGAAAGAACCTCAATCGTAGCGTTGATATAATAATGATTAATGACAGACAGACGCAAACATCATTATGGAAGGACGCTTTTAGTATGGTTATATCATAATGTAATAAATTTGTATTTATTACACTTTGGTTATACTAAGAGCATTTGTTTTTTTTACCCTACGTCACTGCCTTTTGTTTTTTAAGTACATACAAGTACGTATAGTAGTGTTTAAGTATTTTTATCGACTGCTTCATTGGTCTAACGGTTGCAAGCGCGACTGCTGAGCGTGGGATCCTGGGTTCGATTCCCGGGTCGGGAAAAGTGTTATCGGGTTTTTTCATTAGGAAATTCTCAGTAGCAGCCTGGAGTCTGGATTTGTGCTTGGTCAATGGCAATAGGCTCGCCCCCTATTACATGGGACTATAACATAACTGGCGAAATGTGGGTGTACTATTACACCTCTGCCTACCCCTTCGGGGAAATACAGGCGTGATGTTATGTTATGTTAAGTATTTTTAATTATTTTTACTAAGACTGTTTTTTGTCACAAACCTATCTCAAGTTTTGATATAAAAAGAGAACATAAAATTAACAACCACTATACAAACAGTCTCATGATCCATATAATATACTACACGTAATATTTATTGCATAATAACAAATGAACAAAAAAGTTTGCACAATATCGATCTCAATACAGCAACTACAGCAAGTCATTGTAATTACGAAATAGATTTCAAGTTAGGTTTCAAAATTGTGTCTTACGACCATATGACGCCTGTATGACATTTGAATAGCAGTTACAGACTTAAATTTTTTTAATCGCTCCTGTAACAGTTAGTTGGTACAAGAGTTTCTAACACCCACTATGTGAACTGGTTGCGTAGCTTGTTCAGTCTTCTTGTATGCAAATGACTTAGCGAAATACTGTATCCCAGAATGCGAAGAGGGCTGTCTGGGAATGTATGTAAATCTATGGGAATGACATATCTCAACGAATGACTTTTTCGTTGAGATATGTCATTCCCATACATGATTGTTTTCTATAACGTTGATGATTGTAGATTGTCAACTTGGCTTCGGGCAGATATACGGTCGCACACCATAACATACAGGACCTCTGAATAGCTCAAGACGCACACAGCACAGTTTTGGTATAACCATAGCACAGTTTTGGGGCACTATTATAAACTTCGAATTGATCGAAGTTTATAAAGCAAAAAATACCTTAAGGTGCTGCATTGAATTTTCAACCGTCCCTTTCTAACATACGGAAAATTGCACGTGTGAGAACAGAGCGGAATCGCGCTGTTTTGATGTTTTTTTACATTTTTGCAAATATCTCAGCGAATAAACATTTTAATAAAAATCTGGTAAACCATAATTTAGATATGTACAAGATATATCATATTCACAAAAAACAATAGTAAAAACTATTGGAATTTCTAAATGCAATGCGAAATAGTCCAGAAACAGACCTTACTTTGGAAAATAAACCTATCCAGCAAATTTCATTAAATCGTGTTTTCCCTACACCAAAATCTAGTAAATATAATGAAAAATCTTAAATATGAAAATTAGATCAACGTCGTATCCACAAATGAAAATATTTTGATTCTAAAATCCCTATTTTTCCAATGCCGCCCCTTAATGAAAACACCAGAATGTACTTTTGTTTAGTCACTAAACTTTTGTGACTCTATTGGTTTTGGCACAGTCATAGCACAATTTTGGGGCACTTTTATAAAGCAAAAAAAAACCTAATGAAAACATCAGAATGTACTTTTGTTTAGTCACTAAACTTTTGTGACTCTATTGGTTTTGGCACATCATAGCACAGTTTTGGGGCACTTTTATAAAGCAAAAAAAAACCTAATGAAAACATCAGAATCTACTTTTGTTTAGTCACTAAACTTTTGTGACTCTATAGGTTATTATTATCATTAGCTATAAAGGAAACGCGTGCTGAGCAAGCGGAGCCAGTGTCGGACTCTTACCGACTAAAACCACCACGGTATTCCTTCAACTACCTTAGCCGGGGGCGTGGGAATCCGTGAGTAACTAAGAAAATAGAAAAAAAAAAAGAAAAAAAGAAAAACTGGCGCAGATTATTACAATAAAAAGAAAATAGATTTAAATTGTGGAAAGAAAAAAAAAACGAATGCTTAAAATGCGTCAAAATAATAAAATAAAAAGAAAATGGACAAAAAAATCTTTTCAAGGCCAAACAGGCCACCAGTCCGTTTTGTTTAGTCCCAGAAAACTCTGGTAGGCTACCCCGAATTTCCTATCAGACCACTACCCTGTACTCTACTGCAGGTCCATAAAACTCTTACTACGACGGTAGTAGGAAAGATAAAGTAGAAGATTTTCTTGTGCAGAAAATATACTTAATTGTTTCTATCAATTACTTTGCCCGCGGCTTCACCCGCGAACTGAAATAAAATATAGCCTACTTTTCGGTAACATAGTTTTCTAAAAGTGAATTCAGAGTTTATCGATTACAAACAAACAACATAACACTCCTTCCTCTTTATAATATTAGTATAGATATAGATTTAGCTAACCACACTATTTTCTTATTCGATGCAAATTCATACTCACTATACCGTTTCATTGAATCACTAGTCAGTGTAAAACGCTCGACGACGCGAAAAAAACTGCTATTATAAATAAATGATATTACGAGTAGTTATTATGCATGTGTGCAACATCGCGGGGTCAGCGCCCTCGGACATTGTCAACGAACTAGACGTAATGATGACGACAGCTGGTAAACTAATAGCATATAAATTTTACTATGTAACGAACTAATTGTATAGATATCTCGTTCCAGATTTTAATTACTTAATTTGTACCTACTGTGTGTCTACTATACTACTATACTATGTGTCCCAAGACGAAAGTCTTTGACCAGTGTGTGTTGCCACTAATTACTTACGGCACTGAAACGTGGTCGCTCACAATGGGCCTGATAAGAAGGCTCAAAGTCACTCAAAGGTAAATGGAGAGGGCTATGCTCGGAGTGTCCCTGCGTGATCGAATCAGAAATGAGGAGATTCGCAGGAGAACGAAAGTGACCGACATAGCCCGAAGAATTGCCAAGCTTAAGTGGCAGTGGGCGGGGCACATTGCTCGCAGAACAGATACCCGATGTGGCAGTAAAGTTCTGGAGTGGTGACCGCGTACTGGAAGGCGCAGCGTGGGTAGGTCCCCCACAAGGTGGACCGACGACCTGGTGAAGGTCGCGGGAATCCGCTGGATGCGAAAGGCGCAGGACCGGATGTTGTGGCGATGCTTGGGGGAGGCCTATGTCGAGCAGTGGACGTCTTTCGGCTGAAATGATGATGTACCTACTATTAGCTTTCGCAGTATACCACTAATATATAAGCAGGCCACTTACTTAAATGAACTTATATAATTTTATAAATGCGTATAATATGTTCAACATGCTAGCTAGGCTCTATAGAATGAAGTCGAGAGTCAATATTTTGTGGAAGTTCGCACCTCTTGAAATAAATAGTGACATTGACATAAATGTATTATTAACATTGGCTTGGCCAGCCAGATAATGAACATAAGTAGTTAAAGAATAATATTGTTACGAACCGAATAAAATTATTCGTCATGACATTTTTGAGGTAAATTTTAAATGAAATGAAGTAAAGTGAAATGAAATGAAATCGTTTATTTCCAGATTATTACATCCAATAATTAATTAATTATAACAATGGCCGTCTGGCTTACAATAAATTATAAATATGTACAAACACAAATATACACAACAATGCAATTACATATAGATATATTTATTTACTTACTAGCTGTGCCCGCGACTCCGTCCGCGTGGATGTTGGAAAAGAACATCGTGTCATAATGATGAACACAATATCTTCAAATATATACATATAAGCGCCTACACAGACGATTACACTATTTACCGACCATACTATATTTTGTTTTTACAACCAACCGGCTAAGGTGGTGGAATTTCATGGAATTAGCCCTAAACTCCCTCATTCTGAGAAGACGCTCGTGCCCAGCAGTGGGAAGTAATTGGGCTGATTATGTTATTCTATAACACTAACCACATCTCTTCTTATGCTGAGAAGAGGCCCGTGTCCAGCAGTGGGACTGTAATGGGCTGGTAATGTTATGTTATTCTAGAATACTAATAATATCCAGTTCATTAACTCTTCTCATTTTGAGAAGAGGGCCATACCCAGTAGTGGGACAGTAATGGGTTGGCTACGTTATGGTATTCTATATTTTCTAGTTTCTTAACTCTTCTCGTTCCGAGAAGAGGTCCGTGCCCAGCAGTGGGGCAGTAGATAATGAGCTGATTATGTTATGATAATCTATTACACTAACAATATCCAGTTCCTTAACTCTTCTCATTCCAAGAAGAGGGCCATACCCAGCAGCGGGACAGTGATGGGCTATGTTATGTTATTCTATATTTTCTATAATACTAATAAATTCCAGTTGTATATTTAGGAACCTGCAACCTGCAACCAACCAACAATCATGACCTCTACTTTGTATGCAACTTAATACAATAGAGGGGTCAAGCTGTATCGCAGGATCTACTCAACCGATTCAGATAAAACATACCCTATATTTTAAGTTAGACTAATACCAATACAAATGCTAAGTTTCATTACGATCCGTTCAGCCGTTTTCACGTGATGAGCTAACAAACAGACAGACAGACAGACATAATTTTTTTAAACGATTGATTCGTGTTCTATAGCTTATTTCTAGTCCCCCTAGCCGTTTTCGCGAAAAAAAACTCAATGTACAGACTTTTCGACCTTTACAGTTTTATTATAGTATAGATTTGAACTCCGTAGAAAAAAATAAAACTTTATAGTTATTTAAAAAGGATGAACTTATAATGCACAGTAAAATTTAATCTGTGTTCCGGACCACAGGACAGTTACTAGGTCATACGCTTGATGACCTTTACAGTCAATTATGTCAGCGATAAGAGATCTAATAAAAAGGCACAATTACTATTACAAACTAGTTGACGCATACGGCTTCACTCGTGTGGACTCGTTGTGTCGACGGGGCTATGATCTATCTTTGTGCCAAATGTCATCCAAATCCGTTTAGCTTTTCATGCGTTATTGAATAACGAATATACAAAATATGAGTTTGAATTTGATTTAAACCACGTGGCAGCAATTTGACACATAAAGCTTGGCGGTAAGCAATAACCTTTAATCATCGATTTTATTTTTAGACAGGTAAGTTGGTACTTAGCGTACAAGAAGAAAGCCACTCATCCTCTTCACATCAAGTCTCAACTCATTACATAAGACCCTATTTCGGGAAAACTTTTTGCGAGAAATGTTTAAGGAAAAAAGTTACAAGTTAGGTTAGTTAGTCATTGAAACAACAAAAATAAAACGCATTATTTTATTAAAGAGTATGGATGGTACCATAAGCAAAATAACGACAAAGGATGGTGATCTCATTATTTCTGAGAACAGTTCACAATATTCGATAAGCGGAACAAAGAGCCTCTTTCCTTATCATTCAGCACGGGTTCCTTCTTCCTTTTATAGTTTATTATACTATTTACTTAATTTTCCTTTTTTTCTATACCTAACAGCATTATATTCTAAGAATGCCCCGTAGGGGTCAGCGCAGATTAAGCGGAGAACTTTATTTATTTATTTATTTGACACCAAATAAGTTCAATATCTAGCCTGTGTGTCAGAAATACACACAGTACACTATCCTAATGATTATTATAATGGTAATAGTGTGTACAGTTCTCGATGGTGTGTGTAGTCCGCCAACCCACACTAGGCCAGCGTGGTGGACTAAGGCCTTAGCCTTCTCATACTGAGAAGAGGCACGTGCCCAGCAGTGGGACAGTAATGGGCTGATTAATGTAATGTATGTTATGTATGTGTCAGAAATCAGTATCAGAACTGCTCGAGCATATTCCCACTGAATTATATGTCGTCCTTATCCAATTCAAATAGAGATGCAAATAGAATCCAAGAGATAATTTACTCTAGCGAACATCGGCGTGTGTTCGAGCATGCTATTTACAACTCTATCTTAATTGGATAAGGACGAAATTATCAGTGGGAAAACGGGAAAATTCTCGAGCAGTTCTCCGCTTTATCTGCGCTGACTCAAGCGCATAGAAAGCGTAGATATGGCATAACACATACCCTTCTACGTTAAAGATCCTTATATAAGTTCCACCTATAAGCATTGTAGGTCCTACTTACACCAATAATCCTTGCTTTTATTATTAAAAAAGAAGAAAGGCGTTCTCCGATTGGTACAAAATTGGCAAGTCGGTCTATAAACCTTTTTTGTCCACAATTTTTTTCTTTTTTTTTCTTTTAGTAATTTTATTTAATTAGTTAGTATGTTTACCTTTCATTTACAATGACTTAACAAAAATGGGTCCCAGGTGGTCTCAGAGGACATCGATGTCCCTGGGATGTCTAAGTACGAAAAAAACATAATTTTTCTTGGAAATCTTCATGTTTGGTAAGTATGCCTTATGTTATCAGTTTTCATGAAGAATTAATTATAAGATAAACTCGTATTATTTATTCTTGGCAGATACACAGGTAACTTTTTATATTATTTAAAACATAGTGACAAAAAATTGTTGATTGACCCAAATACCTTTTTTTGGACAAGTAAATTTTTAGACGATTTGTTTTCACACATAATAATTATGCTTAAATGGTGTGTGTAGTCCGCCAACCCGCACTAGGCCAGCGTGGTGGACTAAGGCCTTAGCCTTCTCATACTGAGAAGAGGCCCGTACCCAGCAGTGGGACAGTAATGGGCTGATTATGTTATGTTATGTGATAACACGTTAATTAAAACGGTATAAACAATTTTAAGAGAAGTCTCTATCAAGCAACTAAATAAGCCGGGTTTTTTAACCTCTCTGCGATACCGAAAGTAAAGCTTCAGTGCAATGAACCGCATGCGCGTACGCACCGGATATTACTCATGCGATAATGCTATCCTCTTCCGAACGATAATGTCCTACACTTTCACGGATTACATACTTTTTATTACATAACTGCGGCCATTAAATCGTTTATTACTGTTAAGTTTTATACAGTAATTTACGTTAAGAAATTAAAAGCGAGTAATATGGTTTGGTATAGTTTGGTTTGCTATGACTTGGTTTGGTAAGGTTTGGTTTGGTTTAGTTTGGTTTATTTTGTGGTGGCCAACCCGCCTGCCAAGCATGGCGATTATGGCATATCCTCCCCTTTGGGACAGGGCTGTGTCCAGCAGTGGACGTCTTTCGGCTGAAATGATGATGAATATGGTTTTAAAATGTCATATTACCCAGCAGAGTATGATTTAATCTCAGCTTCTGCGGCGTATTTAAATTAACCAAGTAATTAATCAATCAATCCTCTTGTTGATATTGACTACAGTAACTATGATATAGGTACAAAAATTGTCGCAAAATAACATTTTCCCAAACAAATTAACGACTAACTTGTTGTTTTCTAATTTAAAATGATTTCTTAACATAACATAACATAACATCACGCCTGTATTTCCCCGCAGGGGTAGGCAGAGGAGTATATTACACCCACATTTGGCCATTTATATTATAAGTCCCATGTAATAGGGGGCGAGCCTATTGCCATTAACCGGGCACAAATCCAGACTCCGGGCTGCCACTGAGAATTTCCCAATGAAAAAACCCAATAACACTTTGCCTGACCTAGGAATCGGACCCAGGACCCCACGCTCAGCAGTCGCGCTTGCGATCACTAGACCAACGAGGCAGTCGATTGATGATGATGAAAAGTGGTGAAATGAAAAATGATCAAAAAAATCAAATGAAATCAATCAAAAGACTTCTTTTTGTGTACTAAATAAAATTAGTATTTCTAAAAACATAAACAAAATTTGCTACTTTAGGTAGGTGTATGACATTATATTTAACAGTAGCAAAGTGCTTGTTAGTATTTTTTCAATGATCCTGTTTATTGATTGAGACCGCCAATTATTATTAGTACTGTGCTCATGTTTGTTATAACTTTGTTTTTATTTTTATGGTGTGCAATGCAAGCAATAAAGTATACTCTATCTATCTATCTATTGAGCCAAATATTTTTATTCAGATGTAGATAAGTAAAGTCTGTGTCAATCCAAAAAAAATATTGATGTAATTGCCACGTTCACAAAATTTAAGATTACGTAATGTATAAAAAATAATTAAAGTGTATATGAATTCAAAATTACAAAATATTTACGTTTAAGGAAACTGATGTTTGTGTCTTGTCATATAGGGTTTCTAATCCGAAATCATGTAAATGGTAAATTGGATTGATATTTTTTTTATTATCCGGCGAACTGCTGCCCACTAAGGTTGATCAAGGATACAAACATACTACGAGTTGCTGATTTCCCCAAGGGTTCTGGGTCAGACGCAGTCGTCCGCAAAAACGTAAAACTGCGATAACAATATCATGGATGACAGAACTGATTATGTATTTACCAACGAATGACCACGTCCTTTCCGTTGTTTTTTTTTTTCAATTTCCTTTGTGCAATTTGGGAAGAAAAAATATGTTTAAAAATGGTACTGATATAATTTGAATTATAACAAGATAAGTAAATGAAGTTACATCGTCGACCATAGACGACAATATTTCTGTGGTTTTTTTTTGTTAGCTGAAGCTAGCTAAAAAATCCGCGCACTCTTAGATAAAACATTTATCAACTATTCTAAATTCATCTTCATCACCTTTTTTTTCTTCCACAATTTATGTTTGGATTTCGCTTCGCATGCGTAAATGCGTTAAACATAGTAAAATAATTCATCTTCATCATTTAAGAAACCTACAAACCTGCAATGTTAATAGATGGACCTCGAAACGCTGATATTGATAGTCGAACGCACCATCGCCATCACCGGCAGGCGTGGCGACGGCGATGCATGGAAAATTAATTGATGATTGCAGTATTCATGTATTAAATGATAAATGTGTTTATTTCTGTAAAACTGTAAATAAATCCTTTAAGGTAATTTTTACGAGTCATGTTTTTAGGTAAACATCAAGCTATTAAAGCTATTGAGCTATCATTATGCCATAATCAGTTGATATACGAATATCTATGGCAGTCGTTCTTCGATGAATATTATCGAAGCAGTCGTTACATACCGAAAGGCTGACAACTGGTCTATATAAGCTTAAGATGTCGGCAACTTGGTTGCGGAAGTTTGATGGCCGTCGCTCCATATAAAATACTGATGTTCAGCCGCATCTGGTTTGACTGGAAGCCGACCTAAATTTGATTGGAAAAAGGCTTGGATAAACAAGAGATTTTTATGACATAATCCAAATTCCATAGCCGTCTTTCACTATACGACAGCCACAGTAAAAAGATGGTCACCTCTGGCCGGAAACCACATGGAGAACACTACATTTATGTATTACTGACCCCGAAACACCAATTTGTTTAAACTAGGTTCTTTAACAAAGACGAACATGTAATATCCATTATAGAATAATGTGTGATATCAGAATCTTTTGCCGCTGAATCATGGCTTATCAGCAACAACTGCTTATTTAGGTCTGCAGATGACGATAATGGATACACTGGCCCTTTGTTTGCTTATTCAATTATGTTAGATAAAATATGGATACAATACAATCATACAACAATTGTTTTCAAAAACCATAAACGTTGGGCAAAAAATTACAGTGGAACATGCAACAGTGTGAGAGTTGGGTGGGCCATGAAATGAACTTCAGCTGTCGCTGCCATGATTCGATGACATGGAGTATTTTGTTAGTCACTTCTTTTTTTTTCGAATGGACCCTCGCAGATTGGCACCTAAGATAGGTGCCCTAACTGCGGTGGATAATCCCGTTAGGGACTCCATCCGCCGAAATTTTTTTTTGTCAAAAACACTTCACCATTTTGTCCTATGCCGCTTTTGCGCAACAGAAATTAGCAACCTTAGTTTCGTAGTAGGTATTACCAGTACTTCCGTGTGGTGCCGGACATAAAGAATAGCACCATCCCATCTCTTCTCTTGGGTGTCGAAAAAGGTGACTAAGGGGTTCACCAGAGGATGGGCAGTAGCGTTCTCCGAGTATTTATTCAACCAACTGCGATCACCAACCCGCCTGCCAAGCGTGGCGATTATGGCATTTTCCCTCATTTTGGGGGAGTCCTATATCCAGCAGTGGATGTCTTTCAGCTGAAATGATGATGATGATGATTATCAGTAGCGAATTTCCGACATTTCCGAACGCTACCTCAATATCCACACAATTCTTCACTACTGTAACGCATGTCTTACTCCCAAAGCCAAAGCCTTATACTACTCATGGACCAACCAAATCAAAGGAATTGAAAATAAATTTGTATTGAAAGTGATCGGCGGTGTTGAAGCTTACAATCATCAAATGCGACATTGAATTATGATTGAGACGTTTCAATTTGATTGAAGCAATAAAATGAAGCGAAAGAGGTGTGTCAGGATCGTAGCAGGTGGAAATCCATAGTCTCTGCCTACCCCAATGGGAAACAGGCGTGATAATATGTATGTATGTAATAAAATTGAAATACAAATTGAACGATTAACCTAATAATGACTTATAATTTTATAGCATTAAAAAAAAAACATGCTGAATTTTTGTAAGAAATTTGCTATTGAGAAGTAATATAAATCAGTTGAGGGTATTTTAGAATTTTTGCACGGGGCGAGCGAGCGCGATTCGTCGTGTTTACCCACCCACATCTTGTTGTAATGAATGTCGACGGACCAAGCGGTGTACAGAAAAACCTAAACTGGTTTATGTTCTACACTGTATCTGCCAAATGTATGTATTTTTTTTTTGTGGAAATAAATAAATAATAACAGAAATTGCACCGTGTAAAGAGAGCATACGGAGACGTGCGATATTCATTGTGTAATCGCGTTGTCCTCTCGCTGCCCATAAGGCCACAAACTAAAAGATAAATAAACATTTATCTGTCAAAAAGCTTGTGCGTATGCGACATGCGTACGACAGGATGCCGTGGACAAAGAAAAGGTTGTAAATGAATAATAAAGCGACGGAAGCGCCTCAACCTTTCTCATTGTTCGATTTCGACGCACGAGCGGCCATACAGTTTTATATTTTTATGTCTCCATTTTTGTCTATCGCGATCGGAGTAAAGTAGCCACAATTATTCATAATATGGAGTGATCGAATAATTCAAGGAAAAAGCTTGTTGTTTCCTTATTCACCCGTTTCGACCTCCAAACTTTTCGATTTTGACAACTTTTTAACCTTGGTATATTCCCGTTTCTCTCTAGTATGTCGGTTTGTAAACAAGAATTACCTAATCTTTATTCCTTTCTTAGAATGGGAACCACAGAACAACAACGTATCTCATTGTGTCCTCATCGACTACCCTGTTACCCAGCATACCTATAATTATACAGGTTGGACATGCAGGAAAATTATATTAAATATTGAAGATGAATTTTAATCAAAGGAAACATTGTTTAAAAATAAGAATAACTGCATTTACAGATTTCTGAAAACTTCCTTGTCTGAACCGGGAGTCGAACTAAAACCAATATATAAGAGTACGTTCCTGTATTTTATGGCTTATATTGATAGATCTTAATAGGGTCAATAAAAAGGATCAAATCTGTCCAATGAACAGTGTCTTAAATTAAAGGAAATCCATGAAATATAAATAAATAACAAATATAAAAAGGTTTTTTTGAGTAAAATTTCATAAAATTTGTTTACATAATTGAAATGTCACTGAGCTATGTTAGTTTTCATGGTATTTCTTCAATCTAGGATGATTTGATAGTTATTATCAACTCTATCGATTAGTGGCATAAAAATAGAGCCTAGCATTTTTTGCATTATTAAGGATTCGATTCCCGGCTGGGACAAAAAACTTTTCAATGCCTCTTTTTAAATAAAAAGGAATGTTTTCTTTGAGTACAGGTATCTTCAATATTTTATGTACTTTTCCTTCATGTCCCCCTCGTTTTTTCATCCATATTAGGGTTTTATTTTTTTACCCTTTTTTAGGATTCCGTACCCAGAGGGTGCCAAACGGAACCCTTTCCCTCTTTTATTTTGGGGGTGCTCAATAGAAAATCGCCCCGGGTCCAAACCATGCTGCGCCACCACTGGACTGATGACCTGAAATCACGAAAAAAAACAGCTGATCCACATAGTCATCATCATCGGTTTCAGAGTTCCTGTCATAGTAAAAGTTACCACGAGCAGTGTTCACGGTAGCTTAGCGGCTAAAGCACTGGCGTACTGAGCCAGGAGTCGCAGGTTCGAATCCTGCTCGTGAGCGATTTTTTCTTTCCACAATTTATATCTTTAGAATTCGCTTCGCATGCGTAAAATGCGTTAAAATAATAAAATAAATAGTAAAAGTTGTTAGTTATGATGAGTACTTAAGGACCTCAGCTAATAAAGGTACACCTTAAAATATGTACAGACAACCTACATAAAACACATCAGCATCAGCAGGACTAAGAAGAAACTTTCAGAAGACTGTTAGCATGACCGTATCTAGCTTATAAAAGAAAATAAAAATTGCGTCAAGAGTTACACCAGAATTATCAAAAATAAAAAGAAACATACAGGTACGAAGAATCAAGAAGTGTGGTAAGATATGGGTCATATCCACGCAAAAGGGCTTATCTGGCGCCGGCTTATGAACCCAGCTCAGGCACCCCCTAGCCAATTAGTCTAGAAGCCTCAGCACCCGCCCTCCAACGCTGAGGCACCCCTGAAGTCTCAGCGCCCGGATGCGCTGCCCCTTTGCACCTCCACCCCGGGTTGAGACGGCCCTGGCTGATGGCCTCTCCTCATCCTGTGACATTCTCTCTTTTGTGATGAATTGAATACTACTTACTATCCTAAACATCATGTAACCTTGTCCGACTAACTAGAAAACAAAACATCAGACGTTGAGTATAGCTAATGGAAAATGATGACAAAAGTGCTCAAATTACTTTAAGCATTAAGTAAATAAGTAAGCAATTTTTTACGTTTGACGTTTCATATTATCAAGGTTCATGTACATTTTTTTTGCTGGGGAATAACCGTACTGACCGACCTTACATTGCAAAACCTATATAATAAAAAATTAAATTAGCAAGCCAAGCAAACAACTTTTTGTCTACACTTTAAACCTTCGATCAACAAGTTTTTAATCTCACATCGAGACCCCTCCGTGCCTCGGAGAGCACGTTAAGTTGTCGGTCCCGGTTGTGATACGAATATCGATGGCAGTCGTTACGGGTAGTCGGAAGCCAGAAAGTCTGACAACTGGTCTAACCTCCGAATGTCAGTATTACCCAGTAACTGGGTTGCGGGGGTCTGATGGCAGTCGCTCCATGTAAAAGGCTCGAAGGATGATGATCAACAAGTTTTAAACAGTAATGCACTGACCTCTATTATACTAGTACGCTGGACTGGCTATTGACGACGTCGTAATGAAGATATTATATTTCCACTATTTTGGCTCTGTTAGCAGTGGCTGCAGTGGTGTTGGTCCACGGAACTAATGTTAGAGATGGGACAATGAAAATTTACTCAATACAACACGACGCCCATTTGAAATTTAGTTCCAAGGCACAGACATAGTAAAAAATATAGACAAGAGCTGCGAACAATCATAGTGAAGCCAACAAAACCGTGCTCCTACGTGTACAAACCAACGCTCACGCACACACATGCAAATCAAACCGTGCTCACCGCTCTCAGTACACATGTCGCGGCATCATCCAGTAAGCATCGCCAAAAACAAATATCTTTCAGGCGCATGTGTGCGTGAGCACTGGTTTGTACACGGAGGAGCACGGTTTTGTTGGCTTCACTATGATTGTTCGCAGCACTTGGTCTGACCAACATTGGGGGCGCTTCGATTGGGTACAGTCTAACAAAGCTATTAGTATCCAGGGTCGCCAGCTGATATAAATGAAGTTTTCTCAGAAGATTATGGATTTTTTCGAGTGACGTATCATTTTAATAATGGACTAAGTTAAACTTTATTTATACAAAACCATAGAATATATACTAACGACAAGAAGCGACACTTAAGCATGTGTGTTCGTAAAATTGCTCGCGACTATGTGTGCGGGTCGGCGCGAGCACGGGGGCCGTGCGCGGTGCGCGGCGTGTGGAACGGGTAGTCTTTCGGCTGCCTCAGCCAAGGCCTATTGCATTCACGCGCTCGCTCAATGTCACCGACGAGCGAGCTCACACGTACACGGAGTGTCACCGCTGTGACAAAACCCCAATTAAACCGTTCTATAATAATGTCCTGAGAAATCTTCATCTATATCTAGCGACCCTGTATACTAATTGCTTTATTAGACTGTACAAAGAATTTCTGTCATTTTTAATGACAGCCTGTCCAACGTACTAGTATAATAGATCAGTGCAGTAATGTAATGTTCAAAGATCACGTACATTTATTTCGCATTTCTGACGACTAGTAATAATAACTCAAAACAAAGAGTTAGGTACACGTATGTTTTCTGTCATTTAATCAGCCAGTAAACTTCCACTATTAAACATTGTACACGCGGCTACACATCAAGCCATGTAATTCTGGTATAAGCTGATCTCGCGTTGTATAGGCTTTCGGTACAGTGAGAGCTCAGCTTATACTGGAAACGTATAGCCTGATGTGTAGCCGTGCGTACAATAGACGGTTATTATCACCTTTATTCGCCATACTTGGCAGACGGATTGGTGATCACTGTATAGGGTTGCCAACTTTTTATAAACCACATATATTTGGTTTATAAAAAGTATAACTACTATAGTAGTTTCGACTCCGAGTTTGCTCCTCAGAACCTGAAAATACTAAGGCAGAGTGATAAGTCTAGTACAGCGGTTCTCAAACTTTTTTGGTCACGGAACCCTTTTGACAAGCAAAATACTTGACGGAACCCTACAATAAAACAATAGTTTTTAAAAGTGTATTCTTTATTATATAAGCATAATAAAAGTACAATGTAACAGTTACTAATTATTACTTACTTTAACCACATGCCAAGTACAATAATAGAAGATATTAAAAATTAAAAAATCTTAACTAATGGGAGGTATGAAACTGTTTTTTATTTTTCATCAATTGGTTGATATCAGGTTTGATAGAAGACATTTGAAGTCTCATATCAGGTTCGGCGTCCAGTCTATTGCGATATTTTGTTTTCGTGGCTGCATAGGTTGAGAATCCTGTTTCGCACAAATATGTTGTTGGGAACGGGAGAAGAATATTCAGAGCCATTCTGCCAAGCATTGGATATTCATCACGGATTCTGCACCAAAAATCGTTGAGAGGCGTCGTTTTGAACAGTGACTCCATACTTGTGTCTGATGACATTTCTAAAAGAGATTCATATATCTCGTTTGACATACTTTCGGGCTTTTGCAAGTTGGGTAAAAAAGGATTATGAATCCATGAATTCAGCTTCATTTTTGTATTATGTTCTTCGGGAAAATACTTTACAAAAGATGCGCGCATCGAAGTGAGATATTGGACCAATTCTTCAAACACATCATCTTGAAACATTTCCGAGTCGTTATCGCTAACAAACTCACTGAGTGACGTAAAGCTTTCTATTTCTCTCTTACCAACGCAAATAATCCAAAAATCTAATTTTCTTTTGAAGGCAGTTATTTTGTTATAGGCCTGGAACACTGTTGTCTGTTTACCTTGCAATGATAAATTCAATTCGTTCAGTTTTTGAAAGATATCCGCCATAAAAGACAATCGGAACAACCAAGTTTTATCATACAAACGGTCTTTCAAATTAAAAGAAACTGTATCTGCTGAAAGAAACATTTGTAACTCGGCTCTAAGTTCAAATAGCCTTGTTAAAGTTTTACCCCGAGACAGCCATCGCACTTCTGTATGGAGCAGCAGTGTTTTATGTTTGCTGCCATAATCTTCACACAATAATGAGAACAATCGGGATTGTAGTGGTCGTGATTTGATAAAATTAATTATTTTTACCGCTTCATCCATAACTAATTTTAGATTTGACGGCATTTGCTTCATCGCAAGTGCTTGTCTATGCAGAATACAATGGCTGGAACTACAATTAGGCGCTTTACTTTTTATTCGTGATACTGCTCCTGCTGTTTTACCTGTCATCGCCTTGGCCCCATCTGTACAAATGTCAATGCAATCGTTCCAACTAAGATTATTTTCTTTAAAAAATATGTTTATTTTATTAAAAATTTCTTCCCCGGTAGTGTTTGTGGGCAGCGGTGAACACATAAGCATGTCTTCTTCAAAAGAACGTTCATATGGATATCTCACGATAACCAGCAAGATAGCCAGACCAGTGACATCAGTTGACTCATCCATTTGCAAGGCGAATCGTGTTTTTTGTAGACGTGCAACTAGTTCTTGTTTGACGTAGCTTGCCAGATCATGGATTCGCCGTGAAACAGTATCGTTTGATAGCGGTACAGTAGAAAGATGCTTTGCAGATTTTTCATCGAGCATACATTTTGTTATGTCTAACACACATGGCTTTATTAAATTCTCAGCGATAGTGTGCGCTTCACCTGCTTGTGCAATGCGATAGCTAACTAAATATGATGCCTCCGTGGCCTTTTCATTGATAGTTTGTGTTACATGCATCATATTTTTTTGACTTTCCAATAACTGTTCTTTTTTTCGAACAAAAAATTCTTTATTCTTGTCTTTAGACTCGGGGTGTACAGTTTCTAAATGTCTGCGTAATTTGGCAGGTGCCATGGAACTATTAGGAAGCAGTTTACTACATAACATGCAGAGAGGTGAGCCGTTGGAATCAACAAATCCGAAACTGATATATGATTCATCATACTTCCTTTTTTTCGTCTTTGAAACCGTGGAGCTTGACGTCGTGGCATCATCGTCTGGATCGGTAATTGCTGTATTCTCCGCGCGTACTGCTTTTGAACATTCAGCGTCATTAGAAGATGTCGTTGCAACACGTTTAACACCTTTAAGCCAACGTTCCATTCTTCTTTATTAATAATGTTACACGTCAGGATGGTAGGGTCAAAATAATGCACAATCGTTACTGCGTTTATGAGACAAAGTTTAGTCCAAAGAAGAAATGTACAAAACTGATACAATCAGAATACAGCGGGCAGTAGAACTTACAAGAAGGCAGCAGGCTAGCCAGCTTGTAAGTAGGTAGGTACGAACTTATCGCTCCGAACGCTAATCGTCAACTGACTGACGAGGCGCGACTTTTTTTATATAATAGCGCTTTTATACTTAGTCCTAGACTCGAACTCGAACATTCTCAAAAATACTCGAGTCGGCGCCTTTGATAAACAAAAAGCGGAAATAAAAATATAAATACAAAAAAATGCGTTGTAAACAATCTCGACTTTATGCTTTTGAAGATAGAGCCGAAAGTCGCTTGTTCACAACTATAGCGTCTAATTCAGAGGCGGCTTTTATCAAAGGGACTGCGCGCTCACAAGTATACGCGCGGCGGGCGGATTCAAAACGTTCGACCAGTGACCAGAGGTGTTTTGTTTTTTTTTTCTAAATTCTTGCGGAACCCCTACAGGGGTATCGCGGAACCCTAGGGTTCCGCGGAACACACTTAGAGTACCGCTGGTCTAGTAAAATCAACATAGTAATAAAGTTATCGCAAATTGAATATTACCCTATTATTTACAGCTCTTTTAGAAGGTTAAATGTTAATTTTCAGCCAGTTCCGTCAGTTATTTTTTTTTAGAAAGCCATTAAAGAAAAACACTACATTAAACTTATTTTTTTGCGTAGAAACACTGTTACAGAAATAAAACAAAAGATAGACAAATATTATGGGGACTCCGCTCCATCGATCAAAAAGATTCATAAGTGGTTTACCAATATTCGTAGTAGTCATACAAGCACAAGTGATGCTGAACGTCCAGGATGCCTCAACGAGGTCTCAACAACAGAGATGATCGTCAAAATCCATGACATCGTGTCAAATGATCAAAAAGTGAAAGTTCGTGAGATAGTTGAGATAGTAGGCATTTCAGACGCATATGTACGCAATATCTTACATCAACATTTAGACATGAAGAAGGTCTCCGCGGTTTGAGTGCCGCGTTTACTCACTGTGGATCAAAGACGCATGCGTGTGACCACTCCAGAGTCAGGTTTAGCGCTGTTTCAACTCGATGAAACAGTTTTTATGCATCATTTCATAACTGTAACCCAACATATGGACCCACCACTATATACCAGAAGCCAAGGAACAATCGAAACAGTGGATTGCTTCTAGCAAACCTGCGCCGAAGAAGGCCAAAACAGTTTTATCGACCAACAAAGTGATGGTTACAGTTTTTGGGGATGCACGTGGTATATTCCACATTTATTATATAAACAGAAAGGTAAAACGATTACCGTCGAATATTATGCCAATTTATGAACCATTTCTACAGTTTTAATGGAAAAATTGCCGCATTTGACTGAGAAGAAAATCGTTTGCCAAGAAGACAATGCACGAGTGCACACCTGCGCGATTGACATGGCCAAATTCCATGAGTTACGTTCTCACCCACCACATTCTCCGGATTTAGTTAGCCCCCTGCGACTATTTCCTGTAGCCGAATTTAAAAAAATGGCTGGTTGGGAAAAGATGTAGCTCCAATGAAGAGATCATGCACGAAACCAATGTCTATTTTGAAGGGTTTCCAAAATCTCAGTATATTGAAGGGATCGAGAGTTGGAGAAACGTTGGATGGAGTGTATGGAGCTAGGGAGAGACTATGTTGAAAAATAAATAATAACTTTTACAAATTATGTATTCCTTGTTAAATTTTTACCAGACTTATCACTCTGCCCTCGTAGTATATCCAGACATTTAATACAAGGTGTTTTATATAAGGTGTTTTTTTAATATTAAGTTGCTTAAAGTGCAGCGCTGGAGGTGGAATTTAGTTGAAAAGAAAATATAGTAATTTAGCCTACTATGTATTTTTAATATAGTACTTTTTTTGGGGTGCATTAAAAGAGCCTCCACGCGTGACGAGGCGCACACTGGGCAGTCAGCCCCGCTAACAACCTGCTGACTGGCTAATCATTTTCCCACGGCATGAAATATTATTATAATTATGTAGCTCATGTCGACACGATATAGAATATAGTACTTGACATACAGTAGGGTTGGCAGCCCTATCACTGTATGTTAAGTTGTTAGCAGAAATAAGGACTAAGCTGCTCATCCACTTGACACAAGTCCTTTGTCACTTTTTTTTAACCGGGAACCTCATAGTACTCCGTGTAAAATACTTTATTTACAGATAAATAAAGACATGACAACAAGCATTTGTGTAGTATTATAACGAAGAATGTCGGCCCGTAATCCGATCAACATGTTTCCTCTGAACGGAGAATCGAAACCCGGTCGTTCTCTGTATTAACGTAATGCTTTCTCAAAACCAATATTAGTGTGGTGTCACGTACAATACCCTATTTACAATGATGTCGTATGCTTCTATAGGTATATCATCGGTCGTATTCATAACTGGAACATCTCAAAAATCACGTCTTGGTCAGCAAGGTCCAATCGTAATGTTAAATTATTTTCATGAAATCAAATCATAAAGATATACATACATACGTGGGACACTCAGAAAGTTTTGCGAAACTAAAAAAAATTGTTCTATACGTACATATATTTTTATCAAATCTTTTCAAAGTACTTTCCACCAGCCTCTATACAAAGATTCATGCGCCTAAACCAGTTTTCAAAACACTTTTTCCAGTCCGCCGCAGACACCTCGTTTACAGCCTGCTCGAACGCAGCCAGCGCATCTTCCGGCGACGAAAATTGTATCCCTTTGAGCTGATTTTTTATTTTTGGGAATAAAAAGAAGTCACACGGTGCTAGATCAGGGCTGTAAGGAGGGTGACCCAGGAGTTTGACTGGCGTGCTGTCCAGGAAGTCCCTCGTTTTGAGTGCGGTGTGCGCAGGTGCATTGTCGTGGTGGAGCAGTAGCCCGCGGAGCCCTGTGTTTGGTCGCTTGTTGCTTATAACAGAGAAAACTTCTGGCAAACATTTGGTAGTATACCATTCGGCATTAATGCTTCTTTGATCCCGTAAGGGAATTGATACCAAGTGGCCAGTCAAATTAAAAAAGCTAGCGATCAAAATCTTACCCCCGCTTCTAGATCGCTTCACTTTGGTAGGCGTTGGCTCATTTTGAAACACCCAAACAGTCGACTGGCGCTTGGTTTCTGGATCGTATTGATAAATCCAAGACTCATCACCTGTAACGATGTCGTAAAAACGCCGAGACGAGCCTGCTTCAAATTTGTTAAGCATATCACGGCACCATTCCACCCGGGCCTGCTTCTGAGCATCGGTGAGGTTGTGCGGCACCCAGCGTGATACTATCCTCCTCACGCGAAGATGGCTGTGTAGAATCTCGTGAACGCTTCCCGATCCAATCTTCAATATGTGTTGAATCTCCTGATATGTAATTCGCCTATTGTCTTGGATTAAATTTTTCACTGCTAGCACGTTTTCTTCGGTAACAGCCGTCAAAGGGCGACCGCTTCTTTCGTCATCCCCCAAAGTTGGTCGACCGCGCTTGAATTCGTTATACCAACGATACACGGTTGCCTTGGAAGGGCCTTCATCCATGAATGCCATTTGAAGTCTATCGTACGATTCATCCGGTTTCAGGCGACACTTGAAATCGTATAAAATCATAGCTCTAAAATGTTCCTGGCGCAGATCCATATTTCAGTGAGACACAATACTTTGAATTAACTCGCAAAAAATGTGGAGGGAAATTTTGAAATTGGAACTTACTTATTTTTACTTATAAATAATCATATTTTCGAAAAACATTATAACTGGCCAGTCTCCCATATATAAAAACTTTTTTTCGCAATACTTTCTGAGGGGCCTGGTACAACAACGTGTATCAGAAATGCGTGGTGATATTTTAAGATCTCATTCAGGGCATAGCATAGAACAACTTTTACTTTTATCATCAGCTGATCCCTGTATATTGTCGATTTATGTGAACACAAATGTAGGGAACAGCTGATTTTTTTTTCGCTATTTCAGGGTTGGTCCTATAGTAAAAGTTGTTCATAATGATGAGTACAATGCCTCCTTTTCGTTTCCAAAACCAACTAAAATTCACCTTGTATTTTAATCCGGGTTATAGTCTATCCATCTATATATCCATCTAAAACATCGTCACAAACTTTCAGATTTATAACATTAGTAGGATCATTTTTAAATAACTCGATAGTTTTAAATAGTAGTCCATCCGTAGTACGGGTAGTACCTGCTTTGAATACAGTCAATCAATTTCAACCAGTCATCGCGCTTTTACCGTGTAGTAGCAACCTCTCTCGCCCAGCTAGACAGACAGACATGTAGACAGTCTGATGGATCAAACAACATTTCAATCCACATTACCACATCTCAGAAAATCACTTAAAGGATTAATTTGAATGTCATTGTTTTTTGATGTGGGTTAAAAAAATAAAATATTGATGGGAGTTTTCGACGTGTATTGTATTTTTCGTTTATTCTGTTTTGTATTTTAGGGTTCCGTACACAAAGGGTGCCAAACGGGACCCTATTACTCTCGCTACGCTGTCGGTCCGTTCGTCCGTCTGTCTGTCACAGGACTGTATCTTTTGAAAAGTAGCCGGTTAAAAATTTCTCAGAATATGTGTTGCTTGACGACCTCTGTGGTCTAGCGGTTCGAGTGTTGGACTGCTGATAACGAGGTCGTGGGTTCGATTCCCACAGTACACAAATATTTGTGTGATGAACATAAGTGTTTGTGTTGGTCTGGGTGTTGCTTATGTAAAAAGTATATAAGTATTATATCCATTGTCTAGTACCCATAGCACAAGCTCTGCTTAGTTTAGGACTAGATGGTGCTGTGTAAAAATGTCTCAAAGATATTTAAAAAATTTAAATTTATGATATCACGATAAATACCAAAAATTAAAAATTCTAAAATCAAAGGGAAGGGTCCCCATATAAGACACCTCGAAAAACATGCATTTTTTTTCAACGTTCTTGTTTCTGCTCTATCTTCAAAACGGTAATACATACCAACGTCAAACTTAGTCTGATTTTAGTGCATACTTTTTAGTTTAGCAACAAATACTAAAAATAAGGCAATGCAAACATAGACATATACGGTGGTACCTGCGTAAGAGAGATGCAAAAATTCAAATTTCGTGCACGGTAAGTTGATGTCTTCTCTCGTAAATTAAATCAGTTTCTATGAGGTATCAGGTCGATGGGTGGTACGGTACCTTTACTGCGTGAGTCCGACTTGCACTTGGCCGGTTTTTTTATTGATTGGGGTATTGAAAGAAAAGTATATTCTAAGTCAAGTCCAGTCTCGTCAGTTCAATTCTAGGAACATACGAAAGTTTTAAGCAGATGACAGTCAAGTTTATTCTATTATTACATTTATTACCATCTGTCTGTCTGTTCGATATAAATACAATCGATTTTAAACATTACATTTCAATATAATTATGAATGATTATTTAAAAAAAAGAGTTTATCGATTACAAACAAACAAATTTTCCATCTTTATAATATTGGTATAGACAAGTAAACAGTCTTGTAAACAATCATCTAATTTCTCGATCTGCGTCCAATACAAACAAAGAGACAAAGCAGCCGGGTGGTCCACCATTACATTGTCAGGAACGACAGACAGTTTTATAACCCCACTAATCTGATTAACAATAAATAATAAAATAAAAATGTGGCCACGTTCGGCTACATTAAAATATTCTATGAGTGTGGTTATGCATTATGTGTCCTAATAAGAAAATGTCATATACCAGTTTCTTTGAAGCAAGTTTTGGAGTAAATTTATCATGTATAATGACGTGTGTATTAATTGAAAAGCCAGCTGAGTTTAGAATGATGATTGGTCCATAATGTTATTATACTTTACGCTAGTATAATAATAAGTTTACGGATTGGACATCATAGAAAACTAGTTTTGGAAGGAATGCGTGATTGGCTACTTCTTGGTTACTTCCCATTTTATCAACATTACTTTTTCCTAAGTAGGTGCAGGTACCAATTTTTTTTTTTTAATTACCAAAAAAATGGGATTTCTTGTATGGAATAAAAAAGTTCACTTAAATGGGACGTTGACATAACAGAATGTAGCCATAATATCAGCAACCCTGTTCACGCCGGCGCGGTGGCGCCGGTGCTCCTATTATTTACAAAAATATTTAAAAATAAGTATATTAAATACTAGACTTACCCGTGGCTTTGCCCGAGTACTGAAATAAAATATAGCCTATGTTACTTCTGGATAAAGTAGATTTGTAATGGTGAAAGAATTATTAAAATCGGTTCAGTAGTTTCAGAGTTTATCGATTACAAACAAACAAATCTTTCCTCTTTATAATATAAGATTAGTATAGAAGTGTAAATAACTAAATAAACATAATAATCATCATCATCATTTCAGCCGAAAGACGTCCACTGCTGGACATAGGCCTCCCCCAAGCATCGCCACAACGACCGGTCCTGCACCTTCCGCATCCAGCGGATTCCCGCGACCTTCACCAGGTCGTCGCGCGTCGGTCCACCTTGTGGGGGGCCTACCCACGCTGCGCCTTCCAGTACGCGGTCGCCACTCCAGAACTTTACTGTCCCATCGGCCATCCGTTCTGCGAGCAATGTGCCCCGCCCACTGCCACTTAAGTTTGGCAATTCTTCGGGCTATGTCGGTTACTTTCGTTCTCCTGCGAATCTCCTCATTTCTGATTCGATCACGCAGGGACACTCCGAGCATAGCCCTCTCCTAACCTTTGAGAAACATAATAATAAAGCCTGTTATTTCCTTTACTTACAATTAAACAGTCAAAATAATATGTTTTATTAATATTTTATTTGGGCCCAATAAATTAACACTTCTTCTCGTAGCATCATAGGTATTATTTAAAAATAAATACCTACTTAACACATCAATATGTTTCATCATCATCATCATTTCAGCCGAAAGATATCCACTGCTGGACATAGGCCTCCACCAAGCATATGTATGTTGGGGTGATATGCCATAATCGCCACGCTTGGCAGGCGGGTTGGCGATCGCAGTCGGTTGGTTAAATACTCAGAGAACGCTGCTGCCCATCCTCTGGTGAATCCCTTAGTCGCCTTTTACGACACCCATGAGAAGAGATAAGGGTGGTGCAATTCTTTACGTCCGGCACCACACGGACGATCACAACTGTATATGTTTAACATATAATAAAAAGAAAGCATTAATCCCTTTTAGAACCAAATGACAACCAAGCTTAGTGCTAAATAAATGTTTATACATAAATTATGTATTGATATCGAGTATAAGGTGGATTCGGGACTATTAGGTAGGGCCATTAATTAATGTAATAGACCCCATAACTCCATGGATCTAGGTCCCATCGAGAACGAACGGGAGTTTCAAGAATTGAAGATATTATAATGACCATGTATTTATATTATAGCGAAAATACCAAAAAGGATTAAACTTACTAGTCATTACTAAGTTAAAAAATGTTCAAACCACATTCCATATTTATTTAATAAATTAATAATTTATTCAACTAGCTAACGGCGTTCGATTAATCATTTCCTATGTTAATATTCTCCAGATTTAAGATTGTCTCTGTGCATCGTTTCATCTAAATTGATTCAGTAATTTAGTCGTTGAGTTAACAAAACAAAGACATTCCTTACCTATTTGATTGGTTAACCTTACATGCGGCTTAAATTAACCCAACATAAAATCTACTGTTTAGACCCCCATGAAGTCGTTTGGACACTTAATAAATTACTTAATCTAGTTTACACATACATGTGCATACGTATAAAATAACCATAACTCTAGTTTTTAGGGTTCCGTACCCGAATCTGGTATAAATAAAAAGCTGTTAGCTGACTTTAATAGCTTCTAACTGCCTCTTTTGGCAAGACGTCTCTTTAATCTTGTTGATACTGTTTTGATGTTCTCTGAACTCCCAAACGGGACCCTATTACTCTCGCTACGCTGTCCGTCCGTCCGTCCGTCCGTCTGTCTGTCACAGGGCTGTATCTTTTGAACCGTAATAGGTAACCGGTTGAAATTTTCTCAGAAATTGTGTTGCTATGAGGTGTATCACGACAAATACTAAAAACAAAAAAAAAGTCTAAAACCAAAGGGTAACCCATACAAGAAACCTCAAAAAACATGCATTTTTTCAACGTTTTTGTTCTTGCTCTATCTTCAAAACGGTAATAATAACTAGCGTCAAAGTTGGTCATATTATAGTGCATATTATTTAGTTTAACAATAAATACTAAAAATAAGACAAACAGAGACATGTGTGTCACCTACGTAAGAAAGAGATGTAAAAAACGCACTGTGCGTTGATATCTTTTGATAAACTCTCGTAAATTAAATCAGTTTTTATGGGGTATCACGTCGGTGGGTGGTACGGAACCCTTACTGCGCGAGTCCGACTCGCACTTGGCCGGTTTTTTCTGTTTCTTATTCGGACCATCGAAGTTTAATAACCTTTCACTTCGCTGTCCCGCTGGTAAATTCGCAGAACAGATCATTTCCTGAGTCCTGAAAATAAATAAAAAAGTATGACTAACTAATAAGCCTAGATAATACTTAAAACTCTAGTTGCCTCTCAGAATAATATAAAATTATCATGCAATAAAATATTATATAAACACCCCAATAAGGACATCAAAATCCTTTACATCAAAAAACTTTGTTACAGATAATATAATTAATTTATGGAAAATTATCTGAGAGACAACTTCGACAAGTCTTTTCTTCATCTATGAGCTCAATTGCCAATTTAAATAACACAGTAGTTAAACAATTGACGTCGTCTTTAAAAGGTGGTTTTGCATAAGACATTTAGACAGATCAGTCTTCAATCAGTGCGTCCTATCCATCATGACTTACGGCCAAAATTAATATGCAATCTATCCACGATTTGCCCTACTAGAGATAGAAATTTGACATAAGTTCCATACAAAATATGTCAAATTTCTATCTCCAGTAGGGTAAATCGTGGATAGATTGCATATTAATTTTAGCCGTTACGGAGCCGAGACGTGGACACTCACGGTACGACAGTTTTACAAATTTAAAGAAGCTCAACTTGCTATGGAAAGTGCTATGATCGGAGTTTCTCTAGAGGATCGGATCCGAAACAAGGTGATCGACAGAGAACCATAGTTGTCGACATAGCCCACAAGATTAGCATGTTGAAGTGGCAGTGGACTGGCTATATTAGCCGAAGAACCAATGACCGTTGTAGACGTGATCTTGAATGGAGACTTTGATCGTAAAACGTAGCGTAGAGGCACGCGTCGACCTATCGGTATTGTACGCATCGGACGGATCGCATAGCGTAGTACGTCCGCAGCGTACAGATTGCCGACGAATTTCTATGAGCATGAGCAATCGAATTTTCAATATTGACATTCGAATGTCGATGAAGTCATCAGCATTTTTGTATTCAATCCGATCCGTCCGATACGTACGATACTAATAGGTAGATGTGTGCCTTAATTAGGACGCCCTCAGGCTAGGTGAAGTGACGATCTACGCAAGATGGCTGGTAGGAGCTGGATGAGAGTGGCTGAGGAACGAAGTCAGTGGCGTGCTATTGGAGATGCCTATGTCCAGCAGTGGACTACGAAAGGCTGATGATGATGATGATGTCTGAGACACAACGTTTTTTATAACTAACCAGATCGGTGATTCGAGAGCGACATGCCTTACCACAGGCCTGACAAGAGCACACACCCCGGTCTCCGTCCCCCTCATGACAGCAATACAGCATGGCAACCTTTTAATGGTTTTCTCCTCGCAGCAAGAAAAGAACCGACTCGAGAAGTTTGCGATGGTTGGTACCGAGCCGCCTTGATGTCGCTTCTGTCTCTTGTCAGTGAGTGCTTCGTACGTGCCAGGCTACATCGCAAAACTTGCCGTGTGGTCTCTGGGCTTAGAATGACCAAAGACGTACAGTCGTAACACTCGAATTCGAAAACCAGCCTTATTGCTTACGAAATAAAGACGCTGTCAATGTCAAACTGTCATCACTGACCTGCGGTCGACCGTACTATATCAATCTCCTCGCTTTTCCTAACTATGTTGGGGTTGGCTTCCAGTCTAACCAGATGCGGCTGAAAGTCTGTATTTTACACGGAGCGACTGCCATCAGACCCCAGCAACCTAGTTACTGGGTAATACCGACATTCGGAGGTATTTCAGTCAGACTTTCTGACTACCCGTTACGACTGCCATAGATATTCGTATGGCAACCGGAACCGACAGCTTAGCGACCGAATCGACCGTAAGTACTATATGTAGAAGATAAATTATAATCTATTGAAATACTAAGTCGGCATTAATATAAATAATGCTTATTCTGCACGTGTGTTGTTGAGATATGTATGTAGGTATAATAATAAATTGATGGCTCTCAGACCAATTAATAAAAAAGTTTACCGCCTACAGGTGTAGTATTCGCACTAGTAGCAGTAATTTATAACAATTTATTATTGAGTGTAATAGATCACTGACAATATTACCCAGTTCTTGTAACTATGCGACGTGCAAAAATAACTGTATAACATGGAAAGGGCATTAAACTCTATTTGACCTTAACAATTAATTTTAACGATGGCACCAAAGGCTGTATGTATAGACCTTTATAATTTAAGCATATTATACGTGATGTATTCGCCTATTTATCAATGGTGTCAAGTTGTCAACTGCTTAGTACTGCATCGAATACATCATCATCATCATCATCATTTCAGCCGAAAAACGTCCACTGCTGGACAAAAGCCTCCCCCAAAGGATATGCCATATATGAGGGGGGGATATGCCATAATCGGCACGCTTGGCAGGCGGGTTGACGACGCAATTGGTCGTTTAAATACTCAAAGAACGCTGCTGCCCATCCTCTGGTGAATCCCTTAGTCGCCTTTATGACTCCCATGAGAAGAGAGAGGGTGGTGCTATTATTTACGTCCGGCACCGCACGGAACATCGAATATATACCGATACATTATTATTTCCCAGGTAATCGATCAAATCGATTGAAAGCAAAACTTCTAAATAAATAAATAATAATAATAATCGTGTAAATAATACCAGTAAGCAACCTTATCAAACAGTTGAGTCACATCGCCAGCTAATAAATTATATTATTTGTCTCATCGGAAAGCAAAGTAATTAGTCAAAATATCTTGAGTAAAATTATTACGCTATTAACAATTTATTTTAACGATGTCTAAGTAATTAATCTACGTTACTTTAAATTGTAGTGCACTTCTTTCTCCGTTAATTGAACGGTTATAATAACTAGTACAGGTAGCTCCCGGCCATGAATAAGACCACCTATAGTGCTCCACCGGTACGATATTTAATGTAATGGGCCATTTATATTTAAGATCATACTTGTACACCTACATTCTGGCAAATAAATGAATTGAATTGAATTGAATTGAATTGAATTGAATTGAATTGTATTTTACTTCAAAAGCTTTAGAAGATATCGGCTTCTGAACATATACGGCCGTTTTCAAAAACCTACTATCCACGATTTGCCCACAGACATAGTAAAAAATATAGACGAAGTGCTGCGAACAATCTAGTGAAGCCAAAAAAAACTATGCTCTTTCGTGTACAACCAGCGCTCACACACACACACACACATGCACCTCGATCAAACCGTGCTCAGTTGCTCACCCCTCTCAGTACACATGTCGCGGCATCGTCCAGTAAGCATCTCAAAAGCAAATATCCTTCAGGTGCATGGTTATGTTTTTTTTTAACTTCACTATGATTGTTTTCAGCACTTTGTCTATAGTTTTTACTGTCTGTGGATTTGCCCTACTGGAGATAGAAATTTGACATGAGCTCTATACATTTTATGTCAAATTTCTGTCTCTAGTAAGGCAAATCGTGGATAGATAGGATATTGAAAACGGCCAATAGTTAATGAATTTTAACTATCATTGCTGCAAGATATCTTACTCGCAGAATCTATAAAATATTAAATCGATTGTCAGTATCGATTTGGAAAAATAACAATATTGTTTTCCCGAAAATCAGAATTATTAGCACGTTACTCGATTTTTTTTAACTTTCTTGAGTTTAGTTGAATTTTGATTCTTTTATATTAAGATTTGATTTCGTTATTAAAATTACCATTCATCTCAAAGCATTAACAATTTCTTCGATTTAAATATTAATAAATCTGATGTACTTTTATTTATTTATTTACATTACCCATCAATTCTATCAATGATACAGACGAGTCTGTTTTCTGTTCCAAAACGACAAAAAATTAAATACTTATAATTTTCATTGCGTTTTCATTGGCCCTCTAGTCATAAACTAACTGGCCAAAATTAGTATGTAATCTATCCTCGATTTACCCTACTAGAGATAGAAAGGACATGGCCAGTTTGTATAAGGCTCTCTGCCTAGCTTCTAAAAGTTCATGTACTAATATGAATTTAACTTTTTTGGATTCAGGGATCCTTAAAATTATTATTTGTGTGAGTTACATAGTCCAAAAACTTAATTTTTTTTTTCATATTTACAAAAAAAATGTCAGGTAGTCATTATGTTTAAACTGTTCAATATTATGTTTTTAATTTCTGTTTTTCTTTTTTTAATGGATAAGTAACATAATAATACTATCCGACTCGCACTTGGCCTGTTTTTTGATGATCTCGTTATGCTTAAAAAGGATAATCGATTATCATAATAATCGAATCGATACGTCACTATATTAAACAAACTAAACAAATGTCAAACTTAACTTGTCACAGATCACCTGTCAAATTGTTACGTTTCGGTTATAGCTAAGATAAATTATAAACAAAAATAGTGGAAAATATATTTAGTAATTATTACTCACGATTTTTTAAAATGAATATTATGATCAATATCATTATGCATGATGAACTATTATTACATTCCCGCTTATCTTTGCGCATTTTCGCGGAACGTAAATATTTTGCATATTTGCTTATGCAGGAACAAAACTTTTAACGAAAATGGCGAATATGACTGGAAACAAATAATTAAAAAACTATAAAAAAATATGAAAACACTATGAAGTTATACATAAATATAAATAGTACAGTAATTTATAAATAAATTTGTACTACTTTACCATTAGACTTTTGTTAATGTACACCTTCTACTGAGTAACTAGGCTGGAATTGGCCATGTCCTTTGACATATTTTGTATGGAGCTTATGTCAAATTCCTATCTCTAGTAGGGCAAATTGTGTATAGACAGGATATTAATTTTGGCCGTAAATTATTAATTTAGGCATCGAAAATGAATAACTTGACAAAACTTGTTCTACGATATTATGGTAGGACAATGACATTGGTTAAATTAACTGTTTATAAGAAGATACTAATATGTCACTGATGGATACCTATTACGTAGAGGTAATTCTATAAACTTACGGTTACAACTAAAAACATAAATTATTAAGCCCGGAGTCTGGATTTGTGCCCAGTTAATGGCATTATAGGCTCACTCCCTATTACATGGGACTTATAACATAACTGGGTGGGTGTACTATATACACCACTGCCTACCCCATCAGGGAATACAGAGGATATACATTAATATAAAGAGTATATCCATGGAGTTTCTTGCCGGCTCTTTGCCATAGGACCAACTTTTTGGAACCGTGCAACTAGATTCATAATTAACGTTTTGAAAGTGCATGTAAATACTTATTCGAAATGAAAACTTTTGACTTTGACTTTGACTTACATATACAACTCCTTTTAGTCTGGCTAACGTCTGGAACAACGCTCTGGGAGACATTACGACATCACACTATCGTAAAACAAAGCAAAATAGAGCTAGAAACTCTAAAATGTAGACCTATTTTTGAACTATCAATGGCTAGCCACAATTTACCCTACGAGATACATTAGCTCCCATTGATTGTTCAAAAATATATCTACGTGTAGAGTTTCTGGCTCTGTTTAGCTTTGTTTTACGATAGTATGGTAAAGTCGCAATGTCTCCCAGACCGTTGTGCCAGACGTTCGCCAGACTAAAAGGAGTTATATAATCAGTGCAATCAATTATAAACCACACTCTTGTAAAACAAATGATTATTGCTTTGGACAGTAGTACTTACTAGATGTTAATTTGTGTTGTTACCTGTCTAGAAAAATCTGTTTGGTAATTTAGTCAGAAAAACGAAGCTGATCGACAGATAGATAAGGAATAAGGATGTTTTGGCTGGGACCAAGTGTAATATACCAGATCTGCGATCACTACTTACTTCTGAGAATAAGATAAGACTAACTACTGCGTTAATATTAACCTATTATAGTGATCCCGCTCAGGAGGCTAGTAGTCTCCGTTGAGATTGGCCTCCGTGACCGAAATTCGGTCGGGAGGACATTTTTATTATTATTTTAATAGTGATTTATTCCATCAGATCGACAATCGACATTCACGACTCAATACAAGTAAGTCATTGGCCTTGTCATTGGCCTTTTTTTTCGAAAGAGTCGAAGGGGGACGACATCGGCGAACGTACTGAAAACAAATCGCGGACGTTTAAAAAAAGAATATGTTAAGAACACTCTAAGCCAATGAGCATGCATGACGAGGTTAATGGACGTAGATGAAGCAAAAGAGGTGTGTCAGGATCGTAGCAATTGGAAATCCATAGTCTCCAATGGGAAACAGCTGTGAAAATATTATGTATGTGTATACGTGTGTTGCTATCAGAAAAGAGAAAAGAGGCTGTAATACCAAAGATAAGATGGATGGATTGTGTAAAAGATGGTATGGATACAAAGAAAGTGAACACTGAGATGACTACTGGTAGAAATGTATAGAAGAAAACGACACGCTGCGCCGATCCCAAATAAATTGGGTTATGGACAGGAGGATGATGATGTATGTTACTATCACTGAGGTAAATGTAGGTACTACGTAGTACGTGGGACACTCAGAAAGTTTTGCGAAACTAAAAAAAATTGTTCTATACGTACATATATTTTTATCAAATCTTTTCAAAGTACTTTCCACCAGCCTCTATACAAAGATTCATGCGCCTAAACCAGTTTTCAAAACACTTTTTCCAGTCCGCCGCAGACACCTCGTTTACAGCCTGCTCGAACGCAGCCAGCACATCTTCCGGCGACGAAAATTGTATCCCTTTGAGCTGATTTTTTATTTTTGGGAATAAAAAGAAGTCACACGATGCTAGATCAGGGCTGTAAGGAGGGTGACCCAGGAGTTTGACTGGCGTGCTGTCCAGGAAGTCCCTCGTTTTGAGTGCGGTGTGCGCAGGTGCATTGTCGTGGTGGAGCAGTAGCCCGCGGAGCCCTGTGTTTGGTCGCTTGTTGCTTATAACAGAGAAAACTTCTGGCAAACATTTGGTAGTATACCATTCGGCATTAATGCTTCTTTGATCCCGTAAGGGAATTGATACCAAGTGGCCAGTCAAATTAAAAAAGCTAGCGATCAAAATCTTACCCCCGCTTCTAGATCGCTTCACTTTGGTAGGCGTTGGCTCATTTTGAAACACCCAAACAGTCGACTGGCGCTTGGTTTCTGGGTCGTATTGATAAATCCAGGACTCATCACCTGTAACGATGTCGTAAACACGCCGAGACGAGCCTGCTTCAAATTTGTTAAGCATATCACGGCACCATTCCACCCGGGCCTGCTTCTGAGCATCGGTGAGGTTGTGCGGCACCCAGCGTGATACTATCCTCCTCACGCGAAGATGGCTGTGTAGAATCTCGTGAACGCTTCCCGATCCAATCTTCAATATGTGTTGAATCTCCTGATATGTAATTCGCCTATTGTCTTGGATTAAATTTTTCACTGCTAGCACGTTTTCTTCGGTAACAGCCGTCAAAGGGCGACCGCTTCTTTCGTCATCCCCCAAAGTTGGTCGACCGCGCTTGAATTCGTTATACCAATGATACACGGTTGCCTTGGAAGGGCCTTCATCCATGAATGCCATTTGAAGTCTATCGTACGATTCATCCGGTTTCAGGCGACACTTGAAATCGTATAAAATCATAGCTCTAAAATGTTCCCGGCGCAGATCCATATTTCAGTGAGACACAATACTTTGAATTAACTCGCAAAAAATGTGGAGGGAAATTTTGAAATTGGAACTTACTTATTTTTACTTATAAATAATCATATTTTCGAAAAACATTATAACTGGCCAGTCTCCCATATATAAAAACTTTTTTTCGCAATACTTTCTGAGGGGCCTGGTATATATTACCTCAATGGTTGGTCTCTTACAATGTCTTTGGTGACTATCATGACTTATTAAAACCCAACGCTTAGTTAAAATCGTTGCAAAAAGTAAAAGCACATTATTACCTACTGATAGAAAGTTCTAGATACTTCACATAGAGGAGCTTGTGAAAACAAGATGCAGGTATCTTAAATCCGATTACAGTTATTAAATTCATGCAAGACTTTCATACGGGCCTAATGAGCTTCTGCTCATTCAAGTTATGTAAGTGGCCAGGATTATATCTCAATTCAAACGTGAATTTCGCTTTGAAATTGTATTTGAATTAAGAATATAGAATAGGTTTTTACTTTTTTATGGACTTAACAACCAAAGGAGAATGAAATTATGATCAAAGAGAATATAACCACTACGTTTAATTATGATATTCATTCGACGCGAGTTGGTTTTATTTTTATTTTGATGTTTCATAATAATTCTATTTTCGAATAGCTCTTCGTTGCACGTAATTTGTGTTTGTTAACTGATAAATGACAAACCATCATATTTATTGCCATTTAGTTTTATATATATTTTAAAAGAAATCTCAATAACACTTAAGATATCATTTAACAAACATGGATGACAGGGTACAGTTTCGATAGGGTTTTTTTACAATCATATTTAATAATATTTTCAGACAATAATAGCCTCACCATAATCATAACTTTAAGAGCACACAAAATTCTCAGAATCATCTTAATTATTTTAAAACACGGTTATTTGTACAAACATCTGCTCGGTAGTACAAGTGGCAGTTGTTCTGCAAACCTGTAGGTAAACAAACAGGCAGGTAACCGGAACTTGCGCACGCACATACACGTGGAATCCGCTAGGCGCGAGGGTCACGGAGTTCACTTGATATTTACCAAACATGCAGCAGGATGCGCGCGTGCCTTGCTGTGGAGCAAAGAACACAGTAGTGAACACATTATTGTAATATCAGAACCTGTATTTTGTTTTTTATTTAGTAAAAAATAAAGAATATTCATAGAACCTTTTCGCAATTGATTTTAACGACATCCCGACTGCAGGGCAATTGCGTAACTCATTTGACAGTTTCATTTTGATGTAAAATTGAAGACGATGTTGATAACATCGCAATCAAATATTGGAATTGTGTAACGACATAGAGGGACTTCATTGTGAAGTAAATTACGTCAGGAGGGAAATTCATTGCGATGTAAATGACGTCATGTATGTTAGATCACGTTTCGTTATGTAAGTAAGCTGCTGCAAGTATGCGTTTTAAGCTTTATCATTCATTCAATTTCATGATAAATCCGTCCGACATCATAATCAACAGTTTTTAATGTAGTCAAGCAAATCGAATCGTATCATTTTTCCGGATTCAAACGTCAAAATTAGCATTTTGTTGATTGCAATGCAGTTACACAATTGCCCAGCTGGTATTTTATTTATAAGGACATTAATTGAAATTTTGTGTGAATGACATTGACTAGAATAATAATTAGAACCAAATCAGGCGTTTCTCGTAAAAAAATAATCAAAGTAACAAAATAAGGTAGAGATTGGAACTGTAGGCGATTGCTACAATAAAATTTAGTTAACCGAGATTAAAAATGACTATTCGAAATCTATTCCATTTTGTGACTGCCTGTACCCGCGCCATCCATTGTATTCTCAACTGATTAGCATTCACGGTCTAGCGGCGCGGGCGCACATTTAGCTGTCGATATAAAACTAATTAGGAAATTACACACTATTAAAGGTTTTATGTACCGTAAACTGCCCTAACTTGGCCCCCAAGCCCTACTTTGCCTAGTTGTTTTTTGAGTAAACTTTAATAGCTATGATTTCCGTACTTGGGGTGATTTAAAAACTATGACAACGCTAACTTTTGGTTCAGTTATAAAGTGCCAGTGCGCGTAAAAACTAAGTTAATGCCTTAGGCAAAGTAGGGCTTGTGGGCAAAGTTAGGGCATTTTACGGTACCTATGAAATAGGCATTTGACAAAACTCTATTTTTTTATTCTCTGTACAACATAATATTTTGTGTAATCTAAAAACCATAACCTGGAAGAAATCTCCAAGAATTACTATTACTTAACCTTTTTCGTGAGGGTCATACGTGGGACACTCAGAAAGTTTTGCGAAACTAAAAAAAATTGTTCTATACGTACATATATTTTTATCAAATCTTTTCAAAGTACTTTCCACCAGCCTCTATACAAAGATTCATGCGCCTAAACCAGTTTTCAAAACACTTTTTCCAGTCCGCCGCAGACACCTCGTTTACAGCCTGCTCGAACGCAGCCAGCGCATCTTCCGGCGACGAAAATTGTATCCCTTTGAGCTGATTTTTTATTTTTGGGAATAAAAAGAAGTCACACGGTGCTAGATCAGGGCTGTAAGGAGGGTGACCCAGGAGTTTGACTGGCGTGCTGTCCAGGAAGTCCCTCGTTTTGAGTGCGGTGTGCGCAGGTGCATTGTCGTGGTGGAGCAGTAGCCCGCGGAGCCCTGTGTTTGGTCGCTTGTTGCTTATAACAGAGAAAACTTCTGGCAAACATTTGGTAGTATACCATTCGGCATTAATGCTTCTTTGATCCCGTAAGGGAATTGATACCAAGTGGCCAGTCAAATTAAAAAAGCTAGCGATCAAAATCTTACCCCCGCTTCTAGATCGCTTCACTTTGGTAGGCGTTGGCTCATTTTGAAACACCCAAACAGTCGACTGGCGCTTGGTTTCTGGGTCGTATTGATAAATCCAGGACTCATCACCTGTAACGATGTCGTAAACACGCCGAGACGAGCCTGCTTCAAATTTGTTAAGCATATCACGGCACCATTCCACCCGGGCCTGCTTCTGAGCATCGGTGAGGTTGTGCGACACCCAGCGTGATACTATCCTCCTCACGCGAAGATGGCTGTGTAGAATCTCGTGAACGCTTCCCGATCCAATCTTCAATATGTGTTGAATCTCCTGATATGTAATTCGCCTATTGTCTTGGATTAAAATTTTCACTGCTAGCACGTTTTCTTCGGTAACAGCCGTCAAAGGGCGACCGCTTCTTTCGTCATCCCCCAAAGTTGGTCGACCGCGCTTGAATTCGTTATACCAACGATACACGGTTGCCTTGGAAGGGCCTTCATCCATGAATGCCATTTGAAGTCTATCGTACGATTCATCCGGTTTCAGGCGACACTTGAAATCGTATAAAATCATAGCTCTAAAATGTTCCCGGCGCAGATCCATATTTCAGTGAGACACAATACTTTGAATTAACTCGCAAAAAATGTGGAGGGAAATTTTGAAATTGGAACTTACTTATTTTTACTTATAAATAATCATATTTTCGAAAAACATTATAACTGGCCAGTCTCCCATATATAAAAACTTTTTTTCGCAATACTTTCTGAGGGGCCTGGTATGTACCAATTATCTCATTATATAACAAAATAATTTATCAGGTACGGTACCTGACGACTCATAGATAACTATATGCCTCGTTTTTCTAAGCGTGACTGCCAAGCGTGAGGTCTTGGGTTCGATTTCCGGGTCTGACAAAGTTTTATTGGGTTTGTTCATTAGGGGATTCGCAGTAACAGCCCGGAGTCTGGATTTATTCCCCTTGCTAATAGCAATAAACTCGCCCCCTATTTCATGAGACTTATAACATAACTGGCGACATGTTAACTAAATTTTAGAGAACAGAGGCGTAACGTAAGGGTTAGAACATAAAAACACTCAGACAAGCTGATTTCAAATCTTAAAGTTGTACTTTGTCTGTCCTTTTAAGGACGTTATAGTAATTGTAAGGAAAATTCATCGATCTAACTAAATACATTGCTGACTTTCAGAAAGAAACAGAGGTGAACAAGTAGAATAGACGAACTTACTCCTCATCTTAAAGCTGAACCTATCCACAATCCTTTTAAGGACATTATAGTAATTGTAAGGAAAGGTTTAACGATCTAATTATATACATTGCTAACTTTCAGAACAGAACAGAGGCGAAAGGGGCAGAATAGACAAACTGAATCCACATCTTGAAGCTGAAACTTGTCACAGTCCTTTTAAGGACATTATAATGATTGTAAGGAAAAGTTTAACGATCTTAATATATTGCTAACTTTCAGAACTCGTAACAACCATATACAAACTACTTTTAGTATCGATAATATCAAGGTACCAATAACAGGGTCATTAAAATATATGTACCTATACTCTTCACATAAACATAAAACAAAACGTTTATGTGCCTCAGTTTAATGACTAGTATAAAATCTCGTTATAACAGGGCCCCTTAATTGGCCAGGATGAAAGTCAGCCTCGAGTCTATGGTCGAAGTGAGAGCAAAAACTCCTACGCAGTCTTAGAATTATATAGGTTAGAAGGTAAGCATATAAAAACGTGAACAGACTGACTTAAAGACCTAGACCACCAGGCGGCCGGTACTGTGACGTTATACGAGCTATCATATTTCTATTGCGAGAAAGGGAGGGCACTACTCGTCCTGCAGTCCTGCATAACTTTGTCTCCCTCTCCAACGAAACAATGATAGCCCCCTAACACTTCATAGTATTTCTTCAGGTTTTAGCTTAGGTTGTAAACTCTTGGACTCATGGATGTATATAAACCACCATGTTTGTGTTTTAATGTTTTGAACATGCACCTTTTGATTTATCGTGAGCAATATTGTGCTGGATGATGAAAACCGTCAACCCATGGATGTCATGGTTCTGAATCAATCAAACACAAATAAAATGATGATAAGTAAAGCCCAAAGGCTTTAGAGTTAAAAGTGCACGGAAAGACTCAACAATAATGAATTGTAGTTTTACAATAAAGAATAAAAATTATGTTTCAATCAATATAAAATAAACTGACATCATAACTTGCAAAATAATTTTTCTTTCAGCTTTCTTTTAACCTATACTCGTATTACGTAATTAAAAAGTGTACTCTTTATGGTTACTCGATTAACTGCTTGCATAATTTTCACTTTCTCTTTTAAAACAAAATGAACCGCGCGTAAGTCTAGATAAGTACGAACACAAACTAAATTACATTTGAGAATCTCGTTAATATTATAGCCTCAAGAGTTTGTTTGCTATTACAAATCTGATCAGAAATGACAGGTAATCGCACTATCGCTGTAGGCTACTTGAAGAACAATGTGAGAAATGAGCACTGTTTAAACTTATTATTATTTATTACATAGTCTGTAATACCACGATATAAACCGAAATGCAGACATTCAATAGTTGACACCAGAATCTGATGTAGGAACAGGCTTGTCAACACTAACATTACAATACAATACAATCAATCAACTCAGCCTATCGCAGTCCACTGCTGGACATAGGCCTCTCCCAAGTTGCGCCACAACGCTCGGTCCTCTGCCTTCCGCATCCAGTCCCCCCCAGCCACGTTCTTTAGGTCGTCGATCCACCTGGCAATACAATACAAATACTCTTTATTGTACACACAAGAAATAGCAATATATTTGACGACCTCTGTGGTCTAGTGGTTCGAGTGTCGGAATGCTGATCACGAGGTCGTGGGTTCGATTCCCACATAACACAAATATTTGTCTGATGAACATAAGTGTTTGTGTTGGTCTGGGTGTTTCTTATGTATTATAAGTATGTATTTACAAAAGAAAAGTATATAAGTATTATATCCATTGTCTAGTACCCATATTACAAGCTCTGCTTAGTTTGGGACTAGATGGTGCTGTGTTAAATGTCCCAAAATATTTAAATATTTAACTATTTAACTATATGACTTATATCCATTGTCTAGTACCCATAGCACAAGCTCTGCTTAGTTTGGGACTAGATGGTAATGTGTAAAATGTACCAAAAATAAAATAAAATAAAAAAATATAGAAAACATGTACAATAGGTGATCTTATCGCTCAAGGCGACAAAAAACAACATTAAAAATGCGAAAGTAACTCTGTCTGTTGGTTACCTCATCACAACTAAACCTCTGAACCGATTGTAATGAAATTTAGCGAAGAGGTAGCCTGGGATCTACAAAAGGATGTAGGCTACTTTTTATCCCAAAAAACTAAAGGGTTCCTGCGAAATACCCGATAAACGACATCCACACGGATGAATGTGGCTACCTCTAGTTAATAATAGAATCATATCACCAATTGATTTATAAGGGAACCATTTTAACTTCATAATCATCACTAACACTTCATTATCATTTTCTCCAATTTTTTGAGATTAGCTCAGCAGATACAGCTGAAAATATCTATTTGAAATGGGTCAACTGTCATCTGCGCTCCACAACCCTATAACTATGGCCGATGCCCTGCTACGATGGCCGCTGGAGCGCAGGGCGCCTCTCAGCCAGGTGGGCCACCTAACTGAAGAAGGTAACCAGGGTGGACTAGATGCGAAAGGTGGAGGACCGAGTGTTGTGGCGCAACTTGGGAGAAGCCTATGTACAGCAGCGGACTGCGATAGGCTGAGTTGATACTAATCTATCCATCTATTGCAGCCTTTGGTGCTGCCGTCTTTGGACATCGGCCTCCTCTAACTTTCCATGCTTGTCAGTTTTACGCCGTTTTAATCGGTAAGAGTCCGACACAGGCTCCGATTTCCTCGGGTGGAGTGCGTCCATGAGGATTTAAGATCAGAAAGAAAAAGGAAAGAAAAGAAAAGAAAGAAAAAGGTGGAGCGATGATATTGGCAAGGTGGCTAGTAGCAGCTGGATGTGAGTGGCCGAGGATCGATGTCAGGGGCGTGCCCATGGAGAGGCCTATGTCCAGCAGTAGACTAATGTAAACTGATGATGATGAAACAGTATTGTTGACGCACGAGCACACGATGGGGATGAGGGGTGCGCGGGGCGCACCTGTCGAAGCTCCACTCGTCGCCGGCTGCGCCAGCATTCACCGGAACGTTACACGGGCGACCATACGTCGCTATTTTCCTCGCAATTCATTGTCGCGCCGCGGTTACGTGTATATATGTGTATGTGTGTGTGTGTGTATTATCATTATATTAGTTAAACCAGCATACAGTCTCATTTCAATCCAGACTAGTTAAGTTCCCAGCTTAGGGTTAGCGGGCACAGGTCTCAACATATGGTCAAAGTTGAGAGCCCCTTCAAATTTACAGTAATAACATAAAGTTAAATAACAGATGATATTTTAACGTATTCAGCATTATAGTGAAGGGTTCATATCAAATCGTTATCATGAACTTGACTCACATAATTACGGGGAACTGTTATCACCGGGCACAATAAAATTGGCAGATGTGTATGTCATATGAATATGAGTAAAGCCTTTGTTATATTTGACTAGCGACCCAACAGCTGTGGCAAGTAATATACATAGAATTAGAATAGATACCAATCACTAAAGTATTCCTCATTTCCTCGAATTTATGAATTAGAGTTGGTGGAAATCGCGTAGTTATCAACAATATTCCGAAATAGACTATGTACATCTTGATATTAGCATATAGACTTCTAATCTTAAACATATTTCCTATTGAAACATTATTTTCCTGATGATTCCACTCTTACGACCCCCAACCTAACAGTTCACCTATTAAAAAGCTTGTTCCAAAGCTTATAACCAAAGTTAAAGTTATTATTCCGAGGATTAGTCTACATACATCTTGATATTATCCTGTACACTTCCAATCTTGAATTATTTTTCCTGTCGAAACGTATGATTTTTTCTGATGAGTCCACTTTTACGACCCCCAACAATAAGAGATTGGATGGCCTAGTTCACATATTAACACGGAACCATAAAAAGCCTGTTCCAAAGCTTATTAACCTAAGTTACAGTTAAAGTTATTTTTCCGAAGATTAGACTACATACATCTTGATATTACCCTGTAGACTTCCACTCTTGAATATATTTTCGTATAGAAACATATTACTTTTTCTGATGAGTCTACTCTTACGACCCCCGACAATAAGAGATTGGGTAGCCTTGTAAATGTTATAGGTGACAAACAGGCTTAACAGTTTACTAGTCCCTAGTCTTGCACACTGTGACTGCGGTGACCCAGAGCAATCCATGTCGCACTTGCTAACGTGTCCCTTGGGCCCGAACACCTGCACAAGAAATGATCTATTCACCGCCACTGAAAACGCCATTGAAGTGGCCACTTTTTATTCCAACCATATTTGAACCATTGACACGATAAGAAGAAGAACAGTTTACTTTATGAAAAGCAGCTTCTACAGCTTTCAAGGTCCGACCACAGACATAGTAAAAAATATAGACGAAGTGCTGCAAACAATCATAGTAAAGCCAACAATACAAACCTACAACACCAAAAATATTGATGATGCCAAGCTAAGACATAAAGTTGGAAAGTCTCATGTTATTTGAAAAACATCTCTGCCCTTCAAAGTCTTCAAACCACTGCTTGACGGCAGAAGTACAAATGGTGGTAGAACTCCCCAGATGATCTTTTTAAAGAAAAAGCTCTAATAATCTCCTCCTATGTTCTATCGAAAGACCACATTATCATAAGCAGCCCATTATTCTCCCATGGCGCTGGGCACGGACCTCTTCTCAGAATAAGAAGGTTAAGGCCGTAAGGTAAGCGTGGACTAAAAGCTGGCTTACAGCAGGTTGGCAGACTACATACACCATCGAAAACTGTATGAAGCAATCTCAGGAGTGCAGGTTTCCTCACGATGTTTTTCTAAGTTCTGTTTTTTTAAGACTACACGTCACGCTATAATTATGTAGGTAGAAGAAACACGTAAGTACAGGGGGGTGATTCTCGCATCATAGACATGATCTAGAACTCGACATAATGTCGAAACAAGGTGGCGAATGTCGATTGAAAATTAATTTTCGTATTCTCAGAATGTCACGTTAGAGATATGTCTACGCCTAGCGCTCTAAATACAAAGAGTAGTAGAGTAGCAGTTGACATTACCGGCGACATTTTTCGAAGAGATTCAAAATTAGAGATTATCTTGAATTTGACATTTATTTCTATAACGCGAGAATTAGGGCCCTGTAATTTCGCACTCATAAGGCTGGCTCCACACGTTGGCCCCAACGTTCATACAAACGTTGCCCTTGAATTTTTTGGCGCAACTTGGGAGAGGCCTATGTCCAGCAGTGGACCGCGATAGGCTGAGTTGATTGAGTTGATTGATCCACATGTTGGAGATAATGTTAGTTTAGTCCCGTCAGAGCCAATGTAAAAAGTCTGAAATAGAAGTTGCACTGGGCACTTTAAGATTATTAAGTGCTAAGGAACTCAACTGTCAATTAAAATAATACAATAGTTAAACAGTTGACGCCGTCTTTGTTTTTTTTTTACACATTAGTATTTGATAATAAACAAAAAGATTTATTTCTAGAAATTCTATAACTATTGCATCCATAAACTTGGATAACATATAAAGACGCGGCGACCTTAGGAACAAGTTCATTCGATGCCTGAGTGCTGCGGCAAAACTGAGCAAACCGCCATCGTGTGGACGCATCGCGAACGATGGCGCATAAATCCTTCGATAAATCCGACAACTGCTAACGCTCGCTCCAACGATCGGGCCAACGCCATTTTCCCGATCCACAAGTTGGCCGAATAGCGTCGGCGCGAACATTCGGGCCAATGTGTGGAGCCGAGGTAACATTAATAAATCAACGGCCATCTGAAAAACCGATGAGTGGGTACGTAATGGTAATTTTGATCTCCTTGAACGCGTTTGAAAAACCCGCACAAATTGAGGCTAATTACATCTGACCATGGTTAGACCTTAACGATGTCACATCATACTAAATTGTTGGATCAAAATATTAGCCTCAAAAAAACCCCATTTGCACAAATTGATAAATTAGAAAAAAGTCTTAGATTAATGACATTCGGTCAGAAAGTAAGAGGCAGATTTAAAATTAAATTAAGACTAAAAAGTGTTTAGCATTTTTATATGTCTAGTATTATTTAGAATCATAAATAATTTTAATTCTATTAGTCTTTTATTAGTTAGTGTTTACTTTGGAAAGTATTAATGAAGTATGAACTTCTGAAGATCTGTGAAGTGTATTCTTGTAAGTCAAATATAACTGAAGTGTTAAACGTTTTCCGATTAAAAATAAATGTCTGATTTATCCATCAATATATATGTTCTAGATGTGCTGTTCAAAAGAACAACATGGTTGGGGTTCCGGAACCACACTGTCATCTGTCATTAGTTCACTTGACAGCTGTCTCGCGAACACACGTAAATTTTATCAACGGTTGCGTCAACTGAATTTGGAACATGCTGCTTATATGAGATCGCGTGTCTATATATTGACGTCGTTGGATTTATCTGACCAAATTAATTTAATGACTCATCTAAGCAAGTCCTATAGTTTTAAATAGGTAACCATTAAATCATCATCCTTATCATCCTCCGCGCCTTTTCTCAATTATATTGGAGTCAGCTTCCAGTCTAGCCAGATGCGGCTGAACATCAGTATTTTACACGGAGCGACTGCCATCAGACCCCCGGAAATCATTTACAGGGTAATACCACAGAATATCTAATAGTACTTGGTTATACTGATATTCGGAAGTTCGACCAGTTGTCAGACTTTTAGGCTTCTGACTACCCGTAACGATTACCGACAGCTTAAATACTTAAATAGCCATTAAATATACAAGGAAAAATAATTGTATCAACACTACGTTTAAAACGAATACATCAAAATTACAATGTTAGTTTGAGATCTTTATTTCAATTAATCAACCAATCCACAGCATATCTTGATATTTCATGACAACGCCTGAAAAAAAGAACAAACAATCTGTCAAACAATTAAATCTAGTTACCTATTTCAACACCTGCCATACCGGTCAAAAGACACAAGACTAAAAAAACTTTCATAAAATAAAAAATGCAACAGAACTGCAGTTCGCTTAATTAAACTGTTAGCCGTATAATGTCGTGACAGCTCAGCTGTTACTGGTAAAATAATAAGCGGCAGCGATCGTCGGTGAAAGCTCGCGGCGAGCTTTGATGCTAACAACGACATCGAGCGATGAAACTCAGGAGTGGCCGGTAAGGGGCAATACTACGTTACATATGATAAATAATTTTGTATAGAGAAACCCATAATGTCAGGAAAACTAAAACAGCTTTTTTTTTCTAATATATCGTAGGGACGTTCATAATCATCATCATTATCATTTCAGCCGAAAGATGTCCACTGCTGGACTCCCCCAAGCATCGCAACAACGACCGGTCCACGCTTCCCGCATCCAGCGGATTCCCGCGACCTTCACCAGGTCGTCGGTCCACATTGTGGGGGGCCTACCCACGTTGCGCCTTCCAGTACGCGGTCGCCACTCCAGAAATTTACGGCCCCATCAGCCATCAGGACGTTCACATTTCCCATAAAAATCCCCTCCCCTCTAAAAATCCCATAGGTACTTCCTAAAATAAGTAGGTATATAATCCTACTGGCAAAAGGGAAGTACCCAGACAGGGCAATCGCACCAGTGATGAAGCGAACTGTCATGGCGTCACTGCCATATCGTCGCCGTGCTTTCAATCGCTGTATTTCGGATGACAAAACTGTTTTTAACCGACTTCAAAAAAAGGAGGAGGTTATGTATTCGGCGGGTTTTTTTATTTTTTTTCATGTATGTACACCGATCACTCCGAGATTTGTGGGCCGATTTACATGGTTGTTTTTTTATTTGGTAGAGGAAGCCCGCGCCGTGGTCCCATATAAATTTTATTGACTTAGGTTGAGTAGTTTTTTAACCAGCTTCAATAAATCAGTTTATTTTCGCTTCGCCTATCTAGATGATCTGCTCATTGGTTCGTTTTTCTGAGAATTCTTGGCCGATATGCGTGTTTTTTTTTCACGATAGTGAAAACGTGTTTACGTTACGTGTTAGTGTTTACGTTTGGAAGAGTATGAGCGAGACCTTTGCCCAGCAGTGGGATAGCAAATTTTAATTTAAAAAAAACTCAAATTGGTTATATAAACATTTATGAATCAACCCTCGCAAATAACAACTAAAAAGTATGAAATAAAAACTTTTTAACAAAAAATAAAACCGACTTCAAAAACCTTAACTAAAAAGTAAAAAATAATAATTGTATGTATTTTAAAATCTTAACATATACCAACATTTTGAAGGCGGCGCGTGATTTTCATGTACGTTCACATAAACTGTTTTTTTTTACTATAATATGCGATCGACTGTACATTATATTTACATGACGCAAAGGGTCAATCACGCGCTGCCTTCAAAATGTTGGTTTATGTTAAGATTTTAAAATACATACAATTATTTTTTTACTTTTTAGTTAAGGTTTTTGAAGTCGGTTTTATTTTTTGTTAAAAAGTTTTTATTTTTACAGCGTATGTTTATGATCAAAATGGTAAAAAACTTAAAAATGATTAAAAATTACAAAGCGATTTTTAAAGAAGCAGTGACGACATATTGAACCGAGCCCACGCACAGCACATGGTGGCGATGGTTTTGTAAAACATGAACCGCATATATGTCCAACAACAACGTGTCAACAAGGGAAGCATTTTCGAACAAAAGATATAAACGCGCCGCTTGGCATTCGGCTTGGCTAGGCTGGGTTCAATAAGTGGCGGGTCATATAGGACGGAAAGAATGCTGCTAAGTGTTGTATTCGCAACCACAAATTTAGAGTAAATAATTAGTGTAATTGTCAGTTTGTACAGTCGACTGCATGACAGTGGTAACACTTCAATTCGAGAACCGCCCTTACTGCTTACGAAATAAAGATTCTGCAAATATCAAAGTGTTACCACCGACGTGCGGTTGACCGTACCCTTCGGTTACAAATACGAGGATAAACGAACAACGCGTGCATCACGCAAGTTTTTTATTTATTTATTTAATCATGATGTTTTCCTTCACCGTTAAAGCAACATCGTGAGGAAACCTGCACATCTGAGAGTGCCCACTAGGCCAGCCTTGACCTGCTTTCTCATCCTACGAAAAAGCCCTGCCCAGCAGTGGGACAAAAATGGGCTGCTTATGTCATATATTTATTTGATATATTCTGTTACGAGGCTATCATCGTTGGTGATGTGAGTGTGATGACCGATGACATATAACACTATAACGCTTTTCGAGATACCAGAGATAACGTTAGACTTGGTGGCTTATAGTTTTTAAGCACTAACTTGACTAAGTTAGGATATTGCCAAAGTATAGTGGTAAGATGGATGTTCACACACACAAGGAAACCGGCCGGAGGGTGGAGCGCGCGGGGGTGTCAACGATCACTTCACTTCATCGTATGCCTTATTGTCGCGAACACCTTGTTAAAACTTCTAACTATCGCCTATTACATTATTTCTCAAAAAGTCCACAGTTTTATTTATTTAATCTGCTGGCCTATCTAATGGATCATCAAAGTCCATCTTATTACCGCCAAGCTGACAGCTAGTAAATATACATTTTATCATGTGCTAGAACCTCATCAAAATGCGCTATAAATGTTACATAAACATTTATATACCTCTCAATGTCTCAACCTGTTCAGCTTATCGCTAAGATTATCTAGGTCCGCTCTGAAACGTCTTCATAATGAAATATTTTTTTTGCATTTTAATGATGTAAATACTAAGAAAACAAATGTTATAAATGTTACGTTAGTTTCTAAATTAAAAGAACACAACACTGCTCTTATAACTGCTACACATAGGCCAGGCATGAAGGGGCTCGCCTATTAGCGGCGAGTCGGGACATACCGGGGATGGTTGGGAGAATAAAAGTTCCCCACGCCCCCGGCCAAGGGTCGTTAGAGGAACACCGTGGTGGTTTTTAGTCGGTAAGAGTCCGACACTGGCTCCGCCTTCCCCGGGCGGAGTGATGATGAGGATTTTCCCCACAAAAAAAAGGCCAGGCATAGGCCAAACACTGCACAGCACTGACTGGACCAAACATGTTGCTGCGTCCCGCTATACCTACGACGCAGCTATACGTGTCGAGATTGCATCACACCACGAAGGTAGAGGAGATCGTGGAATACATCAGAGTGAAGACCAATTTCACCCTGAGGGTTAAGAAGTTGGAGTCGCGCCACAAAGTTAACTTTAAATCTTTTGTGGTGCGGGTTCCGAGTCACCATCTAGAAACCTTCTCGAAGGAGGACTTTTGGCCGAAGGGTGTCGTGTTTCGGCGTTTTCGCGGAAGGCTACATGACACCATGACGCAACGCAATACGTCGCCGAATCAACGTACTTAAACTTGTTTTTTTATTATTATGTATTAGTGTATAGCATATTTTTATTATTTAAGTTTTATTGTGTATTGTTTTATGTATTTTTTATGGGCCTTGATGCCTGAATTAAATGAATTATTATTATTATCTCATTTATTCAGTCATAAACACATATTATCATTATTATTATAGGCACTGCTAACAAACAGTTTGTATCTTTTCAGAACCTTGATTATATCACTACTACATCATCATCATCTTCCTGCCCTGGTCCCAAATTACATGGGGTAAGCGCAATACGGCTCCTTCTTCAATTTTTGTCAATCAGCCGTCATCCCAACATTTACTCCCTTTTCATCTATATAGTACTTTATGCAATCCATCCATCTTTTCTTTGGTCTCTATATATCATTTTCATCATCATCATCATTTCAACCGAAAGACGTCCACTGCTGGACATAGGCCTCCCCCAAGCATCGCCACAACGACCGGTCCTGCGCCTTCCGCATCCAGCGGATTCCCGCGACCTTCACCAGGTCGTCGGTCCACCTTGTTGGGGGCATACCCACGCTACGCCTTCCAGTACGCGGTCGCCACTCCAGAACTTGATTGCTCCATCGGCCATCCGTTCTGCGATCAATGTGCCCCGCCCACTGCCTTCAGAATATTTATATCACTACTACGTAATGCAACGAAATTTGGATAAATAAATGTGCAAAGTCATCCAATTTGCAGATTACTAACAGCTTGTCTTAAGCCGTTAATAACTAATTAGAAACACAAAATAAACAAAATGGTCACGTTAAAATCTGGCTGCATTAAGGAACCACTTATATTTATTTAAAGCGTTTGACTCAACAAATTGCTTTTAAGTATTAACATATGTTTAGAAAATGGCAAAAGATAAGATTTGTGATTTATAAATAGTAGGTAATTAACTTCTAACCCACTTGCAACATTTGAGACACTTATATTAAAGTAGTATAAGTAGTATTGAAAAAAATAAAACCCGTAGATGGAGAATATTAAAAAAAACTTTCTTCTTCCTAAATCCGAGGATGTCAGTAATACAAAAGGGTAAAATATTTCTCTTCTCTAGATAACAAACGCAACGCAAACAACAAAACCATAATCAGTAAGAAATATAACTTATCTACGGCAATAAATATTCTGTTCCCTCGAGGCATTGTCACCATAATCAGAATAACAACAGGCTACTCGGAAGCCGGTCCTAAACGCAATTCATAACTTCTTGTTGACGCAGAAATCTAATATTTTACCCGCTGCCGGAGTAAAGCACGGGCCGTGATCTATAGATTCGCTAGTTCCCTAACAATTTATTACATCTCAACTATTCTCAACACAGACACAGTAAAAAATATAGACGAAGTACAAACCAGCGCTCACGCACATCATGTATCTGAAGGATATTTGCTTTCGCGATGCTTACTGGACGATACTGCGACATGTGTACTGGGGGCAGTTATCATGGTTCGAAGTGCATGTGTGTGTGTGTGTGTGTGTGTGTGTGCGTGAGCGATGTTTTGTACATGGAGATGCACGATTTTTGTTAGCTTCTCCATGATTGTTCGCAGCACTTCGTCTATATTTTTTACTATGTCTGTGTTACATCCTAAATGAATAATATAAAGACTACTGCGTATTCGAAAGTGGATAGTGATTCCTAGACTTGAATTTATCACTGCTATACGTCCCGCCTGTCAATATGCACTGAAGTTCCATTAGTAAGGTAAGCGAAAGTTGTTCCTAGATGTCAATTATAATGATAAGTGTGTAGTGCATGTCCTGGTTAAACTATGACTACAATACATAAAGATTGACATTTATTCTAGGATATAACGAAACAAAGCCATTATGCTAGTTTTCAGAAGCTTAAAACGAACTTCGGGAAGTTAAATCTTTGACTGTTATGCAAGATTGACCTTTTAAAAGACGATGACTACAATACATAAATATTGACATTTATTCTGGGATATAACGAAACAAAGTCTTCTGAAGTTGTTAAGGAATTGCATGTAAGATATGAGGGCTGGCACAAAATCTTTACTGATGGTTCTAAGAGCAGTATTGGTCAGGGGACTGCTTACTATGATGCAAGCCAGGAGAAATCGGCTATCTTTAAAATTAATAACAGTAATGTATCGATCATGACTATGGAGCTCATTGCAGTCTCAGAGGCTATCAATAGTGTTAGCAGTTTGGATAGTGATAGGGTGGTTATAATTACTGATAGTAGGAGTGCTTTGCAACATATAGCTCGATGCGCCTCTGGGTTCAGAGGTGCACCGATAGCTTATGGTAATTTAAAGCAAATACATAATTTGAAAATCGATGGTAATGTCCTGAGATTGCAATGGGTTCCATCTCATATACATAGGTAATGAGGAGGCTGACAGTTAGTTAGTTAGCAAATTTACAAATTAGCACAGAATATCTTGCTCAAGTTAAAATTAAATGTTTTGATAGGTTCAAAGAATACTTTGATGAAAGAAGTAAAAATAAAGGAATTTGGTTTAAAACAATACAATGTCAGCCTTGTCGAATTCCTTGGTTTATGAATAGTAAAATAAGTAGGATTCATTTAGTCGTTGCTCATAGATTGCGTTCTGGACATTATCCTTCTAGGAAGTTTGCTATTTGATGAAAAAAGTAGCTTCACCAAACTGTGACGTGTGTGGAGTACTTGATGACGTCCAACATTTATTAACGGATTGTGTCAAATATAAAAGACAAAGGGAAATATTAGTGCGTTTTCATAAATTGAATATGTTGGATGTTGGAACTTTCCTATCTATTTTGGCAAATCCCTCATCAAGTGCTGCAATATGTTTATATAAGATGTTTGTGCATTGTTAGATCTTACATTGGTATTAGTTTTGTATCAATTTAGTAAGCATAAGTTATATGAAAGGAACAATGGGACTGGCATGTTCTTGTTGTAGAATAAAAGTCCCTTAAATAATAAAGATAACAAAAAAAAAACGAAACAAAGTCATAAGAACCGTTATGCTAGTTTATAGCAGCTTAAAAAGAACTTCGGGAAGTTAAATCTTTGACTGTTACGAAAGATTGACCTTTGAAAAGACGATGACTACAATACATAAAGATTGACATTTATTCTGGGATATAACGAAACAAAGTCATAAGAACCGTTATGCTAATTTTCAGAAGCTTAATAAGAACTTCGGGAAGTTCAAATCTTTGACTGTTACGCAAGATTGACCTTTTAAAAGACATGCCACAATAAGGTCGTAGTCACACAGATTCAATCTGTGATGATCCTATATGGTACACAGGCCCACAGAGTACATTTCACAGTCCATAGGTCTTTTCCATATATGTCTTCTTCTGCGTGTCGATGGTATGATTGCTCTTGGGTCAAACTTGGCAAGCCCAAAACTGCCACTTCAACGGCGTTGTCAATGGCAGCGCAAAGGTCACCCCTAGGCTGCTAAGGGTGCTGAGACACAAAGGACAGCATAAGTGGTATCCATAATATAAATAGATTGTACAATCAAATTTTTTAAAAATAGGGCATTTCCAATATTAGATTGTTTTACTTCCAGATGTGTTGATTGACGCATGTTTATGTTTTTTCCGAATAATTTAACGGTTTTGATGTATCTACAAGTATAAAGATTTTTAACCCACGATTTGAGTTACATTTCAGCAGAATGCCCGTTACTCTGTCACAGCATTCATCGTTGAGGGGTTAGGTGTTTAAAATATCGACCTTCGACGAACAAAAAAGGCGGACGGAATCTCGCTGAACAAAAAGTGAAGCACCCATAAGACGGCTCGCTTAAAAGTATTGGCTGGCACGCACACATTCACCCATATAAGACAAAAAGCCGGGATTACGCAACAAATCTCATGTGACGGTAGTCATTGTCGTAGTGTCACAAATAAAATAACAATATTTATCTGATGTGTGTTAAAATTATGTCGAAATTATAGTGGCCTTAGGAGAAAACCAAGTGCTTCAATCTTTTCTTAGCGAGATACCTTTCGCCATTTTTTACTCGTCTAAGATAACGACATTATTACACAGACTCATTCAAAAATAGTATGTTATTAACACACTCCCAACAGTCCCAACCATCCATTGACAAAATTGAATGCATCAAAAACATTGTAGGTACATCAAAAAATCACAACATCACTTTCTATTTGCTAAACATTCAATCAGAAGGCTGCTAATCGATTTTGACTTTCACGATCCGACATCAAACACATTGATAAATCGTTATTACCTCGGTATCGATTAAATGTAGCTTCACACCAGCCGGTAGCGGCGACGGGACGTAATCAAAGAGATTCCTTTCAAACAACTTTCTGCCTTTATTTATGTCTATGTGCGAGGTACTGTTCAATTCACTTCAGCTTCATTCAGTTATTTGTTTAACGACTTCTATAGTGAGAGTAATTTAACTTCATCAACTCAGCCTATACACTGCTGGATATAGGCCTCTCCCAAGTTGCACCACAACACTCGGTCCTCTGCCTTCCGCATTCAGCCCCCCCCAGCCACGTTCCTTAGGTCGTCGGTCCACCTGGCGGTGGGGCGCCCTACGCTGCGTTTGCCAATTCGCGGTCTCCACTCAAGGACTTGGCCGCTCCAGCGGCCTCTGGTCCTTCGACAGACATGGCCAGCCCACTGCCACTTCAGCTTACCGATCCTACAGGCTATGTCCGTCACTCCGGTTCTTCTCCGAATCTTGTTACAGATTTTATCCTTCAAAGAAACTCCAAGCATAGCTAGCTCCATAGCTCACTGAGCTACTTTGAATTTGTGGACATGACAGACAGGACGCACTGGTTGAAGACCTTTGTCTTCAAACTTTGTGGTATAGGCGACGAGAAGACTCGGCGAAGTGTAATTTAACTTGGCCGGAGTGAATATAACTTGTCACAAAACCGTCGCAGTAATCATTTTATACGTGTCAGAGGCGGGGAAACATGCGTAGTAACAACTTCACCCCAGCCAAGTTATTTTCCGAGTACAGAGCCCCTAGCATGAGTTTTTGCGGAATCGTCGTAGAAACTATTATCTAGTCTGTGGTATCGTGTAGTTATTGGCAAATTTTGTATGGGATTGTTTAGTTCCAAATATGCACACGGTAGCGCTGGTAAATTCTCATATAATATTTTTCGATAACTACACTACACTATTCCGTAAAAACTCATGCCAGGGGTTCTGTAAACGAGAGTTCATCTTTCATTATTAAGGATCTGTAATACTATGCGGGGGGTGCAAGAAAGGAGCCTCCCCGATGGATGTAAATAAAGCGGCCTAGAAATCCCCAAACGTCGCACCCTGGACACCTAGCACTCGGTAACGCAAAGTCAAGGTGAAAGGTGACTAATCCTTTTACCACAATGGTACGACGCGGTATTTCCCCAGACCTATCCCAAACAGCTCTTTTAAGATCCAAACCCCAGAACTTGATTGTACCAACCTACCAGCTCTTTTTTTTCGAATGGACATCTCCCATGCAGTACCTAGGTACTTTTGGCGGAGAGTCCCGTTAGGGTCTCCATCCGCAAACCCTCCTGCCAGCTCTTTGTGTCATTTCAATAAACATCGAATGACTTTAAATAAAAAAAATTAATTAACAAAAACAAAAAACCCGACTGCGTGTAAAAATAACAGAAAAGATATAAACAAGACTTATCAACACGCAGTCGGAGGCTACGTATGTTTTTGGTCATGAATTACATAATAGTTCATAGGTAGCCTCCGCCTGCGTGTTGATAAGTCTTGTTTATATCTTTTCTGTTATTTTTACACGCAGTCGGGTTTTTTGTTTTTGTTAATTAATTTTTTATTTTAATTTTTTTAGTTTTATCATGTTTTATTTATCATACTATTAATGGTTTTTTTTGAAAAGTCAAATTCATTTTTAACGTTGAATATTTTGTTGTTTTTTTTGCATTTTTCATTCCAAATTACATTTAAACATATAAGTTGTTTATATTTTTGTAAAGCATTTATAAAACCCTTTATTTGATACCCCACTCGATAAGTTTTGACGGAAAAAAAAAATTTTTGAAGAAGTAATATGGCGCCAAAAAGCGGCCATTTTAATTTTTTAAATTTTGATGTACCCAGTGTCACTCTCAGAATTAAGACGAATCTAACGACACCTCTCAATCTTAAATCCATCAAGCCGTTTAGGCCACAGAGCGTGCCAAAGAAATATACATACATACATACATACATACATACATACATACATACATACATACATACATACATACATACATACACTCGAAAAACATAACCCTCCTTCTGGCGCAGTCGGGTAAAAAAGGCACAAATTCTCTCGGAGCTTTGCCACACAACACTGTGATGTAGGTAATCGGTGATTTGCGTAACTACAAGAAACATATCGCGGCCAGAACCAGATGAGACCAAAAATTCCTGGTTGCCAAAATACCCAACCCAAAATATGGGAGTGCTGTTTACCTAGCCGGTACTACAATACTATGCGATCACCATAGAATTTGATTAATCTAATGCGACCACTTTGTTTTTTTCCTCCTCAAACTACTGCCTGATTATCACGAAAGATCCCTACGTGACCTCAAAATATGCTCTCTGATTTCGGGCACATGATGTCTACGCGCAACCCAACATGCGATCTTTTTCATCATTTTTCAAAAATTACTTACCTTATACCTACTTATTATAAAAGTAATATTGAACAATGGACCTACCACATACCTATTATGTATTGTCAAATTAATTTATTGCATTTTTATTTTCATCCCCAAAAATATTTTTAGATAAACTTTTGTGTGCACGGCAGAACGACGTGTTCGTTAAGATTTTACTTGAATTATTTTTTTATCCTTATTTTTTTTATTAAATTTGATACTAGTTTTACCTATATTGAAATTAATAATGAAATTATTCTTCTTTTCTTGTTGCACTATGATATTGTTATTACAAATTCTGTAATTATTTTCCAAACTACCTACAGAAAATGGCAATAAGCGCTATCTACCGTTCTTTGGTTGAAGCTCAAGCTAAATGACTAATCAGCAAAACATAAAGTCGGTATGAGCTCGGTAGAAGAGTGCCCATGGTTGAGAACTTTCAATGTTCCGCAAGATGGCAGCACCCCCAAAACTTTTCCAAAGAAATTGTTTTCATGAATTATTTGGTTTAATTGGTTTTCAGTTACTATGTATATTCTACAGGTTGTTTTCTTCATCTGGTTGTAATACAAGAGCGGTTAGTTATATGTGTTAAAACGTTGTCTCGTGAAGATTGATGTAAAACTTTACTTTCATGGCAAATCACACACATTTCTGTGTCGACGGCACGCCTAATTTTATTTGAAACATTAGAGACATGCAAATAACTTTTCATCTGTTTACAGTTTTGGAACAGGTAACGGAACCTGGAACTAAATAATGCGCATATCGAATTTTTTGCATAATTTTAGAGACGAACGAGCAAATACATATCAGACTTGACATTGTTCAGTTTATTCGACGCACCGCCGGTGATGTAGGTTGCTGCGCTGCACTACTACAGGTAAAAGACGATGTTGAGTTGAATAGTGCTGTCTCTTTTCGAGTAGAGGTGAATCACACGGCGTAGAAAAGGAGGACACCATCTGGGCTCACGTCACTGTTCAAACAAGGCTTGCCTTCCTAGTCTGCGAGAGACTCGACAAACGACGAACGAACCGGCGGCGGTAGCGCGGCGCCATTGCTCTCGACGTATCCGCACGAACGTGACTGTGTCTGCTTTTCGCTTGTTTTTCTTCATCGATCGTGTTAGAACATCATTACTGCGCAGTGTAAAAGGTAAGGTACTTTTAAGTTGTTTTGGAAGCAGTGCATCTTGTTTCGCGAAGTGAGTGTAAAGGAAGCGACAGTTTAGTGGGCTAGCTCGAGCTTTCTCGTTTATTTATGCAAAGAATTTACCGAGGGCGGTGTGTACATACAGGCGAGTCGGAGGCTCGGAGGCAAGGCGCGGCGCGCGGCGCTGCCTCCGCCGCCTGCGCACCCTGCACTCATCATACATTCAATGTGTCAATTTTGGTAATCACGTGCCAGTTTCCTATCGTGTTCAGTGTTTCTGTGACTTGTGCATACTGTTTGTGTCCCGTGGTGTCTTGTTTCCTGCAAAACGTCGGTTGTAGCCTCTCTGGAGACAATAAGGTTACAGTTTCTTTGTGTTGTGAAACTAGTCAGCCTTAGACCAACAAAAAGTGAGCATTCGTCTTCATTTCTCGCGCTGACGGATGAAATTACTTGAGTTTAAGCGCCTTATCATGTTTGGGTGGGATTACTATTAAGGACTTGTCTATAATACTTACCAATCTTGTATTGTCTTTGATACTTACCTACTTGTTATATTGAAATCTTCAGTAACAATTAATTCAACACAAAACTTCTAAGGATATTAACAAGAGCATACACAAAGATACATAAAGATAATGCTCGCTCGACTCATTGCTTCTTTGAAACTGTTTTGCAGTTTTTTAATCAACAAAGATAAGCCAATCTTTAGCAATTAGCCCTAATAGTCATCACACATGGCATTTAAAATATTTAAAATTATACTTTGTTGAATGGCGCCAAGGTGTCAATGATAAAACTGGCACTGTTGCTATTATTGCGTGAGTGTGACTCAACGATGATTGTTAATCACAACAATATGCCTTATGTGGTCAATAAAATACTTACACCATAAGTTCAATACAAACAATTACTAAGAGGCCAGGTGGTGACATTGCATAATGATAATGAGTAAGAAGAAATTGCAGCGCCCGAGCTTTCACTCGAAACTCACAATTTTAACCTATTCAATGCACGTCGTGCGTCGTTTCGTCAAACGGAAAAAAGCTTTTGAACAAATTCCCTGTATTCTGTCTCCAGCTGACGTCACTTAGCTGAATCAAACAGTAGGACCTTTCACAGACAAAAATATGATTAACGGCTACAGTAACAATACACTTCTTATTACAACGATCCATTACCAAATAATGTTCTCATAATTTTAGAAATGTATGGAGTTGTAGACCAAACTGACGACATAGAGACAGTTATTACAAGTGCCAACGTAATAAAACCTGACCTTCGTCAGAGAATACGTGCCAGAGCCCGTGTCTGCTCACCATTATCATTCCTTATGATTGATGGAGTTAGACCTTCTTTGAAAGGAAGTCCTAATTAAATTTGTATGCTGCCTTTTCTTTTTTACAGTCACGGCTTTTTGACCTAGATGATTCATCGGAGGAAGTCTTAAACCAGTCTGAACGCCTAATGCGCCACAGACATAGTACTATGTCTGTGTAATGCGCCTAATGCTATTATGCGCTATAAGAACTTTTACGTCAAACAGTTCCATTTCCAATAAGCAATAAAATGTCCCATTGTTCTCCTGTGGATAAATCAAAGGTTCCATTTAATCGCTACTTATGTTTTCTTAGTCTTAATCTATCTCGTGACAAAATGCGCAAACAACTTGGCCACGGTTTTCCCTTGAGTTTTTCAGTGGAACCAAAGAATCTTTAATTTCATCTATGTATTATCACGTTGCTATTTTATCTGCACTTGAGTTTATTTTGAACACAGTCGCAATAACAGGCAAAGCTTCATTTAAACTTCTTCAATTGACGCTATTCATGTTTTGAATGGCACAGCAGACAGGCGTCTGGTCTGTACTCTGTATTCACTCCACGTTGCAATAAAATCCCAATTGTCAGACCGTTTCCTGTCATTACATTTGTTGTCATGGTACAATTAAAATAACGTATGTTATCATGGCAAAATTTAAATTTGCTGACGCTATTTTTAATAATAACAGCTATTGTGAGTTCATGGTTCGTTAAATTTTTATCTCGACGTATTCTAGATGAGACTAACGAAGCATGTAACTTGCTAAATGATTGATCTAATTGCTCCCATTAGAAGTACCTATGCCCTATGCAGTTTACAAGAGTAACGTGACATCAGATGGTCAAGTATTATTTTTGGATGGTAACAATCAATCGGCGTAATTGATCTAGGCGACCAGTTGCGGATAAAGACAAGGCTATGCGCCCGCGCTGGCGACGCGACGACGCGGCACATAAAACGGTCATGTGATCCTTTACAGTGAACCAACAACTTCCAATATCCAAGTGAATGATTTTAAAAACTACATATTTGTGTACCACCGTTATCTGAAATTGGACTTGGATGTTGAGCATTCTGCATTTGTAAAGTTTTACAATAATTCCGTTAACCTGGCGCTTGTTAGGTTACAATTTACGAGCTCGTAAAGACGATGATTTCCATTTAAAGAGAGTTGATCAAGCCATTATTTTACCAGAATCAAACACACTGATCTCTGAAAGCAGAATAACTTTTGTTTTTCTTACACATTTAAGAGAAACCGAAGAATATGTTTTTAGTTTCTGAGCAGAATTCAATAATTGTGGTATCAAGAGCGATTGTTTTCAGTTTTATGTAAGTAAACCATTACGAATCTTGATAGTCTTGAGAATCCATACGTACCAAATTTCTCATAACAATAGCAATGTTCTGTAACACCGTAAAATTAAGTTTAGGTTATTTTAACTTAGGCATAACAACCAGATTGATGTTTTGTTATGTAAATTGCCCTTTCCATAAATATTGTAGTGGTACATAGTTACCTTGATTGAAATTACGCTGTAAATGTTTCATCCAAAATTATGATGTTACCTAACAGTTAAGTGATTTTTAAGACATCGAAGCTCGATAAAATTAGTTTTTTTAATGTACACATGTGTTTGTAATTGCCACGCTGTGACGTCACTCGTATAAGACCATCGTGGTTATAACAATATACGAGATCATCCTATATTCACATCACATTCCCACGGTCATTGAAAGTATAAAATATGGGAAGATTCTAATTATTTTATATCCATTTTATCTAAAGACTGTTTTTCTTAGCATATATTATAATATTAACGTATGCTAAAAAAAGAAAAAACGTGACAATAAAACTGAGACAGACATAATATCGACTGTTGCCTCAAGAAGCATAGAAAAAGTCACTAAAATATCTCGATGGCGGTACATCATATAGTTTGAGAAAAAGCTAATGGCGCAAAATGCGTCTACCTAAGGGCAGGAATGGAGAGCCAGTCGTGTTCTGAGAAGTGCACAAGCATTCCAGGCATTCTGCAAACTGCACGCAAGCCGGCAAACCTTTATTCAGCACGCCGCCATCTTTGAAACAGTTTTATTTGCATTTTAAGGAAATCATTTGGATGATTGCCGCTGCGGGTGTTTTACATTTCATGTTTGGATAATTTTCACACCAAAGGAACATGCAATATAACTGAACTTGAAAGAAACAAGTATTTATACTTCATAAAACCTATAGGTAGTATGATGTATAAATTGCTATAACTTCAATGTCAACAAAACGTTTCGAACTAAATTCAAACAAAATTAAAGTTCTAGAAACGTATTTGACAACGATTGTTTGTATTCTGAAACCGCAATTAACATCTTTAAATCACTTCTGTCCTGTTAAACAACTATTTTTGTTTCTAATTCACGTCACATGGCGTTTGTTTTCGTTCGTATTTGTATGCTAGGTTATTACGCCCATTCTATTTATAATACGATAACAATCGTCTTACAATAACTGCTTTGCAAAAGAGGATACTGCCAAATCTTCTAGTTTAAAAACTTGCATTTTCATACGCAAGCAATTTAGTCACACTAGTTGCAGAAATGTCAAACATGACGTAAGCCTGAACAAGCCTTTTTTGATTTCGTAAATGTGCAAAAGCAAAAACATGAGCTATGTACTGAAATTATTATATTTTATTAATAAGTTTCTTTAATATATGTTGCTATTTTCTTTTGTGTACAATAAAGAGTATTGTATTGTATTGTAAATAGTTTTTCATATATTACAATTATTAAAGGTTCCTTTGACTCATTTCAATTGAATTTGAATTGAATAACGCAGTAATTGCACTATATTTCCATGCACAGTTACTTAAGCAACGAATATTGTGATTTCTACCATACCACATGAACAAACTGGATATATTTACTCAACATCTCCTGTGTTCTTAACATTGTGCTATTCTTAATTGTTGCACGTGCTCAAGAAAACATTTCTAAGTCCTAAAATAGGATGTATAGTTGCCAGAGCAGCTAACACTTAGCTCCTTCAATTACCCGCATACCAACGTGTAGTGTACGGGTACCTAGAACATACCTACGTATGTATGTAGTTCTAAGCCATGTATGTAGGCTTGTGGCCGTCACACTCTGTAACTCCGATGACATCACTTAACAAACCGTGGCCACAGCAATAATTGTTTTACTACCTCCAAATATAAATATAATTTTCTTCTATTCCAACAAAATAAAACGACTTGTACCAACTCTATTTACGACGATGACAACATAACACTCGATTCGATACTTAGCCACGGCGTAATCGAGTTTATAATTCATTACCATTCGTCATTATTCATGGTCTTTGTTATGTCTTAATTGTAAAAGCAGTACTGATTCCTAGCTAATATCGAATATGTATCTAATTCCTTCAATAATTAACTTTTGGAATTTAAAAACTGCTGTCAATATTGTATCGATTTGAAGTTGCAGGTCATTAAATAAACAGTTGCATTTCTGATGCAATCTCTGAAGTCATAGACGAAGCGATTAAGTTACCTTGCAGGCTTCAAAATGTGTGCAAAATATTACTTTTATCATAATTTTTTGAAAATAAATTCCGAATATTCCGTATATTCCGTTCGGTGTTGGACCAATGTCAATCCATACTTTTGAATGCAAAGTTAACACTAAAATGTGTTTATTTAAAATTTTATTTGGTGTTTTTAATATTAATTAATCCTTATTAGAATTGAAATTGTGTATTGTGTAGGTATATTTTCATAAAAAATACCCATAACTTTTGTCACTATTTGATATTGGAATTGGATTGGAATTATTTTTGAGAGTAACTCCATTGTGGGCGTTAGACTCTACAAGTGAATTTACTAGCCATAACTTCAATGAATATGTGGGCATGATGTCGTTTTATGTTTTATTTCAACGACCTTCGAAATCGCCTTTATCGCTGATATTTTAAGCAACCTTAGCTACAACGGAAGAAAATAGCCAGTCAATGACGTTACAATTTCACTTTTAAAATCCGGTCCGGAGGTTAAATTTTGCCCAATTAATGTTTCTTGATGTAATGAAATCAAAAGTTTTTATTTTGGCGAAAATTTATCTATGAGACTGAGAGTATTTCTTTAATAACATTAGGTCTAAATCATCAGCGTTTAGGCTTACAAAATAAAGTTACACAATCAAAGTTGATTTGAATCCTGGGGGCGTAGTACGAGTTTAACACTTACGAATACTTTTATAGTTTTCGTCGACTTTCATTCATAAATCAGTAGAGCCTCATGCGGATACGAGGAGGAACTACTAATTCATGAATGAAACTCGACGAAAACTATGAAAGTATTCGTAAGTGTTAAACTCGTACTAGGCCCCCAGATACATATTTTATTAGGTAGGTAATCTATACATCGGCATAGCACTAGAGGGGCACCGGGGCTGTCCAATGGAGTTCCCGGAGCTCCTCTATTTTGTGCAGAGGATGGTGGTTTTAGTCCGACATGCCCCTCTCCCGTCCCCAGATGAATGGTGCCCATGAGGATTTCCACCACTAAAACAAAAAAAAAGGTAATCTATACATCATACCATTACAGTTTGCTTGACAAGGCTTGAATCATCGTCGCCATCAAGTTTTTTCAAGTCCACGTCTGGACTTACGAGTGTATATTATCCACCCATATTTATTGACAGTGTTTCAAGCAACAAATAGCAATATTTATTGTGTTTATCGCTTGTAATACTTGTAATGTTGCATAACTAATTACGAGCTGTTAAGCCAATCTTTGTACAATAATTACCTGGTGCTCACAGTTATATTTAATTACCAACGATGGAAGACAAACACATCATACAATTTTATCTATTTACAAATAAATTTATTTGCTACTAAAGATACACGTGAAAAGTTTATTAAAGTAGGAACAAACAAATCATATAACTTGACTAAAGCTGCAACACAAATCCTGATTTTTGATTTTGGTACCTCCGTCACAGTTCTATTCAGTTTATTGTTATTTTCTTCAAGAATGCAAACCAAACCATGATACAAAGCATGTAAATGGAAATGTGTCCTTTTGCCTCTATCTAGCAGTAATTCCACCGAGCAAACACACTCGCATTAATTATCGTCTCATTTTCCTGATAACCTGAATAGCTGTTATCACGAAAAACTGACGTTTCCATACGTCAAATTGACAAAAAATGTAGCCAACAAGTAATTCGTCACATTGAATATCAACAAAGTATTTTATAAAATATGCAAAAACATAATGAAGGTGTATTAGCTGAGACAGACAGCGACATCGAAGTCGCGAACTTTGCCTCCATCATACAATTAGATGCAAGACACAAACTTAAACTTAATTTATATACTACAGACCACTATGAAACAAGTTTGTGAGCTAGAGGTAAAGCTATGCATTTTCTTGATATCAGAGATGAAATGATTACACCGCTTAGTAATTCAGACGCTTGGTTTCTTATCGCCCTGGAATTTCTAGTTCAAACAATGAAACATTATAAAAACAAGGGGTTTTAAGCCGCACAATCTTTCTAGAAGATACCTACAGATAAGACTAATTTAAACAAAGGGGTTACAACAACCCCTAACAGTATCAACAAAATGACCAAACGCATGACAAAAGAATATAATAAAATTACGATTTATATTTATACTACGATAATAGTTATTGTTTGTTAAAAACAGATTTTCCTTCATAAATCTAAATTAGAGCAATAATATAAACGACATATTAACATAAATGATTCTTCAATCACATTGTCTATTATTAAAGTTAACAATGTAATAATCACAACCATAATTGTTATCCTCTTAATTTTATATGTATTTATCCGCAATCTTATTGTTATATTTGTATTTTTTATTGAAATTTCATAATATTACTACTGGACAATTAATTTAAGCAGACACGCTCGGCTTATACTGGTTTTATCCCCATCGGTGTGCGGTTGACTGTACTACCTTTTAACTAACCTTTACCTTTTTTAACTTGTCATGTAACTAACAAATTACATCAAGTTATACACTTCAGTCCAATAATGGTCTGAGGTTATACATCACTGATCCGCAACGAGCCATTTCAAGGAGTCCCTTGACAGCAATAAAACGGTCATACTTCATAGACTCTTTGAAACACTGTAAAATCTACAAAGATCACTTTGTACTACTACGTACCTACGTAACATTGTTGCTATTACAATAGTTTTAATACTTAACAACACTTACAAATGACTCGTCACTAACGTTAATTATTGTTTTATCACTCTCCGGATACTCTTGTTAGAGAACGATCCAGAAGGTCTTCTTGCGTTAAAAATTTCCATTCTCAACAAAGGAATTTATAAATATCTTGACTTTTGTTCGACGTTATTGGAGTGTTTCTCAGTGAATTATGTTTAAAAAGCTTTTCACTTGTTTCATATTATTTGAGAAGTGAGAGCGAGACAGCGGGTCCACCATTCATATACATTACGATTTGTAACCGCACAGCATGTGTTCCCCACTAGTTGCATTCGATTTCTCGGTCAAATTGAAAAGTCCCTCGTGATGTGTGTTCTTGTTGAAAAGTGTGAGTATCTAATGCAGCCGGTTGTATCGTGGGTGTGTTTTTATTTCTGTAGGTAAGCGTCGGCGGCAATAAGTAATAAGGTAAACATTAAGCAAGTGAGGCCGCGCGACTTGTCTAAGCAAGATTCTCGCTCGTTATTATCGACGTCTGAGCCCACATAAATCGTTTGATGTTCTTGAAAGATGTGTGTCAATTCGATTCTTCTTTTATTATTTACATTTGAGTGCAAATTGATTTCCATAACACCTTTATAATCTTCAGCATCATTGAAATTTGGCACTACATCTGCAGAGCTAATTTTCTATGCTTATTTCTGGTAAACTGCCTTTCTTTATATGCAATTCAGTACCTTTTCCTAACCATCTCTAATCTTCTTAGTGTATATAGATCCACACGCTCCATGCACTACCGTACATTCCTACTGTTTCCACATTGCACTCAGTTAATTACAGGCAGGTTTTAGTTGATAACTGGCGAGGTAGAATGCTTCAGATAAGAGGTCGTAGTAACGGGAGGCTACCGACAAACTTTATCTTTTACCAACTGTAATTCCTTGTGTACCTTTTTCGACTTTTGTATCGACTTAACGTGGCTATTCATTGTACTTTTTTTTGGGAACCATTTCGGTGTTATTATTGTTGTTTTTGAGGCTTTCATAATTGTTGCTCGGTAAACATTGTTTTCAGAAGATGAAGTTTAGTATATAACGGGCTGGTTTCCGCAACTCCACGTCTAAGCGTGTATTTTGCGTACGGAATGATGAAGCCTTTTGATTGATGAAGATTTTGTTTGTCTAAGGATGAAGCTTACAATTCTCTGAAAATCGTAGAGATAGTAGGTGAATATGATAGTCATTATGATACGCATTTATCATAATGTCCAGAAGGAATTTGAAATCTGTCGACTAACTTAAAAATACTACTTATTCATTTTTGTATATTTTTCTTTGAGTAAGTTTTTAGCTTTACAGAAATAGTACCTACATTACTGCCCAGGACCAAAAAAAACCATTGGCGGTCGAATAACATTGGAAGGACGAGGCGAAGCCGAGTAGGTACTTTCCGAAATTATTTTAAAACCTTATTTCGGCCGAGACTTGTATAGTACTTAGTTTTCTCTCATTTACGAGGAAACAATACACAAATTAATTCAATAATCTTTATTTTCCATTCGCGCCATTTCGCGCGCTGGTCTTGTTCAATTTTCAAAAAAAAAATGCGCATTCAGCTTTTAAAATAACGTGTACCTAAAATCACCTAATTTATGTAAAGGTGTACTTAAAAAACTCACTGGCATAATTAAAAAAAAACTGTCTAGCAATTTCTATTACTGTCGTGGTTGATATTGCTGGCGTGTTATTTCGTTGCGTACGGAAAAAAGCCGATTGATGTGTTTTTTTTTATATTGAAGCAATTTCCGAGCAAGTAAAGCAATAATAAATTGTTTTCTAAGATGCATCTGGAGAAAAATTAAAGCAAATATTGAATGGCTGTATCTTGTTCATTGTGTCTAATACGTCTTGGTATTTGGCACACAATAATAAACCAGTGCAAACCAATGTTTGTGAATTGTGTTGCTTTGCTTCATCTTTCAACAGGAAAATCTTGTTTCTCGGTCTGCAATACCTAGACTAACATTTGACTTAAATTATTTTAAATCTAGAACAGATATGGAATTCTGCCGATTACTGCAATTTTTGTACATCTTGTACTTGGCCAGTGTTAACGTGTCGTGGAGGCTTACTTAATCATCAGGCAAATACAAATAGACAATTGTGATACATAGTCAGGCACATCCGCTGCTTCTATAAACCACATCACAGTCACAGATAATAAAATACTATAATTTGCTGCTGAATCCTTGATTAGCTACCTAACTAATTATTTATGTTTGTTTGTCTTTCAAGCACGCTGAAAAGGCTGAAAGGATTTGGATGAAATTTTGCACACAGATAGACCATAACAACTTTTTATCCCGTGAAGATAATCAGATTCCGAGGAATACGCGATAGCGTCTCTCTATGATACTCGGTAAACCGAATGAACCGCGGCCGAAGCTGCGGGCAAAGACTAGCAAAATAATTAAGATGTACGACTTAACATTACAACATTACATAGAAACATATTATCACGCCTGTTTCCCATTGGGGTAGGCAGAAACTATGGATTTCCACCCGCTACGTTCCTGACACACCTCTTTTTCTTCATCTACGTTCATTAACCTCGTCGGCTTAGAGTACCTACTTAACCTGGCATTTGTTGAGAATTTCCGCGATTTGACTTAACCACGGAGACAAAGAAGAGTACCTCGCTAAAATATAGGTTTACTACAATAGGTTAGTACTGAGGTACATAATGTACCGTTTCTCGTAGCGCTGCGTATGCGCATCGCGCGATCGATTCTGCATGGACATTCAGATTGGAACATTGCCCACGACCAGACTGCATGTTTTTGGCACGTAATTATATTATTACTGTTACTCATGAAAACTGGTGTTTGGAAGCGGCTTGTTTACTATTTTCTCAATCTTCTTCGTCATTACTCGTGTTGGTTGGTCTATTGAAAGTTTACCAGTGACTTTGATCATCATCATCATCATCACCATCAGCCTACATAAGTCCACTGCTGGACATAGGCCTTTCCAATGGCACGCCACTGACATCGATCCTCGGCCACTCGCATCCAGTTGCTACCAGCCACCTTGCCAATATCATCGCTCCACTGAGCCTGAGGGCGTCCTACCCTACGTTTACCGATTCGCGGTCTCCACTCAAGAACCCGTCTATCCTAACGGCCATCGGTTCTTCGGCTAATGCGGCCGGCCCACTGCCACTTCAGCTTGCTAATCCTGTAGTCTATGTCGACAGCTTTGGTTCTCTGTCGGATCACCTCGTTAGGACTATAATTGTATAATGGTATTGACGATATATTAGTGTAGTAGTAGAGCTCCTTGTGACAGAAGTCGTCCGGGGAAGACTACCTACCGTACAATCACGATCCTTCCCGGTGATACATTTTGTCGACAAAGTCCCTTGAACGAATCCTGCTACATTACACGTACCTACGGTTGCCGTCGAACACTGAGCGCAAGCGATTTTAGCCTTAGTGGTGGTTTTGTTCATAGTACCTAAATCAGCCGCTAAACAGTAATGGTTGCATTACTGTGTTCCGGTGTGAAGGTGGCGACAAAATTACAATCACATGAAAGACTCATGTGATTTATCTTCACGTCTCAGTTAGAGTGCTATAATGGATCGACGTCGATCGGTTGATGTGAAAAACACCCTATATAGTGAGCTATCCAGCAGTACATAACCTATTCTGCCATCGATCGATCGTCGATCGATGCTCGATCGATTATGATTCGACATAACTCGACCGATCAAGCACATCAGTTTGGTGAAATAGGAACTGTCGATCGACGTCGACTGATCGATTCTACCATCGATCAATGTGGGCGATCCTTAGGCGAACGTTATTTGTAATACTTTTAGGCAACAGCCTAGGTATTATCCGATCAACTTCAGGTGGGCCTTTAGCTCGTTTCACCATACTATACCATGCAAAAATCCTTATCGCTAATTCTCAAATTGATTATAATCCACCACGCAACATTATTAGTAATAAAAAAAAATCTATGAAATTATTTTATTCTGCAAATTGGATTTTTAAATCACTTTTAAATTTCTGTTTTTTCAACGTATTGTCCTTCGATTTATAAGAATAATCAAAGAAATTATCAAACTTACCAGAGCAAGAGTAGGAAACCCTGGAAAACTCAATTATTTTAACTGTTTTAAAACGGTGTAGTATTGTTCTAAGTAATCCAAAGATGCAGATATATTTTGTGATCTTTGGAAAACTGCTGATCAACTTGAAGCAATCTATTTTCTACCTAGCACGACAAATATCGCATATAAGTATATAGGGGTTGACACTGAAATTCAGCTCTGTGTTGTGGCTCACGCTTTATGGGCTCACGTTACAACACAGCACCATGCTGAGTGTCAACCTCTTTGCCGCAGCTACGACATATGTTATTAAATAAATAAATATTTTTGGGAAATTTTTACACAGCACCATCTAGTCCCAAACTAAGCAGAACTTGTAATATGGGTACTAGACAATGGATATAATACTTATTTTTGTAAATACATACTTATAATACATAAGAAATACCCAGACGAACACAAACACTTATGTTCATCACACAAATATTTGTGTTCTGTGGGAATCGAACCCACGACCACGTGATCAGCAGTCCGACACTCGAACCACTAGACCACAGACGTCGTCGAAAATCGTCGTTATGTGCTCGTTATTATAAGTATTCTTTACATGTAAGATACTTTTTATAGTTTTTTTTTTACTGCATGTCTTGTAATAGCAATAAATATATTTCTTTCTTCGAAACAATTGTAAGTACCTAAGTGTGAAAATTAAGGTTACTAATACGTCTATGATTGAAACTTCCCGAGCTGTGTGACCTCTGGGAATCACGGCTGACCTCTTAAATTGCAGGACTCCTTATTGGCTCTGTTATTGTTTATGAACTTAATAAAGCTCAGATTTATTTTAAGGCGTAGATATTGTTTAGACACTTATGAATAACCTGGATTTCTTACAAATTTTTCAATAATAATATACAACGTGTTATTGAAATAACTGAAAACTTCTTAAGGGGTTATTGTACTCATCAGTATAAACAACTTTTACAATGGGACAAATCCTGAAACCGCGAAAAAAAATCAGCTGTTCCTTACATTTTGTCGATTTATGTGAACACAACAGCTGATATTTCTTCTCGACTTCAAGATTGGTCTGTGACCAAGTAAAAGTTGTCCATACTGATGAGTAAAATCACCCCTTATGAGATTTTCAGTTATTTCAATGACACTCTGTCTGATTAAATGTTGGTAAGATCTATTAGATGTTTTTTTTTCACTAGACAGGTATTGGAAAACTGTTTTTTTGTCATTAGCTAATAAGAGTTTCTTTCCAAGACGGTCTTTGACAATAACCTCCTTCCTTACAAAAAATCGGCCAAGTGTGAGTTGGACATAACATAACATCACGCCTGTATTTCCCCGAAGGGAAGGCAGAGTTGTAATAGTACACCCACATTTCGCCAGTTATGTTATAGTCCCATGTAATAGGGGGCGAGCCTATTGCCATTGACCGGGCCAAATCCAGACTCCGGGCTGCTACTGAGAATTTCCTAATGTAAAAGCCCAATAACACTTTGCCCGACCCGGGAATCGAACCCAGGACCCCACGCTCAGCAGTCGCGTTTGCAACCACTAGACCAACGACGGACTCCCTCGAGTAGTTGGACTCACGCATTAAGGGTTCTGTACCGTGTACCACCCATCGACCTGATACCCCATAGAAACTGATTTAATTTACGAGAGTTCATAAAAAGACATCAACGATCGTGCACGAATTATGAATTTTTGCATCTCTTTTACGCAGGTACCACAATATATTGTTTTTTGCTATACTACATAGTATGCACTATAATCAGACCAAGTTTGACGCTGGTATGTATTACTGTTTTAAGATAGAGCAGGAACAAAACGTTGAAAAAAAACCATGTTTTTCGAGGTTTCTTGAAGGTTTCTTGTTTTTCTTTCCCCTTTGGTTTTAGACTTTTTTATTTTAGTATTTGTCGTGATAGGTACCATAGTAACACATATTCTGTAAAAAACTTTCAACTGGTTATCTATTGCCGTTACAAAGATACAGCCCTGTGACAGAAAAACGGACGGACGGACTGCGTAGCGAGAGTTATAGGGTCCCGTTGGCACCCTTTGGGTTCGGAACCCTAATAAAATGAAGCAGATACCTATAATAATTAATTTTGTTACCCAGTGATAGCCCAGCTGTTGAACGCTTGCCTTCCATGCAGGAGGGCAACCCGGTTTTAGTTCAAACCCGGCCCGCACCACTAACTTTTCAAATTCCTGTGCGGATCAGAATTTGATTATCACTTGCTTTAACGGTGAAGGAAAACATCGTGACGAAACCGTGCAGGACGAAACCTGAGAGTGCTCCATACAGTTCTCGATGGTTAGTCCGCCAACCCGCACTGGGCCAGTATCGTGGACTAAGGTCTTAACCTTCTCATTCAGAGAAGAGGCCCGTGCCCAGCAGTGGGACAGTAATGGGCAGATTATGTTTATATTATAGGTAATATGTAATTTAAACGAACAATATCCATGAAGTGTGTTTATACACGGATTTTGTACATACACCGTCACACTGTATACATGTAGGTACTATGTGTAATACAAGCCATGACTTTAACTCGTACAGTGGTGACTACAAAGTGACTACCGGTTACTGATCTCGAATTAAAATGTTGTTTACCTATCGAATAATACTTACAGGCAACTCTGAAAACCCTTATTAGCCGAGAATTATGTTAAGAAGATTTCCTTTCAAATGTATCAAATGTAGGTGCTATTTATTATTTATTGATTTACGTGATTAGTATTAGTTTGATTTTTATGTATGAGATATAATGAAACTATTTAGATTTTTTTAATTTTTTTGATTAGTATTATTTTCTACAATAAAAAAACATCTGCGAAATATTACTACCGCGAAAAAAGTTTACCGGAACATATCTAAAAAAAAAATCATGAAAATCGACAACACAATGGAAAATAATCAAGTCGAGTGAGAATTATGTTAAGAAATTTTCCTATCAAATATAGGTACTATTTATTATTTATTGATTCACGTAATTAATAATATTTTCTGCAATAAGAAAACATCTGCGAAATATTACTACCGCGAAAAAAGTTTACCGGAAAATATCGTTTTTTTTTTTCAAAATTATCAAGTTGATTGCCGGTTATTTTTTGTTTACAATAGCTTGAGGATAATTACTAGACGCAAGCGATCGATATGCAGCTGTGAACGTGTATGATACATACAATACATAACAATAAATGAAAAGGCTTCACAATCTCTTCCTACTTTAAGATATTATACATAGAAGATGAGCAGTCGCATCTTTCTTTGTTCTATTTCTCACAATTGAATGTAATGTACTCCGAAGTTCCTTTAAAGAATCCCTTGGCAGGCTTTGTGAAGGCCCATCTTCAGTAGTGGACGTTACGGAAGTCATAAAGATATAAAAAATTAAAAAATCAATTGACAATTGATTGTGACTTCTGGTTGTGGTTGTGGAGATGTCACAGGTTCTAATCATGATCGTGAGCGAATTTTTCCATCCACAATTTCCGCATGCGTAAATGCGTTAAAATACACAATAGAATAGCTCCACTCAATAAAATCTAATAATTAATTTAGAGCATAATAATTCTGTGTCCTCAACATGCCCATGGTAATTAAACCGAGGACTTTTACTAAAAGATGCGTGTCTGTCCATACAGTCTGATCTCATCTCAGTATCAAGTGCTAATGCCTCATAATAAACCCAATGCCAGTACGTTCGTCCAATTGATTTATTTCAGTCGATGACGTGTCAGGCTAGGCGTACACATCTTCAATGGTTCAAGGACAGTTAAGGTGGCAACATGAATGAATTATTACTCGTCTGCAAAGGACGAAGCGGTCGTTGCTTTTGGCTAGTTATGTCCTGTTTTTTTTGTAAGACTGTTACTTATACCCACAGACATAGTAAAAAATATAGACGAAGTGCTACGAACAATCGTAGTGAAGCTAATAAAACGTGCTCCTCCATGTACAACCAGCGCTCACGCATACACAATACACATGCACCTCAAACCGTGCTCACCCCTATCGTGCTATCCCTATCATTTTTACTATGTCTGTGCTTAGACTCTATTCCAAATACGAAGTCCTATTTGACACATCCTATACCACCTAACTAACCTATAGAACCTAACTCTGCACGTTTAAAATAAATTGCAAAAATAAACAATCATTGTTTACGGTAGTACATGGCAGTACTTAAATCATTATCTGAAAAACTAAACTTAATCAACACCAAATATTATACAATTTCCAATTAGTTAGACTTCATGAATAAATCTGCATCTGCCATCCGGGATCTTGTATTTAGAATAGGGTATAGTAGCAATTTTTCTTTAAAGTTATAAAAAATCTAGCAGACATGTTTATCGTTTTCATCTGATCTTAGCCCTTACCACAATACACTTACAGTAGGCTGCAATATGGAATACAATTAGAATCAGCATTATTTTTTAGGTCTCGAGTCGTTCTAATCAATAGAGTTCATAAATAAATAGACAACTTCAGTTATATGCCTGCACAATATTATCTAGCTTTGTTTCAATACCTCAGCGAACTATTATCACGTGCAGATAACAGTTATATCTTGTTTTATCAGCACAATACAAATAATACTGATCAGTGACTATGCCTAACCACGCCCACCATTACTGGTTTATTAACATCAAATATTTGAGCTGTAAACTCTTTTTGTTACGAGTCTAGATGGAATGCGTACAATGGCTCTGGCTAGTAATGTTTTTTTAGGGTTCCGTACCCGAACAGTGCCACACGGGACCCTATTACTCTCGCTACGCTGTCCGTCCATCCGTCCGTCCGTCTGTCTGTCACAGGGCTGTATCTTTTGAACGGTAATAGGTAACCGGTTGAAATTTTCTCAGAATATGTGTTGCTATGAGAGGTATAACGACAAATACTAAAAACAAAAAAAAGTCTTAAACCAAAGGGGGTCACCATACAAGAAACCTAAAAAAACATGATTTTTTTTCAACGTTTTTGTTCCTGCTCTATCTTCAATACTGTAATACATACCAGCATCAAACTTGGTCGGATTATATAGTGCATATTATTAAGTTTAGCAACAAATACCAAAAATAAGACAAACATAGACATATGTGATGGTAGGTACCTGCGTAAGAAAGAGATGCGAAAATTCAATTTCGCGCACTGTACGTTGATGTCTTTTGATAAACTCTCGTAAATCAAATCAGTTTCTATGGGATATCAGGTCGATGGATGGTACGAAACCCTTACTGCGCGAGTCCGACTCGCACTTGGCCGGTTTTTTTTTACCAACTCGCGCTATTTTTAAACAGGCGTAAAAAAATATCTAGGACGTACTTGAAGATAGACACACATCAAACCCGATTTATTAATGCAGGGCGAAACTATGCCCTGCATCAAAAAATCGGGTTTTATGTATGAGGGTATCTAGGCGTGGCCAACTTGCGCCGGAACATAAATCATTGAGAATAATGTATGTAGATTTACAATTCAATACATGACCTCAGGAAAACATACGATTTGTATTCGCAGACACAAATTAACGTATGAATTTTAGGCGCCTTTTGATTTAAACGCGACACACGAACACGCAAAGTGGAAAACTTATACAGAGTGTATTTTTAAGGAAGGACAAATTCCATAATTTTTGTTTTGTTTTTGCCAACCTTTTACTAATAAAATATTAATAAATCACGTAAAGACAAACAATTGAAACGTGTGGTGGGTCAAATCAAAAAGCCTCCAGATTTGCGGGAAGTAAAAAATCATGGTTAATTCAGTCGTAACAAATGCTCTTCCTATGCATTAAATTCTTTGAATATTCAGTCTTTGATTTTCCTGGATTTTTTATGTTTGTTTTTGACTTTCAGTCGTGTATACAACTACCAACTGTTACAGTATATTTCCATTGTGACTTAAAAGTCACAATGGAAATATACTGTACTGTAACGAGTTATTGAACGATATAAATATCGTTCAATAACTCGTTAACGTGCTCTGAAGATTATAAAACGAGCATTTCCATTTGATTTGGATAGTTTATAGTTTGTTGACACCATTACAGAATAATGTTTCGTTTGTTATAAATAAATTATCATTTAATAACTACAAAGTTTAACCGGATTAAATCGCGTATATTATTTAAATTGGTTTTCCTGACGTTTCGAAAGCTTTGCAGCATTTCGTGGTCGCAAAATTATCATTTGGATATTAAATTTAATATCCAAAACGATAGAGACTTTTTATTTTAAAAATATTTCTATTATTTATCTCTTTGTCAGTCGTTACATATTTCAATTATTTAGTTACAAATAACATTTCGACTGAATTTATTCGAATACTTATGTTGTTTATGAACTACAAAACTATGATTCATATTTTCGTCGACAAGTTTGATGCCGTTCATTCGCCTCGCCTAAATCAAAATTATGATCTAAATACACGCACATGAAATAGCATTCAAATAAAATTACACGAGATCAAATGCTTTTAGAGTACCCACACTAAGTACATATAAATAAATAGTTCTACAATCAGAGAAGAGCGTGGGAGCTAAGAAGCCTGTAAGCATCAGACGCCCATAGGAAACATATTTAATATCCGTAGAATGAATAGAAATGTTATTACTGTTAATAAATCTAAGCCTCTAAAGGTTTTAAGCCCGTACTGATGTTAGCCGTAGTTATGATGCGATAAATAAGTAAGTGTAAGGACCCCAGAAGTGGGACACAACCGGGCCCCCCTACATGGAGGTCCGAAACACAGAAAATTAATAAATTTCTGATATGACAACTGACTACCTTAATTTGATCAAGAACACAATCTTACTGGAAAGTTGGAAACTAAGCGTTATTTAAATTGGCTTGAAATAGCAGATTGTCTCGAAGAATTTTAAGGTTCATTGAAGACTATTTTATTTCGCTGCGATCTGAAATATAATTGATATTATACATTGTAGTTATCTAATCCGAGCCCTTAGACACCGCGTTTCGTTTAGAAAAAAAAAATAAGTTAAAAATACCATATTTATTATTTCTATCTGCTGGCCACCCCGGTATATGTCACTTCTGTTTCGCGCGCCTTATGACATCTGCGTTCTTATTTTTTCTCCTTGAATATTTTCTTTAATTTTTGTCTAAATTATCGTGTCAAGTGAAAGAAAACCAATTAAAATGCTAGAAAGTGCTTTGTTCGAGAGCCGAAAGCGAAAACGGGGGTGCTTTTCGCCTGAAGGAACGGCCATCGAACGACAGGCTGTGCAGAATGTCGCAGCCGCGCTGTTGCAGTTATTCTATTCTCAGGAACACCTAACCCTGATTATTGGATGGATGCGAGTCTTGAAGAAGGTGAACCCTTTCTTGATTGTAAAATAAAAGAACAGGTGAGTTTTACCATAACCATAATCATAACCTTATTCCAAACACGTCGAAACCTGTTTTTTCCCGTGATTTACCTAAAACAAATAGGTACTTGAAACGTCGCCTTCGTGGCGCCCCTAAGGCGACACTCTGACCGACAACTCTACCTTACTCTGCTTATGAGGCGTGTGTATTACATTTACAGTGAAACTAGTGAATACGAGATATTCGAGCGATATTAGATATCTATGTCGCTAGCTGGTTTGCAAACTACATGTGTGGGCATGTCAGGCTTTAGTAGACCACCGGGGCACGCGATGCTTTCAGTCGTTTTTATAAACACTGGCGGTGGTCCATATGAATATCTGCCATCAAGTACGTGATGCTTAAGTTAACAGTAAACATGTTTCTGTTACAATGGCTGATAACAAATGCTTCAAATAAGGCTCTTCGTTATTTAACATCCCATTTAAAAATGAACCTAAGAAAGAAGAGTAGAATCCATAACACTCAACGAAAAGTCCAAGCATATTCCTACAACTGTACCCACAAGAAACGGTTACTTACATTAGGGGAAAAACACACTGCTTGACAACTACTCTTACTGGGATGCACCACCACTTAATTCAAAAGTGATAGCGGTGCTCACGGAAGTCTCTAAACTCAGGGACCAAGGGATTGAGAAGTCATACATATGACTTAACCTATGACTGGCCTTCTATTATAAGGAAAGCTATGACGGATTGTATGCAAAATGAAAGTAAAACCTTTACTTGATGATAAATATTAATCAAAATCAAGAGATATCACACATGGTGTGAACTTTTATTAGACTTAATAATATATTCACAAGTGCATTAAGCCGCTACAAGTGGTAAGGTTGGCATAGCTGCTCAGGAACTGCCTTATTTCTATGCTCGGTTGTATTGTGATTCCTCGGATCGATACTCGGCTCTTGAAACTCTTTCCAACTCTAGAAGAATAACCAATGTGTACCAGCTCTGACAAAGCAACCTATCCATCAGCTCCGAGAGAGCATAAGACCCACAAGGCTGATACTGAAATGTACCAACCATATATACATATAATATACCAACCAGGTAACCACATACTAACAATTTATCTAAGTACTGTAGATGCTGGAAATACATAACTGACGATCCTGTCATTTTAAAAAGGGTACAAGTGTACGAGATACCACATGATACCTTTATGTATTCTAACTAGTCATTTGTCATAGTTAGAAATAATATCATTATAAACAAACAGACTTGTCACAAACAGACTTGTCACATCAATGCTATGTCATCTTGTCAACATATCTACCAATAATGAATCCATTACTTAAAACCTTCCATGATGCATAATATAATGGCACATTCAGGTTTACCCTTAATTGATAACCTAACACCATAAATAAAAGAAAATTATTTTGAGCAAATCATATCAAAATTCTTTCAAATCAACATTCTTTATCTTTCAGACAACAAATTGGTCTACAATGTGTTAGTAACAAATGCAACTTATTCTATGTTAGTACTTAATAACTAGCAGAGAATGAGTCCGGGTGACCAGTGCCCACAAGAGGGCTATCAGCCCAGGCGGCTATCGCATGCAGGTTGGTGTCGGGGCTGCTGCGCAGCCTGTGCAGTATCAAACCGCTAAGATTTATATAAAAATATTTACATGTGTTCCTTCAATGGAATCATTGATTAATTTATTCATAGAAACTTTTAATACTGACTAAGTAGTAGTAGACCCTGTATTTGCAGTGCATAACACATAACATCACGCCTGTATTTCCCCGAAGGGGTAAGCAGAGGTGTAAAAGTGCACCCACATTTCGCCGGTTATGTTATAGTCCCCTGTAATAGGGGGCGAGCCTATTGCCATTGACCGGGCACAAATCCAGACTCTGGGCTGCTACTGAGAATTTCCTAATGGAAAAACCCAATAACACTTTGCCCAACCCAGAAATCGAACCCAGGACTTCACGCTCAGCGGTCGCAAGCAACCACTAGACCAACGAAGCACTCTTTGCAGTGCAGTCGGGTAAAAATACAGAAAAAATTTGTGTCATTGACTTAGTACTGCTATTAAACAATTATGTTTCACAGCTATGTTCCATCATGGTTTATCACTCAGATACATATGATAGTGCGTTAACCAAGGGTTTATAAATAATTATTAACTAATTATTAACTATTTACCTTGATGTTTACCCACATAGAGGTCAAAACTTATCAAGGATGTACTGAAAAAGTAAATGTTACTCTAAATTTATTAAAACATTTTGGGTGGATTGCTAATAAACCCTGAAAAGACTAACTAATCATCATCAACCCATAACTATCCCCCTGCGGGGTACGGGCACAGAGGTATGGGCCTCTTCTCAGAATTAGAGGAGTTACCAACAAACAATGTAAATTTCTAGGTTTTATAATTAATACACAAGTGTGGAGCTAGAACAACACATAGAAAATAAAGTGTATATTACAGATATTTAATTTAACTAACAAATTAGCAGCCACTTTGCCTAGAAGTTGTTGAAGTTGTTGTTGTTGTTGAAAACCTCTATAATTCTAATAATAATTACAATACTATAAATAATTTTAGTATGGGTACTGAATACCAAATTCAGCGTTGGTCATAAAATATCAGAAGCCTCTTTTACTGAAAAGGGTTTGAAGGAGGCATAGTGAGAGTGACCACATTGGTGTATTTTGATCACAATAAAAGGTTGTCCATACTACTTATTATTAAAATTTCCATATAAACTAAAATTAATCGCAGCATATAATATGTAACATTAAAAATTATTTGCTTAACAAGTATTAACATATTATCACTTGCTTTGCTGTTAAGAATCAATATTACAACTGCCATCATCTGCTTTAACAAAATGGAAACATACAATTTCTTCACTTAAACAATGCACCCTGAGGTATTATTATATGGATATGGACCTGGTCATAGTCAAGAGACTAGTTCACATTTATGCTTCTTAATATGCTAAACTAAAGACAACCAGAATAAAAGATCAATAATGCAGAAACACCAAGTACAATACAGTAAGAGAACTGTCACTCAATAAATTCAGCTTAATTTACTTACAACTTGGTCAGACTAAAATTTACTTATGGTAAACATATTTCATGGAGTAAGGTCCTAAGCATATAACACAAAAACTTCAAATTATTTCATCTATTTTTTCTTTTATTCGTCTAATAAGAAATGCCTACAAAACAATACTACATACTTATAAAGTATGGTGGACCGACCTGGTACAGAACCTATGGATTTAGTGTACAGCATCTGTTCATCAAAACTCAGGATTGGCTATTGCAATGAACTTGGAGCCTTATCAGCCCTGATCAGTCCACAAGTGGATAAGGCTGATATAATTATAAGATTCCTTATAGGTGCATACAGATTTGGAACATCATTATCAAAACACTCTTGTTCATAGAATCTTACAAAAATATCCAATTTCATCACCACCTTCCTGGCCTAATAACACAAGACTAACTTTAGGAAAACTTGCCAAGAAGTTGGCTGATAGATAAACATATCAATAATTAATTAACAATTTTATTTATTGTATTTAACAATAAATAAACCTAAATAACAGATTTTACTAAGACAATTGTGATTAAGTCCAACTTACAATAATATAATTTTATAGATTTTTATTTTTACTTCCATATTTAAACTGTTAGAAATAAATAGGTAATGATGAACCTTACTTATGTCTACCTTTCGAAAAATCCCATGAAAAACCTAACAGTAAAACCATTAGTTAATAGTTAAAAAACATAAAGAAAGAGGTACAGTCAGCTACACCAATTGGTTACCCCCACTTATGAACAAATTTTAGAACATGAGGGGTAATCAATTAAGGACGCTGTGTGTACATTGAAACTGAAAGGCAGCTGGATAGAAAACAGCTCAAAAATATCTTTAAAACCCAATATTATAATTCTCATTAGTGAAGAATCTTATTCATCAACTTTGCATTATCAGTTATTTATTATAACAATAATCCCTACTTAAATTTTAATGATGTCAAACAACATAATATGTCATGTAATAAACAAGAAAATACATTAGCATGTACTTCAATCTCGTACATTTCATATCTTAGGTTGATAAATAAATAAATAAATGTCTTTGGGACATTTTTACACGGCACCATCTGGTCCAGAACTGGGCAGAGCTTGTGCTGTGGGTGCTAGACAATGGATTATTGATATTTAACGTTCTGTCTGTTGATTACCAACTATTGTTTAATATTTCTACATTATACATTAGGTATCCCTGATGTTAGTATAGAGTTTAATAAATCAAAACAAATTATATTTAAATATCCAATTTAATTATTGCAGCAAACTCTGAACATCTACAATGTATAATATCAATTATATTTCAGATCGCAGCGAAATAAAATTGTAGATCAGACGAGCTTACCTGTAAGCGAAGTCTTGATTCTAATTTTATGAGCTGCGATCTGAAATATAATCACCCACCCGCCACCAACAGTCCCAAAGCTGCAATAATTAGTAAACATTCTTCGTTAATCTTTCAGATGAACATAGTGAATGTTAGATTGTGGAACCTGCCCTGTACAGGCAACAGGGCTTGTTCCTTATCTTCGTTATCTCTAAAACTAGTGACATATACCGGGGTGGCCAGCAGATAGAAATAATAAATATGGTATTTTTAACTTATTTTTTTTTTCTAAACGAAACGCGGTGTCTAAGGGCTCGGATTAGATAACTACAATGTATAATATCAATTATATTTCAGATCGCAGCTCATAAAATTAGAATCAAGACTTCGCTTACAGGTAAGCTCGTCTGATCTACAATTAAAATTGATAAATTGACTGTAAGTAATCATTTAGCAACAACATAACATCACAACTTTATTTCCTCGAAGGGGTAGGCAGAGATGTAATAGAACAGCCACATTTCGCCAGTTATGTCATAAGCCCCATATAATTGAGGTCAGTACAGTAATCAATACTGTCATTTATATCCAACAAATTAGTACCTACTAAGATTGATTACGAAAAGGTACAAGTTTTGAAATTGAAATTGCCTTCAATCCTTTGCTTATTTAATCTATTGTCTTTAGGTCCGGTAAACACATCAAGACAGATTAGGTGGTCAGTGTTATATAAACTGTCACGACTTAAACAATAGAATCAATAAACTTAAGTAGATAACAAACAATAGAAGTCGAAGTACAGGCAATCGTTGTAATAACTGTCATTTGAGAAAATAACGAGCTTACTTTACAGTACAAAGTCAAAGAGAATTAAATTATTAGAAAAACCGAAAGGGTCCCCTTAGTATGGTGATTAGAGGTGGTGATTAAAAGTTATAACCTTTAATTTAACTCAATAATTCTGTTTAACTCTTAACTTCATTAATAAATACTGAGTTGTTCATTAAAAGTTATAACTTCTTAGTCATATCATAACACTCATAACAATGACCGTACTGTATACTCCTCGGATTTAACGTAAACAAGTAGGTACACTACCTTATGACTAACAATAATACATAGAATTGTGAGTCTTATAGTAGTAGAAATAGGTTTTATTATAAATTCAAACTAAAAAATAACTTTTAATGTTTGATTAATTTTTACAAACTATTGTGAGTCTTATAGTAGTAGAAATAGGTTTTATTATTAATTCAAACTAAAAAATAACTTTTAATGTTTGATTAATGTTTACAAACTATTGTGAGTCTTATAGTAGTAGAAATAGGTTTTATTATTAATTCAAACTAAAAAATACCTTTTAATGTTTGATTAATGTTTACAAACTATAAGTTATAACAATAATATTTCATTCACTGCTTCAAAAGTAATATAGTCTGCACTTTACTCTTTGAACTAAACGAACACGTGAATTATTTACCCACCTTAAAAGTTATAATTTTAACTTTTAATTTAACAAGTTATTTTCCTATAACTTTTAATATTTAATAATTAAACTTTTATAACTTTTAATCACATCTCTAATGGTGATTGGTGATGCATTAGCTTTACAATATTATTAATAATATTCCCTTGACTCGGTTTGATTTAAGAAAAAATTGGCACCGACTTCCTAAACTATTTCCAACTTATTATTTTATTATTTTTGAAGTCGGTTTTACTTTTTTTCAACTTTATTTTAATTGTCTATTTTGCGAGGCATTATAAACTATACTTGGAAAAGCGATTTCTGCAATTTCGGGTGATTTGCTGTTATCCATTGAAGAGTCCCCTTCATTATCTCCGAAGATCTTCACCAAATTTAAACAAACAACAAAAGAATCCTCTAAATCGGTACATAAAACGTGTATCAGAAATACATGGTCATATTTTAAGAGCTCATTCAGGGCATACCATAGAATATATTTTACTATAGGACCAACCCTAAAAAACAAACAGATGTTCCCTAGAAAGTCATCGATATCCATCGACAAAATGTATTGATCAGCGGTTTTTTCATGATTTCAGGGTTGACCCCGTATTTAGTTGTTCGATAGCACTCACTGAATGAGCGCTTAACGTTGTATATGTCGGAGTTATGTCCAACAATACATAAATAAAATATACAGACGAATTGAGAACTTCCTCCTTTTTGAAGTCGGTTATTAAATACTTTTGTGTATTCACAATTAATACAAATGTTATTACAAAATATCAGAAATAAAGCAATCGAACCTCTCTCACAAGACACAACAAATTTAACTCCTTCGTTAGTAGGTATTTAAATATGTACGTAAGTATGTAAGTCTGGAAACTGCGTACTTTTTTTGACTTTACTAGATTTGACGGAATGACAGATGATTTTTTACAAACCACTTTATCTTCAGACTCTTCTGTATTTCTCGTATTTGTAGCTCAAGCCAGTACAGTGGATTTTCCGCCTCTTGTTATTACATTATGCATATTTTTTTTATCAGATCGTGTACTCCACGTATTTATCTCTAAGATGAAGTGTTGATCTTCTGCCTGAGCTCTTACCTATTAGTCAAGAATCAAGATAGCTTGAAACACAAAAGTGGAGTGTTTCGACTGTTATCTCTAGCAACTTGAGGCAATTGAAGGGAATTGGCTAGAATAGCGTTTACGACCAATAAATAAGCTGGTTGTGTTGAATAGAACACTGTTAGGTGTAACTATAAGTACCTGGTGAAGGTCGCGGGAATCCGCTGGATGCGGAAAACGCAGGACCGGTCGTTGTGGCGATGCTTGGGGGAGGCCTATGTTCAGCAGTGGACGTCTCTCGGCTGAATGATGATGATGATGATAAGTACCTGGTATTTAAATAATACATACTTTTTCCCTTACTTTAATTAAACATTGATACATTTTTCATAGCTGCCTATTAGATATACTGCTTTAATTCTTAATATTTTATAAACAAGGGTAGACAGGCACATTCATACGATATTGAATTAACTGGAAAGTTAACCCCTCGAATGTTTAGGTCAAAAAAATGCATTTTTTATTGAACGGATGGGCGCCATCGCTTATAGCCTACGGTGGTTCCAACATGCATTTTGTACGAAAAATAATAATAATTAATCTAATATAAACATAATAATAATTCGTCGGTTAATAAATAATAATACATAATACAATACATAATATTTTATACAATATTAATTAATCTATATATAATATTATATCCACGCATCGTACTGTACTCAGTCACTATTCGTGAAGACCTATTATTGGCAGATTGTATCTTATTTAATGTTGTTATTCTATAGTAATTGCTGTTGGTCTTCCAAATAATAAATAAATAAATAAAACGTTGCGGACCAGGATGGTTCCAAGAAACGCCTCAAGTCGGTTGAGAAATAAGATGTTGCTGACCTAAAACGGTTTCAATGTGGAAGTCAAATTCGATACACAAGCAAAGTTCACTAGTAGTGGGTACAGCAACTGGTGTACTGAACCAGAAGTTCAATTCTCCTAATTAATAAAAACGTTCAAAACATCTACTGACAAGAGATTGAGAATTAAAGCATTGAGATTAGTTTGGAACTATATAATTTTTTTTTATTTTTTTTAACGTTTTTAATTACGAGAATTGGCCCTCAGAAGGCTTTCTTTCCACAATTTATCCATACCTTTAATACTTCTTTATGCGATAAGACGTACATCTGTCACGTGACTTAATTTGTTCTTTCCGAGAATTTTATTATAATATTACAGTCGATTTGTCATGGTACGGATTTTAATTTCACTCACATTTTAATATATTTTTCCGTGTGAAGTCGTTTGAGGAGTTTGCAGGACGGAGACTTTTCAATGACAGAAATGTGTGGAAACAGTTTGACATTGACAGCGCCTTTATTTCGTAAGCAGTAAGGGCGGTTTTCTAAATCAAGTGTTACCACTGGCATGTAGTCGATTGTACATGTAATTAATATACATTAATAGACCAGGTATGTATGATCAATTGATCATATATTGTAGATAGAGACTGCTAGAGAAAGAGATTGGTTTTAAAGTCAAAACCTAACATAACTATCAGGATATTTATAGTTCTTCTTAAGAATTTCACTAGTTTTTTTATGTATGTTTATTACATGAAAGAAATCAACTTTAATGACAAAGTATTTTTTTTATAAAATACTACTTTACTATAGTGGGTGAAAGGCTACATAATCCAAGTTTAGTAACTATTAAGTAAAGTTTCGTAGTCGGACTAGGCAATAAAGGCGCCAATGCAAACACGACGCCATTTTATGTACGTGCGTCGTTAATTTCGCGCCATCATGGGATGTGACCCAAATTGACGCTAAATAGAGTAAAAAATTAAGGTCCATTTGGTGGACTTCATGGAGAAGAGGATTTGACGTTGACAAGCCAAACTATTTTAGGGATTTTAGTAGGTATCTAGTCTGTAGAGTTTATAGGTATTTGATTTTCTTTTTGCACAAAGTTCAAGTACGTTATTCCAATACCTTTCAAGTACTTTTCATGTCTCGTAAAAGATGAACAATAACAAAATAATTGGTTAGATTATTTTGTTTTTTCATGAATTGTAACGAAAATTATGATTTAGCGCCATTTTGAATTGCGAAACAGCATTCAAAAAGTTAAAAAAACAATTCATCATCAGTTGAAAATAATAAGGAAAACAAATTCAAAATATCTGAAATTGTTTACTAGGTTACAAAACCAGGTTTAAAACCTAAAAAAATTATGAAGTCATAACCATTTTCCCGTATTACGTCTTTTAATGTTTTTAACACCAAACAACATAAAAAAGGCTATCAAAAAATCGTATATAAATTCAATCACTTCACATAAAAGTTAAAACTGTGTGACCCTATATTTTAACCTTTTCGATATGGGTCAATGTCCCGTTGGGTTTAGCACTTTATATACACCGTGATTATTGTATAGCACAATGTCGCTTCATGGGCCACGATTTATGGTGCCATGGCATTTATGGACACAATGAAACGTACTAGCTTTATACAACGCGATGACGGAAATGTATCGTTATACGACATGTAAAGCATAGCTTGGCTGTCTAGGTATTAGAAACGGTTCCTTGTATGATTTTGGAATAGTTTCTATGTTATATGTTTGCCTGGTACTTTTATCCTTAGTTATATATCCTTAGTTTGAATACAATTTTTGTAGATACTTAGCAGGTAAAGGATTTTTTTAAGAGTAGATTAAACCGCCTTCTTGTCCATACAAAAAGCGACAACGGTATCCCACCCCTAAATATTATCCGATTACACCGTGAAAAACTTTGCTAATAGGTATTTTTAAATATTGCTATACCTTTGTAGTTATAAATAAAATATAAAGCCTTTATTTCCCAAATTTACAATAGATATACCTACATAGTACAATTTTAATTTTAATTTTCAAATTATAAATTATTATTTTTGTAATCTATTAAGTATGTTTATACAATATTATTTTATATTTATCATTATATACATTACTAATTAAATTTTACACAAAGTATTTTATCATTTCATTTGTTATTATTATTTATTATATTTATTATTATATTATTATTTCAAATTTTCATTTACATATTATAGATATAGCTTTGTAGTTATAGGCATTGCACCTAAAATTACGATTTTTTTGCGTAGACATTATGACGAAGAAAAGTAAAAAAATATTTTGCAAAATTAACCTATCAACAGCGTAAATTATAATGTATAATCTAAGCGATATACACCAAAAACAAAAGATTTTGTCAAGATTTACGGGGTAAAAACAGATTTCCCCAAACGCTAATTAAAAAATTAAAAAAACTAAAAAAATTAGGTAAAAAAAGTCAACGTGGTGGTAAATTTACCCAAAACCAGGCAAGACGAAAGAAGAGATTTTAAGAGGAACCTCTTAAAATGAGATCATTTATTTTCATTCTCATATGCCAATAAAATAGCTTCAGTGTTAAAAGATGAATACTAAAACAAATAATATATTGTCGTAATGAGCAATTAATATGCAAGTTCCTTGCAGGTGCTTAGCAAAATTCAAAATCCTGTTCCTCAATAATGCATAAACAATAAAAAGAAAACCAAGAACCAAGTATGACATCACTTCTATTCCGAATTCAAATAGGCACTGAAATCTTATATTGAATATTAAGCTTTCATAGTGGCCAGTGTATCTTGACACTTAGTACCAAGTGGCGCTGTCTGCCAAGGCAGCACTATGTCAAATTATATACTTTAATTTAGTTCCTCTGTCCGCCGAGGCCCAAGTTTTACTGGTGCATGTTATGTTATAGGTAAGTATATGATATGAAGAACTTGAATACTCGCAGCATGGTCTAAATTACTCGTAGTAATTATAAGCGGGCTACACGCGAGCACTGAGCAGAAATAATTAGTACGGAGAATTTGAGCCGCCTGACCGTAGACAGGAAATCATAAGGGATTGAATTGCAGCTCAATCGGAAACGGCTCTACAAGAGCTTTTATATTATCGCTGTACATTTTTTTAGTTTCCTTTAGGTATTTTTTTAGCTCGAAAATGTCGCTGGCTACTTCCTTTATGATTACATTTTTTATCCGACAAAAATGTGGGTTTCTGGTTTCTGGTATTACACAAAGGCAACATACAGGAAGCTAACTTAAAAAAAACACCTTTTCAATCTTTCTCAGAAAAACACAACAGTAACTATTACCAGATCATCTAGATAGGCAAAGTTAAAATAAACTGATTTATTGAGGCTGGTTGTATTAATTTATTTGCATCACAAGCATCCTACTAATACTATAAATGCGAAAGTATGGATAATTGTTTGTTTGTCCATCAATCACGCTGAAACTGCTGAACAAGTTTGAATGAAATTTGGCACACAGATAGACCATAACCCGGATTAACATATAGGCTACTTTTTATCTCGAGATGATAAACAACTTCCGAGGGATACCGTAAAATGCCCTAACTTTGCCAACAAGCCCTACTTTGCCTAAGGCATTAACTTAATTTTTACACGCACTAACACTTTATAACTGAACCAAGTGTTAGCGTTGTCATCGTTTTTAAAGCTCCCCAAGTACGGAAATCATAGCTATTATAGTTTACTCAAAAAATAACTAGGCAAAGTATGGCTTGTGGGCCAAGTTAGGGCAGTTTACGGTACGCGATAGGATCTTTCTGTGACAAACTGAGTTATAGGTACACGGGCGAAGCCGGTATAGGCTAGTAGGAGTAGGTATAGGTAGGTACCTAATACGTAGATAAGTAGTCACTCATGTTCAATTCACTTAAGAATTCGTTAGTCAAACAGGCATCATAAATACCCATATAATCTTACTCTTGTAATTAAGTTCATAATTATAGCAGTTACGCGTACTTACCTACTGGTTTTGTTGATGTAAAACAATCCTCTACGTAAATTTCTAAAGTTTGCATTCTTGATGTGGTTTGTACACACGAAAGCACGCGTATGCTCCAAATATTTTGCGTTGCACACGTTGTGGCAATATTATAGGGGAAATACGAAGATACATGACACCGAAAACAAGCTAAAATATGCATGGAAATAACAGAAGAAAGGAATTCATGTATTATAGTTTTTTCTATTTTTAGGTCGACTGAAATAGATATTTATGCAAAAGAATAGGGTATATAGGTACTTATAAACTATTTTATAAATTTTGTTAAATAAACTAATACTAATAGGTACACTTGTAATTTATATTGCAATTAAAACTAAATACCTAAATGAAGATTAACAACAATAATCGAAAGGCAGACTCCGTTTCCTTCCGGCTAAAGAAGTTAAACCCAGTCCATAAAACACCCCTTTCCATAACCAAAATATTTTTAGTTACCTTATTGCAATAGTCCTGCACTTAGCTACATAATGATAATAGCGGCTCATGCCGTGGGTAAAAGACTAGCCAGTCAGTAGGTTGGTAGCGGGGTTGACTGCCCATGGGTGCGCCGGACGACCAATAAAATATCGTCACTCGTGGACTCTTAATGCACCTTTCCTGCTACAGTACAACTGTGGACTGTCCTCGGTAGGTGCCCCATCCCATCTTAGTTAAAGTTGTCAAAGGGATGACTGCGAGCTGGACCTGTGTCCTCTGGCAAGCCTTCCAAAGGTCTGGACTTCTTCCTCACTGAAGATAAGGTGTAAATAATAAAGACACTAAAATGTTATTATCCTTAAAATAATATCATGATTTAAATTTTTGCCTTGGATTTTCCAATTTTTTTATTGATAAAAGGTTTTTGCCATTGAAAAGCCTAGATACAGCCATGTCCAGTTTCTCTCTCATATGGAAATAAAATGCACACATCTTTAGAATAATTCTAGACGCGGAAGTGAAAAGCACTTATATCACATCATACTCGGAAGTGAAAAGCACTTAAAATCAAATCTTACTCGGAAGTGAAAAGTACTAAGTAAAATCTCGAGATTTTTCGAATCTAGAATTATTCTAAGGACGTCTATAATGCAGTTAATTGCACCCGTCAACTATGATGACAGTTTAGACTAATAGAATTAATTATGTTAGTAGGAATATTCATAAATAATTCTAAGAAACAATACATTTTCCTTTCAACTTTATTTACTTGCGACACCTGGGATCGTTGTTCGTTTCAATTAAATTTATATTTATTGTTAATTTAACTTTTCTATTAGAAGGTTTCCGATTGTAATTTTGTTTACGAACCGATATACCTAATTAACTTTCTAAGATATTCTAATTTATTTTCATCATTATTGTTACTAAACAGAAAAAGAATTAAGACTGTGCTCAGGAAGATATTTTATATTAAAAAAAAAAAACATTTTTTCACGAAGCTACAATGGTTGTATGAGTGGATTGCCTTGTTTTCTCGTAGCTAAAACTTTTTTTACATAGAGTAATCCTTATCGATACCCTTCACCTCGGGAAGACTAATTTGTATTTTGGTGTTTACCAACTATAACCATCTCTCTACCTCCCAGCTTTGGCCAATAGCGCGGGATTGTACGTATTAAACTTTGTGGCTAATCCACTCCTTACACTTACACGTTCAATTAGCCCTTTTGAAGAAGGAATACTCGTATTAGAAATATAAAATCGTTTTTCGGGACAAAAATACGTCACTATAGTACAATATAATACAATACAAATACTCTTTACTGTACACAAAAGAAAATAGAAACATATATGACTTATATAGAACAAAACCAAAAACCAAACCAGTTATAGTAGGACCAAAAATAAATAAAATAATCTTTACAGTTTGTCCAATCATCTAACGGCCAAAATCCAATCCAATCTATCCACGATTTACCCTACTAGAGATAGAAATTTGACATATTTTTGTAGGCATGTATAATATGTATATTTTATAATAAAACAAAGTTTAACCGGATTAAATCGCGTATATTATTTAAATTGGTTTCCCTGACGTTTCGAAAGCTTTGCAGCATTTCGTGGTCGCAGGTAGAAACCAATTTAAATAATATACGCGATTTAATCCGGTTAAACTTTGTTTTATTATAATGTGTAGTGATCGCGAAAACCTAAGAAGTTATTATGTATATTTTATTTCATGTATAATGTACATATGTATTTATTTATTTTTATTACATGTAATTATAAGTCCGTAGTACTAAAACTTATTTTACTACTTTACTTCATCTACCTTATTCTTTGTCTCTGCATTAATTACCCTAACGTTGTCTGGTAGAGAACGCCTTTGCACCCAGTTGTGCATAAATAATTAAATAAATGAATAAACAAATATTTTGTATGGAGCTTATGTCAAATTACTATCTCTAGTAGGGTAAATCGTCGATAGATAGGATATTAATTTTGCCTGTACCTATGATAGTAGTAGTCTGGTGTAGTGATTTTTCGCTAATTCAAAGTAAATTAATTATGTCATGTAGGTACCTAAATATATGATTATTATGATTACATGAAGTCTGCGCCTGCATGTCTCAAAGTTGTAAACCAACAGGTTTGTCTGGTCAAACCCGGTGTACACATGTCCCGACCGGCGCAGGTGCAGCCACCTGGCACATTGTGACATTTTTTCATACATTTTGCTACACATCTGTACACCTATTAAGCACAAGGATATTACATGTAGGTCATGTAAACTTCTGCATTGATATTATCTGAAGAAGCAAATATTTGTGATCAACTTCGGGTAATTCAAATCGCTTAGTTACGTAGTCTTGTTGACGCAGGTACTTTGTCATTGTTAGTAGAGGCAATATTTTTCATTAGTGTTACTCAAAAAAAATATAATTTGCAGACATAATCACTCAATGTAACAGACAGTATGGACCTATAAAAAGTTAATACATAACAACAATTTGCAAAAAAAAACTTTGCTTTTTCGAACAGTGATTACATTGATAGTAAAAACACATAAACATTTGAAATATGAAGGTACCTCTAATCATACTTACGTAGGAAGAAAGAACATTTTGTTTGATTGTTCTAAAAAAACTTCATCAAATTGTACCCATCAAGATTTTTTCGGGTTATAATTCATAAGACACAAGTCATTGTAAGTCGAACGTACGTGGTAACATTTAAATTACGAAACCAGCCCATAATGCTTATAAAATAAAGATGCTGTCAAGGTCAAAATGTTACCACTGACGTGCGGTCAACTGTACTAACAAGCACTTTAAAATTAAATTCAATAATACTCAAGGAGCAACAGTGTAGCAGAAACCTGAAAACAAGGTCCACGTCTGTCGCACAACCACAACAAAACAAAGCGTATACGCGAACGACAAACAAGCCGACGCGACGTTACATTCATTTGCATTTATTTAGGTAATAATATATTATGTACCTACGTTAGAGCCAGCCACCTGTCCGCCGATGTAATGTGATCCGCCAGAAATACCACTTTATTATGTTACTTTTAGAAAAAACAAGATTTGGGCACAGGTGTAGTTGCTTTGCTAAATGACAAATGTTTAGTCAAAATATTTTTACGTTTAGATGTTTCAACGGTACATAGTTTCACATTTGTGTTCACATAAGTCGCCAAGATTGATTTTTATCGCGATTTCAGGGTTGGTCCCGTACTAAAAGTTGTTCAAACTGATGAGTACAATAAGAGGTTTTCAGTCATTTCAATAACACTTTATATACAGGTGACTTTTTTATCACCACCTAAATTTTTATAGGCATTAGTGATCATTCAATTATTCTATTTAAAAAAAAAATGGGTGATATTTTCGCAATAAAATAAATTTCCCGGAAAAATTATCAATTTGTGTGTGGTTGCTAAGTCAATCGTCATTTTTGAGATGCAATGGTGTCGATTCTCTTGTTCACGAACTAAACTTATTTTAAACTATCGCCCTCTTTTACTAATAGTAGATACAAGAAAGGGATGGCAACCATTTAAGAGCTGTCAAATTAGACGAAATTAAATTTTCCATACAAGTTTAGTCGTGATCTCGGAACGTGCCCACTAAAATACAAAGAAATGTAACACGTAAACTAATTTGACAGTTCTAAAATGGTTGCCATCCCTTTCTTGTATCTACTTTTAGTAAAAGAGAGCGATAGTTTAAAATAAGTTTAGTTCGACACCAATATCTCAATTTTTCAGTATCAAGTGATGATAAAAGAAAAAAAATACGTATTTTATTATTTTCAACAAAGTGTAGTAAACGTAAACTTTGTAATGCCATATCTCAATATTTTACTACTGATACTAAAAAAAAACACGTATTTTATTATTTTCAGCAAAGATCTTAATATTAAAATTTGGAGGTTGATTATAAATTCATGCTGAATAAGCCAAATGTAAATAAAAAATTGTAAATAGGAGATGGACATATCATCGTAGTCGTAGAACAACAACGTATCTGCAATTCAGCTGAATTTCTATTTTAATAGTTTGTTAGATTGTTGTGAATTGTGATATGTGCAAAATTGAAACGGAGCCAATGTTTTGTGTTGAATCTGGATTTCATATAGCAATGGAAATCTATTGATGTCTTGATTTATGAAACGCTGAAATTGAACTATTAATGATTCACCAGAATATTCGATATTCAGGCTAAGATAATATGGGTAGAGAGAGAGAGAGAGAGAGACTTGAATAGTAGTCACAACATGACTATGGCAAATAAGCAAACATGAGAAACTAGACCATGCCCGCGGCTTCGCCCGCGTATAATTCAGTTTATTACAGAAAAAAAAACAAATCTTATCATTATTCAGTTTATTCTCCCGGGATAAAAAGTAGCCTATATTTTAATCCGGGTTATGGTATACCTATTGTACCTATGTGCCAAAAATTCGGTTGATTACAGAGAGACATATCGCGCAATAAGATGGTGAAACATCTTATTATACCATGAATATACCGATATTTCATATTTTCCATTGTGCGGTAATAAGCGGTGTGGGTGCATTAAGAGAGCCTCCACGAGTGACGATATTTAATTGATCGTCCGGCGCACCCTGGGCAGTCAGCCCCGCTACCAACTTGCTGACTGGCTAATCTTTTCCCCACGACATGAGCTATTATCATTATGTAGCTCGTGTCGACACGAAGAAGAAGAAGAAGCGACGCAAAAGAAAAAAATTATGAGGAAAAAACAAATGAATGACTGTTTTCAAAACTCAAATGTACCAGCTAAATGAATTTATAAATTTGAATTTGGAATTTTTAATCAAAGAGGAGATATTTCAGATCAAAGTGGTCAGTACGACAAAACGCTAATTTCATATGTAAGGACCTAATATTAAGTAGGAATATATAATATTAGGTATTAAACTTCCATAATAAACCATAGAAATATGTTATGTGTCTATGTAATAAACTATGTTTGTCAGCCTATTGAATTCTCCATTCTAATTCTAATAGATCGATTAACATGCGACAAAAGTTGATTCTCAAGGTTTTCTAAGGGCTATGACTTGGTTATTGAATATGATGGTTAAAAACAGTTTTGCAAGGTCGGTAACAATGTATTGCAGGTGTAAATAAGGTGGTGTTAAATACAGTGGCCGAACACATGCCCGCTCGTCCAAGTATCAAAATAACTTGATCGATCGAAATGAGTTGTAAATTCTTAGCACGAATAAAATATGCAAAAACACTTTTAACTAAACAAGCTGTAAGGTAAGTAAACAAAGTGTTATTGAAATAACTGAAAACCTCTTTAGGGGTCATTGTACTCATCAGCATGACCTACTTTTATTTTGGGACCAACACTGAAATCGCGACAAAATAAATCAGCTGAGTAGGGAAGAGCTAATTTTTTTTTATGATTTCAGTGTTGATCCCCTAGTAAACTTGTTCATACTGATGAGTACAATGACCCCTTAAGAGGTTTTACGTTATTTCAATAACACGTCGTATAATTACGAAAATACATAAATTAACTAAATGTATGTAACAAATAAGCTGTAGTGAGTCAACTTAGTTAAATTCATATTTACCTTTATGATATTTTCAAAACACTGACTTATGTGTTTATGAAACATTTATTTTGTATTTCTACACTGGAATCGTACCTTTTCTTGAAACGTTCAAGAACGTTCTTGGTTCTGAGAACATTAATATTTTGTTTGTTTCAAACATTTGCGTTGCTACAGGCTTTTGAAACCGGCTAAGTTTTGGATAAAAATAAAACAATTGAAACTGTTGAGCTAGCAATAAATAAATAAATAAAATTAAGTTATGTAATTTAATTCAAAACTAACGAAACAAAGTAATGTAGTTTGCACATTCATTTCGTTCAATTAACTGCAAGGAAAAAATTCTATGATAAAAAAACCTATTTAAAACAACAAAGCATGTAGTTTTTCCTGCTTTGTCACTACCAACGTCTTGGTTTCCGTCATTTCCTTAATTTATCTAAACAAGTGATAAATCACGGTGTCACCTAGAAAAAAACCTGTACATTTCATAGAATAAAGTACCCACTACCCACCCACAGTCCATTTTTTTCTAACAAAGAGATCTATTACTTTCTTTATAGTATTGTGACGTAGAGGTAGGTACAAAAACTAGACAAAAGGCAATGTTAGCGGCTGTCTGGATGTATAATAAGCAAAGCCTTTTTGGTCTGTGAGACTAGGCCACATCGCCATATTAGAAACTAATCAAAATAGTACGCATATGGCACAAAGACAGGGCACCACATACAGACCAACGCATCGTTAAACTAAATTATTTCTACACCTATACATGCTGAAATTATAATCGCTTCTTTCCCGAAAAGGGGTCATTGTACTCATCATCATGAACAACTTTTACTATGGGACCAACCCTGAAATCGCGAAAAAAAAAAACAGGTGAACACAAATTAAAAGCCATTAAAATTTCAGCACTATTTACATTGCTTGTATAGTTTATCAAGCCTTCCTTATAAAACGAATTAATTGCTTCATTAATATTTTGTAATGTATAAACATATATTGTAATGCAACTGTACAATGCAACTCTACTTTTTTTTATCAGCCATACCTTAGTTTAAATATCTTCTATTCTATTTAACCTAAAGTGTATAATTAAGAACACAATTATTAACGATTAAACAAAGAGAATTAGCCAATGCATAAATCTCGAAACACCAATAAATCTTAATACTACCAATAAACAACGATTGCTTCGACAATTTTAACGATCGCCTAATGTATTCGATTATATATCTAGTCAGAATTTTATTGACTAAGCAGATTGGTGACCATTTTGGTACATTTTAACGGTAGGCAACAGCGACAGGGTGTGGTTGTGGCACTGACCCCCAATCGATGAGTCACCTCTTACACTGCCCTTTGTGTCCCGAAACCTGTAGCCTGGGTGACCTTTGCGTTGCCACTGATAACGCCGTTGAAGTGGCAAAGTTTTGGGCTTGCCAAATCTGACCCAAGAGATTACATAAATACCATACCATCGACACGAAGAAGAAGAACGGTAGGCAAAGGCTGCATTATAATTCACGTCATGCTATATTTAACGACCTTATTCAGCATTCAAGGCGAACAGTCGGACGGAGGTTTAACTAATTGTCAGTGGCATGTGATGTCTCGAATCGAATCGTTTATCATTTAATGATCGTTGTGGTTTATCTAAATGGCTGTCACGATACCTACCTACTCTAGACTACTGAGTCTAAAGTAATCTACACTAATATTATAAAGAGGAAATGTTTGTATTTTTGTGTTTATGTTTGTAATGAATAAACTCAAAAACTACTGGGCCGATTTCAAAAATGTTTTAACTATTAGATTTTTATTTTTTTGATTATTTTCATGTCCACCCGTGCGAAGCCGGGACGGGCAGCGGCCCAATTAGTATTTAGTAGTTATTTTAGTTATCAATAAACAGACAAGAATTCGATTATTTTCATTATTAATTAAACAAAATACAAAATTAGACTACATTTTCAATGTAGATGGGTATTTAAAATTGGTACGTTCGTAAAAAACTTTGACTTCAAATTTCAATGACTCATTATTTCAAGGACTAGATAATATTACGCGAATAATGTCAACTTTCTACCAAATCCAAGAAAACCTGTTGTGGCGGGCACAAATTCTGAGTATCACTCACAACTACAGATTAACCAACAACCAAACCACAACCTATTAACTATAGGGAACCGACCACACAATTTACCCATATTTCCTTTACAATTTCCGACGTCGCATGCATAAAAAATGTTAACGCGGTACAATAAGTTCGCAATTATGTATAGAATGCGATAAGCCATAGAGTTGTTTACTTAAATACATCTATGACTAATCAATAAGCCGCCAGTCCATAACTTACTGACTGCAAGTACCTATATGTATAGATCAGAGATTCTTAACCTTTTTAGGGTTCCGAAGTCCTACAAGGAACCCTTATAGTTTCGTCATGTCCGTCCGTCTGTCCGTCTGTCCGTCTGTCCGTCTGTCCGTCTGTCCGTCTATCCGTCTGTCCGTCTGTCCGTCTGTCCGTCTGTCCTAATCCTTTACAGCTTAATAACTTCTACAGTTATAAACATAAGTAAATGAAATTTTGTTAAAAAATAGTCTGCATATAGTTCTCAATTTTAAAAGAATAAAAAAATAGTTTTTCCGTTCTTTAGGGGTGGCAACCATACATGTGAAATGGGGAAAAAAAAATTTTTTTCGCTGCACCCCCTCGTGTGGGGTATCATGGAATAGGTCTACTAAAATGAAGGTAATGTTTCATACACCACTTTTTTATCAGGTGTACCAACTGCGAAATATAGCCCGCCAAAGTGGCTTGCAATGTGTCCCCCCCCCCTGCCATTTCTAAACTATGCAACGTAGAAACTTATAATCTTCCACATTGATAGACCTTTATGAAAACTCTCTTTTAAAATTATTTCGAGTATAATGTGATTATAATTTTTTGAGTTATAGACAGAAAACTGAAAAATACTTAAAACGTCCTAGTTCAAAGGTCATTGACCTTAGAGAAAAATGATCATAGCAAATAATGCTCCTTTAGCTACTTTCTATTTGAAAAAATCACAAAAAGTAACTTTGTGTTATGTTGACGACACACTTCTTAAATTTGGCGCCATCTAGCGGCGTCGTACAACACTCTCTGGGTCGCCAATGCTGGCGTCAAGTGCCGTGTATTACATTTGGCACTGTATAGCGCCATCTAGCGGCTACTGACATCACTCTCTGAGTCGCCAATGCTGCCGTCTATTGCAAAAACTAAAATAGCCGTGATTAATATTCGATTTGATTTGTTTGTAACACCTACTTAAGGAACCCTATAATACTGAGCATGGCCCGACATGCTCTTGGCCGGTTTTTGTGGTGGGGGACCATTTGCCCAAACATTTATGTTGTCTCGGACCACTAAATTGATTGCCGGTGAAGAATTAACTAAGTGTAACTCAAAACATAAAAATAGATATTTTAAGGTATTCGAAAACATGACACCATTTTATATTCACTTTACAGGGAGTTGTACAATTTAAAAGTTAGTAAAAAGGTTAAAAAGAACAATAAGTTGTGTTTCTATAATTATCTAAATATTTATGAAACTCGAGCGCCGATTCTAATTAACTCGAAGATAGTACCATTACAATTTTGAATTAATTATTATTATAATATTTAGTAGGTACGTTGATGATGGATAGCTTCGCGGGCCACTTGTGAATCCTTCGCGGATCACCAGTAGTCCGCGGACCGCCGGTTCAGAACCACTGATATAGATAAATAAGTAGTTTCCCTTATTTTCCGTGCAAGGATGTAAATATTAAACTTTATTACCACGTTCAAACCCGCATGAAAATAAATTCTATGAATGTGCAATGAAATTTTAGTTCCATATTCCTTCCTCAAGTTGGAACACGACGCAGACCTGCTAGGCTAGAACTAGTCTAAGTACTTGCGACTCGGCTGGCCACGCCCATCCTGTGCTCGTATCGATGCATCGATTTAATTTACGCGTAGGTACACGATTATCGATATATGAATCGGTACGTTGGGCGGGGTTCATCATTTGGCCAGCGACCCGTGCCATCTGTTTTGATGCTTTTACTTTTGTTCCATGAGATTGACTTTGCATTTTATTTTTGTAACTGGTAACTGATGACCCGTATCTATGTATGCAAGAGCATTCTTGATTTGAAACTGAGCTGACGTCATTTGTTACTACAATTAAGTATGCTAGTAAGCATTTAATTGGACATCAAAGGACAGCATCGATGCTTTTACTATGCTTGCAAATATAGAGACAGATTTCTACATATCTTAGCTCTACTTACGATTAAGAATTCTGTGGCATTATTTATTTAAACTTTTACGTATTAAAACCCGTAAATAAGGCGGACTTAGCGCTATAATATATGGCATTCTCTACCAGTAAATCTTTGCTTATCTTTGTATACTTATCTGAAAGACTTATCTATACTAAATACGATAAAGAGGAAAGATTTGTTTGTTTGTTTGTAATCGAAAAACTCTGTTGCTCTGGACCTACTGAACCGATTTTAATAACTCTTTTACCATTAGAAAGCTACTTTATTCAGAAGTAATATAGGCTATATTTCATTTCAGTTCGCGGGCGAAGCCGCGTGCAGTCTAGTCCATAATAAACAACTTTGCTGAACTTTTGTAGTGACATGAAAGTGAAACTAATGTTAATTCTTTTTGTTACAGATTTTAACGAACGAGTGATTGGATAGCTGAACGAGGCCATAGGTAGGTACGTGATTGTTTACCTAGATACAAGATTAAGGGTGTCCGTCAATGTTAAGTCTCTGATTAAACAGCCGGTTACTAGAAAAATAAACTAGATCTCAGGTAAAATAATTATCGTTGGTCAAGTTATAGTAGTTTATGAAACTGTTGCATAATAGGGGTTATTAAAACACGAGTGTGAGTTTAAAAACCGAGCCGTAGGCGAGGTTTTTAATAGTATCACACGAGTGTTTTAATACCTAATTATGTCAGTTTCATACACTATTTTATCTACACTCATACAATTTTAAATAAAATACCAAAGTCAAAATCTTGGTAACATTGTCGTTGTTTTTCTTGATTTCTCTGGTAAAAGATTGTACGTCATTTACGTTGCTGCATCCAGAAATTCAGGCGGGGTCATATTCTCCTCAGTTCAGTATCACTGCTGTAGTCAGATATTTTTGCCCAGAATAAAACTTTCGACATACAAAACCATAATAATAACGTAAACAATAACAATAAATTTACAAGTAACGATGACCAAATCCAGTAGGCCGTGGCGCGCGGCCGCGCACGCGCGCTGGTGCGCGCCTACACAGATAATAAAATATAGTCTGGCGAAAACATTATAATCGGAACTAATTTTCTATCCTCGTCAGGATTCCGTCAATCTCTGTTTTATCATACAAAAAATATGCCTGTAAACACTTAAATATAATTAAAAGCAATATGACAATCCAAAGTTCTGCCAAAAACGCGATTTTATACGATAAAAATTTTCAATGTATGACTAGTGGCGCCACCCTGAATTTTGTGTACTCATTGGTGCCAAACTGTACGACTGCTAAAAAAAAGGTTTGAAAACTCCTTGGTTTGGTCGAAGTGGCATTAAAAACTCCTTAGTTGGGCTGAAGTGTGCGGTTATGGAAAAAAAATTAAATTACCGCATTGTTTTGTTCAGCAAACTGTATCGTAATGAAACTTTTTAAATTCATTACAGGTGCATGTGCGTAAAGTATGTCATTATGACATTACTTTCGAGTTCATAATTCGAATTTTACGATACGAGTGTAGATAAAATTATTAATTAAACAATTTTGTTGTTACTTGTCATTGTCAGTCTTGTCAATAATTACATAGGTGCGTATAGCACAGCATTTAGGAATGTGAATATGCTTGTACCTACTCAACAGTGAGTAGATACTGTAATAAATAATGACAGTATTTTTTTTATTATGTACAAGGAAGGTACTTTTTAAACTTTCGCGAGTTTCACTCATATTGAACTATATTTACGGGACTTTTCACGCACAATATAATCAAAACAAATCAAACATTTTGACTAACCTCGACGTTTCGGCCCTTTTTGGCAAATGCAACTCTATGCAATTCTCTGTCTAATTTCTACCACAATTTCTACCTACGTATATAAACAGAAATCATCAATACAGTCACGTCAGGGTTCGATTCCCACAGGACACAAATATTTGTGTGATGAACAAAGTGTTTGTGTTGGTCTGGGTGTTTCTTATGTATGTATTTACAAAAAAAAACCGTATATAAGTATTATATCCATTGTCTAGTACTCATAGCACAAGCTTTGCTTAATTTAGGACTAGATGGTGCCGTGTAAAAATGTCCCAAAAATCATCATTTCAGCCGAAAGACGTCCACTGCTGGACATAGGTCTCCCCCAAGCATCGCCACAACGACCGGTCCTGCGCCTTCCGCATCCAGCGGATTCCCGCGACCTTCACCAGGTCGTCGGTCCACCTTGTGGGGGGCCTACCCACGCTGCGCCTTCCAGTACGCGGTCGCCACTCCAGAACTTTACTGCCCCATCGGCCATCCGTTCTGCGAGCAATGTGCCCCGCCCACTGCCACTTAAGTTTGGCAATTCTTCGGGCTATGTCGGTTACTTTCGTTCTCCTGCGAATCTCCTCATTTCTGATTCGATCACGCAGGGACACTCCGAGCATAAATATTTATTATTTATTATTCCCAAAAATATTTATTATTTATTATTGTTTGCCATCGCCAACCCGCCTGCCAAGCGTGGCGATTATGCCATATTCCACTTGGAAGAGGCCTATGTCCAGCAGTGGACGCCTTTCAGCTGAAATGATGATGATGATGATTTATTATTATTTAATATTATTCTTTGGAAACAGCCGCGGGGGTGCACTGTAGCTGTGGGGCGAGCAGGGCGCGTCGATTAACATAAACTTGACAACAAAAATTAGCAATACCTAATATCTTCAATAATTTATGAAAATTAATAATTACTTACCATATCAAAAAAATGTCTGAGGTTTTGAGTTATTTAAATAACACGTTGTATAAGCATTATAATAAAACAAAGTTTAACCGGATTAAATTGCGTATATTATTTAAATTGGTTTCCCTGACGTTTCGAAAGCTTTGCAGCATTTCGTGGTCGCAGGTAGACTAAGATGACAAGCGTCTTTACAAATATTTCTTGAAATTTTTTTTTTTCTACCGTACAATATTATTAATTAAAATCGTTTCGATGCACGCAGTAATCACTCACAATATCATTATCTTTTACATCATGACGCTTGTCATCTTAGTCTACCTGCGACCACGAAATGCTGCAAAACTTTCGAATCGTCAGGGAAACCAATTTAAATAATATACGCGATTTAATCCGGTTAAACTTTGTTTTATTATAATGTTTAGTGATCGCGAAAACCTAAGAAGTTATTACGTTGTATAAGCACCTAGACAATATTATTATACATATGATACATATTAAGTTTTTACATACAGAGTATATTATATTAATAGATATAATATTTCTATAACATGTTACGTTACATGTTTTTCTTTGACCTACGTCACACCTCGGACACTCAATACAAAATAAATGCTAGCACCACCTACCTACATACACAAAATTACGTCTGTACACGAACGCACGCACACGTGTAGGTTAGGGATGCTCGGCGCTCGTAATACCGACTGGGTTCCAAGCACTTCTCAGTAGTTCTCAGAGATGGCGTGCTTGTATAGTGACTGGCACTTGACGTCCATTGAATTGCAATCTTGCAGTCCAATTGCCGGCAAACTGCGGGCGGGTGCGGGGCGCGGGTGAGGAATCTTAAATTGGCGGGGGGCGGTGAGTGGCCGTTCTGTACGTTAATACTAATATGTATTCTGTGCCTACGTCACCGTAATCGTAATTCTTGGAAAAAACATTATAATTTATCTCGGAAAAACACTAAAACAATTTGAATTTATCATCTAGACTGGGACTGGAAACTGGAAAGCGACTGGGGAAATAATAATTTGAGGACAATTATTTTTTCAAATACCAAGTTTTTAAAATTTAAACGTATTTATATTGCACCTAAGAAGCGTGAACTCCTTCAAACTATCAAATAGCACAGCATTTTGATAGTTGGAAGCATAAGTTTACGCTTAGATTCGTCTCTGAATTTATTGGTCTAGCCACTCTAAACCATAAAGGTATTATACTGACGTCAGTATGGAAATGTCTTTGCTCTAAACAGTCGTCCAACGTGTTCCAAGCTGCCTTCAAAACTGTCAAACAATGTCCAAAGTTGCCTTTAAAAACTGTCAATGTCAATTTTCGTAGAACCTCTGTGAAACGGATAATTACACTGTGATATAAGGAAGTTATGGGGAAGTTAGTTTAAAATCGATTGCATTTGTACCGAACAGACAAACAGGAAGGAACGCGAGTTCATAAAGGCGTATGGTAAAAATGATGTTTTATTTGGAACCTAAGCCGGAAATTAATATTTTAATATCAGTATTTGTAGCTAGAACATACACACACTTACACACACAGAACACTGGTGAACATGGGCCCTTACAAGAACGTAAAAAATTAGGTACTATTAATTTTTTTTTTCTTTTATTTATTAAATTTATGCACACACAGAAAAATAATAATAAAATACGTATAAATGAATAGTACAAAGGCACGGCTACTATTCGAAGTCCTTATAAATAAAAAATCAACGGATCCAGAAATGCACGATTATGCAAGGATTTTTTTTTTAGTTTTCAGCAAATTTTGATACACAACGGTTTTCGAAATATTTTTCATCCCTCGAACTTGTCAACTAAAAGTGTTGAAAAATTTCATGAAATTTGCCCATCCCTATTTGAAGCATAATGTGTGTTGCATTTTCCTTTCTTATTTTTTGTATTTGCTCTGGGCAAGGGGCGAAGAGGACGATATCATCAGCAAAACGAAGGTTTGACAGTCTTTTATTACCAACTTGAATGCCCATACCTGCTCAGGAGTCAGTTGTTTAATATTCTTATTTTCATTTATGTATTAGCTTAATGTAATAAGGCTAATAAATTGGCACCTGAACAAATCGAATGCCTGCATTTCAGAACCGTTTTTGGTTTCTCCAACTTTGCATCCTCCAAAAACTAATATAAATTCCTAAGCATATAAAAACCTAGAAACCATTTTACAATGATTGTCATAGCGGATATAAATTGCGCATGATACTGTAATAGGATCGCATCTGCAATACATGTAAGTGTCACAGATATGCTGAGGGGAAAATTATCTGTCATGTGTATGTGTATATTAGTTCCGCACTCACGTACTCATATTGTCCTCAACTGGGTAAAAAAAAATCCTCTAGATTTGCCTGTGTTTTTATAGCATCAACATTCTTGGAAAAACACCTGAAAATCAATGATATTTCCCTCTACTTATAGCCAGGGTAGGGAAATAACTTTGGTCGTTATTCTCAATCCACCTTTATGACGTGTCCGTCGTCCGTAAAACCCAGCTCAAGTGACCATAGTCTTATTTTAAATCGTAAATATTGAAAAGCAGAATAGAAAAGCGGTATAACCCCGTATAGAGTTGCACAACATGAAATTATTACGTCAAATCATCATAAAAAAATGTATCAGGCCTGTGTATAGACCAAAGACATTTCTATACTTACGTCAGTATAATACCTTTATGGTATAGACACATCTAGCGCTTATTTTGAATTTCTACAATAATTTCCGAATCTAACAATTTTTTGTCGGCGTAGTTCAATCATAAAAAAAAATGAATTACGGTCTAATTTCTACCATTGGGCGACCTCTCGTTAATTATTTGTTTTATTTTTTTGTGTTGTTTCATGCGAGTTTTGTACTAGTCTATATCACGTCTGGCCCAAGCAACAGATGAAACACACTGAACAAGCTATGTCCTGATATTTGAGCGAAACTTTCACCTCGACGAGATTCTGGTCTAGAGTAACTAAATCACTAGATAGACCACCTACTTAAAATAGTTATAATAAATAGTGTGAATATTAATCAGGAATTTTGAACGTCGGATTCGCTATAAATATTTGTTTTTCTTGAAGGCCGTAAAAGCAAGAAGTAGTGATACCATTAATCTATTTTAAAGCAGACGACATTTATATGCTTAGAAAATCCAAACTTCTTTTGCGCCAGTCGGGAAAAACCGAAGTCCCTGACTCAGCGAACTTGTTACAGTTTAAATTACATTCTTGATACGTGACGTCACGATCTGTTGATTTAGGTCAGGATTATTAAAATATGTCAGCCTTTCAACCGTCTGCAGGCGGGTTATGCATTTTTGCACGTGCCATCGCGTCACTAAGCTACGGCATCGGCACGGGCAGGGCGGCCCCCAGCCCAGCGGCGATTGTATGCAAACTAAATCATTCATCTAACTGCGTAGGGTACGTTTAATATGCAATGTCGATTCCAAGTCGCTTTCGGTATCGTTATTCGACATTGTTCGTAGTTCGTATAGCCAGCTTGGGCCATGCAAATACGCAGGGATGGGCTCATAAAATATCCGCGTATGCGTTGCATCCGCGAATAATTGAGCGGACTTCACGATGTGACCTAGAGATTATGCATGATACAAGGAAAAAGTAAATGACGAAAGAATGACGTACTTTAAACCAGTATCGAGCAAGTATTGCATGAATGATGTCTGTTTTTAAACGACTTCAAAAAAAGGAGGAGGTTATGTATTCCGCGGCTTTTTTTTTTTTTTTTTTTTTAATTATCTTCCATAGTATTGGGACAATACAATATAGGTAATGACGTATTTTATAACTGTTTAAAGTTGAAAATGTTGAAATCAATCCAACCACCAATGGTCATTGATTAAAAATTGTTATTTTCAATTCCCAATAACGACAGCATTCTATGCTATTTGGAAAAACTAATTCTGACGTAGGTCTCGTTGTAGACCATTGTACCTAACCATATTCACAAGCCAATCTTACGCATTACCACAACGACCGGTCCCCGGTCCACCACATAGGCGAAAGGATTTGTGAGTTTGGTGACACGTTAGACTGACACAAGCCACACAAGGCAACGCCACCGCAACTGATCAGAGCGAGTCAAATTATCAATAATGTGAAAACATTGAAATTGCATTGCACCATACATTAGTAAATTTCACGAGTAGTTACGTGATATTTTTATTTTAACAAATATGTCACACTTTTTACGAATTTGTTTGAAGTCCGCCTATGTTTTACCTGTGTACATTTGTTGCATAAAGTTGTAATAAATAATCAATTTTATGACTAAGAATTTCCATAAATAAATGTGGTTACCCTGTAGACAAACCACTATTTTCATACTGTATATCCCGGGTACATTTTCCCTGACTCCCCACTTCATCAATCAATTATAAAACTAATATTTTTGTTTTGTCAGTCATTGTAAATGATAGGTCAACATAATATGTGAGTATGTGCTAATTAAATAAAACAGCAGAATTTTTTTTTTCAATTGCGCCTACTTTTAAGGACAAAAAGTTTTTGACCGATATAAATTCGTAGAATTTCTTGTAAGAAATCTATAATATCCGCCACACAATTCTTGTCACAATAAGGTTGGCACAAGTTGCCTGTTATGACATCCCTATACTTTCCTGGAACCAGGTAAATACTTAAATACTATGTGGTGTCTTATTCCTTCATCAACTCAGCCTATCGCAGTCCACTGCTGGACATAGGCCTATTCCAAGTTGCGCCACAACACTCGGTCCTCTGCCTTCCGCATCCAGTCCCCCCAGCCACGTTCTTCAAGTCATCGGTCCACCTGGCGGGGGTCTTATTCCTTACGAGTAATGAATGACAGCATTATGATGTCTAGCTTTAAAATACTGAAGTACTAGACTATACGTGACCTAATACAACACTGCTTATCAAATAATCTTATCTCTAGATCAAGCAATTAAACCTTTACAAGAATAAAAACAATTTAAAGTTCTTGCTAGTAATGATTTATTAGAAAGGGATTTTTAATTTTCACGATGTGAGCAACGTAGCACGTGGCGTTCTAGTTTCAGCCTCTTTCAGCTCTACCCTATTAAAAAGTGACATGATGTTATGTTCAAAGTTCTAGGAAATACAAAAAAATCGTTGAACCAAACGTTAGTTCGCAATTATCTGAACAACAAACTTACACAACCGCAAGGCGACACGCCAAGCATTGTTTTGATGACCGTGTTTACTACAAGCTGACAATAGCCGGGCTTAAAACGATATCACTAATGCGGAATCTAAGGAGATAAAGAAAGTTATAACGAGACACGAAAAAAACTTCGTTGCGTTGAAACTAGAAACGTAACTTTTTTGACTACGGAAATCGACTTCAATGTAGGTATGAATGAACAGCTAATATTTTTCACATATTTTTTCGTCTTTTTTTAATAGATCTATTCTATTACAGTTACTGAAGACATCCTGTTTTTTTCCAGACGATAAAAGTCATCCGGTATATCTACCTACACTATTAAAAAAATTATGAAATCCCCCTAAAAATGTGAGCACTACTATTATATAGCTAACTTTCAGGTGACATTCTTATAAATTAGGAAAAATATACGAAAGTTTCATCAACTCAGCCTACCGTAGTTCACTGCTGGACATAGGTCTCTCCCAAGTTGCGCCACAACATTCGGTCCTCTGCCTTCCGCATTCAGTCCCCCCCAAGCCACCTTCTTCAGATCATCGGTCCACCTTGCGGGGGGGGGCACAAGTTTATTAACTTGTTACCTATTGAATTTTTCATTAATTATTTTTTTCGTCTTTCAGACGCCTTTCAAATAAGGTGCCTGCCTACATTTTTAAGTAAGTGTTATTTATGTAAAATGTAAATAACAACTGCCAAGTTACAACGTTATAAAATGTTAATTTACGGTAATTTTTGTACATCAAAACGAAAGTACAGTCAGCACCAAAAATATCGGGGCCAACAGAACAGACTGTTTTGATCTGAAAAGCTGAGAAAATTAATTTATATCGAAATGACACAAAGGATGTTTCAGAATGAACACAGTACACACCAACTGTTACTCTAACAAGAATTTTATCGCATCGAGATATAGGTTTATTTTTCTAACGCCCCAGTTTCTGAAAGGCTGATTAATTTAATCTGTTTTTAAAAATCGTGTCACCTGACTTGCTCTGATTGATCGGCCAAAATGCTAACTACCAATCACATTTCTTTACATGAGATTTGACAGCTGATAAGTTAATTTTTGCGTTGATCAGTCTCTGGGAAACTGGAGGTTAGCAGATAATTTTGAACACTCTGTTCGTCCCAATATTTTTGACGTCGACTGTACATATACCTATCATTCAAAGGAGCTAAAAAACAAAATGAAAGAAAGTAGGTAGGTACCTTCCAAAGGTGTTCACCTATTAGTAGATACTCACCTGTATTTACTGTCGCTGTTGTGTACTTAAGAGCTCGTTCACTTATCTTAGTTATCTTATCAGGCATACCTACTCAGATGCGGTCGCGTCACTTTGATAGTGTTCACGTTGTTCCGTTCACCTCATCCACAATAAAGGTAAAAATCAATGACCTGCCCAGTATCTGAGAAGTCAAGGAATTTTTCTAATAATAACAAGAATCAAACGAGAATGGATATGATAAGAAATGAGTATGTGAGAGGGAGTTTGAAAGTAGCGCCAGTGACGGAAAAGTTGAGAAGCAGTAGATTGTCATGGTATGGACATGTGATGAAAAATGAGGAACATGTTACGAAAAAAGTTTTGTGTATGAATGTGGATGGCTATAAGAAAAGAAGTAGACCAAAGAAAAGATGGATGGATTTTGTGAAAGATGATATGGATAAAAGGAAAGTGAACACAGAGATGACGGCTGATAGAGATGTATGGAAGAAAAAGACATGCTGCGCCGACCCCAAATAAATTGGGATAAGGGCAGGAGGATGAATAACAAGAATCAAACGATAAGATGTTGCTCAGGTTCAATATATTTATTTCGAATATTGCCGCGACACTATACCTTACGATCGCCGTGACCTCGGCGTTGTAAACAAACATCAAATTATAGTTTTAGCAACTCGTGAATCATCGTCATCGCCACAAAATTCCGAATTGTGGTGTCTGCATTAAATATACCTAGTAAGAACCTATATTAAAGCTAGTCTGTTAGCGATCGGGCGCCGCGTTACACGTCTCCACAAACAGTCGCCATTCGTTTTTCTCTCGCGTTCGCGTAATTATCTCCTGACAAACAGTCCCTACGTAGTGCGACAATCACACAGTCAATAATATAATCTCGTACGTTATTGTGCGCCGTGACTTATTGTGTTGTGGTTGATGTGAAAGTGCTGCGAATTTCTACAATAAACTAGTGCAAAACTTGTCTAGTTATATGCAATAAGTATTGATATAAGCGATACTCAATCCACTAGGAACGTTAATGTAAGTAGCACTCGTACACTAATTGGTTTAATTAATAATCATATTAGCTTTTACAAAATGTGTTGAAATACTTACCTGCTTTTAATAAATAGATGGATAGGCACATAACTACACCGATACAATTGACACAAACAATTATCAAGTACTTAAATAAGATGTGCGTATTGCAGAATATAAGTAGGTACTTATAAGGAAAATGGAAAATACAATAAAACCATTTATGTAGGTATCAAGGTGACCGCTCTCAAAGAATTAATAAAATCTGATACCTAACTTACTTATATCATTAAAAAAAATTATTTTACAACAAAGCGTGAAGTGAGCAATATAGAATCTTTCGAATCTACAACAGTTTCTGTCGAATTATACAAGGCATTCTCACAAAAGACCCGTTTTATAGCACATGTCGGGTGTTGTCACGACACAGACCGACAGATGGACAAAGCTCAGATAAGATTTCACCCGAACAATGCCACAACATCTGTGTGCCGTGCCGTGTGTCTGTGTAATAATTAGGCACATGACAATAAAGATACATCTAGGGACGTATCATATTCAGATCGAGCGGGATCACGATATTTTATGGTTCTCCTTGTTTTTTTTTTAATAATCTGAGGAGTATACATAAATATCATAAATCATGTATCATAAATATCGTGTAATATATTGGAGTGTAAAGTTCTGGAGTGGCGACCGCGTACTGGAAGGCGCAGCGTAGGTAGGCCCCCCACAAGGTGGACCGAAGACCTGGCGAAGGTCGCTGGAATCCGCTGGATGAGGAAAGCGCAGGACCGGTCGTTGTGGCGATGCTTAGCCTATGTCCAGCAGTGGACGTCTTTCGGCTGAAATGATGATGATGACATAAATATCTAGTCGTGGAGGTTCCATAAGGAGTGTATGACGTAGATGCATAATAAAACCATTCATTAATAGACGCTCAAGCTAGAAAAAAACCCATTTCATATTTATGATGACAAAGCACACGTGTATCTGTTTGCCTAATCGACGGTCAAAATCAAAAGGACTATTTGCGAATGTTATTTTTCATTGTTCCGGACGAAACAACGTTTGTTACCGTATTATTAACTCGCCAAAAACGCATTTACAAAAAGAAATTGTACAAACCATTGTTTCATACTACCGTTATTTGTAAACGTCACCCGCCTCGTGTTTAGACGAAATTTCATAATTGATGTAATACTTTACTTGGCCTAGGAAATAATGTGACGTTTTTCATGTTTTCAGAGTTCACAACGAGATGGGGGCGAGGTCCCGGGAGTTAATTCTGCTCCTGGCAGTGTGCGCGCTGGCACTCAGCGAGTCCGTCAACAAGGTTGCCGACAACAAGAAGGAAGACGCTGATAACTTCCTAGACCAGTACGACGACTTCGATACAGCAGATGATCAGGAAGTACTGTACAATGAGAACAGACCGTGCCCAAGGGACTGCATATGCACTGTATCTCAAGGATACAGAACAGCCAAGTGCGATCGTCTTGAAATCGGCACTCAGAAGTTCGGCGATGACATTACAGATCTTGTCATTGAAAACGCTGACCCCAGGTTCCCCATTCAGCTGACAGACTTAATCTTCAAGAAACTTGGTCTCCACCAGATTACAACAGTGAAGATTGTAAACAGCTCGATCGATTTCGTCGGTCCTAATGCATTCCACGGCCTGCCTAATCTGTATGCAGTTAATTTATCTAACGATAAACTGAAGGTTTTGCACCCAGAAACGTTCGCACATAACAAAAAGTTAGTACTGTTAACGCTCTCAAATAATCCTCTTAAATTCCCCGCCGCGGATTCACAAGATTATTTCCTAAATACGTCATCTATTCAAGAGCTTGACATTTCGTACTGTAACATGAAATATATCGCGGCCAACACATTCACCAACATGCCTGGTGTGATGTATCTAAACCTCGCTGGCAACAACCTATCCAACATGGATCCTAACACATTCAAGAAGCTACTGGACCTGGAAGAGCTTGACCTTAGCGACAATGATATTAAATCTCTTCCAGATGATATCTTCTCGGAAAACAATGAGCTCGCCACTCTACACATTTCAAGGAATCCTGTGGATACCGTATACGGATTGCAGATCTCTGACTTGCTCACTCTTAATGCTGGACAAACTAACATCAGGTTTATTGGACCCTCGATGTTCAACGGTATGACTTACATTGCCAATCTGAATCTAAGTGGCAACAGCATTGAAAAGATTCACAATCAAGCATTCCACAAACTCGTCGAACTAAACTATCTCGACCTCTCATATAACGACCTGGACTTCATTTCCAACATCCTTATCAAGGAAAATATTGAACTGGATATCTTCAAAATCTCAAACAATCCTAAATTAAAACACTTACCCGCCGAAGGATTCGAATGCTCTGTCGATCAATTTAACATTTATTTGTTCGACGCCTCTCACTGTGGCCTACAGGAGATTTACGACAATTCATTAAGAACTTTCTCCGCTTTATCTGTCGTTAACTTGTCAAACAACGATATCAAAACCATTGGCACTAAAGTATTTACAATGTGTCTGAAATTGGTTGAAATCAACCTTTCGTTTAACCAACTGACAACATTGGAACCGAAAGTTTTTGAAAAAAATAATGAACTAGGAAAATTATACTTGCAGGGCAATCCACTAAAAGTACTTTCCGCAGAGGTGTTCGTACACACGCCAATGATTTCATATCTTGACATGAGCCACGCAGAATTGACCTCACTATGGAAAGCAGACAAAAATCGCTCACCAACACTACTCAGCAATTTGACATTCCTTAATGTTTCACACAACCGTATTACTGAGATTAAAGAGACAGAACTCGATCACTTAAACAAACTAAACACACTTGATATCAGTAATAACCCACTGGCTTGCAGTCGCGACTTTGAAAATCTTATGACTTGGTTGAGCAACCGCAAAGTGTCGCCAAATGCGAAAGAGGGCAACAGCATTGCTAATCTTGCCAAGGACATGAAAGACGAAGACGTTGGCACATACAGCTGGGAGTTCCTCACTCGTAAGACTTGCGGAACTGCGATGGTACATCCAGTTGAGCCTCTACCATCCGTTTCCGATGAAGAGATTTGGGAGAGAATCGATAAAGATGAAGAAGGCAATTTCGACTTGAAGAACACATTGGATGACGGTAAGGTCGCCGATCCAAAAGATGTCTTCTTGGATGATGACATGATTGATGATGATAAAGACGACAATGACGATGACGACTCTGCCGACGACGAGAACGACGACGAGGATGACGCCAGCGAAGACTACGATGGCGATGAAGATGATGTCGATCTCAAAGTTAAACTTATTGAGAAGAACACCACTACCCGTCCGTTCATCAAACTCCCCGTACCTTCAAACAAAATCGACGACTACAGCGATAAAGATGACCTTGCTGACGATGACGTCGATCTCAAAGTTAAACTTAATGAGAAGGAAACCACTGAGAACAAGGTTAAGATCAATATCCAATTACTTGAAAAAGAAGACAGTAATGAGGAACCGTCAACTAATTTGTACCAGGCAATGTCCGCTGAAGCTGAAGAGGAACACGGCCGGTATGGGTACTTGTGGCCGATCGCCATCGCCATCCTTGGTGCGCTACTACTGCTCATCGTCATCGGCAAGGTCGTGATGATGGTATGTACTAAGAAGACCAAGCAAGTCAGGTATAACAGTGCCATAATTGCTGCCATGAGCCAGGCTGGTCGCACGAAGAAGGACTGCGGGCTCGTGTACCAGCAGCTGACGGAGGACCTGGCCAGCCCGGCCACGCCCAAGCTCAGCCGCTACACGCCGCTGCACAGCGTCACGGTCAACGCGTCCAACATGTCGTATGAAAGTAGTCCTTTCCATCACAGCAACATTGTGCCAGAAGCCGTTTGAGGCACAGAACAAAAACGTACATTTTATGTCGGAGTTAAAACTCTATACTAACAACTGCGTTAACTCTTACATAAGCAGTAAGTGATAGTTGTAAGCGCTAGTCACAGCCGAATACATATCTAACAATCATTTCTTAGTACAGTGCCTTTATGATCACTCTCGAACAATCGCGACAATGTTTTCAATCTAGCGCTTTCTGAATATTAAAGTAACAAATGAAGTCAAATTACAACAAATTAATTTAAGATTATACATATTATATATTATACAAATTAGTTGATAGGTTTATTTTATGTACTTAAAATTATTAAAAATTAAACACTAATCAACGTTGTTTATGTGGAAACCACCCAGCTTCTTTAAGTATTTCCTCTACTTTCGATAGGTATACCAAATTAGCATAATATAAACGATTGAAAGGGAAATTATTAAATTAATAAAAAGGTGTAAAACAATCAAAAATATTTATTTAAAACAACTTTGTAACAACCTCACCATAGTTTTTTTATGCCCAAGTTTTTCGCTTTACCATTTAATGGATACATAATAATATATAACAATACAGAACAAGTCTGTCATTATAACAAAGTACATAATTATGTATAACTACATACATACACGAAATCTCCGAAACTATACAATTGTTGGAAGTCTACTGTTTCCTTATAAAATAATCTTGTAAATACATATCAAGATGAGATCTATTTACAGATACATATATAAAAATCATAATTCCGAAAATATAAAAACCATCTTCGTAAGCTATAACCAAATTGTGTTAATTTTGCAGTAGTGCTAATAAATTGTAAGTGAATCTTCTAACAGTTTTGACAAATCCTCTTCAGACTGTGGCAACGGTGTCATATTTAACAGACGTTTCTGGAAATAAAATGTTTTAATGTACAATATTTATTCATATAACCATCGCCCTTGAGAATGTGGAGAAGAAAGAGTGCACGACGTGATAATACATATTGTATTGTATGTTCACTTCCATATAAGGAGACATAAATTGTAACCTACTATATTTGACTTATATAATTATTTGTAAAATCTTATCCGAGTCAAACAAGACTAGAATATTAAATTCAAGAATCCGGTAGTGGACTCCTGTTAAAAAATACCAAAAATATTAATTATTTAGAAGAAGTTACAGAAACGACAACATTGTTGAAAATAATAATAAAATCCATGAAAAAATGCAAGATATATACGCTTTTTAAGTTTTTGGAGGGGGCATTTTCTATCCTTGTCGTGCGAAACGGACATTGTACAGAGAGATGTCAAGTTTCTATCAAGGTTTTGAACAAAGCCGTCATACTTTGATAATGCTGTCTCCGTCTAGTAAACAAATTTAAATCGCTTATAACTTGGACATTTTATTAAATATTTTATTGGATTTTTCACTGTTGCTTTTTTTTTAAGAAGTTTCGAGACTTCTAACAAAAACTGATTACAACAATTCCAAGAGACAATTATCTCTGATCTGGTGCATATGGGTCTTTCCCAGAAAATCTTAACCAAGTCAAACACAACACTAGTAGAATATTTAATTCAAAAATTGAGGAAATAAAGATATGATACAACATACAACTACTGTGATAATGTCAAGTGATGCAGATGTAATTCCAAGAGACAATTGATGCATAAAGGTATTTCCTTTGCGCTCATAGCGTTTTACAACGAAAGATCGTACAAGTATAGTGCTAAAACGAAACGAAAGATTAGGATTTGTGATAGCAGTGAACTCTCCAGTAGTGCCTCCGAGGGCATGTTTAGCTTTCGGTTTCAATCTAAGACATTGGTGTGGATTCTCTTTTTCACATACTAAACTTATTTTGAACAATCACTCGGTCTTACTATTTTTACTAATAGTAGATAAGTACGGTCGAACGCACGTCGTGACATTAGCAGCATCTTTATTTCTTAAGCAGTAAGGGCGGTTTTCGAACTGAAGTGTTACCACTGTCATGCAGTCCACTGTACAAGAAATCCCGGCAACAATCTTTCTGCTGTCAAATTTGTCGGAATCAAAACTTCCATGCAAATTTAACTGTGATCTCGGAACGTGCCGATAAAAATACAATCAACTCAGCCTATCGCAGTCCACTGCTGGACATAGGCCTCTCCCAAGTTGCGCCACAACGCTCGATAAAAATACGAAGAAGGATAATACGGGAACTAATTTGACAGTTCTTGCTATCTCTTTTTTGTTTTCATTTTTAGAAAAAGTCATGAATAGGTTAAATTAAGTTGGAGAACAAGAGAATCAACGCCAATATGGTGTTGGTCTTCCTAAATAAAGAAAATAATAGTTACTGTCTTAAGGGGAATATAGCAGCCAAGTGGCGCCCCCACTACAGTAAAAAAAATATTACTCGCTGAATACATCATTTATCGAAAATCTTTTTTTAACGATTGGAGTATAGGTATCATTCATTATCATTACAGCCAAAAGACGTCCACTACTGGAAATAGGCCTCCCCCAATTAAGGGGGGGATATGCCATAATCGCCACGCTTGGCAGGCGGGTTGGCGATCGCAGTTGGTTGGTTAAATACTCAGAGAACGCTGCTACCCATCCTCTGGTGAATCCCTTAGTCGCCTTTTACGACACCCATGAGAAGAGATAAGGGAGTATAGGTACTATAGTTTAATTAAGAACTCCGTAAATTATAATTCGCTGTATTTGTAGATACAAAAAGAGCCAAAAGTGGTTGTTTTTCGCATATTTTGTATCTACAACTACAGCGAACTATAATTGACAGAGTTAATAGTTTCTAATTAAACTACAGTACCTGTACTTTAATCGTTAAAAAAGGATTTTCGATAAATTATGTCATCATCATCATCATCATCATTTCAGCCGAAAGACGTCCACTGCTGGACATAGGCCTCCCCCAAGCATCGCCACAACGACCGGTCCTGTGCCTTCCGCATCCAGCGGATTCCCGCGACCTTCACCAGGTCGTCGGTCCACCTTGTGGGGGGCTTACCCACGCTGCGCCTTCCAGTACGCGGTCGCCACTCCAGAACTTTACTGCCCCATCAGCCATCCGTTCTGCGAGCAATGTGCCCCGCCCACTGCCACTTAAGCTTGGCAATTCTTCGGGCTATGTCGGTCACTTTCGTTCTCCTGCGAATCTCCTCATTTCTGATTCGATCACGCAGGGACACTCCGAGCATAGCCCTCTCCATTGCCCTTTGAGTGACTTTGAGCCTTCTTATCAGGCCCATTGTGAGCGACCACGTTTCAGTACCGTAAGTAATAAATAATAAATTATGTATTCAGCGAGTAATATTTTTTTTACTGATGGGGGCGCCACTTGGCTACTACATTCCCCTTAAGCCAAAAGGTGTCTTTAGGGTGTCGGTATTTGCCTCTTACGTTGGGATATAAATATCCAGTTGGCTGGATGGCGATGTTTGATTATCCTTTTGGCAGAACTCTTATTTTATGCTATCAATTAATAGTCTCGCTCACTCATATGGGCAACAAAACGAGGATCGTTTCATCACCGCGTTTGTGACATTTCACTTTTTGTGAGTTAAGTCCCGATCCCAAACACGCAATAAAATTTAAATAAAAAATCTCTTTATTTTATTTTGAATAAGCATTTACCATGCACTTTCAAAACGTTAAGAATCTAGTTGCGTGGTTCCAAAAAGTTGGTCCTATGGAGAAGAGCCGGCAAGAAACTCCATGGATGTATCTTTTCAACTAACAAATGATACAATGGTTTTTTACATGCTTTGGAAAGAATTGTGAAGATTTCATTGAGAAACAACTCAAAATTACCTGTGGCAATGCTCCTTTAACCAAATCTGGGATATCAGCACTGGTATATCCGAGTGTACTCAGTCCATTTTCGATCTTCATGGTGTCCATGTACTTGAGGATCGTGTCGGCCAGTACTGAGCCGGCGTCAGCTTGCTTCGCGTTCGTGACATCCGCGCCGAGAATGCTGGCGGCTTCTAAATGCTTGGCCGGGTCGCTGGGGCCGGTGAAACGGAAGACTGCCGGAGCGGTCATCACCACGGAGAGACCGTGCGGGATTATTGGATCTGAACTGGAGGTTTTTTGTGGTTAGTTTACGTTATGCGCATGTTCGGGGTCTGAAGTTTTGAAGTGGTGTTTGTGGTTTGTGGTGGTGATGAAGATGGACTGTATAAAACGTTAAATCAAATTAGTTGGCGAAACTTCATGGATGTGAGGCCTTACTCTTGAAAATAATTTCGATCGGTCGGCATTGAGCTTATGTCAATTCGTACTTTTAAATGCAAAATTTGCAATAAATTGATTTGAAATTGAGTGTTTTTAGAATTAATTAAACCTTACTAGAAGTAAAATTGTGTATTGTGTATATTTTTAATCAAAAATACCCATTAATTCTTGTAAATTTTTGACATTGGTATTGGATTGAAATTGGAATTATTTTCAAGAGTAACCCCACTGATTGGTATCATCGATATCTAATGATAGTAAAACAAGAAAAAATAAGATTTTCGGAACTCATAATTTCAACTACAATCAGCTGATCACAGGGCCAACGATCGCATGACGAGTGAAAGGATTTTTCAAGTATTTAATAGTACATTATGATACAAGTGAGCTAATTTGACTATTATAATCGAGGCTGGAGGCCCGAGCCGAAGGCGAGGGCGTAATGGAGCCGAGAGTATAATAGTCAATGCTCACGCGTGTCATACGACGTTTTTCAACACACTTGCGAGAAAAAAAACATAAATTACTCATTTTAGACAAATATTGAATTTGTGAAAAATGATAAAAATGGCGCGCGGACCGCGCGGTGACATACAGCTATGCGTGCGCAGGTGGTCGAAGGAAACCGCCATATAGCCTAATATAAAAATATTATAAATTGATTTATTTATTTATAACACAAATTAATATTAATTTGTTGACAAAAATTAATAATTTGATGAAATGAAATGTTTATATATAGCATATTTTAATTAATACAGTTGATTTATTCCCAAAAAAGTTTAATTTAGTTCAGGCATAAAAACTCTTCGCTGCGATTTAAAAATAAAATGTAAAGTAAAAAGCACTAGTGCAATAATATAATGAAAAAAGCACGCGTGCGTTATAAGCCACATTATGAACCTAAAAGCGATGCAATAAGAGCCACTTTACGAGCAAGTGTGTTGAAAAAATAATTGTAGTGTTATGGTATTTCCAAAAAAATACTATGTAAACCTACAATCACGGTCACGCGTCCTGTGACTGCTGATCCCGAGATCAGCTGACTTGAATTAAATGATGAGTTTAGAATATCTTATTCATTAGATATCGATACCCATCATGCCTGTGAGGTTTCGCCATTACAATTTGATTTAACCAGGCAAAAAGTTTATTTTCAAAAAATATGTACACAAAAAAACTTTCAATTTGGAATAACTACAGTCGACCTCACGTTGACAGCGACTTTATTTCGTAAGCCGTAAGGGCGGTTTTCGTAATTCAAGTGTTACCACTGACTTAAGGTCACCTGTACCATAGTACTATGTCTATCTTTGTAGTTTATCCTTAGACCTAAATGGTCTTAAAGTCGCAAGCAAACTGCGGAATAGGTTTTTTAGTCTCACTACTGACCCATTTCAATAACAGGTGTTACAAATTCAATGCGTTATCGTCGCTCCATGTTAGTTCAACCATTTAAATAGTCCGGAAACGGGTCGCCAGGCTATTGTCTCGACACATCGTAACACACATTTGCACTCACATTTGACCGCACCATTGCTTAATATCAGGTGAGGTGGCGGTCAAACGCAAGCCCAAAACATGTTAAACAACTGATAACATCTTTCTTGTATGAGAATTGGCCCGGATGGTGCGCTGTGTAGGTCACGGACGGGTAAAGTTTTAAGGTTACATTGGCCGTAAAATTAATTCAAGCGTTTATTGAAGAGTATTAAAATTAAACAATGCGTAAACTGCACACCAGTGAACCCAGTGATTGGCGAGATGCTGCCAAACATCGAAGCAAGTGACTTTCTCTCGTTTCGGAGGCCAAGACACATTTTGGGAGGCTGAGCCAACGGAGTAAGTAGTATACTGATGCCCGATTTCACCGACATCTCTTAAACTGCCACCTAACTATGTGATCCTTAGCTTAAAAGCTCCCCTAAACTAGCCCCTAAATTAAATTTCGTTTCACCATCATTTTGTCACCTTACTAGGGGACACTTAGCTATGTGACGATTTGTTTTGGATAATAGTGACTGATTTGTCTTTGAACTTATCGATACTTTGAAATATGATTGTTTTTCAATAAATTCTGTGAAGTATACACTTATATGGATATAATTATATTAAAAATCGTGTTTTGATAGCATTAAAAATTTAAAATACAGTATTTCATTAATATTTTTATAATTTTTCATATTTCTTTCATATTTACTCTATATTATTATTAACTCTATTTATTCTATTTTTTTTTATATATTTACTCTGTGTATACATTACAAAACCTCGCGTATCATCTGTGGTCATGTTTTTATTTTTGAAACTTCCTTCGTGCGTGCTTGATGAGATAAAGTGAGATTTTCTGTTGCTATTTTAATAAAGTAATGTATAAAATCAAGTCAAAACAAAATGTTTATTTGTGTACACGGCTATTTTGGTATTATATTACAGGTATTATAGTCTCTCTGTGTGCTGCCACAGCTGCAATACAAATATTAGTTATGAATTATACATATTTATATACATATTATTAGAATTATTAATTGATGACATTTTATGCCTTTTATTGTGTAGTCAACACATGATATTATTTATTATATTTTAAATTTATTAATAGAATTAAGCAAATTTAGTTATGAATTTTACGAAATTAAATAAATATTTTTGTGTTTTTATTTATTTATTTATATTTATTTATTTATTTAATTAATAAAATTAATTAATTGAATTAAATAAATAGATATTTTTTTCTTGTATAATATATCTAGATACATACATTTTTAAGAAGCCCATTATGTATAAAAATGCCTTGACTACACATGATTTTATTTATTATATTTTAAATAAAATTAATTTAATGCGTAAACTGCACACCAGTGAACCCAGTGATTGGCGAGATGCTGCCAAACATCGAAGCAAGTGACTTTCTCTCGTTTCGGAGGCCAAGACACATTTTGGGAGGCTGAGCCAACGGAGTAAGTAGTATACTGATGCCCGATTTCACCGACATCTCTTAAACTGCCACCTAACTATGTGATCCTTAGCTTAAAAGCTCCCCTAAACTAGCCCCTAAATTAAATTTCGTTTCACCATCATTTTGTCACCTTACTAGGGGACACTTAGCTATGTGACGATTTGTTTTGGATAATAGTGACTGATTTGTCTTTGAACTTATCGATACTTTGAAATATGATTGTTTTTCAATAAATTCTGTGAAGTATACACTTATATGGATATAATTATATTAAAAATCGTGTTTTGATAGCATTAAAAATTTAAAATACAGTATTTCATTAATATTTTTATAATTTTTCATATTTCTTTCATATTTACTCTATATTATTATTAACTCTATTTATTCTATTTTTTTTTATATATTTACTCTGTGTATACATTACAAAACCTCGCGTATCATCTGTGGTCATGTTTTTATTTTTGAAACTTCCTTCGTGCGTGCTTGATGAGATAAAGTGAGATTTTCTGTTGCTATTTTAATAAAGTAATGTATAAAATCAAGTCAAAACAAAATGTTTATTTGTGTACACGGCTATTTTGGTATTATATTACAGGTATTATAGTCTCTCTGTGTGCTGCCACAGCTGCAATACAAATATTAGTTATGAATTATACATATTTATATACATATTATTAGAATTATTAATTGATGACATTTTATGCCTTTTATTGTGTAGTCAACACATGATATTATTTATTATATTTTAAATTTATTAATAGAATTAAGCAAATTTAGTTATGAATTTTACGAAATTAAATAAATATTTTTGTGTTTTTATTTATTTATTTATATTTATTTATTTATTTAATTAATCAAATTAATTAATTGAATTAAATAAATAGATATTTTTTTCTTGTATAATATATCTAGATACATACATTTTTAAGAAGCCCATTATGTATAAAAATGCCTTGACTACACATGATTTTATTTATTATATTTTAAATAAAATTAATTTAATCAAATTAATTAATGGAATTAAGCAAATTAATTAATGAATTTAACGAAATTAATCAATTTAAATAAATAGATGAAAAAATTCCGAGGTGTGTTCAATTTTTTCCAATAAATACAACACTGAAGATTTACGTAACCTATATCTTCGAAAAAAGTCAGTTTCATCAAAACTTTCAATGTAATTTGGTTGTTTCCGATATATTTTTGGTCTACAGATGTTAATTACTGCGAATATACTAGAGATAGTTTCTAAATTTCCAAAAAGTTCATCTAAATCACAATACATCTTCGTTGCTTGAGAGATCACTTACATATGTGCCGGTTTAAGGGCCCGAATTTCGACTACCTAAATTTAGGGGAGCTGTTGGTGAAACAGAAACCATCTCCTAACCGCCCTCTAACCATGCTTAAAGGATCCTTTAAAGTTAGGAGATGTCGGTGAAATCGGGCATGAGTCCCACAGACTTATGCCCGATTTCACCGACATCCCTTAAACTGCCACCTAACTATGTGATCCTTAGCTTAAAAGCTCCTCTAAACTAGCCTCTAAATTAAATTTCGTTTCACCATCATTTTGTCACCTTACTAGGGGACACTTAGCTATGTGACGATTTGTTTTGGATAATAGTGACTGATTCGTCTTTGAACTTAGCGATACTTTGAAATATGATTGTTTTTCAATAAATTCTGTGAAGTATATACCGGTTTAAGGGCCCGAATTTCGACTTCCTAAATTTAGGGGAGCTTTTAACGTTTAAGTGACCCCTAACTGTTGGTGAAACGGAAACCATCTCCTAACCGCCCTCTAGCCATGCTTAAAGGATCCTTTAAAGTTAGGAGATGTCGGTGAAATCGGGCATTACTGCTCTGGACGCCAATTAGCCGGACACCCCCGGTCACCACGCATATGCAGTACTACTGCATATCATACGCCCCGCCACCAATCAGGATGTCAGTCCGTCAGCGAGCGGCACCAATCATACGGAATCACACCATCACCATCACACAACTTTTGAGCCGACCAATCATAACGCGCCGTCCGCCCCCTGTACCCCGCTTACATTTTACGACTGTGTTCTCATGCAAAACTTTGTTTATGCGGCGTCTTGAAGCTTACTGGTCTGTGCTGAGCATGAGCATAGCATGAGTTTTTGCGTTATCGTGTAGTTATCGACAAATTTTGTATGGGATTGTTTAGTTCAAATACGCAGACGGTGGCGCTGATAAAATTCCCCTATAAAATTTGTCGATAACTACAAGATAATGTTAACTACACGATATCGCAAGGACTAATGCTGGGGACTCTGCACATCCACAATAAGGCACCGACCAGCTCCCCGATTCAGAACCACACGACAACCATTTTTCGACCGATTCGGTTTGTTATCTCTTTTTCTCTCGTTACGTGAATCATCAGACAAAACGTTATAACAAACGTGAATCAAAAGCCTTGCGAAGAGACGTTGCATCTCTATGTATCCTCTATCGTATTTACATGGGGAATGCTCTGAAGAATTGTTCGACTTTATACCAGCCGCTGACTTCCACCATCGTACCACTCGCCATCAATTTAATTCCATCCTCACCATCTTGATGGTTGGCGGTCAACTACTGTATGTAACACACGTCATTTTTTGCCTCGTACCTACAGCAAAACTGTGGAACCAACTCCCGTCAGCGGTTTTCCCGAAACAATTCGACATGGGAACCTTCAAGAAACGAGCATACGTCTTTTTAAGAGGTCGGCAACGCATCGGCTTGCGTTGGCGTTGCGGATGTCCATGGGCGGCGGAAATTGCTTACCATTGAGCTTGCTCGTTTGCCCTGCTATGATATAAAAAAACCGGTAGACAACATCTGGTTCTGAATTGGGGAGCAGATGACGTTCTTTTTGAGCATTCGAAAACGCCAATTGATTGTATGAAATCGTCGAATATATATTTATATTGAATATGTCGTCTGTTTGGTGCCTAATATTATACTATATAACACACTAGTCTATGCCCGCGGCTTTGTTTGCTTTTATTTATTTTTATCTCAGAAAGACGTTAGCGTAGTTAGTTAGACGTTAATCTCTCGGAATTGCTTATTTTCTCGGAATAAAAAGCCTATTATTACGGGTTATGGTCTATCTGTATGATATTTCATCCAAATCCGTTCAACCATTTCAGCATGATTGAAGGACAAACTAACAAACAAACAAACATCCATACTTTCACATTTAATTTTATAATATTAGTAGGAAGTAAGATAACCGCTATCGATGTCTAAAACAGATTTAAAGCTATTTTTCAACACACTTGCTCGAAGTGGCTCTTATTGCACCGATTTTAGGTTCATAATGTAACTTATTTCGCACGCGTGCTTTTTAGGGTTCCGTAGTCCTACAAGGAACCCTTATAGTTTCGTCATGTCCGTCCGTCTGTCCGTCTGTCCGTCTGTCCTAATCCTTTACAGTTTAATAACTTCTACAACTATAAACATAAGTAAATGAAAGTTTGTTAAAAAATAGTCTGTATATGGATCTCAATTTTAAAAGAATAAAAAAATAGTTTTTTCGTATTTTAGGGGTGGCGTTATGTATGGAACATGTGAAATGGGGATGAAAATTTTTATTTCGCTGCACCCCCTCGTGTGGGGTATCATTGAATAGGTCTACTAAAATGAAGGTAATGTTTCATACATCACTTTTTTATCAGGTGTACCATCTGCGAAATATAGCCCGTCAAAGTGGCTTGCAATGTGTCCCCCCCCCTGCCATTTCTAAACTATGCAATGTAGAAACTTATAATCTTCCACATTGATAGACCTTTGTGAAAACTCTCTTTTAAAATTATTTCAAGTATAATGTGATTATATTTTTTTGAGTTATAGATAGAAAACTGAAAAATACTTAAAACGTCCTAGTTCAAAGGTCATTGACCTTAGAGAAAAAGAAACCATAGCAAATTATGCTCCTTTAGCTACTTTCTATTTGAAAAAATGACAAAAAGTAACTTTGACATGACAGACTTCTTAAATTTGGCTTCTTGAATTCATCGCTAGATGGCGCTACTAACAACACGCTCTGAGTCGCGAATGCTGCCGATTATTGCAAAAACTAAAATAGGCATGATTAATATTCGATTTGATTCGTTTGTAATTACACCTACTTAAGGAACCCTAAAATACTGAGCATGGCCCGACAAGCTCTTGGCCGGTTTTTCATTATATATATTGTCGCACTAGTGCTTTTTACTTTACAGTTTATTTTTAAATCACAGCAAAGAGTTTTTATGTCTAAACAAAATTGAACATTTTGGGGAATAAATCAACTGTATTAATTAAAATATGCTAAATATACATTTCATTTCATCAAATTATTTATTTTTGTCAACAAATTAATATTAATTTGTGTTTTAAATAAAAAAATCAATGTATAATATTGTTAATATTAGGCTGTTCGGCGGGTTCATTCGACCACCTGCGCGCGCATAGCTGTATGTCACCGTGCGATTACATTACAGTAATCCGCGCGCCAATTTTCACTAATTCAATATTTATCTAAAATGTATGTTTTTTTCCTCGCAAGTGTTTTGAAAAACGTCGTATGACACGCGTGAACATTGATTATTATACTCTCGGCTCCATTACGCCCTCGCCTTCGGCTGCAATCCATGCTCGAGTATAATTGTCAACTTAGCTCACTTGTTTCATAATGTACTATTACGGGATTCGCTTCAGCGTCTGATACAAGACGTTCATGTCTTGTATTTTTTGGCCGTAATTTCAACGAGTGATTAACAGGAGCTAAAATTGTGAAATCTGTGATGCATTAAGACTATTTAAGACCACTTTTAAGTTGTATAGAAAAATAGAAACAAAAAGACAAATTAATTCTTAATACGCAGTCCTTATTATTTAAATACTTACCCATAATCTTTAGGCACAAATTTCTTGACGTTTCCTGCGATGGGATACGCAAGTCCATGGCACAAGTGTACCCCAGCGTTGCCGATGCCGACACCAGCCATCGTAGCCGCCAGATGCATGCAAGAACGCGCCTCCAAGTCGTCAGGGTTGTAGACCGAACGAGCGAAGTACTTTTGAAGCGTCTGTGGAAGAAGCACATAACTGTATGAAACTAAAGTGTCTGCTACACGGTGACAAACCAGCCTCCCCACCAAGGTGACCTTGCTGGTTTCCAACCATGTAGACAGTGGTTTGTTACCAAATTTTGTTTGACGACGGCTGTCAACGACCAATCTCACACCAAGGTTACCTTGGTGGAGAGGCTGGTTGGTCACCGTGTACCACACGCTTAAGATCCAAATTAAATTCAAACGAACGGAATCCCCCAAAATGTTCTTGTTGGTGTGACTAGTCCCATATAAATCAAAATAATAATGTAATAGAAGTTGTGGTCAACTTGTCACCGCGTGCAGGTGTCCCGTAGGACACCAGTGCGCGAAACGTTTGCTTGATCATCAGTGCTGTGTTGGAAGCGGAGTCACAAAAATGATATCTTGCAGCATATCTAACAGCGGAATTTTTTCAGGCTTAACTTATTTTACATTGAATGGTAGAAACATGGTGGGCGTAACTTCGTAGCAGCCATGGTATAATAAGATGTTTCACCAGGTATTCTCTTCCCGCAATGACAGCGCGATGCCTCCAAGCTACGTCACGATCAGTGCTGCCATTGATTGATATCTTCAATATACTTAAGGAGATTTTTGTTCATAATGAATATAAAATAAATTCCTAACTAGCCTAACTATTTGTTATCTCGTGTTATTCATCTAATTAGTTAATAAAGGAAACTATATTAAATTACTAGTTAAAAAGTGATTCTTTATAGAAGAAAAAATGCATTTTGCTCGGGTAATTTATTTTCACAAAGTGGCAGCACATCAAACTGACAAGTGTCACGCTAACAGCCCGCTATTGGCTCCACGGCCGATGACGTAGTACGGAGGCAATCACGTGACCTAGCTGTCACGGGAAGAGACTACCTGGTGTTATTATACCATGGTAGCAGCAAACCGGCGATACACGTTCCAATATTACAATACATTAGATAACATTTCTATTACCTTATTATTTAGATTTCTAAGGATTAGTCCGCTAGTCCCATATATAGGCCCGAACCCAGCAGTTGCATACTAATAGCAGCCTATGACACTCCGTACGAGCGAATAGATTTATTCACCTACTGCTGAAGCACTACCCTATCAGTATACGTTTGTGTGCGTGCTGTTTTGTAAGAGACGCTAAACTGGCGCGGGAATGATTGTCGCTTCTTTACGTATCCCGAGCTCAGCAAGCCGGATGGTCCCATCAAAGGTATCCCCGCCGGCCAACACCAAAGTGTCGTCAGCATAACAAACGATACTGACGCCTGCGGGGAGGTCGACACGCAGGACCGCGTCATATGCAAGGTTCCACAAGAGCGGGCCGAGAACGATCCCTGTGGAACCCCACAACTAATCCCTCTGCGATGAACGCAACCGTCCCTACCCACATAGCGAACATGCCTGTCACAGGCTCCAACAATGCCTTGCAGGTAGGAGGGCACACAATGGTGTATACAGACGGCGAATCCGCGGCCCTGCCTCCCTTCTTTATAAGGACCAATTCAGCCTCCTTCCAGCCGGAGTGGAACACGCTGTCACGGAGACAGCTTGTGAATAGCCGCCTCAGCCTGTCCCAGAGCAGTCACAGCCAGCACCCAGACCCAACCCGGAATATCGTCAGTTCCAGGAGCCGTGTTACGGGCCCTCAGGTGACTAACGGCCCAGTCCAATTCCCCTTCTGTCAAGTAATAATATGGTTTTCTTCGCTAATGAGCTGAAGAGTCCATTACTGTATAAGAATGGAGTTCTGAGGTCAGAATACTTATTTATGTCTCTCTGTTTGGCAAATCTCGCAAACCATAATCAGACACCAATACTAATAAATATGCAGATCTTGTGTTCATAAAATTTACAACCTACATGCCAATGCCACGCGTGTCCCAGAAAATTTATATTTGGTATAACATTCAAATAAGCACTGGCATTGACTCGAAACTATAAATATTCTACTGCCAGACATCACAAATTAATAATAATGATTTATTTATATCTACAATTGTTGTCAAGATGAAAGGTTACGTCAATGGAATCGGTTATTCAAACCGGTCCCACTAATAGGGTAGGTGTTTTTTTTTAAATTCGTTTTATTAGAAAACTCGAAACTGTTTCAAGAAAAATAAACAACAGTGAAAAAACCAATAGAATATTCAATAAAATATCGCAAGTTATAAGCAATTTAAATTCGTTCACTAGACAGAGAGCACTATCAAAGTATGACGTCATTGTTCAAAACCTTTATAGAAACTTGACATCCCTCTGTACAATGTCCTTTTAGCACGACAAGGAAAGAAAATGCCCCCTCCAAAAACTAAAAAAGCGTGTACCTATATCTTTAATTTTTTCACGGTTTTTATTATTACTTTCACAAATGTTGTCGTTTCTGTACCTTCTTTTAAATAACATAACATATTTCTTGGTATTTAACCGACTTCAAAAAAAGGAGGAGGTTATGTATTCGGCGGGTTTTTTTATGTATGTACACCGATTACTCAGATATTTCTGGGCCGATTTGCGTGGTTGTTTTTTTATTTGGTAGAGGAAGCCCACGCGGTGGTCCCATATAAATTTTATTGACTTAGGTTGAGCAGTTTTTTAACCAGCTTCAATAAATCAATTTATTTTAGCTTCGCCTATCTAGATGATCTGCTCATTGGTTCGTTTTTCTGAGAATTCTTGGCCGATTTGCGTGTTTTTTTTTTCACGATAGTGATTGGACGTTTGGAAGAACATGAGTGAGACTTTTGCCCAGCAGTGGAATAGCAAAGGTTACAAAAAAAAAATTCTCAAATTGGTTATATAAACATTTATGAATCAACCCTCGCAATTATCAACTAAAAAGTATGAAATAAAAACTTTTAAACAAAAAATAAAACCGACTTCAATATCCTTATTAAAAAATAATCATTGTATGTATTTTAACATTTTGAAGGCGGCGCATGATTTTCATATCCGTTCACTAAAACTGTTATTTTTACTATAGATATGCGCTCGACTGTACATTATATTTACATGACGCAAAGGGTCAATCACGCGCCGCCTTCAAAATGTTGGTTTATGCATAAAATAGATAATAATACTAGTATTATTTTCTATTCTTATGGTTTATGTTAAGATTTTAAAATACATACAATGTTTATTTAATTTTTAGTTAAGGTTTTTGAAGTCGGTTTTATTATTTGTTAAAAAGTTTTTATTTTTAACAGTAGTCAACTACAGGATTACGTAATATCGTAAACGAAATGTTCTTGTAGTGATTCATTTTTTCTTGATCATTAATAATTATTATTGGTAATTTTGCTGACATCACTTTATGTGAGTCAATTGTTTGAATTGTGAGAAGGGATTGTATGTAAAAAATTTAAAAAATGGGTCACGTAGTGTGGGTACGTTCCCTTACTATGGGAGAAACACTGAAATCGCGAAAAATTAATTAGCTGATCCCTACATTTTGTCGATTTACGTAAACACAAATGTAGGGACCAGCTGTTTTTTTTTTTTGCGATTTCAGGGTTGGTTCCATAATAAAAGTTATTTATAATGATGAGTACAATAACCCCTTAAGAGGTTAAGTATAAACTAAGAATAAGGTTGTATAGTTGGGAAAAAGCCATAAAAGTGGATTTCATGTGAGTCATAAAACTAGATGGCAATTGAGAAAGGAAAAATCTAAGATCGATATCTCGATTCTTTAACGGCCAAAATTAATATCCAATCTATCCACGATTTACCCTACCAGAGATAGTAATTTGACATATTTTGTATGGAGTTTATGTCAAATTCTTATCTCTAGTAGGGCAAATCGTGGATAGATTGTATATTAATTTTGGTCGTTAAGGTGTAACACACCTTTCCCTTATCCCATTTTTTATCGTCCGAAATTCATTTTAAAATAGTCAAATCTTGGATATTTAAACCCAGAGAAAATAAATATCATAGATACATTCTTATTTTAGTGAAATCAAAGGTTCAAAACACGACATATTGTACTTTACAATAAAACAAGTTTAACCGGATTACATCGCGTACCTATATTATTTAAATTGGTTTTCCTGACGTTTCGCGAAAACCTAAGAAATTATTATATTTTACTTTGCTCGATCGAAAAAAAAAAACGTAACAATGGCGCCGGCGCCGATTCACGAACTAAACTTATTTTAAACTATCGCTATCTTTTGCTAATAGTAGATACAAACAAAAAAGATGGCAACAATTTTAGTGCTGTTAAATTAAATTAGGTGTTGCATTTATTTGTATTTTAGTCGGCATGATCCGAGACCACGACTAAACTTGTATGGAAATTATAATTCTGACTAATTTGACAGTCATAAAATTGTTGCCATCCCTTTCTTGTATCTCCTATTAGTAAAAGAGAGCGATAGTTTAAAATAAGTTTAGTTAGTGAACAAGAGAATCGACACCAATGACGATTTTAAGAGCAAAATTGATTTTCTTTATATATAATTAGTTTTGTCCATCTAATGTCTATAACGCCATCCGTTTCACAGGTCTGGGATATCCTCCCCTTAAGTGCTATCATTGTCTATTAGAATCTATGGTACATTGGAATTTCCTTTACTGTGTTGACTAACCTGTAAGCAGAATCTGGCCCAGACGTCAGATATAGGGTTGCTGCCTTGATACGTCGGCCTCAGCGCCGGGTTTGAAGGCGCTGGACTTCTTTCATTGTAAGGGACGGCGGTGAAACTCTCCAGGGCGTGGCAGAAGATATCGAAGCCAGAGTAGTTGGATACCTATGAGACATGGAAAAGTATAGATAGAAGGTTATTAGGAAAGGCAACTAAGATATTTCATAAGGTATACAATATACTAAGAAATAAATGTTATTCTATTCTATTCTAAAAAAACCTGCCGAAAACATAACCTCCTTCTTTTTTTGTTGTCGGTTAAAAAGCAGCATATACTGATAGAATCATTATATATAGAGTCTCTTCTTAGACGAAGGCAAGATTCATAAGTTAAGGGTTAAGGGCTAGTTTATAAATACCAAACTGGTACGGTCAGCAACATAAGTATATGATTATTTCGTTTTTATTTAAAAAAAATCATACTATATAACCCCATTGTTTTGAATATATCATAATGTTAGTAATTAAAGTATTCTTTATCTTATAATAATTTGTTATAAAGAATTATAAGTAGTAAGTTTTCATTCATAAAAATCACTTTTGAACTTTGGACAGTGTTAAACTACTTTCGTTGCTGACTGATGCCTGGTCAAACCTACCTTTCTGGGACAAAAATTCAAAGTAGTAAGTTTTCATTCATAAATCACTTTACAAACATAAGAGAGTGTTAAGTGTTAACCTACTTTCGTTGCTAACTGATGCTTGGTCAAAAGGTCCCTATTACTCAGCCAGGTCCACAGCTGTACATTATAGGTACCTCCCGAAACAAGAGACAAACAACCCTTAAGCAACCTAAAAAAATGATATTCGTCGGTTATCGGAACTTCGGAACCTCATGCGGCTCGTGCCTCATCGGCCAGCAGCAAGATTTTTATTTATTTAAGTATAAGTAAGATGCATTGCATGCAGTTGAGATTGACATCTCAGGAAACATTAACTCTCGTTAATAACTTCTTAGGTTTTCGCGATCACTACACATTATAATAAAACAAAGTTTAACCGGATTTATTTAATAATTATCTGTCTGTCTTATTTAATAAATAATCTTGGCACATCTCTTTATTCAAATAACTACTGATAAAATATAATTACTAGTTCTGCACATGTAATTAGGTTAAAAAAAATTAGTTTATGAAATTGTTAACAACAATTGTCTTTTAATAATTAATATTGACGAATTGCATTAAAAAGACATGCCAAGAGTGTTTACTAAATAAGGCAAGTAAGAAAAAACAGAGTGTAGGTATACACTTATGTATAGAACAGATGATTTGTGTTTTTGGTATTTTTTCAATTAACCGGTATAGTTGATTTGATATCTTTTCACTGCGTCAAGGTCATAAACGAAACCAGACCTACACTTAACATATTCAGTCCCCCATTACTTTTGAAAACGAGTTTTCCCGTCCACCATATATGTGAGCATGTTCTACCGAACGAGTCAACTATTAACTTGTCAACAACGAGAGTTAATAAAACAAAGTTTAACCGGATTAAATCGCGTATATTATTTAAATTGGTTTCCCTGACGTTTCGAAAGCTTTGCAGCGTTCGTGGTCGCAGGAAGACTAAGATGACAATCGTCTTTACAGATATTTCTAAAAAAATATTTTAATCTACCGTACAATATTTATTAATTAACATCGTTTCGATGCACGCAGTGATCACTAATGATATTGTGAGTGATTACTGCGTGCATCGAAATTTATTTATTAATTAAAATCGTTTATTTGAATAAAGAGATGTGCCAAGATAATTTACTAAATAAGAAAAGAGAGAAAAAACAAACTTTAACTCAATCAAATGTATGGGACACCAGATTTTTTTTCACGGCTTCTGTGTTCGTTCCATAGTAAAAGTTGTGCAGAATGATAACCAGAGACTATCCTTTAAGAGGCTGACAACACCTAAAAAATCTGACCTCTGCGGTCACTGTCGTGTCGTACTGAACTGAAAGAGAGGCAACGAGCGGAGGGACGTCGGGTGCGCCGCTCAACTTGAATGAAAATCAACAATTTTTTTTTAAATAAAAAACTTAATTGAAAAACAGAAACAACTATGTTTTAGATTATTGTCTTTCTTAAATGTTTTCTTAATTTCATTTATAATATTTGGTACATAATAGAGATGGTTTGCTTTAAAGCATATTTTAAAAGGTTAGTTTACAATTCTTTTCTATAGAGAAAACAACAAGAAAACGTGTTTTGGGCACAATACAATTTTAGAAAATACGATCAAGATTAACACATATTTTATTCACTGCCACAAACTGAATAGATACAGCTAAAAATGTTTTTAAAATAAGCCTATTTGGGCTATTTGGCTGTTGTCAGCGTCTTAAGTGTTTTTAGTATTTTTTCAACTACCCTTTATGGGATTTGTATAAAATTTAAACAAACCTTCTCGGGCATCGTAAGAGTGTGTAGCGGATCGATCATGGCAAGTATTGGTCGAAGAGCGCCGTGCGATATGCCAGTCTTCGCATGAATCGACTCGTAATCGAAGATGCTGACTCCTGTTGTCTCGCTGCCCGTTCCACTGGTTGTTGGTACTGAGAAAGGAGTTACCTTGTATTTAAAAAGATGAAAATTGTGCATATAAATATTCCCAAAAAACATTACCCTCCTCATCACCATCATCATTTCAGCCGAAAGACGTCCACTGCTGGACATAGGCCTCCCCCAATTAAGGAGGGATGTGCCATAATCGCCACACTTGGCAGGCGGGTTGGCGATCGCAGTTAGTTGGTTAAATGCTCAGAGAACGCTGCTGCCCATCCTCTAGTGAATCCCTTAGTCGCCTTTTACGACACCCATGAGAAGAGATAAGGGTGGTGCAATAATTTATGTCCGCCACCACACGGAACCCTCCTTCTACTAAAAACTAAATCGGACAAAATACTAAAATCGAAGAATTAGAAGTCGCAACTGCGCAGGGTCGAATCCTGCTCGTGAGCGAATTTTTTCTATACACAATTTATATCTTTAGATTTCGACGCTATATAAGCTGTACAAGCTCATTAATATTAATTTATCGATTTTCGAACTTGTACAGCTTATAGAGCTAGGTTTATATTTTTTACGAGTATTATTCAGTAGATATAATGTTATTACTACCGCGAATCATATTTTGATTGATATACAACGCGAAATAGAGCTACAATTTGCAAAATACGCAGGATTTTTTGAATTTCGCGGGCTGCCCTGTAGCATTCACCTTAAGCTATAACAATTCATGAGCTGATCTTCATTTCCATTCTCTCCTCCCTTTCGGAGGCCAATATGGAAAAATAGTATGGAAGTAAGTTATAAATGTCAAGAGTCAAGAATGACGTCAGACAGCGCTTATCAGTAGGTACAGCAGATAGTGTTTTACATAATAAGGCTTATGTAAAATATATCTAAAAATATATCTATTAGGTAGCAGTTACTCTCATGAGGCATGAAGAAGATCAGTAACACACAGTTAATGAATAGCAACATTCAAGTTTGATCGATTATTAGGTGGTGCAAAAAATGTTTCATTAAATACCAATAGAGGGCGCTATCATGAATGACGAAGGATAATTAAATTATAACTAACTAGCTGACGCCCGCGGTTTCGCTCCCGTGGTATGTCGATAAAAAATATCCTGTGTTAATCAAGGACATGGTCTATATGTGTCCCGAATTTCATCTAAATCCGTTCAGCTGTTTTAGAGTGATTAAAAGACATACAAACAAACAAACAAACATTCTCGCATTTATAATATTAGTAGGATCAATAATATTATAACAAACTACACAATTCCCGCGGCGTCGTCCACGTACTGAAATAAAATATAGCCTATATTATGTTACTTCTGGATAAAGCAGCTTGCTAATGGTGTAATAATGATTAAAATTGGTTCAGTAGTTTCAGAGTTTATCGATTACAAACAAACAAATAAATATTTCGTCTTTATAATATTAAGTATCATCATTTTAGCCGAAAGACGTCCACTGCTGGGCATAGACCTCTCCGAAAAGGGATATGCCATAATCGCCACGCTTGGCAGGTGGGTTGGCGATCGCAGTTGACTGGTTAAATACTCAGAAAACGCTGCTGCCCATCCTCTGGTGAATCCTTTAGTCGCCTTTTACGACACCCATGAGAAGAGACAGTATTCCGTGTGGTGCCCGACATAAAGAATAGCACCACCCTATCTCTTCTCATGAGTGTCGTAATATTAGTATAGATCAATAAAATCAAATCCAAGTTAAAGCTGAACGAAGCATGTAAATATTTACACTTACTGGCTATCATGGGCTTCAAGTGGACCTCAATAGGCTTTCCCTTGCCCACGGGTGCGTTCACATAGTCTAGCAAGTCGGCATCAGGGTCGGTAGCGTACAAATTAGCTGCCTTACACGTGTCCATGACGGACCCACCGCCAACCGCCACGAAACTGTCGAAGTCATGCGCTTTTGCGAATGCGATCGCTTCTTTGAAACTGTCGAAAAGTAAAAATAGGTACATTTAAATCGTCTCCCATCTCCGTCGTGACAGATATCATCTAGAGTCTGCACCACTTAAGTAGTTCCACGAAAAAATGGTGGAACTACAAGTTTTTTGTAGTCAAAATAAGCAATCACATAGACACTAGCGCCACAGCGGTGACACTCCGTGTACGTGTGAGCTCGCTTGCCGGGGACCTTGAGCGAGCGCGTGAATGCAATATGCCTTGGCTGAGGCAGCCGAGAGACTGCCCGTTCCACACGCCGCGCACCGCGCACGGCCCCCGCGCTTGCCCTGAACCGCACACATAGCTGCGAGCAATTATACGAGTACACATGCTTAAGTGTCGCTTCTTGTCGTTAGTATATATTCTATGCTAGCGCAGCGTCTGTTGGACTACTATGTGACGCAGGCTCTAGGTGAGTTTCTAGTAGTAGTAACACAGAATAATTAATAATAAGTATAGTGCAACATACTACTACTCACTCATGACGCTTTATTATCCGACAGTGGATGGTTACAGCCGTTCAGTTTAAAGAAGAGGCTCTGACATTGGATAAAAAACCGGCCAAGAGCATGTCGGGCCATGCTCAGTATTATAGGGTTCCTTAAGTAGATGTAATTACAAACGAATCAAATCGAATATTAATCATGGCTATTTTATTTTTTGCAATAATCGGCAGCATTCGCGACTCAGAGCGTGTTGTTAGTAGCGCCATCTAGCGATAAATTCAAGAAGCCAAATTTAAGACGTTTGTCATTTCAAAGTTACTTTTTGTGATTTTTTCAAATAGAAAGTAGCTAATGGAGCATTATTTGCTATGATAATTTTTCTCTAAGGTCAATGACCTTTGAACTAGGACGTTTTAAGTATTTTTCAGTTTTCTCTCTATAACTCAAAAAATTGTAATCACATTATACTCGAAATAATTTTAAAAGAGAGTTTTCACAACGGTCTATCAATGTGGAAGATTATAAGTTTCTACATTGCATAGTTTAGAAATGGCAGGGGGGGGGACACATTGCAAGCCACTTTGGCGGGCTATATTTAGCAGATGGTACACCTGATAAAAAAGTGGTGTATCAAACATTACCTTCATTTTAGTAGACCTATTCAATGATATCCCACACGAGGGGGTGCAGTGAAAAAATTTTTTTTTTCTCCATTTCACATGTATGGACGCCACCCCTAAAATACGGAAAAACGATTCTTTTATTCTTTTAAAATTGAGATCTATATGTAGACTATTTTTTAACAAAATTTCATTTACTTATGTTTATAACTGTAGAAGTTATTAAGCTGTAAAGGATTAGGACAGACGGACAGACGGACAGACGGACAGACGGACAGACGGACAGACGGACGGACATGACGAAACTATAAGGGTTCCTTGTAGGACTTCGGAACCCTAAAAAAGCAACCATTTAACTTGCCAGCCTAAGACTGGCAGAAACAGCTCCAGTTTGATGACTTTTGGTTATCTTAAGGTGGGCACTGAAGATGCATCCATTTGGACGCCGCTATAATGACTACGGCCAAAAAAGGTTGACTTGTTCTAAAAATAACATACGTTTTCAACATTCACGGACAGATTTTGGAATGCGGCCACGTCATTCGGACTCAAGGATGCATCGTCAGTGACACCCCTTAGGTAGGCTGTCGCGTGCAACCAGTGATTTTAAAAATATTTTATCCTTACACAAAAATATTATAACATAACAAAACCAGCCCAACACTGTCACACTGCTAGGCATACATCATCATCATCATCATTTCAGCCTAAAGATATCCACTGCTGGACAAAGGCCTCCCCCAAGCATATGTATGTTGGGGGGATATGCCATAATCACCACGCTTGGCAAGCGGGTTGGCGATCGCAGTTGGTTGGTTAAATACTCAGAGAACGCTGCTGCCCATCCTCTGGTGAATCCCTTAGTCGCCTTTTACGACAGCACCCATGAGAAGAGATAAGGGTGGTGCAATTCTTTACGTCCGGCACGACACGGACGTAAAGAATAGGCATACATAGGTATAAATATATACTGATTGAGTAACAAACATCCAAATATCCATATCATTTAATAATATTAGTAGGATCCTACTTCCTACTAATATTATAAATGTGAAGTTTGTGAAGATGTTTGGATACTTGGATGTTTGTTACTCAATCACGCAGTAAGGGCTGAACGGATTTGGATGAAATTTCACATACATATAAGATAAAAAAAATATCTAGAAAGAACTTCCGAACTTTCTTTTTTAAAGAGTCTTGACTGATAGCCATCCTAAGTTCGAGAGGTATGTAAGTTCTTTCTCCACTAACCTTGTATCAGTGGGCTCAACTCGGACTTTATCAAACACTTTGTAATTGACTCCATTCCTCGTGAGTGAGTCAAGTGTGGTCTTCACAGGGTTTAATTTCACGACGTTAGGATCTGTCATTACGCACACATTTTTCGTGTTCATGTTCACCAAGTCCTGGCCGACTTCCCGCGTCACCCCCAGTCCATATCGTACAGTAGAGCATTTTATCTACAAAAAACAAACAAATAACAATCCCACTAATATTATAAACATGATAGTTTGTGAGGATGTATGGATGTGTGGAAGTTTGTTACTCATTCATGCAAAAACTACTGTATGGATTTTAATGTAATTTGGCATACAGATAGAACATAGCCCGGATTAACATATAGACTACATTTTATCCCGGGAAGATGAACAGTTCCCGAGGGATGTGCGATAAACGACATTAACGCGGGCGAAGTCGCGGGCATAGGCTAGTATAATTTAATTTTGCTTTTATCTCAAGTACAAAATTGAGCTTTCTTAAGTATAGTTAGAACACTACTCTCCTATTTCTGTGGTTAGAACCTTATTCTGTTATCTCGTTTAACAGCCAAAATTAATATCCTATCTATTCACGAATTGCCATACAAGAGACAGCAATTTTACATAATTTGCATGTAGCTTATGTCAAATTTATATCTCTACTAGGGCACATTTTGGATTTATAGATGGTTTATTAGTTTGTAGTAGGGCGCCCCCCTGCCAGGTGGACCGACGACCTAAAGAACGTGGCTGGGGGGGGACTGGATGCGGAAGGCAGAGGACCGAGCGTTGTGGCGCAACTTGGGAGAGGCCTATGTCCAGCAGTGGACTGCGATAGGCTGAGTTGATTAATTTTGGCCGTAAATAAACATCAAAATAAATAAATATAATAAAATGGATGGATCAGAAACAGGCAAAATTTAATTAAAATGAAATACAACTAATTATAATTAATCAAATTACAAGTAATTAAATTTTATTGTAATTAGTTTTATTTTATTGTAATTACTAAAGACATGCTATGTAAATAGTTATGTTATACAGGCTGAGTTTTGAAAATAGTGCTGGAGGGTCAACTTAAACTCAAAATTTTAAGCAGTAAATAATATTTATTACTGTACAACACTGCATACCTCCTATGACACTCCCAATATCAGCACCGGACTGTGATTTGTTTGTAAGGAAATGAACAGATGTGTATTGTAAATTATTGAGATTTTGTGTGATGATAGATAACAGAAGAATTTATTGACTTTTGGTTTTATTATATTTTAAACTAGCTTATTCCCGCGACTTCGCCCGCGTGTATGTCATTTATCACGCATCCCTCGGGAACTTATCGTTTCGTACTCATATTACACAGGTATGCAAAAAAGCTTTTAGAAATCTTGGTTTTGTAATGCGTGAAACAAGGGATTTTAATAACATGGCGGCGGTGAAGTCGCTATATAACGCATTGGTAAGAAGTAGTTTGGAAACTAGTGGTATCATCTGGAATCCTCATGTGATGTCTCATGGTAGAGAAAATGCAAAATAAATTTACTCAATACCTGTATTTGAAACAATACGGAGTCTACCACTTTTTATCCACTTATGTATCCAACTCTTTTTGTAATAGGAATGGTTGGTTACTATAAGTTGGAGGTGAGGCGAAACTTCGCTTTAGTTAAGTATGTATTTCTTGTGTTCCGTGGTAAGCTAAATAACCCACAAATACTGGGATCATTGGGGCTACTTGTTCCTAACACTAGGTTGCAACTAGGGGCCAAGAGAGATGTTGTTTGAGGTCCCGGTAGCCAATACAAACATTTTAAAATTTGCACCGGATGTTCGAGCAATAGGAATACTTAACGCTATCTCGCAACGGCTTGATATTTTTACTTGCTCTTTGGCGGAATTCGAGAGGGTGACACTTAGTTATTTGTCTTCTGGTTAACTACATTATCGAATTGGGTAAAAACCTGTAATGACTATATGTATGTTGTGAAATAAATAAAAAATAAATAAACTTTCATTTTGCCAGGATAAAAAGTAGCCTATATGTTAATCTGGGTTATGTTCTATCTGCATGACTTTCATTACAATCGGTTCAGCCGTTCATGAGTTTTAAATGATGTAACAAACCTGACTTTGTTTTTGTATATTATGATTTGTTTTAAATTTTCAAAGTACTTTATTTTTTCTTCAACTATTTGTTTCTTGTAGTCTAATAATTATAACTGCACAGTGAATTAGTGTTGCCTGAAATGTTGTGCATGTATATGTGAAATAAATAAATAGATGATGTTAGGCATAATATAAGAATATGTGCTGAAAGGGTAGAGGTACCTACTAGAGGTCACATTTAACTATAATAAATTCATGTGCAGTGATGTCCAAAGTAACATTATAAATCCAACAAAAATGATAAGATATCTGTTATTGATAATTTTAAACATATTAAAGATACAGAACTTGAAAAAAGAACATGTATGTACTTTAAAGTTCACACTTACTTCAAAAGCATAGTCTTTCTGTGGAGTAGCATTTGATACTTGGATATTACCCCTGTTACCATGAGCTGGACATTGACACCTAGAAGAAAAAGAGAACACATAAAGCAAAACAAATCACATAATCATCAAATAATTCAGTCTCTTTTTAGAAGTACTTACGATGCAACGTTGATTGTTCGTAATAATTCAAAGACTCTTTTGCGATTCCCCATAGTATTGTCTTCCTTACGACTGAATGTTTATATTACTTACTATACTCGTTGCTGTATTCTTTGGACTGAATCTAAAGTCACTCGTAATATTTATTATGGACTTTTATCACTGTGCTTATCACATGGAAACAAACATGATAAAAAAATAATACCGTTTATTTATATATTTTTTCACTTACGAATCTGAGTGACAGTGATAACTGTTGCGGATTATTATTTTTGTTATTGTATCGGTTTGCCAACTGGGTTATCAAACACCATGACCTAATATTTACAATATATTTTTACTATTTTATTTTTAGGTAATCAATCATTTTAAAAAACTCCCGCATTCTAACCTGCAAATGTCAGACGTTGAGGTAGTGATGGGCGTAATCGATTATAAATAATTGACAAATCAATCATTACAAGACAAGTCACCCTTATCAATTTCGACTTTCAGTATCGATCATGAAATAATTTATTTTAAAAAACAAAAACATTTTTAGAACACTAGTTTTTGACAAAAGTTAGCATTATAAGTTAGATTTTGATATTTTATGAAATTAATAAAAGAACATTAGTAATATAACCTATTTCATAAAGATGATGAAGGCTCAGAATTTGATTATTACTTGCTTTAGCGGGAAAATATCAAATAAAAAAACGATAGTAATTATCTGAAGAATATAGTGCAGTGTAGATCAAAATACTTTAGTATGAGCTAGCTCAGGTTTATTCATTACGCGCAATATACTCAATACTGTAAGTAGGTAATTTCTATTGAATGCTCACTGTAGTATTGGTACGGAACTGTGCTAACCCAACTCGCTGTTAGTCATTTTTTAGGGTTCCGTACCCAAAGGGTGCCAAACGGGACCCTATTGCTCTCGCTACGCTGTCTGTCCGTCCGTCCGTCTGTCTGTCACAGGGCTGTATCTTTTGAACGGTAATAAGTAGCTGGTTAAAATCTTCTCAGAAAATGTGTTGCTATGGCTCCTATCACGACAAATACTAAAAATAAACAAGTCTAAAACCACAGGAGGTTCCCATATAAGACACCTCGAAGAACATGCATTTTTTTCAACTTTTTTGTTCCTGCTCTATCTTCAAAACAGTAATACATACCAGCGTCAAACATGGTCTAATAATAGTGCATACTATGTAGTTAAGCAACAAATACTAAAATTAGGGCAAACATAGACATATGTGGTGGTACCTGCTTAAGAAAGAGATGCAAAAATTCATATTTCGAGCACGAGCGTTGATGTCTTTTGATGAACTCTCGTAAATTAAATCAGTTTTTATGGGGTATCAGGTCGATGGGTGGTACGGAACCCTTACTGCGCGAGTCCGACTCACACTTGGCCGGTTTTATTTTCTGTTCTTGGTTTAACTTTTTCTAGATATAACTTCTTTCATGTACTTAGATAAGACTTTTTCAAAATTAGCAGTTTTTTTTACTTTATTTATATTTTAAAATAAAAGTACAATAAATAATTAATAATTTATTACTTAATCGATTTCGACATAATTGATTCTTCATTGTCACTGCACTGTCATTTGTCAATGAGGCAAATAAATAACACAACTCATCTTGGGTGCGCTCACAGACTACATAGAAATAATACGTATGTTCAGTAATATCGCCCGACTATGCACGGAACGTACTTTGGACACTTTGGTCGTTCAGTTATTTAGAGCGATGCCATAAGTAATCTATGGCGAATTGGCAATGCGACCATACAAAAATGAAATAAGTACATACATAAAACCATTCTTGCATACAAACGACAGGGAAACCGAAGCTCCATGCGTCATCCGCCATCGTCAGGCAATTGTGGGTGATACAAATCGGGCGATATAACTGAACGTAGTCCATTAGTCAATTTGTTCAGAAATTTTACAACTTACAAAGTGAATGACTGACTGATTGCCTCGTTGGTCTGGTCTAGTGGTTGCAAGCGCGACTGCTGAAAGTGGGGTCCTGGGCTCGATTCCCGGGTCGGGCAAAGTGTTATTGGGTTTTTTCATTAGGAAATTCTCAGTAGCAGCCCGGAGTCTGGATTTGTGCCCGGTCAATGGCAATAGGCTCGCCCCCTATTACATGGGACTAAAACATAACTGGCGAAATGTGGGTGTACTATTACACCTCTGCCTACCCCTTCGGGAAAATATAGGCATGAACATAACAACACAAAGAGAATAAATAATCACTAATCACTACTAAAGGAGATTTAAAAAAATGTATGGAGCTTGGGATAAAAATAATTTAAAAGTCAGCAATCTCACTATACATATTGGGTGAAAAAGAATAATTATTTTGTTTTTTTTGAGAATATTAAATATTTTTAAATTCGGCATTTAGGTACTTACCCGGTTACACCTAGATCAACATAATGCTGTCTTCTGGGTAATTGTTTGATAAAAAAAAATACGAATGAACTCCGACAAGCCTTAACTTCGCCAAGGCTCATCTCCGACTGAGTACCTACCTACACCCTGACACGGTTGGATTAGGTCTCACAGAGACCTCCCATCATACCCTTTATCGTGTTAGGTTTCTTGTAATCTCACAAGAAACAATAGGAGCCCGTAGGGCTCCGTCGACACTAAGTATCAGGGTCGTGTCAAAGTTAGTACATTTGTGAAATTTCATAGATGTGTTGCAGACATCGGTCGCCTGTTATGAGGCGTCTATGAGCAGTATGGTCGTTGGCATAGACCAATAAGGTGACGGAACCAGTCTGAACTTCCCTAAGCTGTCGCTAGCCGGCAATGAGATTTACGGCCAAAATTAATATCCAATCTATCCACAATTTGCCCTACTAGAGATAGAAATTTGACATAAGTTCCATAAAAAATATGTCAAATTTCTAGCTCTAGTAGGGTAAATCGTGGATAGATTGGATATTAATTTTGGCCGTTAGTAAATATTAGTATAGCCGGCTATGGTTTGCGAGTCACAAGACATACCCGGGTCACAACCTGTCAGATAAGTTATCATTTCCATAAGTATGACCACAGTTTAACTGATACTGATAGCAGCGTTTCGGACTATTGTTGAAATTCAGTTGAATGCCTACCATACAAAAGTAACTATGACATCAAATTGAGATTTGTATAGGCACATATCAGTAATAGGAGATTTAGTTGTTGTTATAGGTATGTATAAAAAAAAAAACAAAGTAGACATCCAAGTGATGTAATAATAAATTCATACAGATTTCGTTCACATAATACACAATAGAAAAAACTATTTGAACTACAACTCCATAAAGAATAAAACATCTTACACGATAGCATCATTTGGTTACATAACATTCAATAAGTAACGTACTGACAGGCTAAAATGGCATTAAAATATTTCATCACAATTAGATTTCACAATATATTATAAATAATTACAATTTATATAAGACGAAACAACATAAAACAGATTTCAGCATTTTCTTAAATAATAACTCTAAATGATATAACTTATAATTCTTTTACATATTTACGAACTAATAGGTAAAATATCTATTTACACGACTGAAGTGTTGCTATACTACATGCAAAATTCATTCATGGCAACGATTATAATAATCACATTTTTACAAAGATTTCTTCACGAAGAAAACTTGATAACTACTCGCATCATACGATTGTAATGTGAGAATATGCACGCACAAAATATGATTTACAAGTCTAAAATTATTGCTATTATGGGTAATCAAATGTATGTGTAGTTCGCTCACTTTTAGTTAATACTAATGTATGGCAACGCGCGCGGTATGTAGGTAACTATATCGTATATAGGTTAACCATAGAATTCTAAATAATAAGGTAATAGAAACGCTATCTACTGTCTTTTAATACCGGACGCGTGTCACCGGTTTGCCGCTACCAACAAAATACGCAATCACTACCACCATTTCTCTAGCATTAAATTGTATTCCTTAATTCGATGCAATCACTAGCTGTGTATCTATATGTGGAAGCTTGTAAAAATGTCCTTGCTATAACATGTTATTTCATAGTTTTTATTTGTCTGTAAGATTTCCTAAAACAAAATAAAAAAAATAAAAATCCGCTGTTAGATATGATTCAAAATACAATTTTAATGACTCCGCGTCCAAAACAGCACTGATGATCAAGTAAAGGGTTCCCGCACTGGTGCCCTACGAGACACCTGCACGCGGCGACAACACTTCTGTTACCTTATTATTTAAATTTCTATGGTATTAACAGTATCACTATTTCTACCTATGAATAAAAGCGATCATTAAGAACTTAATATACAGAAAATCTACTATTATAAATATGGGAATGTGTAGTGACTACATGGTATCTGCTCGAACCGTAGCGAAGGGAAAATAATGAGAATAAAATTAATTACATTTGCTTTCTTAAATTAACTTTCGTCGTCTTACAAACGCGAATACCTATTGCTATTATTACGATACTTTCGTCTATTAAAATGTGGAAATTGTTAAAATTTAACATGTAACAACAATTTTCACTTAGGAGACCATAGGCGTACAGCATCCATATAAAGCAACTATAAAGAATTTCTTTGGTCCATATTGAATAATTGGCAGCTGATGAATTAGCTCAAAAATACCGAATGGATTGTTTTATTTACAAACGACAATACGTATACAAGGTGTAATTGAAATAACTAAAAATCTCTTAAGGGCTCATTGTTCTCTTGATTATGAACAACTTTTACTATGGAGCCAATCCAGAAATCGCAAAAAGAAATCAGCTGTTGCCTACATTTTGTTGAGTTACGCAACCAAAATGAGGTGACTTTGAATCTTTTTGAAAACATATTATGCTGAGTCAAACACATGCTTGATGAATGTCAAGTTTAGATATATGTTTTTTTGAATCTTTATCTATCGTTTGACTAGACAGTTACATAATTGGTCAATTTTTAATCGATACTTTTAGTTTTTCAAAATCATGCGTTTTTAGAGATTTTTCGAATATTTCTCATTAATTATTTAAAATTGATACGGATAGGAAGATAATAAAGCTTATTAAATACTGGCTAGAGGAAATTTGTATAGATTGTTTAGTATTCTTGTAATAAAACGAAAACTGTTTTGAGACTTACGTCATTTACTTCCGTGGTAAAACCAAAGACATTTCTATACTAACGTAATAGACCACTACAGTGTGCGACTGAGATACCGATCTTTACGAAAAAACCTATATGCTAGAAAGAGACATACTATGATTTATTTCACAATCGTTCTGTATTTTATCCAATTAATATCAATAATCGTATTGGTGTAGTGTTCTGTGTTATACTGCTGTGTAATTTACATTATTAACCTAAAGAAAGAGATGTTTCACAGGTAAGTATCTGCAGGACAATACAACTTTCATAATGCTTATTTTCATAGAAGTTATTCTTTAAATCATTTAGTAATGCATTAATAACATGCAGTAAATACCGTATTTTCTATATAATATGTTATTTTAAATAATTATGTGTTAGATAAAAAAATATTGTGTACGTGAAAATGAAACCGTTTCGCATATGGATTGCTCAAAATATATCGATATGTCGATAGTTTCAATTATATATTTTTTGTACTACCTAGCACCATACATGTAACAAGTTAGTGTCCCTTACTGCTTTAAAAAAAATACAATCGAATTGAGAACCTCCTCCTTTTTTTGAAGTCGGTTGATAGTATTGAAAGGTTGATTTAGTCCGGCCGCACATTGGAAGGAAATCACAATGATTCATTCATTGATCACAGAAAAAATCTGACGCACCTTAACCTATACCATGGTTGTACTTTTACGATGTTATAATAGTATGTTGTACGTCTATGGCAAAGAGACGTTTCACAGGTAAGTATCTGCAGGACAATACTACTTTCATAATGCTTATTTTACATTTATACAGTTAATTTTAGTACCGGCTGGTACCGGCCGCAGACTGACAGAATTTTCCGAATCGTATGTCTGCTTTTGACATATTAAAATGTAAATACGGTGCTATTTTATGACAATGTGCGGCCGGGCTAAAAATGCTGTAAAATATTGACCGGCTAACTTCATAACTTCCAGATTTCCTGTAAATGCTGTTATTAAAGAAAAATGGATGGGCACAAATGTTAAAAAGAATAAGCACCGTATCTACTATTCTCCGCCAAATAGTGATGCTTGCATTGCTGTGTTTCGGTCAGAATGGTACGGGTGCCGGTGTAATTACAATCACATGAGACTTTCCATCTTCATGCTGTTTGGCGAACCGACTTGCGGTACCATTTAGGTAACAGCCTAGATGGTATTGCAGTTGTTATTGGCAAAGGTAACCGCTTAACATATGGTGGGCCTTTAGTTCGTTTCGCCATCCTATACAATAAAATAAAATATAAAAAAAGCTGAAAGCCTCGAAAAAATTACAGGGTTTGCAGTAGATATTTTAAGGATAACTGTATCGTTTAATGAAATCACCAACGATCCATACCTACGGTTTGATTTGTTGCTAATTAAGTTTGTTTTCATGTTGCATGTTTACGTAAGGGTAAGATAATATACATATGTATGAGCGCATCTCGCCGTTAAACTTGATAGTTTGGTGAGTTTTCTAGTAAATTAAAGCTAAAGAAATTGTACCTGTGATTGAATAAATAAAATAAATAAAAACTCATCATAACGAACAACATTTACTATGGGAGCAACCACAGAGTACATTATTATAACTGGAGCAACCCTGAAATCGCGAAAAAAAATCTGCTGTTTACTACATTTTGTCGATTCGTGTGAACACTAATGTAGGGAATAGCTGTTTTTTATTAGATTTCAGGGTTGACCTCGTAGTAAAAGTTGTTCGATAGCACTCAATAAATAAGCTCTTCAAATATGACCACACACGTATATCGGGAGATCATCAGTATTAACGGCGCGCGAACTGGGCTCTTTGGTCATCATTGCTAGAAACCACTGGTCTTGCTGTTCTCATGGAATACAAATTCCCATGAAACTTCATTGAGCATCTTAATCATGGAAGGGACTAGGTTGCTATCCGCGGCTCTAAGTTTGATCAGATAGGTCCTTTTTTACTAAAACAAATCTCATAGATACAAAAAATACAACAAAAAAGTTTTATACACTTATTTTTCATGTTATATGATGGCGAAACGAGCTAAAGACCCACCTAATGTTAAGCGGTTACCTTTGCCCATAACGACTGAAATATCAACTAGTCTGTTACCTGAATGGTACTGCAAGTCGGTTCGCCAAATTGAGACATGAAGACGGAAAGTCTCATGTGATCATTCAATTTGTGCATTAAAAGAGCCTCCACGAGTGACGATATTTAATTGATCGTCCGGCGCACTCTGGGCAGTCAGCCCCGCTATCAACCTGCTGACTGGCTAATCTTTTCCCCACGACATGAGCTATTATTATTATGTAGCTCATGTCGACACGAAGAAGAAGAAGATTCAATTTGTAAAAATATACCATATTTAGAAAATGGGTTCTTGCAAATGCTAGATTGTCAAGTATGCGAATGCTAAGAGATAGATTCTTAGCCGGTTGCAAATTTAGCCTGCCGCTGCGAAAATTCTTTCTTGAGCTGACGCGGACTTGATTTTATATGATTCGGTCGTCTGTATCGAATCGAAAATCATGGCCAGGTTCTTGCTCCACCTCCAATTTCATCCTCAGAATTAAGTTGCACGATTCCAAAAACAAAGATCCTATATCTTTGTTTTTGGAATCGTGCAACTAAATTCTCGACATTTAATTCTTTGCCTATTTGAAATAAAAACTAACTGATAACTAGAAATTATCGAAACACTGATGTTTCTAAATCTAAGTCGATAAAATTATAATGTATAAGTCTGATGTGTAACTTAAGTTGACTGGACAAGAAAACTTGTCAAGTTCATAGATATTGTAATTTTTCATCAAAATTCAATAATTTGACCAATTCCGGAATCGTGTATAGGAACTTAGTTCCGGGATTGAAAACCTTTCTATACACCTAATTAAAACTAATATGATTAATTGTAAAATGTTCCGTGTGGTGCCGGACGTAAAGAATTGCACCAGCCTATATCTTCTCATGGGTGTCGTAAAAGGCGACTAAGGGATTCACCAGAGGATGGGCAGCAGCGTTCTCTGAATATTTAACCAACCGACTGCGATCGCCAACCCGCCTGCCAAGCGTGGCGATTATGGCATATCCCCCCAATATATGCTTGGGGGAGGCCTGTGTCCAGCAGTGGACGTCTTACGGCTGAAATGATGATTAATTGATTTTTTTATTTCTTACTTATGTATTCCTTACCTTCGTGACATTAATAATGTAATTATAATATAGCCCTTAATTGCGTAACTCAATCTTTTAAAACAAATAAAATTATGTCTCGAATATCTGTAATTTTAAAACAATAGTTACTTAATAGCTTAGCAGTTACTACCACTCCTTAAAAGTAAGGCTGGTTGAACTATATCGATAATGCGGAAACGTCCATGTCACATCACTAAAAATCACCCCTACACGTGTCAATTTCGCACATAAACTCATTTTGCTTTCGGTGACGTGATAATGAGGTGACAGTGTCTCTATTACGTCAGTATAATACCTTTATGGGTAAAACGCGCAAGAATTATTTTCTCGAAAACGAGTTATATTGACTCGCATAAAATTGACGAGAGTGGCCCGCAGCTGCGGAGTGCGATATGGGAATTACGTTTTGGGAGTGTCCTCTTAAGTATGGAGTAGCTGTTATTTTTCGAGATTTCTAGATTGTTGCCATAGTAAAAGTTGTTCATAATGATAAGTACAATGAGCCCTCAAGAGGTGTTCAGTTATTTCTATAACGACACCTTGTATAGGTAGTATGAGTTAAAACTACATTTTCTGGCCTATAGTCTCGCAGTAAGAACAAGATATAGACGGCATGCACCAACAATCTAAGACACCTCAATATCATCTACTAGAACAAACTAGACAACAAACGGTCACTGGTCCAATAGTTTGTCGCTGATATATACCTATCTCTTTCACTACTCATCACAATTACATATTTGGCAAATCTAACTGAGCTATAAACACACATCTATTTCTTCGTTTACGCGAGGCGAAATACTGGTGTTAAGAAACTATCTTCTGTTCATTAGTTTACTAACGAGTGCTAAGGAGAAAGTTGTCTTTAACATTTAAACAACGGTTTTTGGAAAACGTCAACACCAACGTCGGTTAATGGCAATAGGCTCGCCCCCTACATATTATGGGACGTATAACATAACTGGCGAAATGTAGGTGTACTATGCCAGAGTTATTTGTAATTCACTTAAAACCCTTTAAAGATTGCACACATCAATTTGAACATTTTTTATTAAGACCTCAACTTTTAATTAGCAAAAAAAAATCACAAGTTCTATATAATTTGTCCAAGTACACGAAACATTTTCCATGGAACGGATAATTTTTATTTTTGCTATTTCAAAGTTGGTGCCATAATAAAAGTTGTACAAATTGATATGTACAATCATCATTATAGAGTTGTTAATGAACTAAAAATAGTCCTGTACAAGGTGTTATTGAAATAACTGAAAACCTCATAAAGGGTCATTGTACTCATCAGTATGAACAATTTTTACTATGGGACCAATCCAGAAATCGCAATAAAAACAGCTACTTCATACATTTATGTTAACATAACTCGACAAAATGCACAACAGCTGATTTTTATTCCTCATTTCTGGATTGGTCCCATAGTAAAAGTTGTTCATACTGATGAGTACAATTACCCCTAAGGAGGGTTTCAGTTATTTCAATAACACTTTATGAAACACTGACCGACTCTGATAACTGCAGATCTTTAACTGTATAAACTAATGTTTAATGTACATAAGTGACACCAATGCTAGGACTCGATTAAAAATTTATAAGCTAGGACATCACATTATAACAAACTAAATTACCACCAGTGCCGGATTAACCACGTAGCAAGAGTAGCAATTGCTACGGGCCCCGCGCAAAAGGGGGCCCCGCATATCACCCACTCATCTTTGCCTGAGCGTAATTTTTTGAGTGAAACTTATTAAGATGTGTTATATTGAATTTACTCGATGTCACAAAAACGTGAAACGTTACAACTTTTCCTACTAAGACCATCCACGTCAGACAATCGGTAACCGACTATTTCCTTGGCGTAAATAAAACACCGAATTTCATACGGTAAACGCACAAGTTTTACAAAAAGTTACTTGTATAAACGTGTAGAATTTCAGTCAGCCCGATAATCAGCTCTATAAAAAGGGTGACGTATGCAAGCACTCTTATCCGACACTTAGTGTGGATGTATAGCAGAATTGAAATGGCTCGATTTAAAGTGTTAATATTATCTATTTATTTGTAAGATTAACAGTCTATATTATTACGCTAGGTAAGGGCTCTTTGAAAGAATTTGCTACGGGCCCCGCGCTTGCTTAATCCGGCACTGATTACCACACAATACGTCGGAACTAATTAATGCCTGGTTTCTGAGGTATGTTAAGGGGGTTCCTACAGCTCAGTGGTTCTCCCCATCAGTAAATGTGAATGCGAAAAACGGTCACTTTAGCTAATACATTTATAGTTTCTGATTAAACTACAGTACCTTTACTATCAGATTTTGATAAATGTACAGAGCCGAGATGTACCGAGTACATCTCGGCGAGTAATTTTTTTTTTAATGGGGGCGCCACTGATCTGTAGGCTAAGGGGCTCCCCCTTAAACGCGGTTTATGATAGCGCTATTGGTTGATGTGATTGGTCGGCCAAAATATTGACGACCAATCAAGCGCTATCGAATAGATAGACCTCGTGTAACAAACCTCAGAAACCAAGCATTAATAATAATTTATTTCCATGCGCAGAATCGTTTCAATTTGTTATATTGTGATCTAAAAACTAGCTTATCACTCTATAATTTTACATGAACAAATAGAATTTGTCTTTATACAACACCAAATTTTTATTTTTGCTAAGAATTATTTTGGAATAATTATAAACGACTGAGCATTTGAGCTTAAAGAGCCGTTACGCACTGTCAATTTGTTAGTTTGACTTGGTTTTTGGGTGTCTAAACAAGGCCACTTCACTAGATACTAAGCGGAAAGACTTGTTTTTCGTGTAAAAGCGTTCGTACAAATACGTGCACCTGATTGGATACCACGACCAAATGCGTAATGGCTCAAAAGATCCTTCAAAACGTCACATAGCAATCAATGGCTACCGTCAGTTATATCGCTCAACGACGGCGGATGAAACTCGGAGCGTTTGTTTGGCGTTCGTTTGTATGATCGCTCTGAGTAACTGAACCACAGAATATCTAATAGTACTAACGTACAGAACGACCACTCACCGCCCCCCGTCATTTCAAGATTCCTCTCCTGCGCCCCGCTCGCGCCTGCAGTTTGAAGGCACTTGGACTGCAATCATGCAATGGATGTCACTCGCCATTAGCTATACACGCACGCCATCTCTGAAAACTACTGAGAAGCGCTTGGAACCCAGTCGGCACTACGAGCGGCGAGCATCCCTAAAGTTACGTCTCCTGCGACCATATTTTTGTTATTTCTAACATCTAACATGATTTTCTAACAAAATGGGGGCGTGACCTAGCTGTTTGGGTACATTTGATTGGCCTAAACAAAATGTTAGCATGTTTTGATAGATTTTAATCGCAGGAGACCCGGCTTAACCTATACGTTTGTGTGCGTTCGTATACAGACGTAATCTTGTGTATGTATGTGGCGCTAGCATTCATATTGTATTGAGTGTCCGAGGTGTGACTGAACGACCAAAGTACGCTCCGTGCGTCGTCGGGCGATATTACTGAACGTAACCTTGTTTTCGAAATTACAAAACAATACGAGATAATACACATTAAAGAAGATTTTTAAACGTTTGACGAATATTCATAAAGTGTAAGTAAAATATCCGCGGCAGGACGGACGGTGTATTGGCAAAACTTACAATATTGGTGTTAAAAATTCTTAGCGACGCTAAAGCAGTAGCTGACACAAGTATACTGCAGCGCAGAACCTAAATTGCAGCAAATAGATTTTTTTAGCATAGAGTAATGAACCTTACACATAGATAGATAAGGTTCAAAATTCCATTAACTGCATTTTAGGCTCTGTACGATAGTATAGTAAAACTATCGTAATATTCTCAATAACGACAGTACATGTGTAGATAGAGGACTATCCAAATGTGGAATGGTTAAAATGTTTGAGTATGAAAATCGTGTATAATAACAATGACGTACAATTTTTAAACAGTGGTATAATACTGAACAATCTATAATTCTATAGGATGAAATCAAATACACGCGACAAATTTTAAAGATGGATTATTTTTCCCTTACGATAACCTTAGCGATAAACAAGGTGATGTCATTTTTTTTTCTATGACCATACCTTTTTTTTAAGGTTGTTCAGTTTTTCATTGGTAAAATCCACCTTTATTTGTCGCATGTATTAGATTTCAACTGTATTATGGTGCTAACGTCGTAGAACTAATGTTGATAGTTTAGCAGAAACTTCATCAAAATCAGAACCGTAGCTTGAGGCTCTGGTGCCACAGAATATGAAATAGTTACTGGCGTAACAGAAGGATCACTCCATTACAAATCGGTCACAGCATTACAAATAAGTTCCTACAAAAATCTACGCAAGCCATTTTGTACCTTACACGCATCCAAGAGAGGTTATATTACACTCAACGACTGTGTGAATGACGTCAACCACCGAGTGCAGAGTACGTTTCGCAGGTCACGTGACTGAGCCAGGTTTTTTTTTCGAGTTGAAATCCTCATGGATACCCTGTCTGAGGAGAGCGGAGGGGTATGAGACTCTTCCAGGCCTGTCTGCGCCCCAGAAAAGCAAATTAATTAGGTCTTCATCCGATTATTTGGGGCTCCTATTCTCAGTAGCCATGGGATCCTGCCCCAGTTGAAGCTACAGCTCTGAACAAAACAGTTTTTACAACCTGTGTTTATGCCGAGTATTGAGTGATAGTATAAAATACTAGAATAAATAAGCTCATAGCTGTACAAACAAAAGTCAAGCCTTAGGCCAGATATCCAAATTAAAGTATTTGTAGTCGAAATTCGTAACACTTCCAAGATCGCTCTACAATGGTGTTTTTTTTTTAGTAATTTTGAACACAATCCATTCAGTCAGACTCATCGATACAACCCAACACTATATAACCAGAATTTTTGGTTTCCATTATCATTAAAAGACGAATATACAATATAATTTTCAAATTGTTAAGAATTTAATGCTCCGTGGACACGGAGCTCTATAGACATTTTCGAATATAATCCCCATACTGACTGGACCTTTTGAACTTGTCAGTTTTATGGCCTTGGGTTCAGCACGTTAAGCAGGAATACAACGTCAAGCTTGCATTCAAGCTGCTTATGTATATACGTGGTTACTACCGATATAGATTTAACACAGGTTTTCTACGAACATTGGTTGACCTACGTTCCATCGCTGTCAGATGTTTCGTCTCTGTCGCCCTTAGTCTGGCAGCATGTGTACGAACGAGACGGGGAACATGCCCCGCCGGCTCGTGCCTTCCACTTGTCCCTCCATCCAGTTGTCGTCTTCAGTGCGTTCGTTTATCACTACGATGACTTCTCCCTCGCGGAATGATAACTCGTCTTCGTTGTCAGCGGAGCAGTCGTATAAAGCACGAACTCGCCTCAGCCCTCCCATCTGGAATTATAAACATAAAAATAACCATGAAGACGTGGAATAAAAGTGCTCACTTTTACAATACAATACAAATATTATTTCATCATCATCCTCCGGGCCTTTTCCCAATTATATTGGGGTCGGCTTCCAGTCTAGCCAGATGCGGCTGAACATCAGCATTTTACACGGAGCGACTGCCATCACACCCCCGCAACCAGTTACTGGGTAATACTGACATTCGGAGGTTAGACCAGTTGTCAGACTTTCAGGCTTCTGACTACCCGTAACGACTGCCATAGATATTCGTATGACAACCGGGACCGACAGCTTAACGTGCTCTCCGAGGCACGGAGGGATCTCGATGTGTAACGAAACGGTCTTAACACAGCTTAACCTTGCAGATCGTACAATCCGCGCAGTCGTTGCTTCACTACGAGCCCCTCAATACAAATATTCTTTATTATACACAAAATAAAGTAAGATACATACATGACTTACATACAACGTGTTATTGAAATAACTGAAAACCTCTTAAGGGGTAATTGTATACATCAGTATGAACAACTTTTACTATGGGGCGAAACTGGTAATCGCGAAAAAAATATCAGCTGATCCCTTTTTCCACATTTGTGTTCACATAAATCGACAAAATATAGGGATCAGCTGTTTTTTTTTCGCGATTTCAAGGTTGGTCCCATGGTAAATGTTGTTCTCTCAGTTATTTCAATAACACGTCGTAGAAGATATATAGAGTGGGCGGTCTTATCGCTCAAGGCGGTTTTTAATTTCAAAAACCTACTGACTACTTTCTGTACTCTTTTAACTTCAAGAAGAAGTTGTTTTGACCAGTGTGTTGCCAGTAATTACTTACGGTACTGAAACGTGGTCGCTCACAATGGGCCTGATAAGAAGGCTCAAAGTCACTCAAAGGGCAATGGAGAGGGCTATGCTCGGAGTGTCCCTGCGTGATCGAATCAGAAATGAGGAGATTCGCAGGAGAACGAAAGTAACCGACATAGCCCGTAGAATTGCCAAACTTAAGTGGCAGTGGGCGGGGCACATTGCTCGCAGAACGGATAGCCGATGGAGCAGTAAAGTTCTGGAGTGACGACCGCGTACTGGAAGGCGCAGCGTGGGTAGGCCCCCCACAAGGTGGACCGACGACCTGGTGAAGGTCGCGGGAATCCGCTGGATGCGGAAGGCACAGGACCAGTCGTTGTGGCGATGCTTGGGGGAGGCCTATGTCCAGCAGTGGACGTCTTTCGGCTGAAATGATGATGATGGTAATGATGAAGAAGTTGTTTGGATTCTTTTTGAAAGGGCTCTCCTCAGCAAAGTAGCACACCCATCAGCAAAAAAAAAAATCTCGCTGAGTGTATCATTTTATCGAAAATCTGATGCATATGAAGTATAGTACCTATACTTCAATTTCGTACATCAGATTTTCGACAAATGATGTACTCAGCGAGTAATATTTTTTTACTGATGGAGGCGCCCCTTACTGACCCTTAAAGGCAACTCCTATTTGTAGTTTTTCAGCCTTTAGTTCTGATTAATTATACTATTATTATAATTTCAAAATAGAATGTCATTGTTTCATGATGATAAACAGCTTGCCATAGTGATAGACGCAGAGGGCGATCGAGAGTGTATGCTCGAGGAATGGGGGCGCCCCTTACTGACCCTTAAAGGCAACTCCTATTTGTAGTTTTTCAGCCTTTAGTTCTGATTAATTATACTATTATTATAATTTCAAAATAGAATGTCATTGTTTCATGATGATAAACAGCTTACCATAGTGATAGACGCAGAGGGCGATCGAGAGTGTATGCTCGAGGTATCGGACACGTCGAGCGAGCGACTGTCGCTGCGACGCGATCGTTCGCGCGACCGCGAGCTGTCGCACGACAGCGCCGACTGAAGTCGACTGTCTTCCAAACACGATTCCACCATATCACACAGTTCCAATGACGAGTCTTGACTAGAACATTCCTGGAAAATTTACCAAGTTTTAGACTACAGAATATACTTTTTGGTATTTTTTACAGAGACTAACAGTAAAGCTTCGTTTAGATAATCCTAAGAATTTTTGAATATTATTCGTCTAAGAAATTGCTACTATGCCCTTAGAATAATGCGCAAAAGAAAACATTAAGCTATGAATAAATAATATTTAAAATTTATCACTAAAATAAAGAAACTCTTGGCAAAAAAATTAATAATCCGATGTTTATCCATGCAAAACAATTTCGAAAATGAATTAATGTTCCACACAGAATTAAAAATGGGAGTTAAAATATTAATAGGAATGAAAAATAAACTTTTATTATGAGGACATAAAACATATTTAATTATTAGTACCAATAAAATCTATAATAAATATTAATATCTAATTATACGTCTATGGTATTCTATAGAAGGAGGATCTAACCCGAAGGGAATTGTTATTTTAAATACAAGAAAGCCGAAAGCTGTTAGATAAATACAAATAATACAATATACATGCAGTGAGGTCTAAATTAAATATCCATAAAGTACACATATACACTACTATGCATAGTTTATGGTATAAGAGCCGATTGTCAAGAGTATTATTTTGCCAATGCGAGGATTCCTCAATTTAGCCAACAATGAGGAATCAAAGCGACGAACTAAACAAGTTGCACCGTATTTTAAAACAGTGTAGGCTATCAAGCGATTATGACAACTTTTACTTAGACATAAAAGCTATAATAGCGTGCACGATTTTTGAATTACTCTTTGAGGATTTTCTCTAAGGCCCGTATTACAGAACGATACTCAAGCGTTGATCTCTGTTTAAAACTAGTTTTGAGTTGAGCTTTGATTTTAGAACGTTCCTCAAGCAGAGATTCATTGATCACAGTTCAGCTGAGTTTAACTTTATTTTATACTGTCACCTGTTTCGGAATTTCAGCTGAGATTAGATCTGTAATCACTCTAGTGTGGTCCAGATTACGCTTGAGTAGAGATTTCTATTATATTTCAGGTCAAATTCGTGTGTTATGTTGTTGAATTAATGTTTATAATTACCGTTCTGGAATAAGACCGATACTCAAGTAACGATTCTATCCTTAAGTATTGATCAGGTGATTGGAGTTTAAACTGTACTTGAGGAAGCTTCTGTAATACGGGCCTTAGAGTTTTTTTGTCATTTTTAGTATTGCACGATATAAATTTTGTGGAGTCTCTTGACAATAAAATTAATTAAAACAATATTAATGTAAGGGCGTAAATCAAACAAGGGTAAGCGAGTAAGTACACTAAGCTCTGTGCCAGACGTTCGTTACCCTTTTCAGTTTCGCTTTCACAGCCTTTTCCAGATGCAATCTATTTTTCTTCTGTAGCAAAAACAAATATAACCCTGTACTATTTTCAATAATGTTAGTTGCTAGGATTCAATTTGTTAGTAAAAATTTTGACCTTTCCAATATTTTTGTTACATTTATATTAACAATATATTTACAATTATTTCTATACATTCTTTAAAATTATGTAACACATTTGTTATCAAGTTCTGCAGAAACGTTATTAGGTATTTGACTTATACAATAAATACATGGTTTTCGTTATTTTTGTTCAAAAAGTGTTACAGTCCAGAAATTTCCTGACGCCCATTCCTTTTGCTTACTATTAACCGTATGAGACAATAGCCAGGCTTTATAGCGCACCTAAGCCCTAGTGCACAAAAATAGATAGATAGAATGGAAAAATGGGCGGGGCGCGCGTGCCATCACTCTGCACCAGAGTGCAGGGCATTTCAAAACCTTTCTCAGTACGCCTTATGACTTGTTTCTGTAAATACTGTAACAAAAACACGCAAAAATGCCTTATTGCGATGTTTATAACTGCAGAAACAAAAGCTGTAAAGTACATTTGATTAAAGTTAATTTTTTTAAATTAATGACGTCAACATGGGAGGCGTAGTTTGTTCGAAAGTTAGCACGCATGAATCGCAAGTAAAATTGTGATTACAACCATTCTATCTATTTCTGTGCCCTAGTGTATGTTTTGTGGGTAGTTAACACTATTAAAATTAAGATTTAAGAAAAAGATTACTGCAGAAAACGTCACAGAATTTCTTGCAACTAACGCCGGGTGACGTAGTGTGAAGTGGCTCCCGATTGGTCAACAACGGTTAGAACTTAGAATAGCGCGTACGCACGGCTACACATCAAGCTGGACTTTTCTAGTATAAACTGATCTCGCATTACACGGAAAGCCTATACAAGGCGAGGTCAGTTTATACTGGAAATGTACAGCTTGATTTTTAGCCGTGTTTACGAACACAAACTCACAGGAATGCATTGTTACGAGGAGACGAAAATAGTGTCAACTATCTACAAAACTTACACTTGATTTAAAGTAACCCCCTCTCCTATACACATTGATTAATATCACGGAATATAGAAAACAAGCTGGAAGTGCCACGCGATTAAGCGGAGATCTGCATCTTCACTCAATTGCGCTTATTTATTCGCTGCGAGTTGCGATACAACAACGTCTCGCTTACGTGAAATACTAGTTTATACATTATTGTGCAATTTTAACGCATAAACATGATAGCAGAACGAAAAATGATTCTCATAGAGGTATGGTGTATCATATCACCATTATGTGTAAAATTTGATATTATTTCAATAAAATAATGTTAACAACTTGTATTGATTTATGATTGTTAGGGCCGATTTGAATTTTGAATAGACCAAATCACACAATTGTTTTTTGTTAAATAACTATTTGAGTTGTAAATGTGTGAGTTTGGCGACACTGGAAAATTGATTCTCATACTAAGTAATCGTAACCTACGTATAATAATGCAAGTGCAAAAGCACGATTTGACAGGAGAGCGGTTTAAAGATTGTTAAGCCCATACAAATGCACCATACTTACATTTGCTTACAACTATACACGTGAATATGACAATACGACAATAAATGAAAACACGGTTATTATTAGTCTATAGAAGCATTATAAACAAATAAAAAAGATGTTTATCGAAAATTTTAAAAACCTTTTTTTTTTAAAATTAAATATTAAAAGTATTAAAACATCGAAATAATAAGTTAAACCATTTGTAATCATCTGTAATAATTGAGAAAGTGCTTAAAATTATATTATGGCCTCGCAGAGGTCTTTGACCTAACGATCTTTGCCTAGAAAAATGGTCTTACATTCAAAATTAATGAAATTAAATTAATTTCCTGTGGCTAAGCTATTAACTAAATTTGATTAATTTTTTGTATACGATCAGAGGACGTGATACTCTGTACGTGGTTTTATTTAATGTCGTATTGTCATATCCACCCGGTATATCTCCGAAACTATTTGATATTTTTAACAAATTTAATATAGTGCAAAAAAATAAGTAAATTGAAGTAAATTGTTGTAAAAATGTGGATTTCGCATTTTTTCGAGTTGCACCAGTGTACGTAGGACCTGTCGTAAAGGCACTTCCACTTTAATAATAAATATTTTTTTATTTCATATAAATGGTGTACAGTAAACACTTACAAATAGTAGTTATACAATTTCTCGGTATGAAGTGTTTGTTTGAACTCTGGTACCCAATGTAAGATTTAACTTGTGTTATGGGTACCAGCGCTCTCATTAATTAAATCCACAGGGGGTTCACTTGTTTTCTATATTCCGTGATCAACACTGTGAGTAGGTAGTACAATAGGCAGTCGGTCGTACCTTCCTGGGCGGCGGCGTGGGCTCGTCGCGGTGCGCGCCGTTGTGCAGCGCGCCCGGCGGCGGCGTCGGCGGAGGCTGCGCGGGCCGCTGCTTCACCACGCCGCCCACCACTGGGGATAACAACCACGATATTACAGGCCGCGAGAACAAGAACCACCTACATACATACATATTATATTATTATATTTAGGTTTACTCATGGTATAATAACACCAGGTAGTCTCTTCCCGTGACAGCTAGGTCACGTGATTGCCTCCGTACTACGTCATCGGCCGTGGAGCCAATAGCGGGCTGTTAGCGCGACACTTGTCAGTTTGATGTGCTGCCACTTTGTGAAAATAAATTACCCGAGCAAAATTAATTTTTTAATTTACTTTCTTCTATAAAGAATCACTTTTTAACTAGTAATTTAATATAGTTTCCTTTATTAACTACTTAGATGAATAACACGAGATAACAAATAGTTAGGCTAGTTAGGAATTTATTTTATATTCATTATGAACAAAAATCTCCTTAAGTATATTGAAGATATCAATCAATGGCAGCACTGATCGTGACGTAGCTTGGAGGCATCGCGCTGTCATTGCAGGAAGAGAATACCTGGTGAAACATCTTATTATACCATGGGTTTACTGTAATTATATTTATTTGCTCGTTTTTACCCGTGGCCTCACTATCGGGACCCATCCGAAAACCAGCGCTGCAACATTTCGGTGTTGTAGCATATGCTGAGATGGGGGCCTTTTTTAGTCTCATACAGGCATGTAAATTTTAAGTTTATTGTTAATATACTATTTTTAGCTTTTTTTTCTCGCCTGTACCGAGACTGAAATAAAAATTTTCTTTCTTTCTTTCTTTTCTTTACATAACCACCCCATTACTGTCCAATATTAATACAATAATTGTACTATTTTAATACAATTCCACGATGGGATTTATTTGTTCATTCTAAAGCCTACAAAAAATACAAACTAGTATCTTGATAATAAGGTTTTTATTGAAGTTCTCCCGCTGAAAGATTAAAAGTTCAACTCTACGCGTTCAGCCTTCCAGGTACTTTTTTTGCTGTGTGTACTCCTGGCGCCCGAAATTCATTTTTTTATATATTTTGGAGTTCACACACCTCTTATGTATGCTATTAATCAATAGTCTCACATCCCAACATAAATATTTTTTATTTTTTATTATTACATTTGGCTGGGCACGGGCCTCTTTTCAGTACGAGAAGGCTAAGGCCTTAGTCCACCACGCTGGCCTAGTGCGGGTTGGCGGACTACACACACAATTGAGAACTGTATGGAGCACTCTCAGGTGTGCAGGTTTCCACACGATGTTTTCCTTCACCGTTAAAGCAAGTGATAATCGAATATAAATCCGCACATGAATTCGAAAAGTCAGAAGTGCGGGCTGGGATCGAACTCACACCCTCCTGCATGGAAGGCAAGCGCTCAACCACTAGGTTATCACTGCTTTTTTACGAATGATCTAAGCAACATTTTATTCAAAACGACGACGACCTTTGTGGTCTAGTGGTTCGAGTGTCGGACTGCTGATCACGTGGTCGTGGGTTCGATTCCCACAGGACACAAATATTTGTGTGATGAACATGAGTATTTGTGTTGGTCTGGTTGTTTCTTATGTATTATAAGTATATATTTAAAAAAAAAAAAATATATAAGTATTATATCCATTGTCCCATACCACAAGCTCTGCTTAGTTTGGGACTAGATGGTGATGTGTAATAAAAAAAAAAAAAAAAAAAAAAAAAAAAAAAGGGACTTAGTGAGCCTGACGAAAATCTATTTTTTATAGATCCAATATAACCTAACTTTAATTTCTCGAAGTACCAAGAGATGGCAGCAGTAAAGGCAAAGGCATAAGGCAAAATAAAATTTATAATATTATAACTTCAAATCAGCAGATAGGCCTTGCTCTCGCGTACTCTTATAATAATGTCTTCCCGGCCGAATTTCGGTCACGGCGACCAATCCTACCGGAGACTAGCCATCTTCACAGGATATATTATAGTGCACAAGTGTGTGCGCAAACACAGCTGCACTCTCTATTCCCTCACTCTCATAACCCGATAGGACGGCAATCCGACCCGACCAGAGAGATATCAGGCGCATGACCGACGGCTTTACGTGCTCTCCGAGGCACGGGAGTGTAGCACCGCCGACTTCCTGAGAACCTCATCATTTCAGCCGAAAGACGTCCACTACTGGACATAGGCCTCCCCCAATTAAGGGGGGGATATGCCATAATCGCCACGCTTGGCAGGCGGGTTGGCGATTGCAGTTGGTTGGTTAAATACTCAGAGAACGCTGCTGCCCATCCTCTGGTGAATCCCTTAGAACCTGCTACTGAGAAATTATCTTGACTGTAAAATCCCAATAAAACTTTTTCCCGACCCGGGAATCGAACCCAGGACCCCACGCTTGCGACCACAAGACCAACGAGGCAGTCAATGACAATAACTGGGAGTAAAAAGACCCTTCACCTAGCCGAATTCCAGGCAATCTGTACATAAAACCAAAAATCATTGTGTAAAAATAATGGTGACAGTATTCCCCATTCACGACCCATTGTATAACCCATTACTTATCCATTGTACCAGTACCAGTAACCATAATAATATAGGGATAAATCAAATTAGTTGGCAAAACTTCACAGACGTGATGGGTCATCGATATCTAATGATAATAAAACAGGAAAAAAAATGATTTTCTAAAGTCATAATTTCAAGTATAGCCAGCTGATCACGGGGCACGGGGTCAACAGCCACCCAACGCGCGAACAGTATTTTTCAAGTATTTAAAAACAGTTGTACTGTTATGGTATCTGATATTTCTTAAAAAAATATTATGTTAACCCACAAGGTCACGCGTCCCGTGACCGTTGATCCCGTGATCAGCTGACTTGAATCAAGAAAACCATATTTTTCTTGTTTTATTATCATTCAATATCGATACCCATCACGTCTGTGAAGTTTCGCTAACTTTTGTTGATTTATGTGAACAAAAATGTGAACAAAAATGTGAACACACCTGTTATTTTTTCCGCGATTTCTGGGTTGGTCCCATAGTGAAAGTTGTTCATACTGATGAGTACAACGACTCTTTAAAAGGTTTTTAGCTATTTCAATAACACCTTGTATATGGTGTTTTGATGAAAGACGAAGACAAGATTCAAAACCACTCGAAATCTGAAATAGCATCGTAAACCAAAAATGCATGGATACTTCCATATCTCTTTGTGTTTTAAGTCAAGATGACGAACCTTGAAAACTAATCGTTATGTTGTCAAACTGTCCTTTCAGTGGTCATCAAAGTGCGATAACATTTGGATAAGATAATACATAATAACTGATAATAATAATGTCCTCCCGGCCGAATTTCGGTCACGGCGGCCAATCTCAATGGAGACTAGCCATCTGCGCGGGACATATTATAGTGCACAAGTGTGTGCGCAAATACAGGTGCACTCTCTATTCCCTCACTCTCATAATCCGATGGGACGGCAATTCGACACGACCGGAGAGAGATCAGGCGCAGGACCGACGGCTTTACGTGCTCTCCGAGGCACGAAGGGGTCTCGATGTGTAACGAAACGGTCACCCATCCACAGACTGACCGCGGCTAGTGCAGCTTAACCTTGCAGATCGTACAATCCACACGCTTGCTACTTAGCCACGAGCCCCTTAAATAATAACTGATAACGATGTAATGTAATGAATAGTGATATAAGTTCATGAACACTTTGATAAAGAGTAGCGACAAGTACGCTTGCACTCTACGTACTTTGATAACAGTTTATGAAATTTTGGGTTTTTAATAAATAAATATAGCTGCCAACTTTAAGTGGAACTGGTCTGGCTGGAGACATCTGTCGCATACCGGAGGAGCTATGGGCGAAAACAACCACATAGTGGGTTCCAGACAGTAGCAAACGACTCCACGGCAGGCCGACACGGACACGATGGCGGGACGAACTTGACTCATATCTGAAGGATTGGCCCCAGAAGGCAAAAGACAGGGATAAGTGGAAAAAGGGAAGGGAGGCCTTTGCCCTGCAGTAGGACAGACACTACAGGCTGATGATAATAATAATAAATAAATAAAACATTAAACGCTATTTTTTTACTATTAAATATGACGTATTAGTGTATTGTCATCGGAACTAAAATGTGTATGCAAAATTTCTTATAAAGGAAACTGGCTCCAAATAAACTCCAAATAGATTTGTAGCCAGAGATTTAAGTTAGTTTCGCTATAATACATTTATGAATGTCTTTGTTTGTAGCAGATGGACAGATAAGGAAAATAAAGGCTTTTAATAACAACCAAAGAGAGTCGCAGTATCATGTACTCGTGTACGCAGTCTAGGAAATGCATTAAATTAGTTATATCGTGGCCACCCGTATCTTGTTCCGTCGTAGAAAATCGGAACGACCACGCAATGTATAAACACAGAACACATGAGTATAACGTAGTATATCTTCAGTTTAAATGCTTGGGCACTTGGTATTAGATCGTCAGCAAATTGATGAGCAATTATCAGGTCGTTAAGGTGGGCAGCGTTTCCAGATAATTTTTCGTCGTCGTCGTGTTTTTTTTACAAATTTTCGTAAAAAAAAAGGCGTAATTCGTTTGTTTTGCAAACAAAATATTAATTTTATTGTTATCTTAATGTATATCGGTGTATATTGTGAGTGAAATATCGATAACTTGAAAAATGGGCGATTTTTGAACATACGCGCGGTTCATCTGATTCTAGCCTTTAAAAGGGGTACGCCTGGCAACATTGAACGTGGTTCTAGAACAGCTATACTCAACCTGCGGCCCGCGGGCGGCATGTGGCCCGCTGGGCCTTTGTTATTGGCCCATCTGAAGTTACAATTTCTGAAGAAACAAAGATTATCTCAGAGTTGGCTTCCGTTTTAAATTGTAATTACTCACGAGTTGTTTGATGAGTTCATCGATTTTAAAAACGATACCAATTTAGAAGTTCTGTTTAAAGAAAAAAGGGAAAACAGATAAATATGTGGAATTTTGGAGTATTGTTCCCCAAAAATATAAAAGCGTCCAAAGATGTGCCCAAATCCTACTAACATTCTTTGGGTCTACGTATGTTTGCGAATCGTCTTTTTCAAAAATGAAATACATAAAGAATGTTTACAGAAACAAACTTACAGATGCTCATCTGGATGATGTTATAAGGATAGCATGTTGCTACACTACAAGCCAGATCTTGATAAAGTTTTGAAAAAGTGTTCACAGTATCAAAAATTGCATTAAAACATGTAAACATCTTTGTTAAAGCTTCTTTTTTCATTAATAAAGTAGCTACATCGTTAACTTGGAATTACGTTTTGATGAAGACCTAAATCATTTTTGCTTGCGGCCCTCGACACAAACACTGAAACGTGTTTGTGGCCCCTATAAAGAAAAGGTTGAGTATGGCTGTTCTAGAAGGTATAGTATAAAAGGTAACATACCGTGTAGTGATCGCGCGCTGTCAGCAGATGGCGACGGTGTGGAGCGTGGATGTGGCGGCTGTGATAATGACACGGCCGGCGGCAACGGCGCCGCGCGTTTCTTTAGGCTACCGATGCTGTCTGTAATTAACACTGAATTTACCACACAATAATAAATAGTTACTGGCATAACAGATGAATCTCTTCCAAATCGGCCACAGGCCACAGCACTACAAAAATGTAGTCAGAATACTTTCCGGTGAACCACCACTAAGGCTAAAATCGCTTGCACTCTATGTTCGTTGGCAACCGTAGGTACGTGTAATGTAGCAGGATTCGTTCAAGGGATTTTGTCGACAAAATGTACCACCGGGAAGTATCGTGACGTGACCATACCTACAAAAATCTACGCAAGCTATTTTGTACCTTGCGCGCATCGAAGAGAGGTCATATTACACTGAACGAGTGAGTGAATGATGTTAACCAACTGACTGCGAGTGCAAAGTACGCGTGCATGCTGCGTAGACTGTTTCGCGGAACTCGTGACCAAGTGAGCCAGGCCTAGCCAGGCCTGATATTATGAGCATTACATATATACATAATCAGCATATTATTATCCCACTGCTGGGCACGGGCCCCTTCACAGAATGAGAAAGTTAAGGCCACCAAGCTGGCCTAACGCGAGTTGGCGGACTACACGCACCATTGAAAACTGTATGGAGCACTCTCAGGTGTGCAGTTTTCTCACGATGTTTTCCTTCAATCAAATTCTGAAATAAATTCCGCCAACTTTCGACTAGACATAACGCGCTCTTATAGGGGCGGACAAGTCCTGGCGGGCGTAGCATTGCATGAGCCTAAGTGCACTTCTATTGGCAATGCGTTTCTGGCCCGCAATTTTTCTGTGTGAATAAATATAACAGTTTCCGTCTATTAATGGCTAACATTGAGAATTAAACCCTACAGAGATGAATTACGAGCTGTTCAAAAAAAAAGTCCAATTAAAATTGTTGCCATCCCATTCTTGTATATCTGTGCTATTAGTAAAAGAGAGCGATAGTTTAAAATAAGTTTAGTTTGTGAAAAGGAGTCTTTTCAGTTATTTTTACACGCAGTCGGGTGTTTTGGATTTTTAATTAACTTTTTTACTTAGAGTTAAGTTTCCTTTACGAATGTTATACTCACAGACGTTAGGTTTCCTGGGTAGTGTAGTAGGTGTGGGTGGTGCGTGATGTAGTGAGTCACACGTAGATGATCGCGAGCGCAGTACGGGCGAGTCTCCGGGCGGCGGACACCGCTCCGTAGTGAGGACTGCTCCGCCCGCGTATGACGGAGGCCGCGAGCGGGGACACTTCTTCTCAGGTGTTAAACTGCCGTTTTGCTGTGAGAAAAGTAAAGTTATATTCACGGAATAGAAAACAAGGTGGAAGTGCCCATAGGCTACCGCACGCGTGGCTCAATTAAGTGGAGATGCGCAACACTAATTTAATCGCGCTGCGACACGACGTGAAATACTAGATTAAACCTTATTGTGCAATTATAACGATGCAATTATTGACGACGTCTGTGGTCTAGTGGTTCGAGTGTCGGACTGCTGATCACGATTCCCACAGGACACAAATATTTGTGTGATGAACATAAGTGTTTGTGTCGGTCTGGGTGTTCCTTATGTATTATAACTATTATAAGTATGTATTTAAAATAATATAAAAGTATATTAAGTATTACATCCATTGTCTAGTACCTATAGTACAAGCTCTGCTTAGTTTAGGACTAGACGGTGCTGTGCAAATAAATGTCCCAAAAAAAATTTATAACGTGTAAAAATTATAGCAGAACGTAAAACATGTCGTATGTCGTCTTGTTGTGGCAATAAATCATTTTTCATTCTTTCTTTCTAAAATGATTCTCATAGAGGTGTATCATATCACCGTTATGTGTGTATAATTTTGATATATTTCAATACAATAATTTTAATTTTAACAACTCGTATTAAGATATAATAAAAAAAATATATAATTGCTGGGCCCCATTTGAATTTTAAATAAACCCAATCACTCATTTGTTTATTTTAATGACTTATTTCAGTTTTCAATGTGTGATTTTGGCCACACTTTTTCCCGTAATCTTCTTTCTATCGTGTCGACATGAGCTACATAATGATAATAACTCATGCCGTGGGGAAAAGATGAGCCAGTCAGCAGCTTAGTAGCAGAGCTGACTGTTCAGAGTGCGCCCGACGATCAATTAAATATCATCACTCGTGGAGGCTCTTTTAATGCACCCCAATAAGTAACCGTAAAGGCACTTCCACTTGTTTTCTTTATTCCGTGGTTACATTAGTTAGTTTTAGTGTTAGGATGTTTTTCCACCAAAGCTATGCGAGAAAGCTAAGCGATGAGCGAGGAAAAAAATCCAGTGTCTGTGTCAGAAAATTAAGCAATCCTATTGTATTACATAATTTTTTCCTCACTCACCGCTTAGCTCTGGAAAGATGTTTTTATTTTATTTATTTTATGTAACTCAATGTCTGCACTTTAAAAGAAACCTTGACCTTTGAGTTTTTCCGACATTCCTTCGCAAGAATAGTCAGGTAAGAAATGCCGGCGCAATCTAGGTCTAAAAAACATGACTTGTAGGTGTCCTTAAAGACTTATTTACTTACAGAAATACAATTCATTTATTATTATTTTTACCTTATGCCACCTTTAGAATAATAAAGCTGAAGTACTTATGTTAGTCATGTCGTTTCGAATTCGTGAAAAATACGACATAACTGAAATATGATTGAAACTTACCCTTTCATCTATAACTGTGTCATCATCAGAGAAGTCTGTAGAGCCGTCATCATGTGATAAATTCCAGTCTATGTTGATATTTTCAAATATACTCTTCTCTCGCTTGTCGCCGTTCTCCAACTGAAAACAATTTCAATACTTTAGTTTTCACTTCCATAAAAGGAAGGAAGGTAGGTGTTGAAGGTAGCTTCATCATCCTCCGAGCCTTTTCCCAATTATATTCGGGTCGGCTTACAGTCTAGCCAGATGCGGCTGAACATCAGTATTTTACACGGAGCGACTGCCATCAGACCCCCGCAACCCAGTTACTGGGTAATACTGACATTCGAAGGTTAGACCAGTTGTCAGACTTTCAGGCTTCTGACTACCCGTAACGACTGCCATAGATATTCGTATGACAACCGGGACCGACAGCTTAACGTGCTCTCCGAGGCACGGAGGGGTCTCGATGTGTAACGAAACGGTCACCCATCCACAGACTGACCGTGGCAAGTGCAGCTTAACCTTGCAGATCGTACAAACCGCGCAGTCGTTGCTTCGCTACGAGCCCCATACTACCATCCCGTAGCCAAATAAGGATTCACGGTTTTTCTACGGAATTTTGTAAATGGATTTTTGGGCATTTCTCCAGAGAATTAAACTCAAGGAATCAGAGTGTTTAGTCACGACCCCTAAATCCTGAATCTAGCCATAAGACTTCGCATTTATAATATTAGTGTGGGTAGTGCGGACAATCAATTCAATCCAAATATACGTACCAACTCTAAACACCCAAGATGACCATACTGCCTCGCGATCTGCAAGGCAGTCCTTCCACTCGCATCCTTGATAGTACAGTCAGCGCCAGCTTTGAGCAACAACTTCATTGGTTCAGTTCTGTCGGTGATCGCACACAGGTGCAAAGCCGTCATCCCTTGAGAGTTGGGCTTGTCTAATATCTGGGAGCCACCATTTTGGACTAGAAAATCGACTATATGTAGAGAGGAACCGTCGCCTAGTTCCCGTGATATTGCTAAGTGGAGTGATGTTTCACCGAGGTCCTGTGAAAGAAGTTATACACGTTATTTTATCTTAACTATTATAAAATTAATATTGTAAATGTCTGTTTGTTTTTTCCAGCATCACGCTAAAACTACTGAACCGATTATGATGAAACTTTTTTGTTTGAAAGCTGATGATCAGACATCTCATCTGACAGATACGAAGCTTCTACGCATTTGCGTGAGCGGATAGTAATATACGATCGACGGATGGATGGATGAAAGGGTTGGTTTGAGTGGAGTTGAGTGGATCGGACTGGACTGGGTGGTACTCGAATGAAAGGGATCGACGAGCTGTAGTTAAATAAATGGTCAAAACTTTTGATGACCATTTATCCCAAACTTCAGCTATTAGACCCATCGAGTTTGTACTCAAATGAAAGGGCTTGAGGGGCTCTAGACAAATAAATTGTCAAAAATTCTGATGGCCATATCTCCTAAACCATAGGTCTTAGACCCATAGTGTTGGTATACAAATGAAAGGGTTCGAGGAGCTCTAGACAAATAAATTGTCAAAAATTCTGATGGCCATATCTCCTAAACCATAGGTCTTAGACCCATAGTGTTGGTATTCAAATGAAAGGGTTCGAGGAGCTCTAGACAAATAAATTGTCAAGAATTCTTATAGCCATATCTCCTAAACCATAGGCGTGTTGGAACTCAAATGAAAGGCTAGTAAGAATTAAAATCGTTTTCTATTCTACTTTGCTTTCAATTTCTTATGATCAGCTTATTTTTTTTTTTCGAATGGACTCTCGCAGATCGGCTTAACCGGGCGGGTGTCAGAGAATCCCGTTAGGGACTCCATCTGCCGTAATCTTATGATCAGCTGTAACTTCATTATTTAAGTACCTACTTATATTGTCTACATCTATACTCACAGAGCCAGGAAGGGCCGCAGCCAGATCTGCTCCTTCAGCATACGCCTGCAACAAGTTCTGCAGATGACCGTTATTGACAGCGTGCTCCACTTCAGACAACCGCTCGGCCGCGTCACAACACGTCCGCGCTGCAAACGCCCTGTATACGTACTTCTCGCGAATAAATCTGAGGCGCTCTTCCCTGAAAAAGGATTTATTTGTTAGCTTGTAAAATATACTAAGGGCCAAGTTGACCGACATGATAACAGATGTTTATGTAAAAACCAGCTGCTTAACCCGAACTTTGGTGTCCACCAACGATAACCAGCCGTTTTATCACAGTAATCAGTTTTTCTAACCGATGTCGGACGTCGTTTAAGTTTTACGGTTGCTCTATGTTTAAGGACTAACCGGGTATTTAAACCATAGAGTTACGTAAGTATAAAAAGTCTTTGATTTAAACAAGACATTTTTGACGTTTGATGGTTCAAATAGTTGAGGTTATTCATGAATATTCTTTTTGTGATGAGGTCTGCTGGACGAATTGTACAATATAGCAAACTAAACTAAGTTCAATTAAAATTAACATAATTTCATGTAATAAATAAGTAGGTAGGTATTTGCCTTTATAGTGAAATCATATTTATTTTAATATAAATATTATCTACTAGCCTATGCCCGCGACTTCGCCCGCGTGAATGTCGTTTATTGCGCATCCCTCGGGAACTGTTTATCTTACCGTGATAAAAAGTAGCCTATATGTTCTCATAATCCGGGTCATGTTCTATCTGTATGCCAAATTTCATTAAAATCCATACAGTAGTTTTTGCGTGAAAGAGTAACAAACATCCATACATACATCCATACATCCTCACAAACTTTCACGTTTATCATATTAGTAGGATAGGATTTGCGGGATCCCGCAAATACCGAGATTGAGGATTTTGCTGCGGGATTGCATTCCCTAGTGTTCTCATAAATTCACAAAATGTAGGGATCAGTTTTTAAGGTTCCGTAGTCCTACAAGGAACCGTTATAGTTTCGTCATGTCCGTCCGTCTGTCCGTTTGTCCTAATCCTTTACAGCTTAATAACTTCTACAGTTATAAGCATAAGTAAATTAATTTTTGTTAAAAAATAGTATAGATATAGATCTCAATTTTAAAAGAATAAAAAAATCATGATTACATATTTTAGGGGTGGCGCCCATACGTGTGAAATGGGGATGAAAAATTTTTTTCGCTGCTCCCCCTCGTGTGGGGTATCATTGAATAGGTCTACTAAAATGAAGGTAATGTTTGATACACCACTTTTTTATCAAGTGTACCATCTGCGAAAGTGCCAAAGTGGCTTGCAATGTGTCCCCCCCCTGCCATTTCTAAACTATGCAACGTAGAAACTTATAATCTTCCACATGATAGACCTTTGTAAAAACTCTCTTTTAAAATTATTTCGAGCATATTGTGATTATAAATTTTTGAGTTATAGAGAGAAAACTGAAAAATACTTAAAACGTCCTAGTTCAAAGGTCATTGACCTTAGAGAAAAAAGATCATATTAAATAATGCTCCTTTAGCTACTTTCTATTTGAAAAAATCACAAAAAGAAACTTTGTGTTATGTTGACACGAAACAATTCTTAAATTTGGCGCCATCTAGCGGCGTCTAACAACACTCTCTGAGTCGCCAATGCTGCCGTCAAGTGCCGTCTATTGCATTTGGCACTGTATAGCGCCATCTAGCAGCTACTGACAACACTCTCTGAGTCGCCAATGCTGCCGTCTATTGCAAAAAATAAAATAGCCATGATTAATATTCGATTTGATTTGTTTGTAACACCTACTTAAGGAACCCTATAATACTGAGCATGGCCCGACATGCCATGGCCGGTTTTTTTTTTTCGCGATATCAGGGTTGGTCCCATAGTAAAAGTTGTTCGTACTGATGAGTAAAATGACCCCTTAAGAGGTTTTCACTTATTTCAATAACATGTTGTATTTAAAAAACTTACATGGAACTTTCAGACGTAAGCTTATCCCTGTCATCGAGCGTGTTCTCCATAATCTCGTTGAACATCTGATTGCCCATATGTCTAGCCAGCAGCAGTTGTGACGTACTTAGTCTGTCCAGAGTCAGTGATTGTATACGAGAGATGTGGACCCCCAACTCACGGTGACTGCCGGAACACTCTATACAAACGATAACACCGAAGTTCGTTGATAACCAGGTGGGGTCTGGAATGTAAAAGAACAATATTAAATAAGCAAAGTATACAACCTTAATCTTAGTTTATACTAAACCTCTTACGAGGGCATTGTATTCATCATTATGAACAACTTTTACTATGGGACCAACCCTAGATTGCGAAAGAAAATCAGCTGATCCCTACATTTGTGTTCACATAAATCGATAAAATACAGGGAATAGCAGATTTGTTTTCGCGATTTCAGCGTTGGTCGTATTGTAAAAGTTGAATCAAATCAAATCAATTTATTTGTTGTTCATAATGTTGAATACAATGACCCCTTAAGAAGTTTAGGCCGGTGTTCATCAACGTTAATTCTCTGATTAAACGGCCGATTACACAAAAATTGTACTGAAATCCTGAGTAAACGGTCGTTTAACCAGAGTATTATCGTTGGTGAAATCAGACCTTTATACTATGTCGAATCATTTCACCTAGGTGCAATGATTCCGAGGTGAAATAAAGACACCATAAATTCCACTTTGTTCACCCAGGTGAACAAAGTGGAATAAACCAGGTTAATATATGTCGTGCTTGACGCTTAGTATTCTACATGGTGACTAGTTGAACAAGGGATTTATTAAAACTAAATTAAAATACGTTTATTTTCAGACAAAGTCCATAGTGTTAGTAACAATTTGCTTATTATCTAGTGTTAGATAATAAGCTTTGCTTATTGAAGAAGGTTGTTCAGAACTTGATTCTCATTCCAAATATGATGATATTCGACAATTCGAACATTTTTTAAAGGTTTTTGTGTGACAATTCACGACATTTGTGGGCCAGTGAGTGACCCAGTGATTCCACGGGCTCCCAATGAGAGAACATTTATGTTTATGCATGGTGGCAATCGGGTAAGAAATAATTCAATGAAATTATTTAATTTTAAGGTTACAGTATCTATGAAGGAAGGATGTTCTCTTCCCATTCAATGTTGATATGATGGTCAAGGTTAGTGGATAAATTTTTATCAGTCTGGTATACTACTATCCTCAAAATATATTTCGGTGCAAAAGCTAAATTACTATAAGTCGATAAGTTTACTGAGTAAATCTCTAGGTCCCAGCAGGCTACCTCTGCCTTTCATTACGATCGGTTCAGAGGTTTAGACGTGAAAAGGTCACAAACAGACAGACCGAACTACTTTCGCATTTATAATATTACATATAACACACATAACATACATAACCAGCCCATTACTGTCCCAATGCTGGGCACCGGCCTCTTCTCAGTAGGAGAAGGCTAAGGCCTTAGTCCACTACGCTGGCCTAGTGCGGGTTGGCGGACTACACATACCATTGAGAACTGTATGGAGGACTCTCAGGTGTGCAGGTTTCCTCACGATGTTTTCCTTCACCGTTAAAGCAAGTGATAATCGAATATAAATCCGCACATGAATTCGAAAAGTCAGAGGTGCGGGGATCGGACTCACACCCTCCTGAATGGAAGGCAAGCGTTCAACCGCTAGGCTATAAATGCTATGCTTTAGAATATTAGTGTGGATGTATTGTCGGTGAAATAGGTATTAGTTACGGACTTACCATTAGTGGATCCGCAGTCAGCACACACTTGGTTGCCCGGCATGGCTCTCACGGCCCGTATGATGGACCGCTGCAGGTCCAGTAATGAGTGCCCGGAGTCATTGCTCTCGCCTGCCTGTTGGTGGAAGGCCCTCATTAGAGCCCCCTCCTTGCAGTTCACGAGGACTGAGGTCCACGCTCGCTGTTCGTTCTCGTCTTCAGCTTGAAAGTGGTATGTTCGGTTATCTGTAAAGGAATGGATAACTAATGTCTGAATGTGTGTTTAATTCTTGAAGTATTCATCAACAACAACTCCTATTGCAGTCCACTGCTGGACATAGGCCTCTCCCAAGTTGCGCCACAACACTCGGTCCTCTGCCTTCCGCATCCAGTCCCTCCCCAGTCACCTTCTTCAGGTGATCGGTCCACCAGGCGAGGGGGCGCCCTACGCTGCGTTTGCCGATTCGCGGTCTCCACTCAAGGACTCGTCTGCTCCAGCGGCCATCGGTCCTTCAACAGACAGGGCCCACTGCCACGTCAGCTTACTGATCCTACAAGCTGTGTCGGTCACTCCGGTTCTCCTCCCGATAATCTCGTTACGGATTTTATCCTTCAAATAGACTCCAACCATAGCTCGCTCCATAGCTCGCTGAGCAATTTTGTTTTATAAGAATGGATATTTTTTATGTTAGATGAAAGTTGTCTAACTTCTAAAAGTTCTATCCGACATGGAATCGAAATTGCAAGTATGTCATATCCACTTCTCAGTTCCTAAGTGATATAAGGGTACGCGAAACTATTAAGAATATTACTCACATGAGACTAGATCAAATGCCCTTTTATCTTCAGCGGCAACTTTAATTTGGCAAGTAAGGAGGTTGACTCTCGCCGGAGTCTTGTTTTCGTCTGCGTGGAAGATGTCCAGGAACCCTTCGGCAGTGACCCGGCAGCGGCGCTTCTGCCAAACGCGGCGCACTTTGCCTTCAGACTTCTTGAGCAAGTAACCGCTCCGACTAACTCCGTGCTGCTTGTCGCCTTGCATTTGGTGGAGAGAGTAGCCACCGACAGCTGACACCACCTGGAATACACAAACAGGTGGTCGAGACATGTAGAAGTAATACACGAACAATAGTAAATACAATAAGTAGATATGAAAGCAACAGAACGACTACGCCGCCAAAACTACAAATATCTGGCAACTCATCGTGATTCTTACAATTCGCACAAGTCAAAAATAATAAATTTTAAAATTCATTACCTCCCTGTCCTGAGGCGCAGCTGCTCGCAGCATGTTTCTCAGTTCTAATAACCTCCGTCGTTCGTCGTCTTGCTGCTGCCTGATTTTTTGCAGTTGTACACTCAGGTCCGCAACGTAAACACCGAAGTGTTCAATCGTCTTCAGTCCGTCTTGGAAGTAATTTGTCTGTGCGTGATAGTACTCCACCAAATGTTGGAGCAGCTCGATCCCCTTCTTCGTCTTTATCTCGTTGAACTTTATCAGGTACTGCAACAACAACATTTAGTTAAGGCAGAAGGCGACACTACAACAGGGCCAGTCACAACAACGTTTAAAAATGGAATGGAGCCAGTTTGTTGGGCAGACAGAGCGACGCCGAAAACATAGCGTGGGCTCGCATGCTTATTACTTCATCAGAGCCCGTGTCTAATGGAACGCGAGACAGGCACGAGCGGCACCCGGGACTGTGGAAACGCACCGATACTACTACGTGCCCTTCCGCGGGTTAAAATTATATTTGATGACGCACGCGCATTCGCGATGTAGTGGATCCAGATTTGTCTTGCAGAGTTGTGTAATAATAATAAAGCTCAGCGCGACCTTGCACAACTTTCTTGGCGCCTCGCCGGCTTAACTTTTGTCTTTTCGTTTGTTATAGTGACAAGTTTATTACAATACTAGAATATACACTTGTTACATACAAAGCTGACCGCAGTCAGTGCATTTCGTTGTTGTATTTATTATTAGCTTGAGGGTGAACAACAGAGGTGAGTGCGTGGGTTGTGGGTATGTTGTGGCCGAGGCGGTATTTGCACCGAGTGATCAAGACGTGGAACAAAGCGAGGGTCAGCGCGTCGTCGTCGGTCGGCCCTGCGCGGCGCAAGGCCGGTCGTCGACCTGACGCGCGCCTCCACGGTACTCCACCGACCCAACGACCACAGACCTTCTAGGTTTTTTTTTTTTTAACTTAACAAAGAGACAGGTTATCGATAAACTAACTTTGATCTTGACAGATTTCCAATCGAAACTTCTTCGTCAAGTTAATCCATTACATCCATCGAATTTAATTATAGCTTTAGCAAAGCGTTGACGTTAAAACCTCATTAATGTTTAGAAACAAGTCCCTTTGTAAGTTTCGTATTGGTCAGACAGCCCGACTTTGAGTCTGAGCAAACATCCTAACTAAACCATGGTTAAGTTGGCTCGGGAACGGAAGTTCGTATGAACATCAAACCAATGAGATTGCTTTGCGGAGCAACAACAAACAATTACGTATATGAAGCACCCCACTCACAGTTAATTGAACCTTCTTGATAAATAAATTAAGGAGAAGATAGGACAATTAACTCATAAAATATTTAAAAAAAACAGCGTATTTATTTTCACATACATTTTTAGTATCATGCAGATCATGAAAATAATGAAGAACAGCCCCCCTAGTCAAGTTGACAATCTACAATCGTCAACGCTATTAGAAAACAATCAAAATGTATGGGAATGACATATCTCAACGAATGACTTTTATAGCGTTGACGATTGTAGATTGTCAACTTGGCTAGGGGGGCAGAAGTATAGTCAATCAGAAGTGTAGTCAATCAGAAGTGTAGTGTTGTGAAATTTAATGAAATACTTAATTAATAATAATAAAATACCTAATAAATTATTGCAACTGAAAAAATCACTTTGGCAGGCTTTGTTTGTAGTATTCAAGAGTGTATAGCACAAAATACATACGGGAGAAAAACCTCTCCACAAAGTACTGCATATAAAATGCCACATACACAGTTTTGAGTTTCATTTTACAGGTCATTACTCTTGCAGCGTCAGAGAGCAGACCAATGTTATCGAAACGCAAAAAAAACTCAATGGTATGGAAAATAAAGATCCAAACACCGTACTACATCTTCAGAGTATGTTATTTTTTGGTTACGTTGTAAATAACAATACAGTCAGCTCTTTGGGCATTTGTTATTTACGCTTAGCTTATCGTAGAGCTTTTCTCCGATTTTCTAAGGCTTGCGAGCTAGTTCCCGAGAGCGAGAGGATTTGCTAAACTAGGACGATCGCCAGGAGAATTCATCTGCAGACTAATAATATCGTTATAGTAGGTGTGGCCACGTGTGGCTATAGGTGTATTCTCTGTGTGGTGTGTGTATAGATAATAGATCTACAACATGTAACAGACATAGAATTTAGAATGAACTTAAGACATCAGACATATAAATACTATCTGGATTTTTTTTCTCAATCATAAAATTACATGGTTTTAGGAATCAGTAATTTCCGAGTTGGTTGCTGGATAGTTGTAAATTGCCGTTTAGGAGTAACCTGACACACCGAAACCGATTTCGCTGGTCTTCCTGGACCTCAAGGAGTTACTCGGGATCCGCCGATACACTTATTTATCCCTATTATACAACTGAATTTTCAATATTTTTTTTGGGAAAATTGGTAACATGTTATAAAAACCATACTAATCGATTCTCCTAAAGATTCTGAACAAACTACTTCCAGGTTTTGCGTTCAGGCTGTTACATGTTGTATATGTATAAGTCAGTTATTTATAAATTACCAGCATCTACTGGCGCTATGCCGAATCGCGTTATTGACTGAAAGAAAGAAAGAAAGAATCATTTATTTGCGTAGAATACAGGTGGTACCAGATATAAAATTGGAAGTGGACTGCAGTCAATTCTACTTCCTACTAATATCATAAATGAGAAAGTATGGAAGTGTATTGGTTTGTCTTTCAATCACGCTGAAACGGCTAAAAGGATTTGGTTGAAAATTAGCACACATAGAACATAACCTTTAAGTTTGTGCTTTAAGGCTTTTTATCCCTAAAAGATACACAGTTCCCGAGGGATGCGCGACGACGTCTTTCTGTGATAAACACGCGTGCAAAGCAGCAGGTACAAGCTTATTCATTATAATTTAGAAGTAGAAACTATTTGGTATAGTAATAAGTACAACAAAGTCTCGTCCCGACTGAAACTATTAAGAAGTATTTACTAAAGTATTTAGGTATGTGCTTTATGTATATTCTCAAAGGCTATTCCTCCTATACTTAGGTTTGTTATGTCCTGCAGGCGTAGCATGCCTACTGTCGATAGGGTTTTGTCTACGAAATAATAGACAAAATGACAGTTTTAGTTCTAAACAATCTAGATTTGTCTACTTTACCGTATACAAATATCTTATCTACAATGACCATGCTACGCCTGTTGAGCTACCTTCATGCTTCGACCAATATAAAATTAACATTAATAAGATTTAACTCTGGCAAAAAAAAAACCGTTAGCGATACGAGTTTGGAATTAATTAATTCAATTGTTTATTAATGCCTTATTCCGTCTAAACAATAGCATTGCCCGATTAACAGCCGTGAACTAGCAATTCGCCCGTGAACCCTGCCTGCTGCCATTTGGCAAGTTTGTCACAGTTAAAGATATTTGCCGAGACATTTGGCATTGCATTCTGCACTGCAGATAGACAAGTATGTTATGCAAGAGACGATTGGCACTCGCTAACAGTTTCATATCTTAAATGGAATTATAGCCTGTTAAAGATGTTAAAGATTTCACCATATCTCGCCGCGAAACTGACGCAGCGTCAGGGTTAATACAATTGGTAAGAGTACCTGAAGTCTAGAATATTGGTTGAGGAAGATAGTCTATTTCTCAATGTGATGTTGCTGACGTAACCGAAAGACGCAAGTGGAAGTTTATTTCGATACTACGAGCAGAGTACACGGTAGCTTAGCGGCCAAAGCACGGTGTTCTGAACCAGGAGTCGCTGGTTCGACTTCAGCTCGTGAGCGAATTTTTCTTTCCACAATTTATATCCTCAGATTTCGCTTCGCATGCGTCAATGCGTTAAAAATTATAAAATAATCAATTATATTGTTTGACTGAATACAAAATTGGACTATTATGGCCTTCAACATTTCACGGAATGGGTTTAATATTTAATGTTGGTTTAGCGGTTCTCCTCTGCCTCTTTACGTCAATATAAAATTTTAAGTACTACCTAGGTACTTCATTAGCAGTGAATCGTTTTCTTTGTCTTCGCCTTTTCCGTTCGTTCCGGTACTTGGGGTCAGCTTTCCTAATCATGCGGTGCCATCTCTCCCGCTGTTAGGTATTTATCATTTATTTATTTATATATGCTTTATTGTACACCATAAAAAACATTACATCTATCAGGTATCTTCTTTACTAAAACCAAACTTCGTCATATCACTATGGATATTCGTCAACCAGGTGGTTTGAGGTCTTTCTATCCTTCTCTTCTTTGTAGCCATTGGAAGACACTTTTTCACGACGTGATCATCTTCGTGTTACGTGACTGTACCATTTCAACCTGGGGCATTACTCCCGACTGGATCGAATTCTGTATCAATCGAATTTGAATTTGAGTTACTTTCAATTTGTACTGCATTTCTCTAAGAACTGACATTAGCTCGATTTGGTTCAGAGCTCGAACCAGTCGGGATTAAGACCCCTGTCGCAGGGATTGCAGGGAATCGTAATCGTGTTCCACGTAACAAAAGTAATATTCACCCATAATTTACTAAAATCGATTATTACTTTACGAACTATAGATAGCATGCCAATGACGCCAATATTTGCCATTGCTGACATAATATCACTATCTTATCAATAACATATCGTGTAATTGCAAACATTAATGCAGCTACCAATAAAAATACGACATTCGTCTTTGAAAACTAGAAAGTCAAGTGTAAAGACCACCAACTGCAATATCACCTTCAGGTTTCTATTTGTAGAGAAAATGAATGACGGGTTTCATGCTACCCTCATTATTTTTGTTTTTTTTTAACTACTGCTCAGCATTTTAAACTTTTATAAGCATCAATTCACAACCTAAAAAACTGGCAGACATTGTTGATAAGCAGACTACACACCATAGGCCTACCATCGGTTTTTTAGGGTTCCGTAGTCCTACAAGGAACCCTTATAGTTTCGTCATGTCCGTCCGTCTGTCCGTCTGTCCGTCAGTCCTAATCATTTACAGCTTAATAACTTCTACAGTTATAAACATAAGTAAATGAAATTTTGCTAAAAAATAGTCTAGATAAAGATCTCAATTTTAAATGAATAAAAAAATCGTGATTACGTATTTTAGGGGTGGCGCCCATACATGTGAAATGGGGATGTAAATTTTTTTTTCGCTGCACCCTCTCGTTTGGGGTATCATTGAATAGGTGTACTAAAATGAAGGTAATGATTCATACATAACTTTATTATCAGGTGTACCATCTGCGAAATATAGCCCGCCAAAGTGGCTTGCAATGTGTCCCCCCCCCCAGCCATTTCTAAACTATGCAACGTAGAAACTTATAATCTTCCGCATTGATAGACCTTTATAAAAACTCTCTTTTAAAATTATTTCGAGTATAATTTGATAATAAATTTTTGAGTTATAGAGAGAAAACTAAAAAATACTTAAAACGTCCTAGTTCAAAGGTCATTGACCATAGAGAAAAATGATCTTAGCAAATAATGCTCCTTTAGCTACATTATATTTAAAAAAATTACAAAAAGTAACTTTGTGTTATATTGAAATGACAAACTTCTTATATTTGGCGCTGTACAGCGCCATCTAGCGGCTAGTAGCAACACTCTCTGAGTCGCCAATGCTGCCGTCTATTGCATTTGGCACTTTATAGCGCTATCTAGCGGCGGCTACTAACAACACTACCTGAGTCGCCAATGCTGCCGTCTATTGCAAAAACTAAAATAGCCATGATTAATATTCGATTTGATTTGTTTGTAACACCTACTTAAGGAACCCTATAATACTGAGCATGGCCCGACATGCTCTTGGCCGGTTTTTTATTATTATGGAGTTTTTTTTTGACATACATTAAACGAACGGTATTCCGTTCTTCAGTACAAAGCAAGAGAATCAGCCGGTAGCCCGGTATGTTGTATTAAATGTGACATGTTTATCTATTCTTACCCGACTGCGCCAGAAGGAGAGTTATGTTTTTCGAGTGTATGTATGTATGTATGTATGTATATTTCTTTGGCACGCTCTGTAGCCTAAACGGCTTGATGGATCTTAGCTTGAGAGGTGTCGTTGGATTCGTCTTAATTGTGAGAGTGACACTGGGTATATCAAAAATATAAAAATCAAAATGGCCGCTTTTTGGAGCCATTTTATGTGACTTCAAAAATTTTTTTTTGCTCAAAACCTATCGAGTGGGGTATCAAAATAAAGGGTTTTATAAATGGTTTACGAAAATATATACAACTTATATGTTTAAATGTAATTTGGAATAAGAAATGCTAAAAAACAACAAAATATTCAACGTTAAAAATGAATTTGACTTTTCAAAAAAAAACATTAATAGTATGATAAATAAAACATGACAAAACAAAAAAAAAACAAATAAAAAAATTAATTAATAAAAACAAAAAACCCGACTGCGTCTTAAAATAACAGAAAAGATACAAACAAGACTTATCAACACGCAGGCGGAGGCTACTTATGAACTATTATATAGTTCATGACCAAAAACATACGTAGCCTCCGACTGCGTGTTGATAAGTCTTGTTTGTATCTTTTCTGTTATTTTTAGACGCAGTCGGGTTTTTTGTTTTTGTTAATAAAATTTTTTATTTGAGATAGTGAATACAGAATTGTATGAAATTGGCCCAAAAACACCCTCTATCAAAACGTTAAATTCGACAATAGAATCAGATTTGGCAACAAGCATACATTAATGTAACTGTAAACCAGTGTCATTGCCAATGGACATACGGCCTTTCGCAGCCACAGGTTATGCGCATAACGGCACTACTGCTGTCCACAATAACTGCTATTGGTATAGCTATTGTGTGGAGCCAGGAGGCAGTTACGCTGTGTAAGTAAATAGGTGTCACGGACAAATATATTGTTACACATGCATTGTTAATTGCATTCTAGGGTAACACTTGTACACACGGCTACACATCAAGCTGTACAAAACCAGTAAAGGCTGACCTCGCCTTGTAAGGAAAACCTATACAATACGAGTTCAGCTTATACTGGAAATGGACAGCTTGATGTGTAGCCGTGTGTACATGATGTGCGCCTGCGTCAGTTTTTGTGTAACAAAAGTTGGCTTAAAAGCTTACGAAAAAAAATGATATTGATTCTCTGGTTTACAAACTAAACTTATTTAAAACTATCACTTTCTTTTACGAATAGTAGATACAAGAGACGGCGAAAATTTTAGTGCTGTCAAATTAGTCAAAATTAAAATTTCCATCCATGTTTAGTCGTAATCTCTGAACGTGCCCACTAAACATACGATAAGGTGTAACACGTAAACTAATTTAACAGCACTAAAACTTTTCCCATCCCTTTCTTGCATACTATTAGTCTTCTTCTTTTATATCGTGTCGACATGAGCTACATAATGATTATAATAGCTCATGTCGTGGGGAAAAGATTAGCCAGTCAGCAGGTTGGTAGCGGGGCTGACTGCCCAGGGTGCGCCGGACGATCAATTAAATATCTTCACTCGTGTCTCACTTTTAATGCACCGTACTACCACTACTACTAACTACTACTACAAGAATAAAAAGAGAGCTATAGTTTAAAATAAGTTCAATTTGTGAACAAGGGATCGACATCATAATCATCAACTTAGCCTAGTGCAGTCCACTGCTGGACATATATCTATATCAATTAATTATTGGAACATATTCATTGACCTAAAATGTCACATCAAAGGCAATACTCACACACAGTAAAATATGTCAGCAATATAATTGCACGTGCGGTTGACACGCTCATTAACAATTGTCACGCGATCTGTTTAATTAATTTTGTATTTGTTACTGCAGAGCACGGACAAACGTAAGGCGCAAAATATTAACCTAGTTAACCAGAAGTCCAGAACCATTGTCAACAACAACTTCCCGTCTGTGTTCGTGAAGATCAGATCCGAAATAATTCACAGGATCCCTAAAACCTAAAAATAGTATAAGCTTCCCGAAACACAATAGACTATCGATTACCTAAACATTGGAAGCGAACCCATTGAACCGAGATGAAACGTTTGTTACATATAATACCTAGTATAGGTAGGTATACCCTGTTCAGAATTTTCGTAAATATATCTAACAAAGTACCACCATTTGTTACCAAGCTGTTAGCCCCAGAGCGATCATTTGCAAAGCATAATGAGAAGGCGTTTGTATACAGCACAGTGTAAGCATTAAATGACTTATTAAAGTGGTTAGCGACCAACAGGTCCTGCCCACAGGGCGTGTGAAATGAAGCCACAAATTGCCCACAACAAATTAATAATTATCCACCGTTTGCCTTAGCTCGACTACCGGCCAAATGTCAAACGGTGTCAGGCACACACTTCGTGAAAAAATATTTGAAAGGAATGAGTTCTTTAAAAATAGAAGTATAAACTTTCTCCGTAACATTTTAACTTGTTAGGTATTTGGTTAAGTGAACCCGAGTTTGTAAGAAAAATTGTTCGTTCAAGAATCGGGTAACCAAGTTATTTATAATCCTTATACGTTCAAGATAATCATCGTAAAATCCAAAATGGATTAGCATCGGAATGTCTTAAAACGGAGCTAAAATGGACGTATTCGCAAAGATAGTGATCGTATATTACGGCTATAAAAACAAAACTAGGAGAACGGTATCATAAAAGTCATGGTTTATTTCTGCTAATGAATAGTGACACATTGACGTTGCTTTCCAGTTTTTTTTCACAGTATCGTCTCTTGTTTGCCTTTTTTGTTGAGAAATAAAGGAAGATAGATAAATTGGAACCGTACCGTACACTACTACATTTTCCTGCCGTATTTCCGTAAAAACACTAAGAAGTAATAAAGCTGCCACATAAAACAAATAAGGGGCACGCAGTTAGGTAAACAAGCGTTAAGTTTTATTTATATTTGAAGACCGTGAAGACTAAATACTTCGAGATTTGTTTGTATTGTTTAATGCGTTTTTATGTGCGTTTTAACACATAACAGACTTACCTCACACATTTGCAACTGAAACAGTCTCCTCTCTTTCTCCATCTCATCTGCTATCTCCGCCGGCGTCACTTCACTTCGGATGAGGCCAGCTTCCTTCGCCTGTGATTTCTTTTCCTTCTCAATTTTCAGGTACTTGGACTCGTAGTCTTTGGACGCTTTGTCGAACGGCCTCTTTAGGTCCCCCTTCACTCCCCGCAGATCACCTTTTAGAAGACTATCGACCGGAAACATTACGATGTTGTTTATATTTTGCATCTGGAACAAGAAATTACAGGAATGAAATATTGGTCATAAAAAGTTTTTATTGCAGTAATCTAATATAATATCCTATAATATATCATAAAGGGGAAATATTTGTTTGTTTGTAATCGATAAACTCTGAAACTATTGAACCGATTTTAACAATTCTTTCACTATTAGAAAGCTACTTTATCCAGAAAATCCAGAAGTAACATAGGCTATATTTCAGTACGCGGACGACGCCGCGGGCACAGCTAGACTTAACTATTATAATTATTTATAAATGTACCAATTCCTTCGTGGTGGACTTGTTAATATTTTCTTTAAATAAACGGATAATTAAAATCAAATATAAGTATTAGTTGGGTTATGAAATTATTTTTCTCTCAGTTCAATGAATGTCAACAAGGTTCTGTGTCAACCATCTACGTAAGCTGTCTTTTGAAATTGTACAAGCTTATTACGTTACACAACATTTGTATTCCTAGAGTCATTTACCCGCCCGCGATATGTCACCAGAGTTGCTTCACCAGCGCAGTTTTGACGGAAAAAACGAGGTACACCAAGAGGTTGCAAATTGCAAATGCATCGCCCGAACAGGGGCCAAACGCGCGTCGTGAAATGAATAGTGATGCCAGGTTGAGAAACCCTTATGTGCATTCAGGTATGATATGAGTACGCATCATTGGCAGAAGAGTATGAACGTAGACCTTGAACTCAATATAAATCGTAATAGCCAGCATCGGTATATTTAATTGTAAGTTATATCATATTCATAACGAACATTGAGATAATTTGAAATGTATCGCTCTACATAAATGAGAAATTAACGAGGCATGCAACACCATTAAGAACGTCATACGCAATAATGGCTTGAACAGATAAAGTAATTAAACAGATGAGAACAAAAAGTCAACACGCTATATGGAAACCCCATTCATGGAGGGTCGATTATGGAATCAATGAAGCGAATGCGCCTCTGACAGACGAGACGGGAGGGAATGGGGGACAAAGGGTTAAAAAGTACCCAATGAAACCCTTCCTGAACGTTCCACTAATTATAACGTCACAGGGAAACTGGACGTGTTTACATCTAATTTATTGGGAGAAGCGAGACATCGTAAATGTTTCTATGCAAACGTTCTTATGCAATGGCCGCTGGAGCCATAGAGAAAAAGGCTGGAGCAGACGAGTCCTTGAGTGGAAACCGCGAATCGGAAAACGCACGCCAGTCGTATTGACGACCTGAAAAAGGTGGCTGGGGGGACTGAATGCGGATGGCAAAGGACCGAGTTTTGTGGCGCGATTTGGAGGACCGAGTTTTGTGGCGCGACTTGGAGGACCGAGTTTTGTGGCGCGATTTGGGAGAGGTCTATGTCCAGCAGAGGACTGGGAGAGGCCTATGTCCAGCAGTGGACTGCGATAGGCTGAGTTTCCAAGTTCCAAAACGTCAAGAAATAAAATAACGTAAGATGTGTCACTTCATAATGTAAGTACCTAACTAATGAACAGTGACAGACAACCTTCGAGGGCACTGACTAACTACTCGTCTTTCAGTCCAACAGGTTTTAGATGTATGAGGTTCCAAGCGGTTCTGTTGAACCAACTACTGCATGTCAACTTTACTCCAAATAAGGGAAAACCGTATAAACTGGTTAATAGTAGTATATACTATGGTAATAATACGATGCAATGAGTGTTAAAGTAACACTTCATTAATTTATGCAAACATGACTGGCTGGCGATTTAGTAATGACAGCAGCGAACACTAAAATAAATATTATCTACACTCGTATCGTAAAATTCGAATTATGAACTCGAAAGTAATGTCATAATGACATACTTTACGCACATGCACCTGTTATGAATTTAAAAAGTTTCATTACGATACAGTTTGCTGAACAAAACAATGCGGTAATTTAATTTTTTTTCCATAACCGCACACTTCAGCCTAACTAAGGAGTTTTTAATGCCACTTCGACCTAACCAAGGAGTTTTCAAACCTTTTTTTTAGCAGTCGTACAGTTTGGCACCAATGAGTACACAAAATTCAGGGTGGCGCCACTTGTCATACATTGAAATTTTTTATCCTTTAAAATCGCGATTTTGGCAGAACTTTTGATTGTCTTATTGCTTTTAATTATATTTAAGTGTTTACAGGCATATTTTTTGTACGATAAAACAGAGATTGACGGAATCCTGACAAGGATAGAAAATTAGTTCCGATTATAATGTTTTCGCCAGACTATATTTTATCATCTGTGTAGGCGCGCACCAGCGCGCGTGCGCGGCCGCGCGCCACGGCCTACTGGATTTGGACATCGTTACTTGTAAATTTATTGTTATTTTTTACGTTATTATTATGGTTTTGTGTGTCGAAAGTTTTATTCTGGGCAAAAATATCTGACTACAGCAGTGATACTGAACTGAGGAGAATATGACCTCGCCTGAATTTCTGGATGCAGCAACGTAAATGACGAACAATCTTTTACCAGAGAAATCAAGAAAAACAACGACAATGTTACCAAGATTTTGACTTTGGTATTTTATTTAAAATTGTATGAGTGTAGATAAAATAGTGTATGAAACTGACATAATTAGGTATTAAAACACTCGTGTGATACTATTAAAAACCTCGCCTACGGCTCGGTTTTTAAACTCACACTCGTGTTTTAATAACCCCTATTATGCAACAGTTTCATAAACTACTATTGTTGCATTGTTCATTAGATACATTTCGCGGAAGCAATAAAAATATCCAAAGCACCATGGAATACATATTAGATTTCTGTATACCTTGCAAAGTACTCGATCGAATTTCAACCACTCCAATCGGAAATCGCGTTAGTAAGTTATGATTGCGGGAAACGTGGACATCACTGGATAGGACAACATCGATTACCCGATAAATTCGCTTTCACAAGGTTAATCGATTCAACGAATGTGTAGCGCATGGCTGCGGGCTGGAAGTGCAATCTGGCGCGATCTCGATAACAACTCGATACTCTAACACAATGTTATCCGCACGCGATACTCCCATCGCGGCACGTCACGAACCAGTTCGATTAATCGCGAAGTTTATCTGAACGCAGAATTGAATTACCAACGAGGTTTCGCTTTCCGCGTTCTGCGAAGTTGCACATGTGTCACAGGATCATATTATAAGGGCAGCGTGAGAAAAACTTCCTCGGTGAAACTTTACGCTAAGAGAGGGTTGGGAAGAAATTGTAGCTCTATGGGTTTTCATCATCATAATTGAGAACCTTCTTCCAGATCATTTCAGACACCCTCCTTTATATCCTAGCTTGGCTTGGCTTTAGTATCTTAAAAAATATTAATTAACAAAAACAAAAAACCCGACTGCGTGTAAAAATAACAGAAAAGATATAAACAAGACTTATCAACACGCAGTCGGAGGCTACGTATGTTTTTGGTCATGAATTACATAATAGTTCCTATGTAGCCTCCGCCTGCGTGTTGATAAGTCTTGTTTATATCTTTTCTGTTATTTTTACACGCAGTCGGGTTTTTTGTTTTTATTAATTAATTTTTTTATTTGAAATTTTTTAGTTTTGTCATCATGTTTTATTTATCATACTATTAATGTTTTTTTTGAAAAGTCAAATTCATTTTTAACGTTGAATATTTTGTTGTTTTTTAGCATTTCTCATTCTAAATTACATTTAAACATATAAGTTGTACATATTTTTGAAAAGCATTTATAAAACCCTTTATTTTGATACCCCACTCGATAGGATTCAAGGGAAAAAAAATTTTTTTGAAGCCGTAATTTGGCGCCAAAAAGCGGCCATTTTAATTTTGATATACCCAGTGTCACTCTCACAATTAAGACGAATCTAACGACACCTCACAAGTTAAAATCCATCAAGCCGTTTAGGCTGCAGGGCGTGCCAAAGAAATATACATACATACATACAGTCGAAAAACATTACCTCCTTCTGGCGCAGTCGGGTAAAAAGTGTTTAGTCCATAAAAGTTCATACTAACTGATCAGAAAACGAAATGTAATTCAATAATGTTTTTTGATAAAAAATCTATCGAATCGAAGCGTGACGAAAGAATGATTTATTTCATTGATACTCTGAACATTATCTCACATACATTATATCAATGATATCGATTACAAATTGACATCAGCATGTTGTGCAATGTAGGAAAACATGAAAATAAAACACAGATTTATCGATTTCCATGTAGCCCAGACCTCAGATTTTATGAAGTTATAGGTAATTGACAAAAAGTGTGGTGTAACGAGAATTGATAGGATAAGGAATGAGTATGTAAGTCTAACAGTAGCGCCAGTGACAGAAAAGTGAAGTAGCAACAGACTATCATGGTATGGAAGGAATGAGGAGCATGCAGCGACAACACGGGGCTGTGTTGTCGCTGGGAGCATGTTACAAGGAAAGTTTTAAGTATATATGTGGATGGCTATAAGAAAAGAGGCAGACCAAAGAAAACATGGATGGATTGTGTGAAAGATGACATGAATATAAAGAAAGTGAACACTGAGATGAGGGCTGATAGAGATGTATGGAAGAACAATATTAGGAAATATTTCCGTGAAAACAATTTAGCAGATTCAGCTCGACTTTGATTTATCTTGACGTTATATATTTATAATTTTATATGTAGGTATGTATAATATGTATATTTTATTATATGTATAATGTACATAGGTATTTATCTACTTTTATTATATGTAATTATAAGTCCGTAGTACGAAACATATTTTACTACTTTACTGGTGCATCTACCTTATTCTTTGTCTCTGCATTACCCTAAGGTTGTCTGGTAGAGAACGCCTATGGCGTTAAGACCGCCTTTGTACCCTGTTGTGCATAAAGAATTAAATAAATAAATAAATAAAAATACATGCTGCGCCGACCCCAAATAAATTGGGATAAGGACAGGAGGATGATGAGGTTATTCAAAAAACTGTCTAATTAAAAGCACAACTTAAATGCAGTATCTCAACCGTTTGTATTGTTTGTTTGTAAAACCGCGGGGTATCCGATTACATAATTGAGCTCTGACGACAAGCAGTTACAAAATAGATGCAAAATGAACTTTTTGCTCTCCATACAACAATGATTATTCTTTGAAATAAGAGCACGAGAGCACGTGCGATCCGTTCGCTTTACTATATTGTATGTTAATTTAAAGTCTCACGCTTAAATAGCAGTAAAGTATACCATAATGTTTGTAGTTGTTTTTCCCCATGATGAGGTAACAAGGCGGCTTCTCGTGAACTATTATTGCCAGACTAATAAAACCTTATAAGGTTTCGGGACAATTCGTCCTACGACGTTATATCAGCAGCTTGTGTACATTAAATTTTAGCATTTTTTTCATAATTTTCAGCTTTGGTTGATTGTTCGTTTTGAAATGCCATACGATCAATGATATTTAAAAGTACAGATATGCTACTGAGCTCGCAATCTAAAGACTCGAAAACGTCCTACATAGTACGATTTTAGTTTCCGTACCCGAAGGGTGCTAAACGGGACCCTATTACTCTCGCTACGCTGTCCGTCCGTCCGTCTGTCTGTCACAGTGCTTTATCTTTTGAACGGTAATATGTAACCGGTTGAAATTTTCTCAGAATATGTGTTGCTATGAGGTGTATCACGACAAATACTAAAAACAAAAAAAAGTCTAAAACCAAAGGGTCCCCATACAAGAAACCTCAAAACACATGCATTTTTTTCAACATTTTTGTTCCTGCTCTATCTTTAAAACGGTAATATATACCAGCGTCAAACTTGGTCAGATTATAGTGCATATTATGTAGTTTAGCAACAAATACTAAAAATATGACAAACATAGACATTTGTGGTGGTACCTGCGTAAGAAAGACATGCAAAAATGCATATTTCGTGCACTGTACGTTGATGTCTTTTGGTAAACTCTCGTAAAATAAATCAGTTTTTATGGGGTATCAGGTCGTTGACAGGTACGGAACCCTTACTGCGCGAGTCCGACTCGCACTTGGCCGGTTTTTCTATTATTTGCGACCGTCAAGTAAGGCGCCGAGCGTGACCGGTGACAAAAAAAAAAATGCCTTCGTGTGTGTACAGAAAGTATTCCAATTATGACACGAAAGTAACCTTAAGTAATCAACTTAGTTACTTTTTACTAGTTTATGTGTACTGTGCTGCCGCTGCGTTCGGCACATTTTTTTCGTTGGTTTTGTTAGGGTATGACATATCTATATTTTTAAATATCATTGCATAGGTACGTTAGATAATATTTTAAACGGAAAAGCAAACCATGATAAGCCAGTCTCTTGTTTAACTTTATTCGGTGGTTTTTTAACCTTTTGTTTTTTTTTTTTTTTGCAGATCCATTGGTCCGAAAGGTATTTTTATAAATTGCTGTATAAAATTCACCAGAACCGGTAAATGAAGTGTATTTTTATTGAAAACTTTTGCGTTAGTGTCATATTGCATGGCTTAGCTTAGCATTAGATTAGCATACGAATGTGCTAAGCGGCCGGAAGGTAAATAACATTAACATCGGACGAAAGATTTAACATTTGGTTATGTTACAGTAAAGTTATAAACGCGATGTTAAACTTTCGGTAGGTACCTATTAAAGTATTTTTATGATAGATGTATAAAATCATTTGTACACATCATAAAGCTAGACGAGAAAAAACAAATAATAATGTTACCGGAAGAGAAAGGAGTTCTACAAAATTTCATGAATATGATGAATTCATTTCAATTTCAACTATGACGTGCCACTTGAGCCGCTTCGCAGTAGGTCCAACTTTTTGTTGATTGCTACTAGCCTACTAGGTACTACTTTGAAATGAAAACTGCCAACAATTTCGCGGTTCATTTAACTCTGCTAATTTGTAAGAAACTTTAATCACAGTCTAAGGAACTCTAGCTCTGCTCTTCGCTGTGCTTTAATACTGATATATTTACAATATTTCAATACAATGTGCGTAACTTTGAAGCAGTTTCACAATCTTTCTAGTACAAAAGCTGTATAAAGTTAGATTCACATTGCCTTGGAGCGCTGTACGAACTTACTTCCCTTGCTCGCGAATCAATACGAAAGCGAGTCATACACATTTGATCAAAAGCTTTTGTCGAAAATAATTAATTACTAAGTACCTTCCTAAAAGCATACCGAGGCGAAAGGACTTAATGGGCCCTAATTAAGGACTCGCAAATAAATTAAAAATTAACAGGACTCCGTGCCAGTTTAGCTAATCAAATATTTAAAACTCAGTGATACAACAAAGGAATAGAGCCGTAGAAATGAATAATCCTCTAAGCGAGGCAAATGGACCATGTTTGTAATTAAATGTGAACGAAACATTGGTGTCGATTCTCATGTTCACGAACTAAACTTATTTTAAACTATCGCCCTCTTTTACTAATAGTAGATACAAGAAAGGGATGGCAACCATTTAAGAGCTGTCAAATTAGACGAAATTAAATTTTCCATACAAGTTTAGTCGTGATCTCGGAACGTGCCCACTAAAATACAAAGGAATGTAACACGTAAACTAATTTGACAGTTCTAAAATGGTTGCCATCCCTTTCTTGTATCTACTTTTAGTAAAAGAGAGCGATAGTTTAAAATAAGTTTAGTTCGTGAACAAGAGAATCGACACCAATATCCCTTGGAATTAATTTATTGTTTGTACTGATAACATTTTAAGCAAATATGAATTTCATCAACAAAGGTCTCCCCCAAGATATTTTATTGAGAATGAACAATCGTATTTAACCAACCAACTGCGATCGCCAATTCGCCTGCCAAGGGTGGCGATTATGGCATATCCCCTCAAACTGCTTAGGGGAGGCCTATGTCCAGCAGTGGACGTTTTATCGGCTGAAATGATCGCTGTTTCCTCGTGGTCATACTAATTTGTCATACCAGTATGACCACGAGGATATAAATGTCCTCGTGGTCATACTCACATTGATGATGAACAATCTGAAAATTTTGGAGAAACTAACTTTTACTAGTGTGTTCGCCAGTATAATAAAATTATTCCATTTTAGAAAGTATAACACTTATATGTAAACCGAGTAATCATAAGAATATAATCTATATCACGACAGTATTCGTATTGAGGTTTGATCAAATGAATACAACCATCGACCAACACCCAATAAGATTCAAGAGTACACGTAAGTACTGCACAATGGACGAAATTTCTGTTATGCTTACGAGTCTTGCACAGGCAAAGTATGCGAATAGACCAGACAAATAACCCCACTACTAGGTTACTTTAGCCTGTACATATAATTCATACATTATTATGATTACTGTAACAGACACAATTCAGAGTGGTAAACCGAGCGAAGAGCGGCGATCTCCTCATGCGAAACGCGACAAGTTGTCGAGTCATCGGTGAGTAATTCCGGACAAGTTTTTCTTTGGCCGATGCAGTTTCATGTAACCCATAAAAAGTATTACATAAAAACAAGAATATTAAGAAAAAAATATACCTACACAGACCTTGAAACACTAAGAAAAAATCAACGTGGCTTCATACGCAATATTATCGTTTGAAGCCATATATAGCAATAATGTTGTGGTAATTGTTGTTTACAGTGACAAGTTTTTATCCTATTGTTTACAAACAGCAGCAAACCAAACCAACCTATTTCACTCAGCTCGCAATTTGCATGTTCAAAGCAATTCCGCTAATACTGTTGCCATGAAACTTGGTTACGACTATTACAGAGCAAAATCATAAATTACTTCCAAAGAATAAAGCATTAGGTATATAACCCTCCGAGCCTAAATGAATGAATATTCACAGATACAATCAATAAGAGACGGAGGCTTTTCCATTTCCAATCCTGTTTGCAAACCTTTGAGAAAAGCTACTCTTAATTCAGAATGAGATTCCAACATTTTTGGTACATTTATTTCAGAGATTTTCGTCATATTACTGTAATTTTGTTCATGGCATCACCAATAGCCAAATTCAATAGTATTATTTCTTATCGTGTCCCACAAAATTTGGGAGTGAAATATATCTTTACACATGATCAGGGAGCGATGAGAAAGGACAAAGGAGCTAACATGTCAAGGGCAGGTCGAGGATTCTGCGCAATAGAGTTGGGAGTTAACGTTTTACAAGAAGTGCAGAAATGGAGCGAGGTTGGCCCCTTGTTGCAAACTGTGGTTTAATTCATAAACTAGCAAGGCAGGGTAGTAATTATAACACTGTTCTAATTCTTTTGATATAGTAGTAGCATCTGTTAGAATTATTAGGAAAATCCTATCCCCAGTTTCCGAAACGCTGATCAACACAAAAATTAACTAATCGACTGTCAAATCTCAGGTCAAGCGATGTGATTGGTTGTTAGTATTTTTGCCGACCAATCACAGGAGCTGACATTAGATTCGACAATAGATCAAATTGATCAGCCTTCCAGAAACTGGGGGTAAGTATACATAGACAAAAACAATCTAAAGAGAAGAGGTTTGTTGATTGAGATCGCCACGGTAATCCCAAAGATAATATAATCACTACACGTTTAGGTAATCCATGAAAACCTCAGATGAAAACACTTAAAATTACCTATAAGTACACAATTTTACAACATGCATGTCTAATGCACCCTGTAGTAAATAATGCGTGTCTTTTTGTTTATAGCATAAATTGTAAACATATATATGTATTTACACGAAAATATGAAATATTTACATTATTTTAATGAAAATTAGCATCGATTGCTAACCGTTTCCGCGCCCTATTTAGGTTAGTAGTTGGAACGAATGTAAATATGCTTATTAGTAAAGTAATTACGACCACGAAGTTAATCGTAAACATTTCACAAAACAGGATTTAGTTTACGATGCAACATCAACTGTATTTACTGGCTAGCAACATTAGCCAGGTCATCACCCTGACCCATTTACAAGCAAATCTGCTGTGCGCCTACGCACCGGTATCTGCGTCAACCGTCAGTTATCGCACGTTTCAAACTCAACATTTAATAGCTTCGCATTCCAAGAAGGACGATTCGTCAAAATGGTAAGACAGAGATACATTTGAAACAAACCTACATAGAATATAAATCGTATACGTACAAACAGTACAGAGTTGATTATGAAATGCACTAAGAAAAACGTTAAATACAGTCCCTATTAGCACACCAGTAGCCAATTGAGAATAGTGATCTTATGTCGATAAGCCCCGATAAGGTTGTCCGAGCTGGCGAAGTTTATCTATGTACACCACTAAATAAACGGGCTATCCAATACATTGAAGGATGCAACATCAATTACGGGAGAGGATTGATTAATGTCAGCTTGATAATAAATTGAATACAATGCTCTATTACTGTGACGATAACGAGATTCAATTAATTTCGTACGTGCAATAAATTGCACAGAATAAACCGACGCAATGTCAGAAGTTGTGAGACTTGTAAATAAAATCCTTTCAGAGAAAAACCATCCAGGTTACAGCAAACTGAGCAAAATTAATATCAATCTGCAAGCAGAAATTGCTTTAGCGAAAGCGTCATCGAGAAGCAATAAATCAGTAATGAAATTGTCGCCGTTTTTCAATTAATTTCGAGTTATGACTTATAAACGATCCTATTCCGTCTGATGTCGACTTATATTCGAGTCGCGTGGCTCCCTCTAAACGAGATGCTCGCGAGACATCCGCCGCAGGCTCCCCAATAGTATAATTTCCGCTTGCTGTTGCGACGGATTCTGATTACATTGAGGTCGAGGGTTGATGAGCGACTTGATTCTGTTCAATAAATTCACACTTTGCTTTGTCAAGTTCAGACGTTTTCTTGACAAGTTACAAGATTCAACACTCTCGCAACCACCAGTACAAAATTATAAACGAAGGTCAAAGGGAAGTTCAATTAAAACGGTAATCTTCAGCAAGACTCTTGTCAACATCATGGATTCGTGGTTTGTTTGCAAGTATGTTACTTTTCGTCTATAGTGTCTATAGTCACACGAAGGAAATGCTATTGATTGGTATTGAAAGAAAAAACTCTCTATTTTTCATTACACGAAAGCCTTGGAACTTATAACACGTGCGACATTTTAACTTTCTACGGGCAACCGCATGTTCAATGTTCTAAATTACGTACCTATGTTTGCCATCATAGCTGTGATCATAGATTCTGATTGTGGTTTGTTTTCTTGTTTATGGATAACCTGTATTACGTGAGATTAAAAGTGAAAGCTAATATCTAGTCATCACCACTTTCACTGCAAAGGATACGTTTATCAATAATATTTCGCATATATTTGAAATTATTATGATTTGAGGTTATTCGGGTGGTATGTAAAATATTTTAGCTCGTAATTATGTATAATGCCGGTCGGTGGCCGTATTAGTTACCGTTTCGTGCAAACACCTACAAACTGGAACACTGTGCTTGTGAACTGGAAATTGTTTAAAATCAAATCAGTTGAGTTATTGCGTGCGAATATGGAAATCGATTTCGGCAACAGAATGTTCTATTTTATTCTGATTAGTTTACGTCGTGTGTACACAGATAGATAAGCCCTGTAAGTATTTGAGAAACAGCTTTCTAACGTGTTTCACGAAATGAATCTGAAATATATTATTAAATGTTACAACACCTTCGTTCTCTACATCTTCAGTCCAATTTAACGAAAAAAGCAACATGTTGTTGATATGTCGAATGCATCATTGAAGCAAGTAATGATTAGAAAACGAACGAATTTCTTTCGCGTAAATGACTGAATATGAAGTATTTTCTCTTTGGCCGGTTATTCATTTCAAAAGGAAAGTTAATTTATAAAATCTGCATATTTTGACCTGGATTTATTTCTAAACAACCGATATATTATTGTTATGCAAAGTGAAACATACCTACTCGTTTATTTTATCATCACTGTCGAGAAAATGTTGTTTGCTAAAATAATGAGCTAGTGAGAAATATAGATGACCACACTGACCGCTATTGGCCAACGCATTTTCGGTAGCTTATGCTGATTTTACCACAGAATGCTTTCCTGCCTCTTTACATAACTCCTTTACTAAAACTCCCCTTGAGACATTGGTGCAGGCAACTAAACAGTAAACTCAAACGTCCGATTTGCAACATACCAGTGTCTTCATGAGTGCAGACAGTTCTTTGGTGACGACAGCAAACTTGAAGAAAGCGGCGCCAATGTCTGGCTCCGAGTCTTTGCTGAGAGCGTTTCCTCCGAGCCGCTCCAGCGCCCGGGAGAGGTACATCTCATTGTCCACGTGTGCTACATAAAAAAATATACAGTATAAGAATAACATTAATATGAGGATCTTTTATCTTTTAGTAGTGCGTTACCAGAATAAGAAATCCGGTATGGCATGACAACGGATTTAAACCGCGCAGCGTACAGATTGGGAATCCATCTATTTACAAATTCATGACTATGACAAACTCAATTTAAAATAGATTAGATCAATATTTGATTTTAACCTTTAGAATCTAGGTTGATCATGTCAGCTAAGGATTACCAGAAAAAAATAATGCTCCAAATCCAATTATGTACGAGATCTATATCGAAACCAAGCAGAAAGTGAACTAGGACGTCACTAGGACTGAGGAAGAACACACAAAGAAACCAATGTCCAAAGAATCGCACAGTGGCAGCACAATTTTCTTCCAATGAAAAATTCTGTTGCTCAAGTCTTGTTCGACAAAGACTCGTTTTATCTTCTTTGAGCCGTCGGACATTTAATTAGTTTCTCAGTTGGATTACTCGGTCGCTATAAAGAGAAGCGCTAGCACAGGCGCTAGTAAAGTTAGATGCGCTTAACTGCAGCTTATTACTCCTCTAGTACCGTAAGTGCTCTATTTAATTGCAAGAGTTTTATTTGATCAACAGAAAAAAATTGGAACAGCAGTATAAAATACAATATGTAAGTAGTATATGAATAGGCTATGTTTCGTTCTGATTCTTTTTACGAGGAAAGTGCTCCATAAATAATGATTACTTTTAAAAGGATTTCTGCTAATGAGTTTGAGATATTAAAAGGAGTTTCAAGCAGCTTACATTTTACAAAAAAATTGTCATTTTTAGTTTTTGGGTTGGGTTCTCAAAATCGGGATATAGCATTAGCAAACAAACATGGGTCCAGTTTATAAATAAACATAAAATAGAAGGTGGCGAACTGATGAATCTCGGAGATCCGTGTCGCGGCCCACATTTGCCTAGCTCAAACCCACCGACGCTTTTTGAATATTAAATGGCAAAGCACAAACCTCACGCTATTCAATTTCTCCGTGGACCTTCCACTTAGTATGACGTATACATAGCCTGAGGCCGAGTTTTCGTCAAACTGGCCGCCTAAATTGTCAATACAGGGGATTTTTACATAAAATGAAAGTGATGTCGTGACTTGAGGAACTAAAATGTAGTTAGTTACAAGTTAAAAGTAGACAGTTGAAAAATTAATTGCAATTGTAAATGCACTTTATAGATAAAAATTACAAAAGTATCGAAGTTCCTATAGGTGCCTACAATTTTGATGTGGACCACGAGGGTGTGGACTGTGGAAAATAAGGAACAAAATGCTGACCGAAACACTATGTAACGGCTGTGAATTGTTGGAAACGTTCCAAGAACGCGTCCTTCCATCTACTTATATTTTACAATAGGTAGCTGAGAAGTAGGAAAAGATTCTTATGATAGGTACCTGCCTATTTAGTTTCTGAGAAACAATGTAAACATTGAGAGCCAATCTTCCCAAAACCTAAACACTGCATCATCATATAGGAATGTTGGTGTTTTTGATTGGTTGTTTTTGCGAACGCGTGCTCGCAGAGCTCACGACCTTGCCAGCTGCGCCAGCGCACAATCCGAACTCGCACGACCAGTTCCGAGCGTAAGCGTTGCTTGATGCAGCCCGCGGCTAAACTCGACCACAATAAACAAACCCTAGCACGCGATGGAATTGCACTCGATAAACTTGTACTTACTAACTTAGAAAAAAACTAAAACGAACTATTTATAACGCGGTAGCGCGCAAAGAATAAGACAGTCAAGCAGTCAAGTGAGTTTAATCTCATTCAGGTTATTTAAACAAAGCTGCGCCGAGTAACAGAATAATGCTGTCGTTTATCATTTTAAAATTAGACATCCTAGGTAAGTGCGAGTAAAGAAGATTTATCTTATCATACAGCGTGCAGTAAATAAAGCTTTATATTGAGGAAATACTGCATTGCATGGAAACGTTACAGCAGCGAAATAGCTGGCGCGGGCTTACTATCATATAAATTAAGATTTTCACTGCACTCGTAACAGGAAGCTAGAGTGCGAGGTTCCCCCATGTTACATCTGGGGTCCGAAAGATCTAATATGATCAGCTATACCGTGGCTAGCGAAACCAGACGTACGACCTACTTTCCTTGACAAGTCGCACAAGATATGAAGGAAAATACTCATTCGTGACCGGCGACCGCGACTCGAATCGGTTTAATATTTCAATCTACAACCTTATTCTTAGTTTATGCTAAACCTTTTAAGGGGTCCATTGTCCCTACTCATCAGTATGAACAACTTTTACTAAGGGATCAACACAAATCTCGATAAAAATAAACCGCTGATCCCTACATTTGTGTTCAAATAAATCGACAAAATATATATTCAAATAAGACGATCAGCTGTTTTTTGCTGGAGTTGGTCCCATAGTAAAAGTTATTTATAATGATGAGTACAATAACCCCTTAAGAGGTTTAGCAATAGGTTTAAGCTATGAATAAGGATGTTTATACAAAACCCGTTCTTTTAAATATGGAAAGTGGATGAAAAATTATGAAATTTATTCACATTTTGAACCTTTACATTTGACACGTCATGAAAGGCAGGTTTTCTGCTCTTTTATAAGTTGTAAGCTTAGTTGAACAGTGAATTGCTGTGCTTGTTAAAATCCGCTTACCATTTTGTGCTGGTTTGCACAATTTATGCAGATTCAATACTTTTCAGTGTTCTTACGGAAATAAAAGAAACTTATAAGAGGAAGGAAAGTTATCAATCATTGTTATTATATAACAAGTGAATGGAAGTGTTTACAAATAATGCATTAATTTAATGCCTGTCTGCAAGCACTATTTGTTGCGATATTTGGGTCATTCTAGTTCAGCGGGTTGAACGGCCTTTCGTCCTAGCAAGCCGGTTCTGTGCTCGGTCTAAGCTATGCATTCATAGTTTCTACAGTTCTGAATACTGAATAGGTACCCTTACCACCAGTTTCCGAAAGGCTGATCAACATAAAAATTAACTAATCAACTGTCAAATCTCAGGTCAAGCGTTGTGATTGGTTGTTAACATTTTTGCCGGCCAATCACAGAAGCTGACATTAGATTTGACAATAGATCAAATTGATCAGTCTTCCAGAAACTGGGGGTTAATGTCTCAATTTGGTAATTTCAAACAAATCACGTGACGTGTTAACGACAGTCATGAACTTATGATTCACTCAAAGTACACAGATGTACTCATCAATTAGGTCTACACAATCTGGAAGCTAATAAATGTACAGGAAAAATCAATCAATCAACTCAGCCTATCGCAGTCCACTGCTGGACATAGGCCTCTCCCAAGTTGCGCCACAACGCTCGGTCCCCTGCCTTCCGCATCCAGTCCCCCCCAGCCATGTTCTTTAGGTCGTCGGTCCACCTGCCAGGAAAAATCATTATGATTTATTTAATGAATGATTTGACGGTTCATAAAACAACTGTTCCTTCCTGCAAATACTAATACAACGTGTTATTGAAATAACTGAAAACCTCTTAAGGGGTCATTGTACTCATTAGTATAAACAACTTTTACTATTGCAACCAACCAACCAACCCTGAAATCAGGAAAAAAATATCAGCTGATCCCTACATTTTGTCGATTTATTTGAACACAAATCTATACTAATATTATAAAGAAAGAAGAAAGAAAGTAAGAAAGTAAAATGATTTATTGCCACAACAAGACGACATGCGGTAGGTGCACATAAAGAGGAAAGATTTGTATTTTTGTATGTTTGTAATGAATAAACTCAAAAACTACTGTGTCGATTTTTTCACCATAAGAAAGCTACATTCACCCTGAGTAACATGGTTATATTTTCACAGGCTATAGCTATATTTTCTTTTCCACCCGTGCGAAGCCGGGACGGGCCGCTAGCCGCTAGTGTATGGATCAACAGATTTTTTTCGTGATTTCAGTTTTGCTCCTATAGTTAATGTTGTTCGTTATGATGAGTAGACACACCACTTTAAATATTTGACATTATTAAAGTAAGACCTTAAAATATGCTGCAGGCATCTATCTACATATACTAATAATATTATAAAGAGGAAAGATTTGTATTTTTGTATGTTTGTAATGAAAATGAATAATCTCAAAAACTACTGTGCCGATTTAAAAAAAAAATCACCATTAGAAAGCTACATTCATCCTGAGTAACATAGGCTATATTTTCATAGGCTATAGGCTATATTTTCATGTCCACCCGTGCGAAGCCGGGACGGGCCGCTGGTGTATGGATCAACAGAATTTTTTTTTCGTGATTTCAGTGTTGCCTATAGTTAATGTTGCGTTATGATGAGTAGACTCACCACTTTAAATATTTGCCATTATTAAAGTAAGACCTTATATGCTGCAGGCAGCTATGTTTTATAAACACGAAATCTTGCTTATTCTTAATGATACTCGTAATTGTAAACTGGGCAAAGCATACCTGCAAAAGAAAGTCAATATTTTCGAATTAAACGTGTTGAAAGTTCCTTATCACAATTATTTATACGGTACATCGAAGTAGACACCTTATTGGCTGTATGTTCTCCGATCTCGCTACATAATTTATGCACTGCAGCTCAGACAAGTTTCATTTTCAAGTATCAAAATGGAATTTATTTTTAAAGTTACCGAACATGCATCGGATATCTCATCTATTCCGGTCTGCTATTCATACCGTATAGGTACTTCCTTTATTTCTATTTTTAATTGAGCCTCGGTCTCGTGTCGCCTGTAAAACGCGCTACTAGAGACGGGAATACAAATAAACCCGTCACAAACTAAATTGTCCGGTTGCCGTCTGTTCTGCACCAAAAAGTGCATTGGCTTTTGTTTTAAAGAGGCAAAAGGGCAGTTTATATCCGTAGAGAAATTGGTATCACTTTTGGAAATAAGATGGAATTTACATTATATATAGTTCTCTCGTGCAAAAGCGGTGCGAAATTGGTACGGTGTAGTACTGAAGACAAATTACAGCAGTTTTCTTTTGTTTCCTTTAGCAGTGAGTTAAGGTTAAGTTTGTTTACTAACTGTGGGTTTGCACCAAAAAACATTTAACATGTAATGTCTCGAAACTTGTCATATGAAACTAATGTCACAACTTGTTTTGTTGATTGTTACGTTCGCACTGCAGAAAACTGGGTGAATTCTTTGACAGATTTCAAGATTTGTTGTTGGCTGTGTTTGTACTGACTAAAAACTTATACATTGACATGTTTGTCTATAGACAAACATGTCGATGTATAGATTTGTCACGGCTGACGTTCGCACTGATGCTTAATCATGTGTCAAAACTTGTATAAATCTCGTTTTTTGTGTTATCCAATGAGGTCGGTAAACATGTATGGCCGAAAGCAGATGCTTTGAAATGTATTGAAATTAATTGTGAAACATGTCAATAGACTATGAAATGTCAAACAAGTTTCGTTTTAACAAGTTGTGTGATAATGCGAACGCGATTCGATACATTGACAGAAAACTGACTTTTCAACATGTTTTTATGTGAATGTTTCGTCAGTGCAAACTCACAGTTAGGTGTGTCAATGCTCACCATTTCCAGAGTTATGTATTGCCTTTATCGCCTTCTTCAACTTCGTTAGGCCATCTCGGTCGAAATCCAACGTCTGAAACAAGATAAAGAAAAGATTAAACATACAGCACGGTGCAATTTGACATCAAATATTTTTATCGGTAGAAACGTTCGTTCCGACATTGGGTTTGCTCAAAGCTTTTTTACGTGGACAAGCTGTCACTGGCATAAAGACTCGTTTACAATAGGAGCCACGAGCCATTCAACTCAGTTTGGGAGCACAGCGAACATCTGTCGCCCCAGCCGGCGATTAATCAAAGGGCCCCCTGAATTAAAGGAATCGGCCCGTACCAAAATAAAACTCGCAACGAATCGACGCACCTTGACTTCTGTTTTTAGGGTTCCGAAGTCCTACAAGGAACCCTTATAGTTTCGTCATGTCCGTCCGTCTGTCCGTCTGTCCTAATCCTTTACAGCTTAATAACTTCTACAGTTATAAACATAAGTAAATGAAATTTTGTTAAAAAACAGTCTACATATAGATCTCAATTTTAAAAGAATAAAAAAATCGTTTTTACGTATTTTAGGGGTGGCGTCCATACATGTGAAATGGGGATGGAATTTTTTTTTCGCTGCACTCCCTCGTGTGGGGTATCATTGAATAGGTCTACTAAAATGAAGGTAATGTTTGATACACCACGTTTTTATCAGGTGTACCATCTGCGAAATATAGCCCGCCAAAGTGGCTTGCAATGTGTCCCCCCCCCCTGCCATTTCTAAACTATGCAACGTAGAAACTTATAATCTTCCACATTGATAGACCTTTGTGAAAACTCTCTTTTAAAATTATTTCGAGTATAATGTGATTATAATTTTTTGAGTTATAGAGAGAAAACTGAAAAATACTTAAAACGTCCTAGTTCAAAGGTCATTGATCTTAGAGAAAAATTATCAAAGCAAATAATGCTCCTTTAGCTACTTTCTATTTGAAAAAATCACAAAAAGTAACTTTGTCATGACACAGTTCTTAAATTTGGCTTCTTGAATTTATCGCCTGATGGCGCTACTAACAACACGCTCTGAGCCGCGAATGCTGCCGATTATTGCAAAAACTAAAATAGCCATGATTAATATTCGATTTGATTCGTTTGGATTCGTTTGTAATTACACCTACTTAAGGAACCCTATAATACTGAGCATGGCCCGACATGCTCTTGGGCGATTTTTAGGGTTCCGAAGTCCTACAAGGAACCCTTATAGTTTCGTCATGTCCGTCCGTCTGTCCGTCTGTCCGTCTGTCCGTCTATCCGTCTGTCCGTCTGTACGTCTGTCCGTCTGTCCTAATCCTTTACAGCTTAATAACTTCTGCAGTTATAAACATAAGTAAATGAAATTTTGTTAAAAAATAGTCTGCATATAGATCTCAATTTTAAAAGAATAAAAAAATAGTTTTTACGTTCTTTAGGGGTGGCACCCATACATGTGAAATGGGGAAAACATTTTGTTTTTCGCTGCACCCCCTAGTGTGGGGTATCATTGAATAGGTCTACTAAAATGAAGGTAATGTTTCATACACCACTTTTTTATCAGGTGTACCAACTGCTAAATATAGCCCGCCAAAGTGGCTTGCAATGTGTCCCCCCCCCCTGCCATTTCTAAACTATGCAACGTAGAAACTTATAATCTTCCACATTGATAGACCTTTGTAAAAACTCTCTTTTAAAATTATTTCGAGTATAATGTGATTATAATTTTTTGAGTTATAGACAGAAAACTGAAAAATACTTAAAACGTCCTAGTTCAAAGGTCATTGACCTTAGAGAAAATGTTCATAGCAAATAATGCTCCTTTAGCTACTTTCTATTTGAAAAAATCACAAAAAGTAACTTTGTGTTATGTTGACGACACACTTCTTAAATTTGGCGCCATCTAGCGGCGTCGTACAACACTTTCTGGGTCGCCAATGCTGGCGTCAAGTGCCGTGTATTACATTTGGCACTGTATAGCGCCATCTAGCGGCTACTGACATCACTCTCTGAGTCGCCAATGCTGCCGTCTATTGCAAAAACTAAAATAGCCGTGATTAATATTCGATTTGATTTGTTTGTAACACCTACTTAAGGAACCCTATAATACTGAGCATGGCCCGACATGCTCTTGGCCGGTTTTTTAGACTCAAGTGTTCGTTTGCAGTCGAACTGTCTGAGTGAGTTAGTGGAGCGAACTCTTTAATTGATGTTTATACAGTGCGATAAGGAAGCACTATCGAATTTTGTGTCAATGACCTAAGCTTACAATATACATAGATTGACTATCTATAGAATATTTTATACATACAACTATACAACATGTAATAATTTCTTAGGTTTTCGTGATCACTACACATTATAATAAAACCAAGTTTAACCGGATTAAATCGCGTATATTATTTAGATTGGTTTCCTGACGTTTCGAAAGCTTTGCAGCGTGCGTGGTCGCAGGAAGACTAAGATGACAAGCGTCTTTACAGATATTTCTAAAAAATATTTTAATCTACCGTACAATTTACCACCACCACCACCTTTTGCTACCACCTGTTTGGAACCCAGTTCTACAAATAATCAAGTCCCAAACAGCACGCAACACTGTAAAGGACAATGAAATTGTGAGTGATGTGATTACTGCGTACATCGAAACGAATTTAATTAATAAAAAATTGTACGGTAGATATTTTTTTTTTTTTTAAATATCTGTAAAGACGCTTTTCATCTTAGTCTTCCTGCGACCACGAACGCTGCAAAGCTTTCGAAACGTCAGGAAACCAATCTAAATAATATACGCGATACAATCCGGTTAAACTTGTTTTATTATACAACATGTACCTAATTGGAATAACTGAAAATCTCATAAATATGAACAACTTTTACTATGTGGCCAATGCTGAAATCTCTCTTTTTTCGCGATTACATGGTTGGTTCATACTGATGAGTACAATGCCCCCGTAAGAGGTTTTCGGTTATTTCAATTACACGTTGTACAAAGATATAATGAACGAGAGTCGAAACCAGACATTAGTGATGCTATCTGTGACAAAACAACATAATTATTACCAGTGTCGTTTGAAAACAGCATATCGATTTCAATTATTTAAATTAGTTTGAAACACCTGGGTGCTGGAGAATCTGAAGATCGATTAATTACTTCAAATTAGTAGTTATTTCTCGCAAGAGTGTACGATATTATGGATAATGTACAACATTACAACAACAAAAACATGATGCAATATGATCGAATTAACTCAAACAAGTTAGCGATAAAGGGTGTTTAGTTTAACGACATTAAATTAGAATAAAATAATGAGGTGGTAACTATTATACCTAGTATAACGAATGTTTTAACCCTCGTACTTAAATTATTGTAGTGCTAAATATGGCGTGGCGAAGTAAACTAACCCGCCCGACATTAGACCGGAAATGACGTATAAAATAGCGCACTGAAATGACCAACTTTAAAAACTAAGCACTTGCTTATTCAAATGCAATCTAGCCTCTAGGCTTACATCGTTTTTTTCCAAAATTCTAAATGGCATTTATGATTTGCGTTTCTTCTCTATTGTCACGAAAACTTTGTGGGACAACGATTACAATATCATCTAAGTATACACAGCAACGTCCACTTAAAGCTGGAAACTGCCGATACGTTCGTACGATTATCCAACTTACATAATCCGCATTTGTCCAAACATAACAAGAAAAGTATAAGATAAGCGAACATAATGAGAAAATTCGCTTTCTTGTTCGTGACCAACAACGCATGAAAAGTTGCGTAAACCACGTCATCGGCCGCTCAAGAAAACAATCGTAAGTCATCATAATCTTCATTACGATAATAATGAATAATAAAGACTAAATAACTGCATTGCCACTACTATCTACTGATAACAATTTCCATTTTGATTACGTGTATGAACGCTGATATTTTCCTTGCGGTAAATAGGGTCTTGCATAAGTTGCATAACGACCGGTGTGTGGCACCTGCATTATAATAACTTACTGATAACATCTAAAATGACAGTGAGGCTTGTATCACGACATGGTATAATGTACACGCATTACAGCATTTATTAAACTACATAATATTTGGTCCCCGCCTAACACCTGCGAGCATTTTTGTAACCTACTTCCTTCACTCAAGCTGTATAACGTTGCGGAAGAAATCATATAAAACAAGAAGTCGCCAATTAGTAGAGACCGACCGAAGATAGATTTTTTTCGGCCAAAAACGACACCGAAATTCGGCCTAAGCTGTATTTTCGGCTGAAAACACTGTACATATGTATTTATTTATTTTGATTAAATGTTAATTATAAGTCCGTAGTTCTAACCTTATTTGACTACTTTACTGGTGCCTTGGTTACCTTATTCTTTGTCTCTGCATTACCCTAAGGTTGTCTGGTAGAGAACGACTATGGCGTTAAGACCGCCTTTGTACCCAGTTGTGCATAAAGAATTGAATAAATAATAACGAAAACGAAAAAGTCCTAAAAAGTAAAAACATGTACTACTTCTTTTATATCGATCGATTTTTGTTTGGTAAAAGTACTATAAAAATAAAATACAATATTTTAATCAATAAAGTACCACATTTAATGATTTAATGGTCGTACATGTGTTAAAACTCAAAATTCGAATTTTTTATTCGAACTATATATTTTTCTCAAAAACTAATTGTTAAGCAAGGACAGGCAGGCAGGCAGGGGTCCTTCTTATTAATTACTGCTTACTGCACCTGACTAAATAAAGTTAACCCGCAGAACTTGTACCGAAAACGATTCATGCGGTTGCGAAATCTACTATATTTCGCAACCGCATAAATCGTTTTCGGTAAAAGTCGGAAAAAAACTTTTTTCCGGCCGAAACCGAAAATAGCCAAAAATTATTATTTTGGCCGAAAACAGCCGAAAGCTGAAAACGAAATTCGATCGGACTCTACCAATAAAATAAGTAGAAGCCAAAATACCCGTGTCATTTAACAAAGCCCAGGATTATGTGATACGAGATACGAGTATGAAACGAAACAGAGTTACCCACAATCGAAGAAACCGAAACAACCTTAGGCCTTAAACATAATTGCGTCGTCGCCGTCGGACCTATTAGAAACGGGTCAAATGAGTTAATCCTATAAACCATTTCACTAAAACGTTTAGCATACATGAATAATGTAGCCGTCGGGGTTAGAGCGAAACCACGCTCACAATAGTTGTTGTTCAGATCATAGACAAACACCCCCTTTGTTCTGCCTTCTAACGGATCGAACTATCACCTCTAAGCTTAGCGCTCCGAAGAGGATTTACTCAAAATGGGTCACGACACGTGACGCTACAGCTTTTGGAGTAATACGGTAATAGGGTCTTACTGCGTTGTATTTTTCGTTATAATCCTATAAAGGCCAAAATTAATATCCTATCTATCCACGATTTACCCTACTAGAGATAGAAATTTGACATATTTTGTATGGAACTTATGTCAAATTCCTATCTCTAGTAGGGCAAATCGTGGATAGATTGGATATTAATTTTGGCCGTAAATCAGACGTCTTATCGAAATTAAGCTGCAACCATGTTTGATACTAAGCACGTAAAACTTTATTATAAACAGAAGCTCTTTAGTAACCAGTGTAGAATTTCCAAAATTTATTGAGCAATAAATAAACAGCTGTTTAAAATGGGTCGAGCAAGTAATTAAAACGTCAGTCGCATCTGTATAGTTGATAGTGATAGCAGAACAGTGATTGCTTTGGCAAAAAGCGTAGGTTTCAGCACAATGATACTTGAAGTGACTCAACTGTGTTGTTGGTACTCAATTAACCTGTAATCACAACCACATTATGCGTCACATACGGATGTCACTTACGACCTTACGACTCAATATTTTATTTGACATCGAACAGCACAGTATCTTTAAAACTTCATCCAGTTGCATCTACCAGAATGGAAGTGGTAATTGAATTTGCGACTATGTGACTAGCATGTTTTATACAGAACAGACAGACTAATACAGAAGAACACTACTAATATCGGTAAAAGGACGTTCAGAGGAGAAAAGGACTCGGTGAAACCGTCAGTGCAAAAAGTTCGTCAATGGTACAGTAAGTAGGTTCTACAGCGAATGCGGTTAGCTTTGCGTAGTAATCTGAGCCTTGCGTATTTATCAGCAGGCACCAAAAACGACCGAGAAAACTCTGCAAAATGAAGAAGTTCAGAGGAGAATAGGACTTGGTAAAACCGTCAGCTGCAATAAGGTCGTCCATGAGTACTGTAAGTAGGTTCTACAGCGAAAGCGGTTAGCCTTGCGTAGTAATCAGCAGACACCAAAAACGACCGAGAAGGCTCTGCAAAATGAAGAAAATTTCAGTTCAGAGGAGAAAAGGACTTGGTAAAACCGGCAGCTGCAATAAGGTCGTCCATGGGTACTGTAGGTAAGTTCTACAGTGAAAGCGGTTAGCCTTGTGTACTTATCAGCAGGCACCAAAAACGACCGAGAAGGCTCTGCAAAATGAAGAAGATTTCACGTCTTAAACAGACGGAATATTTATGCCATAGCAAGAGGTACTGTAAGTAGGTTCCTACAGCGAAAGCGGTTGGCCTTGTGTACTTATCAGCAGGCACCAAAAACGACCGAGAAGGCTATGCTACAATGATTTCTCTGCAAAATAAAGAATTCTCGAGTCGATTGAGAGGCGCGCCAAGAAGCTCGTTGGCAACGACGCGCTGGTCGATGCCAAATTACAAAGACTCGAGCATCGGCGCAGAGTTGCTAGCCTATCGGTTTTTTATCGAATGCATTTCGGCGAGTGTGCGTTGGAATTGCACAATTTAACTCCCCCAAGCCCTTTCCATCATCGGACGACCAGACGCACGGCGATACGCCACCGTTATGGTAGATATTCCACCCTTCCGCACGAACCGTTTTGCTAATAGCTTTATCATGCGTACCGCCAAAGAGTGGAATACCTTGAAGGAATTCAGTGTTTCCCGAGAAGTATAATCGGGTGGTCTTCAAGACTCGGGTGAGGTTTTTGCTGACAAGCGTGAACCATCGTCGACCGCACCATGTGGCGGTCAAACGCAAGCCCGTTAAGAATAATAAAAACCGGCCAAGAGCATGTCGGGCCATGCTCAGTATTATAGGGTTCCTTAAGTAGGTCTAATTACAAACGAATCAAATCGGATATTAATCATTGCTATTTTAGTTTTTGCAAACAGCGCCACCTAGCGCTAAATTTATGAAGCTAAATTTAAGAAGAGTGTTTCTTTTGAATAGATAGTAACTAAAGGAGCATTATTTGCTCTGATCATTTTTCTCTAAGGTCAATGACGAGGACGTCTTAAGTATTTTTCAGTTTTCTCACTATAATTCAAAAATGTATAATCACATTATACTCGAAATAATTTTAAAAGAGAGTTTTTATAAAGGTCTATCAATGTTGAAGACTATAAGTTTCTACGTTGCATAGTTTAGAAATGGCAGGGGGGGGACCACGAAGAAAAGAAAGGAGTTCTCCATGGGGGGGACCACGAATAAAAGATGGGGGGGACACATTGCAAGCCACTTTGGCGAACTGTATTTCGCAGATGGTATACCTGATAAAAAAGTTGTGTATCAAACATTACCTTCATTTTAGTAGACCTATTCAACGATACCCCACACGAGGGGGTGCAGCGAAAAAAATATTTTCATCCCCATTTCACATGTATGGGCGCCACCCCTAAAATACGTAATCAAGATTTTTTTATTCTTTTAAAATTGAGATCTATATCTATTCCATTTTTTGTCAAAATTTCATTTACTTATGTTTATAACTGTAGAAGTTATTAAGCGGTAAAGGATTAGGACAGACGGACAGACGGACGGACATGACGAAACTATAAGGGTTCCTTGTAGGAATACGGAACCCTAAAAAAGACGGAATATTTATGCCATAGAGGCACTGTAAGTAGGTTCCCACCTACAGCGATAGTGGTTGGCCTTGTGTACTTATCAGCAGGCAACGAACGACCGAGAAGGCTCTGCAAAATGGAGATGATTTCACGTCTTCAACAGACGGAATATTTATGCCATAGCAGTGGTACTGTAAGTAGGTTCTTACAGCGAAAGCGGTTGGCCTTGTGTACTTATCAGCAGGCACCAAAAACGACCGAGAAGGCTCTGCAAAAATGATTTCTTTGCAAAATAAAGAAGATTTCACGTCTTGAACAGACGGAAACGTTATACCATAGAGTTTTAGGCACTGATTGAACAAAATTTTCGAAGATTATCCTGCATTATTTGTGATATTGTTCCTCATTATTAAGTTAATACGATTTAGGGTTTAACAAGGGTTCGCCGCTAACCGCACACTAAATTCTCGTAACACGGGCGTCCCATAAATAAAGTTCAAACATTTACATTAAACGTAAGCTAATTTTACTTTAAACTATTGCGCTTAAATTAACAATTATATGCCTAAACATGATGCATTTAAACCTTTTAAATCTTTTAATTAGCGAAAAACTATATTTAGTAAACAAACATGTGTATGAAATTTTTTAACAGTTAAATTATTCAAAATCGCGTTTGGTAGGAACTCTCAATCCGTTCTGCGCAGTACGAGTTGTAAAAGCTCGGAGTGGATAAAAACTTTCTCTTGGAAAATGTCCGAAGGGATCTGCGCATCTAACGCTGGCTTCAGAGAGTACATGCTGCCTTTTCTGAATAGAATAAAATGAGAAAATAACATCTTGTCTACTAGAAAACTTGTTCAGTAAGTGATACGCCATTGTTTATTGTTAAAAGCCATTGTAAGGAAGTCAAGCACATTTTATCGCACCGACAGAGTATTAAGATCCTGTTTACGCTATCGGATAACCATAACATGAACAGTGAGCTTTAAATGTGTTAGTTTATCCAGGGATGTTGTTTGTAAACACGCTGTGTTTGAATCGAATTAACGCATTAACACGTTGGGTGCCACTTAAGCTTCATTGGGGCCTGATGAACCCATTATATTTTTTTTATCAAGCCATTTTTGAAATCCAAAAGATGACACTTTAGAAAAGCTACCTGTAGAAACCTTATGAACATACCAGTGGATGACTTAACTCGTAAGTTTGAAGACGAAATAAAGAAAAGTATTTATAGTAAAACTTATTCAAATATACAGCAGAAGTTTCGCTGCCAACAGCAGCAGGTATAAGTTATTTTGGCACAGGCCTAAGGGCTTTATCTGAACATTTATTGGAAGGTGGGCGAGCTATAGAAAGCAAAGCAACGGATATTTTATTATGACATTGACTTCATCTACATTATACAGGTAACCAATATTAACAAGTTGTAAGTTGTAACCTGTAATCTAGATAACACTGATAAACCTGTTCCTCAGTAGGTCAAAAAAATCACAAGCCCGAGGCACGTCGTCATCTAGCGGAGATGCATTCATCTAGCATTACTTTTTGTAAGGTTTTTATAGGGTAACTCATTCTTAACTGTGACTTTCATACTAATTATCTAACGTTCTAGTCATGTTTTTTATTTTCTGCAAACATAATTAAGTTACGTAGTTGTCCTCTGTATGACCTGACAGCCTGACTAATTGTTGCATTTTAACAACATACAATCTGATAATTATAATTTGTGGGTTTATCGTCTGTCTAATTCATGCCACAAAATACTGATCTTTTGGTGATTTTAATTTATACTATTGATATATTTTTCGAATATGTAGTGAAAACAAGAGACAGCAAAAATTTTAGAACTGTGTCAAATTATTTTACGTGTCACACACACACTTCTTCGTATGTTTTATCGGCATGTTCCGAGATCACGACTAAACATGTTTCCTAACTAATTCCGACTGATTTGACAGCACAAAAATTGTCGTCATCCCTTTCTCATATCTACTATTAGTAAAAGAGAGCGATAGTTTAAAATAAAAGTATGTGAACAAGAGATCAACAAAACCATTATTTCGTTCAAAATTATACCAGCTCCAACCTAAGTTCTAAACCGTACCCATAGCGGATTAGGTAAGTAAATTATTTTATCATCCGACTTAAGTACGAGACTGACGAGACATTAAATATTTACATATTGATTATAGCAATCGATCATAAACAAAACTTGAGTGTAATAGCACACCCACACTCATTTAAAGAGAAAGTTCATTACAAAATGTACCAACACTGCGAGGAAGCAGGTACTTTCGCTTTATCACATCTGATCAAGGAACACCACATTTGACCACATGTTATTTTACTCTTCGATAGGCACGTGTATTTTATCTTTTTGGTACGTATGAATGCTCCTGCCTTTTATTTATTATGAAACAATGAAAGTAGAATGGTGCGTCGGTTTTAAGAATGTATTGATTAATTAATTCAGAAAAGATAAGGACATTTCTCATATCTGATACGGATATGTTAGAAACCAAGTAGAAAGCTCTACAAATATTTACATTTATTTTAGAAACTACTCAATTTCATCATTTAGGATCATTCCTTGCTTGAAAGCTCTAGAAAAATGTAACAACGGCTACTAAAGCGTCTTAAACATCGGAGTCTTCTCGTCGCCTATACTGCAAAGTTTGAAGACAAAGGTCTTCAACCAGTGCGTCCTGCCTGTCATGACTTACGGTGCCGAGACCACAGATTACTTATAAGTTACTAGTTACTACGCCGAGACGTGGACAGTTGGGCTAGTCCACAAATTCAAAGTCGCTTAGCGAGCTATGGAGCAAGCTATGCTTAGAGTTTCTTTAAAGTATAAAATCCGTAACGAGCTTATCCAGAGAAGAACCGGAGTGACCGACATAGCTTGTAGGATCAGTAAGCTGAAGTGGTAGTGGGCTGGCCATGTCTGTCGAAGGACCGATGGCCGTTGGAGCAGACGAGTCCTTCAGTGGAGACCGCGAATCGGCAAACGTAGTGTAGGGCGCCCCCCAGCCAGGTGGACCGAGGACCTGATGAAAGTAGCTGGGGGGGACTGAATGCGGAAGGCAGAGGACCGAGTGTTGTGGCGCAATTTAGGAGAGGCCTATGTCCAGCAGTGGACTGCGATAGGCCGAGTTGATGACTAAAACGTATCTCTGTTTCTTTGTATCAATAGCAATCACCTGCAAAATGAAATCAGTAGATGTTGAAATTACAACCGTCCTTGGATTAATAAAAGCCTTCATTGCAGTATACAGGACCTACAAAGGCAAAAGACAAAACATAAAATTCTGCAGACCAACTTCTGATTACTTCATTCCTTCGTTCCGAACTAAATTGCCCAGAAGTTTTATCGTCTTCAAGACGTATCTTTCTTACAAAGAGGCGAAAAATGTCTTATTGACAATAACTTACTGCAATTAGTCTCCCCAATTTGTTTTGCTTGATATATTTCTTAAACATTTCTAATTCCATGTCGAGACCGGTGCTTAAAGAAAATGATTTTGTTTATCACTGTCTGTTCCTTGGTGGGCGTTTACGGGCTATTTGTATTGTATTGTATTGAATTGAATAGGTGCTTATTGTGACTAGCGTGAGGTAAACGACCGTACCTCTTCGATGTTCCGTAATCATGTTCTCTTTCGTTATTTTATTTCTGTTTTATTGTTTCTCGGCTTGGCTTCGAGAACTACCAATAGACATTATGGTATGGCTGATACTCTGCGAAACAAAATTTAATGTCCCAATGCCAAAACTAAATAACATTTACTGAATATGTCAATAGCAAGTTCCGATTTAACTGCAAGCTAATAAACGATCAATCACCTACACAGATAAGCACAGATAAAGAATCGATTGGATACAAAATAAGTTGGTGGTTGGTTCGTTTTACTACTCAGCTGGATCAGCTAAAATCATGGAAAGAAAGAAAGAAAGAAGAAAGAAAGAAAAACTTTTATTTAGCACAGAACACAGGACAGCACAACAATAACATTAATAAAAATACTAAAGTTAATAGGTAAATAAAATATGAAGTTGCTGCCGGGCATGCCCATGCCAAAAGGGTCACCAACTCAGCATGTGCTGGCGTGGAACATCCAGCGCTGATTTTCAGTTGGCACCCTGCAGTGACACACGGACGAAGGAACTGTGTTTATAGATAATAATAACTAAGTACATGTATCGGTCTAGGGTAAAAAAATGTGTTAAAATAAATAAAAGTTCTTTAAAAAAATATATATTAAAACAATATTGAAAATGTATATTAAAATAAGGCATAAGAATAAAAAGGAAAATGCGCTGGATGCGGAAAGCGCAGGACCGGTCGACGATGCTTGGGGGAGGCCTATGTCCAGCAGTGGAAGTCTTTTGGCTGAAATGATGATGATGATGATTATTATTATATAATTATTATTTTGGTAATCGTAATTGTATTATTTTGATATTTTATTTATAAATATTAAAATTAATTAGATAAAAGATTTGTCAACATTAATTGCATTGTATTCGATTTGAGAGGTAAGAATAAAAGTTTTTAGCCTAATTCTAAAAGTATTTTTACTTGTCAGGTCCCTAATTGGTGGAGGAATGTTGTTCCAACACTTTGACGCCGCATACCGGAGGACAGATGGCATCAACTTGGCAAAGTTGGCAACAGTATTGTAGAAAACATGTTCGAAATATCTTAAGCTTCTAAAGTTTATGAAACGTTAACACGCGATAATCCAAGCTACAGACGTTTATGAAATATCATTTATTTTGAATAATTGGATATAATATCACAAATAACCAATCATCATTATTACTCAGCTCAATTTTACTGCTAAATAATAGGAACACCACACCTACAAGCATAAGCCTCCTTTCTTTTATGTCCAATATTTCTATTTCGTTTCGTGCTACAAGTTTTCTTCTACAGCTTGCATAGTTCGTTTTGCAAGCTGATGCCGGCCGACATTCGCGTCTAATGTACAGAATACAGATTCGCGATTGATATTATGCTCAATGCCCTATTCAATATCTGGAATAGGCACCACTTCAATAGCACCCCAGGTGCTTATTAGTTTGAACATAAGTTCATAACATGTGTACCTAGTATGTGTATCTACTTAGTCAACTTACGAGACTCTTCAATGTTAGAGCTAAAAGCAATACCTTTTTATAGAAACTAAAGTATAGACATGCCGTGCTCAAGTGCCCGTAACTCTATCGCAGAGGGGCTGAAGGGGACGCGTCTAATGCATTCTGCTGTACTGGCATGCATAATCGTGTCTGCATTGCCGTGGATTAAACTACGCCATTATTGGGTTCGTTCCCACTACTAAACAGTTCTACGGTAGTGCTAGGAAACTGCTGGTTGAATACGGTACACGAGATCATATTATTATTTAAAGGACGCTCAAATAAGTAAGTTTTCATACCAAGACAAAAATCTACTATTTCATCAGAAAATATTTTCTCTTTTTGTCACGACAAACGATCACGTTATTCAGTTACTTTTATCTGTGGCCAAAACGAATTTTGTACAACACACGTCTACACTCATTTTATAAACCGCGTAAGTATATGAGTCACACATGATTTTTATCGTCTGCCGCATCTAAGGTGCTTACTTAGCAGAAGTCTTCACTATGCAGCGCGAGATAGTGGCATCGATGATGACTCATTGGTTGTTGACCTTTTAAGGCCTATTCATACAACCTACTCATAACAACGAAACCGATAGCAAGGCGGTAAATGGGGGGTTAACATTTTTCATATTCATGATAGTCTCGCGATTAATAACTCTCACTCAATATGAATTAACATTTTGTGTTATGAATAAAATACTTAAATGTTGAGACGTTTCTAATTTTATGCTAGCATTTGATATTTCACGCTAAATGAACTTTTATGAAAATGGAATTCAAAAACTAACTTCTACATTAATTTCATCACGAAAGGAAAAGGATTCGGATGTTCTCAACGTAGGTGTACTTTACATAACCTATCTGCTAAGTGCTAGATCTGTGAAACTATCTATATGCATGTGGAAAAATGTTCAGTACTATCACATATAATATAATACTACACTAGTAGTACTATTCATTAAAGTTCATACCACGGAATAAAGAAAACAAGGGGAAGTGCCATACGGCTACCGCACGCGTGGCTGAATTAATCAATCACAGATGCACAACAATTAGTTTCCCGCTGCGACAGTATGACGTCTCGAATGCTTACGTGAAATACTAGATTATACCTTATTGTGTATAAGGTGTAAAAATGATAGCAGAACGAAAAATTATTCTCATAGACTTTTATTATAATCATTATCACCGCTAATTGTAAAATTTTGATAAATTTCAATCAAACAAATATTTTTTTTACAATGTGTATTAAGATTTAATTTAAAGAAAAAACATTGTATAATTGCTATGCCCCATTTGAATTTTAAATAGTAAATAGACCCAATCACAAGTTACAATCATAGTTTTTTTGTGTATTTTAATGTACTATTGATCAATAAAGATATTATTTCAATTGTCCGTGTGTTATTTTGGTGACACTTTTTGCCGTACTAAGTAATCGTAAGGGCACTTCCACTTTTTTTCTTTTTTTCGTGGTTCATACACATCCCCCCCACACACACATACTCACACAACCCCTACACTCCCCTTTATTACACAACGCATTTTGTTACATCCTTACACTACACTTTCACTTTCATTGTTATTATTACCTTAACTATAAACACACACACATATATGTACACATCCGTGACACCAAGATTTTTATGAATAATGCTGAAATAATATATTTACTTTTTTTTACCATGTCCGGATAGTTGGGAGTCCTGGAGACCTGTAACACAGGTTCACCTAGTACAGGCTCCAGTCTCCACAACATAATGTTAAGCAAATATTTGTTTTAATGGTTTACACTGTAAAAATTCATTATGTGGTGGTGGTGGAGAAATGAATGAATTATTTATACACTACAGGTCTGTTTCCACGGTGGGTTCCTTTTTTCTCGAAACTTGCCGATTATCTGATAGTGATAAATACCGATTCGTTTTTTCAATTTGCAAGTAGGAACACAGAGGTACCCAGTTACAGCTGGCTTAATGCCAAACGTTTTAACACGCAGTGAAATGGTATATGATACAAAAATTAGTTAAATTAGTTTAGTTGTAATTTTATACTGTTATTTGAGCTGCATAGTATAAAATTACTGAGCTTCTCCGTGTAATAAGCAATAAGTGTTTGTCTTCTGTTATTCTATTGCATTGCAGTAGCCAGACAATTATTTCTCAATCGTCTAAGTATCACAGCGTTCATGTCGTCAAAAAGACATCAGCGTTCTAAGCGCATCACAGTCATTCTTCTGAGCAGTAGATAATTTACTTTTGTCGTGTTTGAGTGCGGCACTGCAATTTATTCAAATACATGACGATCTTAAGCCTTAATTTGATGATCTGCATACGACATTGCAGCATTTGCAGCGTATGACATAAGTCTTGCAATATACTGATTTTTTTTTTTTTTTTTTTTTTATTCATGACCATGGATACATGTCCTTCAGTCGTAATCATTGAACATATTAACATTGTACTTATATCCTAGTAAAGTGATGGAAACTTTACTAGGTTTCTGAGGGGATGATGAGATAATACGAAGGTCATGTTTTTCAACTTTGTACCATTTATCCACACTTGTACACGTTAACGAGCACTTAACATTTAATAATCCACCATTATTACTCATTAAAACTCGAAGAAACACAAATTTATGAAAATAATACAAAATCCACAACACGATCTTTCCGAATTTTCCCGCCAACCTGCGCAATATACTGAATGTCTTTGGTGTTACCCTACTCGTGTTGATAGCGAAATAAATCTGGAGTTAAGACTTCATCATCATCATTTCAGCCGAAAGACGTCCACTACTGGACATAGGCCTCCTCCAAGCATCGCCACAACGACCGGTCCTGCGCCTTCCGCATCAAGCGGATTCCCACGATTTTCACCAGGTCGTCGGTCCACCTTGTGGGGGGCCTACCTACCCTGCGACTTCCACTACGAGTACACCACTCCAGAACTTTACGGCCCCGTCAGCCATCCGTTCTGCGAGCAATGTGCCCCCGCCCACTGCAACTTAAGTTTGGCAATTCTTTGGGCTATGTCGGTTTCAACCTTTGTTCTCCTACGAATTTCCGCATTTCGGATCCGATCACGCAGGGACACTCCGAGCATAGCCCTTTCCATTGCCCTTTGAGTGACTTTGAGCTTTCTTATCAGGCCCATTGTGAGACCCAGGTTTCAGTGCCGTAAGTAATTACTGGCAACACACACTGGTCAAAGACTTTCGTCTTGAGACACTGCGGTATTTTGGACGAGAAGATACTGCGTAACTTCCCGAACGCTGCCCAACCGAGTCGGATTCGACGATAGACCTCTTTCTCGAAGTTGGAGTTAAATCTTAGTAAAAAAAGATAGAAAAGTAGTTCGGTTCTCGTTTTGGACGGCCACTGGCTGGAAGTCTCATTAATTAATAGGCACTGCGGCACAATAAAAATCATAATATCAATTATTAGATATTCATGTTAATGACTCCACTTTCCAATGCATGATGATTTTTTAATTTGTTAATTACCGTAAGAACGCTTAGCGACCCAGTGACCGGTGCTCATAGAGCCACTGCTAGTCAGCTCCCACCTTTCTATCGGTTTGTTTTACTTGTTAGCGGAAACGTGTTTCGATATAACGGCCAGTGCAGTGGTCAACTCATGCAGGAAATTGGAAACTGCCACTTGTATTCAGTTTGATAACAGAAAATTACTTGTATCTAGCTGCAATTTACACTTCTATTTTGATAAGGATATCGGAGGCGTGTCTGTTATGTGTATTTAAAGGAGCTGTATTAATAATGAACATGTGTGACCTAATCATGTTATAGATATAAGAAAGAACTCCTGAAGCATGGTATTAATTCATTTTTTTAAATATTTTCATGAGCAATTTTCTATTGTACTCATCGTTGTAGCAGCCTATTTATCATAGCAACGTAATTTTCATTCCATTTTATATTGATAACAGAATGCGTGTTAGAACAGCGATTTATAACAATGAAAATAAAATACTAACTTCCGCAACCTGAAACATGTTTGTCGATCAGTCGACTAACCGGTCAAGGTTTCCTTTTGCAATGTAGTCGGAGAGATATCAATGTCGAACTTTCTCTAAACTCGTAATCCCGGTTCTGGTGTTCATTATGCGGAATATGTTAATTCTTTGTTTTGTCTTTATATTACGGCGAACATAAAAGTTTTGAGGCGACCGAGACTCGCAATATGGATCCATCTTCTTGCGCGCAAGGTGAACAAACGAGATTGTTTACTGATAATATTATTCTTAACAAGGACAGTCGATGAAGTTCCACCGATGCGCCAAAGTCGAGTTCATTAATATTCCCATTGGCCAACATGAAATCCTGTGTTATCACGAAGTCACGAACATGGTACAAATTAAAACGTAAATGCCTGTGCAATGGAAATGTCTAGACAGTTAGACAGCTATATATTACGTATAGGTAGCTTCATTTATCGGATAATGTCAGAATGGCATGAAGGGGGAACGAAGATCGAGTCAGATTCCACGTCTCGACTGTGACTCGATATTTCTATGAAACGCAAGGTCGCCGGTACCTAGATGCGTGGTCTGATATTTTGCCATGTACCTACACATTACACATACCGAAGCGTCTATCTAATGTATCACGATTTTGAAGGTATCATTGAGTACAAGTACTGCAATTCACAGTTTATTACGCCAAGGAGGTTTCTAAAAAGAATTCGACAAAAAGAAAAGATTACCGATGTGTTGCTTGGTAAATGATTAGTTTCTATAATGTATATTAGATGAAATCCTGTTCAGAAAGAAAATATTTATGGACTTGACAAGTACCTTCATAATGAAAGATGTAATGCAACGAGGTAACTTATAAGTACTTAATAAACACATTGGCGAATGGTTTGATAGCAAACCCAAATAGGTAGCTAATTTGCTTTCTTTGGGGATCCGAGATAACCCTCTCCACAATTACCTACTTATGTTGGCACAGAAGAGTTAAAGAATACAGCCCTTGGCGTTAGACCCCTTTTTTTCGTGGAGAAATACTCATTGACGCACTCCACCCTTGGAAGGCGGATCCAATGTCGGACTCTTACCGACTAAAACACCACGGTGTTTCTCAAACTACCTTTGGCCGGGGGCGTGGGATAGGCTCCGTATACTCCTACCAACCCCGACAGGTTCCGGCTCACCACTATTAAGCGAACTCCATCTCCCCATGCGGCCTAACGTCAGCCGCACCCTCCTATTCTCAGGCGCGCGCGGAACATTGCGTACCACCGTCACGGGCTTGGAGTCCCAGGTAGGTTGGCTGGAGGTCAGAGTGCCCCATCCTGCGGATCCCAGCCCGGCTCCTGCGGGTGGCCAGCGATGTCATTACACACATTACTTCTTGAATTCTCTCCAACGCATCCTTTGCGAGCATCACATTCCCAAGCGCTCTCGCTCCTGACCATTGAAAGAACCACGGCGAGAAACAAATATCGCTGCCACCTACTGCATCGATAATAAGGTTACGGTCAAGGCGCCGGCGCTGCTTGGCTCAAGCTGGGCACTCCGCCAGTGTGTACTGCGCAGAGTACTCAAGGCAGCTCCGTTCCCGCAGTGATAACACTGAGGCATCGGCTCCCGGCTTTTGTGACATTTGGCGTTAGGCCTGGTATCCACCAAAGCGGAAAGCAGAGATGTGTCGTAAATCGTAAACAACCAATAGGATCGCGTTGAAGCTAGGCGGAGAGATGTGCAAATAACGTAATACTTTGGTTGTTCGAGGTTTGAGACAACTCTCCTCTCCGCTTTGGTGGATTACAGGCCTTAGACCCCTGACCTAGCTGTCTAACAAGAGCCTCTTATGGTGTATATCGAGGCTCTAGTCGCTAGGCAGTTGACCGTGACGAGTATTGCTAATGATTGCCAAGAACACATCCCATATTTGACACGTCAACAATCTCGTATAGAAAGGTCTTAGGTACGTATTTTTCTTATAGAGGCAGGCGGAGACACATAATCATAACATTTTAATTTTGGCTAACATATCCTCCTATAAGTCGTGTTAGTTCTTCAATGACCATTTTTTAAATCAAGGCCAGAGCTGTAAGATCCGTCATTAAGAGTAAAGTAAATTCTGGTGTCTCTTGTGTTTTTTATAAAAATAATATGCTTTAATAGGTAACACGAAAACAGCCGGTAATAAGGACTGGGGGCTCAGCTGGACATTAGAATTCCCAACAGATGTCAAGCGTGTCGTCCCCCAATACGTATTTCCGGTGGTTATTCATGATAACTTCCTTTAAAATTGCGGAGACAATACTTTCGGTTCTCTCGAAGATTTTACTGCAGATGGTTGGTATTCAAGTTTATTCAAAACTCGTTTGTCTGTGGCAATGGTTCATTGTTGTCGCTATCTGGTAGTAATTCGGAAATCTTTGATAGGTACAAACGGCGGAAATATTTTTGGCTTTTTTTTCAGTTCTGTTGTCATATGTTTTCTGCCTGAATTTGGTCCTAGATCTGAATAAGGCTACATTTGACAACTAAAAATATAAAGTGTGTGAAGTGTGTCCCAATCATTTTCCTGGCAGGCACTGTGCCACTGTGCCTAACAAGTTGAGTCAGATCAATGCAATGAGATGTTTGTTGGCTGGCCTACGACCTACGATAAAACTCGAAATAGGTTTGTGACTGGGGTGTTTCTTTGTTGCAAAACAAGATGGAAATTGATGCGTTAAAATTGGTTAGAATTTAGAAATTCGGCAAATGATAATTTTTTAGAAGGCAGTTTATGAGTATTTTCCTAATTCTCGAAAATTCGTGGGCCCTTTTCTCCGGCGTTGTTTTGTCTTTTTCGGCGGGTTTATAGGTACACGTCAGGAAATGCAGTATCAATCCAGAATTAAAGCCGAAACATCGGTTCAGAATCTAATAAACTGACTGTAGGAAGTACAGCATCAATAATTTTTGTCCAATTTCTTTGTCCAATCTCATTTATTTGATAATCACTGTTTTTTTACATACAACATTTGATGAAAAACATCCAATCTCTTTGATCAAAGTCACATTGGACAAAGAAATTTGATGAGTGGCATACCACCCTTATTCAGTGTACTACCAGTTTGACCTTGACAGCGTCTTTATTTCATCTTTATTTGGTTTTCGTAATTCAGTTGTTACCACTGACGTGCGGTCCATATACAAAGTCTTTGGGTCCACTGTACCTATTTTGAGAATTCTGCTTCGCGATCCTTGAAAAGTCGATGACAAAACAAATAGTGTTAATGAAACTAATGACCACATTTTTAGAAATTTGATAGGTATAAGTAGGTACGATTTAACCAGTATTCGAACTCGGATTATTCTTTACAACTTACCCTGATTTGGAATCATAATTTATGTTGTGTACCTTTGATCTCTGCCATCAAAGCAGTGAAATATTCCCGAACATGATAGGTACTGGTTCCTTTGGCTATGACACCTTGTTTTCCTCTAAGGTTACGAATATGAAAGGTACTGCTTCTTTTCGCTATGACAGCTTGTTTTCCTCTAAGGCAGTGATTCCCAAACTTATTTTGTCTACTCGAAAGTCGAGAGTTCAGTTGGTGTCTAAGAGTCTTCCTAGCTAGATGAAATTACAAATCGCCCCCCAAGCCTTTACACAACGCCCCCATTTTTTTTCTGGGTATCTTACCGCCCCCCTTTAGGCCTGTAGCGGCCACAGGGGAGCATTATCGCCCACTTTGGGAATGGCTGCTCTAAGGTTTCGAACATAATAGTTACTGTTTCTTTTGGCTATGCCACCTTGTTTTCCTCTAAGGTTTCAATCATGATAGTTACTGTTTCTTTTGGCTATGACACCTTGTTTTCCTCTATGGTTTCGAACATGTTAAGTACCAACTGCTTCCTTTGGCTATGACAACTTGTTTTCCTCTTAAGGTTTCGAACATGATAGTTACTGCTTCTTTTGGCTATGACACCTTGTTTTCCTCTAAGGTTTCGAACATGATAAGTACCAACTGCTTCCTTTGGCTATGACAACTTGTTTTCCTCTTAACCTTTCGAACATGATAGTTACTGCTTCTTTTGGTTATGACACCTTGTTTTCCTCTAAGGTTTCGAACATGATAGTTACTGTTTCTTTTGGCTATGACACCTTGTTTTCCTCTATGGTTTAGAACATGATAGTTACCTACTGCTTCTTTTGGCTATGACACCTTGGTTTCCTCTAATGTTTCGAACATGATAGTTACTGCTTCTTTTGGCTATGTATGACACCTTGTTTTCCTCTAAGGTTTCGAACATGATAGTTACTGCTTCTTTTGGCTATGACACCTTGTTTTCCTCTATGGTTTCGAACAAAAAAATAGGTACCTACTGCTTCCTTTGGCTATGACACCTTGTTTTCCACTAAAGATTCGAACATGATAGTTACTGCTTCTTTTGGCTATGACACATTTTGTTCCTCTAAGGTTTCGAACATGATAGTTACTGCTTCTTTTGGCGATGACATCTTGTTTTCCTCTAAGGTTTGCAGGAATTAAACGCTAAATCTGCGTGCTCATAGTGGTCATGTAGAAGTGCCTACAAAGATGCACTTAGGTAGGTAGGTAGGTACCTAGATGCGTAACTGTAAACGCTAGCAACAATCATTGAGCTAATATTATCAATATCGTATGACGATAGGCGTTTGTAATCTAATTGCAGAAATACGTCAGCGATTGTTTTATGTTGCGTTGGCTTAACAACATAACATAACATCACGCCTGTAGGTATTTCCCCGAAGGGGTAGGCAGAGGTGTAATAGTACACCCACATTTCGCCAGTTATGTTATAGTCCCATGTAATAGGAGGCGAGCCTATTGCCATTGACCGGGCACAAATCCAGACTCCGGACTGCTACTGAGAATTTCCTAATGAAAAAACCCAATAACACTTTGCCCGACCCGGGAATCGAACCCAGGACCCCACGTTCAGTAGTCGCGCTTGCAACCACTAGACCAACGAGGCAGTCAGGCAGGCAGGGTGTGTAAGTTTATTACCTATAATGTAGGAAAGAATGAAGGTACTTAAATTACTTTTTTGTTTGCAAGTGGGCGTACTGTACCTACCCAAGGTCGAGGCGCGCATTCACTCCTGAACTTATCGTGTGACTACTAAACGAAATAAGCATCATTACAGAATAATAAACACTGCAAATTATAATAATAGTGTAGGTACCTACGGCAAACAAATAAACAGATGCTACCTATTTCAAAGATGTTTGTCTTTTGTCAAGCGAAAGTAACGCGGATTTCATAGTGATTATTTTCTCTGTGATTTCATATTCGATACGAAAACAAATATAGGTAGGTACCCATGGTATAATAAAAGGTGAAACATCTTAATAAACCATGTAGGTACCCATATCCTTTGACTATAAACCTCCCTACCTATATCATCAGTTTGCTAAGACATGCCCGTCATCATTGTGATAATCCTGACCTCAGGGCTCGACACAGTAATTTTTTTGTATAAATAATGATCACCAATTAGTTATCTATTGTTTTGGGATACAAATTGTGAAACTGTAAGCAAAAGTTCTTGACACCATGCTTTCTACACAGGAAGGTAGTTAATTATGTATTGTTTTGTATAACTGGCGAACTGTTTTGCTAAGATTTGTTGCAAAAAGTTGAATTATATTTGATTTTATTACCTCTTCCAAAGCGCTGATCGTCTGACGACATTGTGGCATGCGGGACACGAACGTAGATGTAGTAGGTGAACTGTAATCCTCTCGAGTTTCCTCAATGAATTCACCGATACCAATAAGACCCGGCATGGTGGCCAAAACACGAAGTTCCACTTGTTCAAGTCCCAAACTTCACATTCGTCTATGGTTAACAAATCACAAAAAACTAACGAACATCAGAATAAAAACGGAACACATTGTCACCAGCAAAACACTTAGCGCAAATAAAAACAATATCCGACTAATTTAATTTAACACGATAACTCACGATCCGCCCATTCTCAACAAAGATGAATGAAGTTACTAAATTGATTGAACAGAAAAGAACGACGGAGACCGAATGCAATGAGTGAAGAACGAATCTGAATGTCTATAGGTTGCACAGACTGTTTCCGGTTAATTTTGTTTTTCGTTCGGATATTTTATTTGAAGTAGGTATGATGACATTTTTGAAATGGTATCGAATAGGGAATTTATGGTAAAACGGGGCGGAGGACATCAATAACAGCTGAAATGGTGATAAATATTGATAGCATTATCTAATTACACAAATGTCACAAGACTACCATCGATTGTGACGATTGCTGTTTTTAATTCTATCTATATTCTATGCCTATGCCCGCGGCTTCACCCGTGTATAGTTTGGTTTATCACAGAAATAGATCGCACATCCCTCGGGAACTTTTATCTTACGGGGATAAAAAGTAGCTTATTATGTCAATCTACCGTAGTCACTCACAGTGACTAAGGCCCATATCGTATTACAGAACGATATTCAAGCGTTGATCTCTGTGTTTTGAGTTGAGCTTTGATTTTAGAACGTTCCTCAAGCAGAGATTTATTGATCACAGTTCAGCTGAGTTTAGTTTTATTTTATACTGTCACCTGTTTCGGAATTTCAGCTGAGATTTGATCTGTAATCAACTAATCACTCTAGTGTGGTCCAGATTACGCTTGAGTAGAGATTTCTATTATATTTCAGGTCAAATTCGTGTGTTATGTTGTTGAATTAAAGTTTATAATTACCGTTCTGGAATAAGACCCATACTCAAGTAACGATTCTATCCATAAGTAGTGATCAGGTGATTGGAGTTTAAACTGTACTTGAGGAAGCTTTTGTAATACGGGCCTAACAGTGGCTCTAGTGTGTGACTGTGTGTACCTAGTGTAATGTGTAGTGATCGCGAAATCCTAAGGCCCGTATAACAGAACGTTCTTCAAGCTTTGATCTCTATTTAAAATTAGTTTTGTGTTGGTATTTAATTTTAGAACATTCCTCAAGCATAGATACAATGATCACAGTTCAGCTGAGTTTAGTTTTATTTTACACTGTCACCTGTTTCGGTATTTGAGCAGAGATTTGATATGTAATCACTAAGTAAAGATTTATTTGGTATTTCAGGTTATATTCGTATTGTCGCGTACAGTACGCGGTGCGTGTTTAAAAACGGTAAATGAACATGAGCAGCTATGGTTTTAAAGCATCGGGAAACTCTATCGACGACTAACTCGTGGGTGCGGGTACCGCGGGCGGCGCGCAAACGCGTGTGCTGTGGCTGAGGGCTCTTGAGACGAGATACTAATGATCTATGAAGGCGCTGCGCGGTGAGCAGTGAGGGGCGCGTGCCCGCGCGTGGCATTGTAAATACATACGCGCGCATGCGCGTAGGGTTCCGCGGGAGGCACGGGTTAGTCACTGATTTGCATTTATCCCGACTCTTTTTATTAAAATAACTAAAATACACACATGACATTGCAAATAAGGTAACACAATTGTATCCCATCCGCAACACGTGTGTATGTTGTTGAATTGAAGTTTATAATTACTGTATTGGAATAAGACCGTTGCTCAAGAAACGATTCTACCCTTAACCGTAATCTCTGTTTTTTCTTACTTATGTCTTATTTAGTAAAAACAATCTTGGCATCTCGGACAAATAAAAAAGGTGGACGGAATCTCGCTAAACAAAGACTGAAGCACTTATTTTTTTCCTAAACCCTCTATAATTTTGAAAACATTTTAACACACCAGATTTATACTGTTATTTTATTCGTGACACTACAACAATGTAGTCATTGAACACACTGCAGATTTTTTGCGTAATCGCGGCTTTTTGGCATACTATGGATGCTTCACTTATTGTTTAGCGAGATTCCGTCCACCTTTTTATTCGTCTGAGCTTGGCATGTCTTTTTAATTATCAAAAGACATTATGATAACAATTTTACACACTAAATAACATTTATTAACCTAATTACATGTGCAGAACTAGTAATTATATTTTATCAGTAGTTATTTGAATAAAGAGACATGCCAAGATTGTTTACTAAATAAGTTAAGATAGAAAAAAAAACAGAGTAAAGGTACGATTTCTGACTACTTGAGGCTTTGCTCACAGCGTGACCTATCGGGCCTAAATTTTGTGATATATTTTTGGCTTATAAAATAAGACAAGAGAGAAAAAAGAATATCAACGGTGCTAATCACAAACGTTTGAAAAGTTTCCGTTTCTGAAGTGAAATTTGACCGGCAAACGAAACAAAACGACTACTTCATGCGACCACGAAAACAAAAAATTTAACCGACGAAAACAGAAACTGAAAAGCAAAAAATTCAATGAAGCTTTTTAGTCTTAATACTATTCTCCTAAACTCCTAACTAAACTAATGTAAATAACGAATTATGAGTCAGCGCCAAACAAACAATCAACGAAGATCATTCAATTACTTAATACTAATAAAAACAAAATAACATCAAATACAACATGACATTTTTCACTATAAACAATAACTATCCAAAAATGCGTTCCCCGCTCGACCACTTGCAACTCGCACGCACTTTGTTTGTTTGTTTGGCGCCGACTCATAATTAGTTGTTTACATTAGTTTAGTTAGGAGAATAGTATTAAGACTAAAAAGCTTCATTTTATTTTTCGCTTTTCAGTTTCTGTTTTCGTCAGTTCAATTTTTTGTTACAAAGTTTTATTCGTTCCATATCGTTGTCATCAGTGTCGAATTTCGGACGTCGGAGTTACTCGGATATAGGATATGATTATTTTTTTGAAAGAGAAGGCGTGATACATATATCCGCTTTGGGATATATATCCGAAGATATAGATGTGTCCGGAGTTACCCATGTCTAGATCAAACTGTATTTGAGGAACGTTCTGTAATACAGACCTAAGACATTTTTATATAAATAATACGATATTTTATTGTTTTTGAAAATCATTGTGATATTTTTTAGGAAGGATATCCAAACCCACGCCGGAAGTCATACGTGTTGCGACTACTGTCTGTCAAAGTCTCAAAGATTGAATGAAATTGAACGATAAAAATTATAATGACGGAACTGTCACGAGGTATGTGGGGCCTATTTACGTATTTTATAATTTAAGAATTAATATTTACCTCTAGTTTTTGTAAGTTTTGTTTTCACCTATCGTAGAAAAGAATATAGTAAATAATTAAAAGATGATTAATTCGCTCGGACGATATGAAAAGTTGTTATTTTACACTCGATAACTGTGCGACAAAACATAACTTTCTACTAAAAATGATTTTACGACATGATAGAGCAAATAAATTATGTTTATCATCTATCACAATTATTGTTGTGTTTCTTAATTAATAGTTTGAACTATAATTCTAAGTATTTTAACAAAAGCTTAGCTGTTCTAATTGGCCTTATTCGTATTTCGTAAATCTAAGACCTTAACTAATTTACTTCACAGAAATCGGAGAAATCTGGTCAAGATTATTCGACCACCGTCCATTTCTCAATGGTGAAATAAAATTTATGCTGAAAGAGTTTGAGGTATGTATGTTCTTGTATACAGTTTGTTGACTTTCAATATTTATAAGATTACTAGCCTATGCCCGCGGATAATTCGGTTTTTATCAAGACGTTACTACGCATCCTCGGGATCTCTATCTATCTGGGACGAAAATTGGTCTAAAAAATATGTTTGTTTTGGTCTATCTGTGTGTCATATTTCATCCAAATCCTTTCAGTCGTTTCAGCATGATTAAAGGGCAAATACACATCCGTACTTTAATATTATAGTAGGCAATTGACAATTAATTAATAAAATAGCGATTTCCAGTGGGTTCCATGGAATCAACTTCACTTGGGTTCTGCTAACAATCTAAAAACATTCAATTTCAACAAAATTAAATTGAGTTCATATGAAATGTAAAATGTAGTTTATATTTACACATATAGAGGTTGGCTTAGTGTATCAATACTGCTGTTCTCTCTGCTATAGTACTGTAGATCCACAAGGAACTGATCTCTTTGTGTTGTAGTAGTTTTTGCACCCACTGACAACCTTAATCATGCTTCAGAAGCACAAGTATGAGTATGAGATGTTTCACAAATAGTGGAAACAGTTTTCCCTCATGCTAGAACAATTTTTCTGTCTTAACTTTTGAATGTGACCAACTTGTGGACTTGAAATAATATGGAATATGTTTAAACTAATTTTTTTATATTCAAAATGGACTTGCATATGACCGCCACCTTACCTGATGTTAAGCAATGGTACAGTTGACGATGGTACAAGCTTGACCAGCGAAAACCTATTCACTCAAGCCTTGAAGACCACCAGACCATTATTAAGCATAATTTATGTACCTTTCCAAGATTAAAAATGAATTGTATTATTTTTAGGAGAAGCGTGGTGATCGGGAAGTTGAAAACTTGTTTGCTATACTTGAGAAGTTAACAGACATAAAGGACAGCCAAGCAGATAAGATCAAAAAGAGTGGAGAGACAGGGCTTCCAGTGTTGAAAGAGAAGTTGGAACAAGCATTCCAGCTCAGTGAAGAAGTAGAAAAGGATTATCTTGAATTACATAAGGTTTACATATTTTTATGTGTCATTGATGGGGTGTGTTATTTGCATGCCACTTTTTGATGTGTCATAGTGAATAACGGCCAAAATTAATATCCGATCTATCCACGATTTGCCCTACTACAGATAGGAATTTGACATAAGCTCCATACAAAATATGTCAAATTTCTATCTCCAGTAGGGTAAATCGTGGATAGATTGGTTATTAATTTTGGCTGTATGGCTCCTAGTGGCTATCCGAAATATAAATCTTTACTTTATTTAATTTCAGGTGAATGAGAAAAAGCGACAGGAACTTCAAGAGAAGAGACAGAAAGAATGGGATCAGTTCATTGATGACATGAACTTCAAATGTCAAAGAATAGACAATACCTTTGAAGAAAAAGAGGAAGAACTAAGAGATTTGTATGCTGACCTTAATCATAAACTGAATATTGCTAATAAATAAACAATGGATTCCATAGGATCTCTTGTTGATACCAACCTCAGAATATTTCCATCAAAAAATTTAGTAGATTACATTAAAACTTTACCTATTGATGATGATGTACCTATAAATATTGCGAGACTGGTTGTAGGAAAAACTTATGAAACCAAAGATAAAGCATCTAAAGAAGATGAAAAGAAAATTCCAGTACATCTTAATAGCAAAGATGTTGAAAATTTAAATAAAATCAAAGAAATTTTGAATATAGAAGATGAAGTAGAAGAAGAAGAAAATGAAAAGAATGTTAAGGAAAATTCTGAAAAACAAAATATAGATAAAGACACAAAGAATGAAGGTTCCGACAAATCGGAATCTAATAAAAAAACAGAGTCTAATGAAAAATCAGAGTCTAATGAAATATCAGAGTCTAATGAAAAATCAGAGTCTAATGAAATATCAGAGTCTAATGAAATATCAGAGTTTAATGAAAAATCAGAGTCTAATGAAAAATCAATAGATAAGATAAATCTTGACAAAGAAAATGCTGAAAAAGATGAAATGCATTTAATTACTGCTGATATAGATTGGCTTTACATACATCTGCAACAACAGAGAAAAACGATGGCAGATGGCGACAAGAATGTTCCATACTTACATGTTTTATTAGAAGGGTCTCAAATTGAAACTCCAGAGAACAGAGTGATTAAGAGAGATCCTATTCTTGAGGCCAGATGTGTTAAGTTGAGGGCTCAACAAGAAGCAAGGGACTACCGGAAGATGACGAAATCTGTAGACAATGTTAGAATGAGGTACCCAGAAGATACTATCTCTTACCAGTGTAAGTAATAAAATTGTAATTTACTTCTTTTTTTTTTTCTGAATAGAGTCTGACCACGCGAACTCTGCAGTGGAATTATGGCAACACCGTAAACAACAACATAACATAACGCCTGTATTTCCCCGAAGGGGTAGGCAGAGGTGTATAACACACCCACATTTCGCCAGTTATGTTATAGTCCCATGTAATAGGGGGCGAGCCTATTGCCACTAACCAGGCACAAATCCAGACTCCGGGCTGCTACTGAGAATTTCCTAAACCGTAACTCTGCAGTGAAATTATGGCAACACCGTAAACAATTATTATCAAAATCTCTGTAATGAATTAATGATCGTATTATCCTAATGCAGAGTTAAATTAACTGGTCTGTACTTACATAGTCTGACAAAACTAATGCTGCATTGGATTAATAAGATCAATTTTTTCATGACCATGGATACATGTCCTTCAGTCGTAATCATTGAATATATTATACTTGTATCCTAGTAAAGTGATGGAAACTTTACTAGGTTTCTGAGGGGATGATGAGATAATACGAAAGTCATGTTTTTCAATTTGTACCATTTATCCACACTTGTACACATTAACGAGCACTTAACATTTAATAATCCACCATTATTACACATTAACACTCGAAGAAACACAAATTTTGGAAAATAATAAAAAATCTACAACACGATCTTTACGAATTTTCCCGCCAACCACCATTTTGATAGTTATTGTTTACGGTGTTGCCATAATTCAACTGGAGAGTTAGCATGGTCATACTATTACATGATGAATCTGACCACTAACAGGATGTTTTACAACTTTTAGTTGTCTTATTTCAGACAAAAGAATGTTGTGAAATAACTGTGTAAAATGTTTCTCTCACATACATTACTGTAAATCAATATTGAATGTCGTCGCTGCGCCTGCCAAGTTCCATATGTGATTTTTGATAGGTTTCGGGAACCAACAAAAAACATATTATTTTCTAAACAATACATTAAATAAGAAAACAAATAATAAATAACGTTTTTTATACTGCATTATTAGTTTTCTTATTTAATGTATTGTTTAGAAAATAATATGTTTTTTGTTGTTTCCCAAAACCTATCAAAAATCACATATGGAACTTGGCAGGCGCAGCTACGATGTGTCATTTAGATCCTCCTTTTTGTGTTTTCAGTAAAACAAATGAATCGCCAGCTGATTGCAATTGGACAGTTCATTATTTCTATATTCGCCGGATTCCTCTTTGGATTCAGAGGTGTTGAATGGATGGTTGGAAATCTGGACTTTGGATTTAGGCTATTACTAGGCGTAATGTGTGCCTTAGTAATAGCTCTTGCAGAAATATACTTCTTAGCTAAAAAGTTGAATGAAGAATTGAATATTCCAGAACCTACACAATTAGGTGGTACTCCTAAGTTTGCTGATCAACCATCACCTCATTATGATTATGTGCCAAAAATATCAAGCAAGCCGATTGATAAGGAACATCAAGACTAGTTTATATTATATATAAGTTACCTACAATACATGTACAACATGTTATTGAAATAGGGAGCGTTCAAGTATTACGTAACGAATTTTGGGGGGGAGTGTCTTCTGAAACGTTACGATGCGTTATAGGGTTTTAACCCTTCAACACGGTTGCGTTGAGATTTCAAATGACAAAAACAAGACATTTCAAATGTTAATAAATAATATTAATGCAATTAAAACAATAACATAGGTATATTAGCGACTTTCCGGTATTTATGCTACATAATTGTGACTTTCAGGTAAAAATGGTCACTTGGTGGTGGTTACGTAACGTTTTACTAGGGGGGGTAAAGAAAAACGTTACGGCGCGTTACGTGGGGGGCTGGGGAGTTCAAAAATCTCCAAAAATTGCGTTACGTAATACTTGAACGCTCCCATAACTGAAAACCTCTTAAGGGGTCATTGTACTCATCAGTATGAACAACTTTTGCTAAGGGACCAACCCTGTAATCGGGAAAAAAAAACAGGTGTCCCCTACATTTTTGTTTACATGAATCGACGAAATGTCGGGAACAGCTGTTTTCTTTTGACGATTTCACGTTTGGTCCCATAGTAAAAGTTGTTCATACTGATGAGTACATTGACCCCTAAAGAGGTTTTCAATTATTTCAATAACACGTTTTATTATGTCGTCATTATTGAAATAGCTGTTATAAACTTTTATTTATTACTAAATTGTGTTTTTTTTCAACACAGAACAGAATAAAACTCATTGTAACATTTCTGGAAATTTTAAACTATGTAACTACCCTTACTATTTCATCACAATATTAATCCTTATATTATTAGAACATGATACAGCATTTTATTTGCCCCACATTACCTACACACGTCACGTATTATAATATGCTTTTCAAAATTGGTTCCACTGAGTAAAATAATTCCCTATAGATCCATTATGGATCTCATGGAGTTACATAATAGATCTAACGAGAAAGAAAGTTCTCCAATAGATCCACTTTTTCAAAATTTGTTCTAATGAGAAAAATAATTCTCCAATGCCATTCATTCTCGTTAGATCCGTAATGGATCTTGATTATGGATCTAACGAGAATGAATGGCATTCATTGAATGCCAACGAAGAAATAATTAGTGAACGAAAGTAATAAAGAATACGTGCGTCAGGCTGGCCCGGCCCCCTTTAAATTTACGTCAGTATATACAAAGTCTGCTTTAAATGCTTCTATTTTTTTATAAGAGCGGTACATTGAAAATGTAGTAAGTACAAATGCTTCTGAAGAGGAGTACATTCGGATAATACATATCTCGCGACCTAAAGCCACGGGGCCGGGCCAGCCTGACGCACGTAAAGAATTCGTGGGCGCCTGGGCGGGCGGGGCATATTGCTCGCAGAACGGATGGCCGATGGAGCAGCAAAGTTCTGGAGTGACGACCGCATACTGAAAGGCGCAGCGTGGGTAGGCCCCTCACAAGGTGGACCGACGACCTGGTGAAGGTCGCGGGAATCCGTTGGATGCGGAAAGCGCAGGACCGGTCGTTGTGGCGATGCTTGGTGGAGGCCTATATGCAGCAGTGGACGTCTTTCAGCTGAAATTTTAATGATGATGATGAATCGAGATCCTACGCTCTCCTCGCGCTTGCCTCTCATTTCCCGGGTTCTTCCCCGCCGATTGCTGTTAGACCAGCGACAGGAGACGCATTCAAAGGACATGTTATATTCATAGATTATACACAAATATTTTTGTATGGAAGCTCAAGCTGGGCTTTTATTCGAAATTTCTGTGAACCGAGAAGAGATTACATTTTTTGAAAGTACATAATGGAGTCTTTGTATAATTTTTGTATTTTTTGTAAGCACCCTTCTATTCTTATTATATTAAGAAAAGTTCATTATATTCTCATTTTTTGTAATAAAATATTGCGTGTAAAGGAGTGTTGCAGCGCAGTCCATAATTTATTTGCGATTGGGAATAAATTAGAAGCATGAATGTAATCTGAAAAGTGACAGTCTAATCTGGTTATCTAGAGAGAGAGACCAAGAAAAAAGATATTCAAATGCTCATAATTGTACAAAATCGTACTTGGACTATTGACAATGACTTTTTGTTTTGACAGCTCTATTGCACAACAAAATATTGTTTTTCTCAACTGTTCTATTTGATGATTCATAATATTTTGAAGCCATATTTAAACCATACGCGTCGCGTATAATCAACATTCACTGTGAAACCCTTTCCAAAGTGCGACGCATTATCGTGTCAGTGTTTATTTGATAAATCAACTATTTCGAGCTTCGCAAGTTATCAAGCAGGTGAGTGTTTATTAGTACATTCTTAGTTAAATGCAGTATCCGTATCTTTTGCGCTGAAGAGCGCTCAATTAGAGGCTTTGCGCTTTGCCGCATCCTGATTATCGAGCAGTATCTGATTCTGAAGTGGAAGTCGAAGCCAAACAAAATGGCTTCTAGGCTTTGTACTAGATGTTTTTTTCAAGTTTTTAGATAAAACATTGCTGATTTACTTTAATACTTCATTGTTTTTCTTTTCCAAGTATCATCTAAAGTTATAATCAGAAGCTTAGAAGCAGAAAGAACAATAATTTGGAATGATTCCTCTAAGTATGATACCTATTTGTGAATTTTTGTTTACATTGTACATATGTGTGTTTGATTGTATTAATTTTCTTACACATAAAAATTTGTTCAAAACTTTTGCCTTTTTTAACCTACCTTGATTGTATATAAAATACTGTATTATGTACCTACTTAAGTATTGTCTAATGTTTTTGTAATTTTTTATCTGATGTATTCTTAGTATTTTGCTTCATAATTTCTTTTCTGGGAACAGATAAAAAAGCACACAGAGGGTATGGTAATTTATATATATATTAATAAAATGTTGGTATTGCATCATGTAGGTACTTAATAAGTCAGCAGTATTTGAAAGAATCCATCTTGGTTCCATCCATTCTAATTATCATAAAAACAAAGTGTATAAGTAAAAACTAATTATTTAGGATAGAACTTATGTCAAATTTCCATCTATAGTAGGGCAAATTGTGGATAGATAGGTTATTTTGCTAAATGTTTTTTTATGCACTAGTGAATTTAATTCTAAGCCATGATAATTATTTCAGCCATGGAAGACCAAGTCCCATTCAAAGTTTACGCCTTCTGGAGGAAGAATGACGAGCCAGAAGTCAGAAGATTTGGTGTGGAGAAGAGTGTTGTCACCAGCTTCCACTACTTGAATGCCAAGCTCCAGGATGTGTACCCTGGCCTCAAGTCCAAGACTTACTCTGTAGCATGGAAAGGTAATTTAATTTACCAAAAATGATGTGACATGTGATTTACTTAGAAAGTATTTTTTCTTCTACAGGAAATACTTAGAATAACTATAAAAAAAATTGAGGGCTTAATGTTTTAAACTTTTACAGGATTATAATTTATCCTCTGTGCAGTAAAATTATAAAAATATATATTTTTGTTAAAATCCAATAACTTGATAAAAACAATAAGAAACAAATAGATTCACTAATTGATTCTTCATTTGAATAGAAAAACGGTGACCTTCAGAATCATGAATTAGCATTTATTTGCCCATTACAATTCTGCTTACTTATTGTACTGTACCAGTTAAGGGCCTGTACTTTCAATAGGCCTGCTATTGCACAACATTACTCTCTTATTTTCAAAATTTTAAAAAAGTCATGTGCCAAATTAAAAAAAAACAATCATAAATCAAAGCAGCATGTTAAGCTACCTATAGACTCCAAATTTTTTTTCGGAATCTTATTAATTAATTAAGTGCTGCAGAGACTCCCAGGACTTGTACACACTAGATTTGTATTAATATAATATGAAATGGGAATTAAGTGCAAACCACACATCAAGTGGGCCCGCATTGGTTGGAGCGCGGTACCCGCGCGTGTTTACCGACCCGCGCTCTGTCTGTAGTGGCGGGAGAAACGTGTGGCACCCGCGCTCCACCCGTCGCGTGTCTGACCCGCGCCCGCGTATGCCTATGTCCAGCAGAGCATATCTTTCGACAGAAATGATGATGATGATACCTATGTAAAGCCCAACATTTTGTTAAATGCAATACGAAAGTTTAAAAGTAAATAGATTTTTTACTGTGCCTACTTTGTGGAGATTGAAAGTTTAACATTAACTTTGTCCTATTTAGATGAGGATGGTGATGACGTTGTTGTTTCATCTGATGATGAGGTGATGACGGCTCTGCAGGTGTTGAGTGGAGATGTCATCAAACTCTTTGTCTACTGCAAGGGAGAGGAGGCTAAGGATGATACATGTGACATTGTCTTCACTGCTGCTGTAGCTGGAAATCCAGAGGGTATGTTTTACATTACATCTCTAACAATCCAGTAATTGCAGGATTTCCTTAATTCAGTGTTAACTGAATTTTTTTTTACTATAAAATAAAAAGTTTTTAATGTAACTACAATTAAGGTAAATTTTTATTATAAAAACTGAATCCATCAGTATTAAGAGGCTGACAACACCTAAAATATCAGATCTCTGCGGTCACTGTCGTTTCGTACAGAACTGAAAGAGAGGCAACGAGCCGAGGGACGTCGGATACGTCGCTCAACTTGAATGAAAATTAACAATATTTATTTTTAATAAAAAACTAAAAGCTTATTTGAAAAACAGAAACAACAAATGTTTAGATTATTGTCTTTCTCAAATGTTTTCTTAATTTTATTTATAATATTTAGTAAATAATAGAGATTGTTTGCTTTAAAGCACGTTTTAAGAGGTTAGTTTACAATTCTTTTCTATAGAGAAAACTTCAAGAAAACGTGTTTTGAGCACAATACAGTTTCAGAAAATACGATCAAGATTAACATATATTTTTTTCACTGCCACAAACTGAATAGATACAGCTAAAAATGTTTTTAAAAGAAGCCTATTTGGGGTATTTGGTTGTTGTCAGCGTCTTAAGAACCGGGTCTAAGTCTTTTAAGATTTTAGTGTTATGATTAAGTATAAAAGTATAATTATTAATGTTTCCTAACATTTCATATTATTTTGTTATTCACTAAGAAATTGGTAGTTACGTTTCCACTACTCTCTGTTTAATAATTAACGATAAAATTTAATAGGGATATTAAGGTCTAATAATAGAATCATATTGATTATAGATTACACTGCAATGCAAAATAGCATAATGATTAATGAAACATTTTCTCGTTATGATGAAGCACAGACCAGTAAGCCTCTAGACACCTATTAACCGGATACCCCCGGTCACAAAGCATATGCAGTAGCACTGCATATCTTACGCCCAGCCACCAATCGGGACGTCACTCCGTCAGCGAGCGGCACCAATCACACTGAATCATATCACCGAACATTTGAGCCGACCAATCATAACGCGCCGTCCGCCCCCCGGTCCCCGCCAACATTTTACGACTGTGTTCTCATGCAAAACTTTGTTTGTGTGGCGTCTTGAGGCTTACTGGTCTGTGTGATGAAGACTTTATTCCTGATGCGAGATGTTATCAAAACTTTAAAATGACAGCAATGATAATAATTATATATATTACGATAATATATATTTATTTAGTATTTGTGTACGTATATTATATAAAATATGTATGTAGGTATATTATGCTAATTATATATGTATTTGTAGTTTATTCAAGTAGGTTTTATGTAAGTTTGATTATTTAGTAATTTATTTAGACCTAGACCTAAACAGTTGTGCACTACGTTTACCCTCAGCCTCTTTCTACACTCACTCTATCGCTCAAAGGTTTGCTGGTAGAAAACTCATTTTTGAGTTAAGCTCGCCTTTGTACATGTAATTTCTATTTATAAGTTTTACTGTATTTTTTTCTGGTGTACAATAAAGAATAAGAATAATATAACAAATCTGTAGAGCCCGTGGGTACATCGGCGGTTCACTATGGTGTGATGTGCGATTCCTGTGACGGTGCCATCGTGGGCTTCCGCTACAAGTGCTCGGTCTGTGATGACTTCGACCTGTGCTCGCGATGCGAGGCCGCGGGCCGCCACCCGGAACACTGCATGGTGCGCGTGCCTACGCCGAACATGCCTGTAAGTATAAAGGTGGTTTCAAACCGGCGAGGCGAGGATTGATCCCATCCAAACCTCGCCTCGCCGGTTTGAAACGAAACGAACGAACGGGCGTGAATTGAAATCTCGCTGACCCTTTCACACCGAAAGATGTACATTGCGAGGCAGAGCGTGGCCGAGCGAGATTTTTGGATCCGTTTTGCAATGTAATTCTTCTTCTTCTTCGTGTCGACATGAGCTACATAATGATAATAACTCATGTCGTGGGGAAAAGATTAGCCAGTCAGCAGGTTGGTAGCGGGGCTGACTGCCCAGGGTGCGCCGGACGATCAATTAAATATCGTCACTCTTGGAGGCTCTTTAAATGCAATGCAATGTAATCAATACTCTATTCATGCAGCAATAAAGTTTAATGTTGTACCAACAAATATTTCAATTCTCGCCTCGCACATCCTCGCCTATCCAGACCTTTCACACCAAAGATGGGCGTGACGTGAATTTAAATTTTGTCATACAAATTTCAATTCTCGCTCGGCCCATCCACGCCACGTCTCGCCGGTGTGAAACCACCTTAACACAACAGAATGCGCATATCCGGCTCATATCAACCTGATTATTCACATTCACTTTTTCATAACTCAAATGTCGGTGACCGATTATTTTATTGAGGTATTATTGTTTGCAGCGCACAATCATCAAAGCTGCAATCAAGAGGTCTCGCCATTTCTTGAAGTCCGTCGCCACTGTCATGGGCGAGGACTGTCCCTACAAGAAGCATCGCAGCGAGAGGAGTGGGGAGAGGAAGTACCGTGGGCCCGGGGGTCACCATGGACCGCACGGGGGGGAGCACGGACCCCATGGGCCGCACGGACCCCACGGCCCGCACGGACCCCACGGGGAGCACCACCGCCGTCGCCAGCGCGTCAGCTGGCTCGACACTTTCACTACCTATATGAACGAGTTCGCAAATCTCGCCGGAGACATTGACCTGGAGAACGGCAAACCGAAAGCTCCAGAAACTCAAACAACAGGACAAACACCTGAAACACCTGGACAAACACCTGAAACACAGGGGCAAACTCCTCAAGGAACCCAAACCCAAGAGAAGGCGCAGTCCAGCACCCAGTCTACCCAAGCTCCAAAACAACCTGAGCCAAGTACTTCTGCATATGCTCAGACTCAGTGCCCCTTCATTCCTAATAAGATCAACGTTGATCAAATTAAGGGCCTCCTAGAGTTGTACCTGGGCGGTAATGCAAATGCTTCTATGGCTCAGCCTTCTCAGTCCCCTCCAGCGGCTGCTAATACTGCTGCCTCTGCAGCAGCTCCACATAACGACGTCGAAATGGGACAAGGAGACAGGAAGTCACCAGAGGTCAATGACAAGACAGAGTCTTCTTCTGCTTCAAGCATCACTGATGCCAGGGAAACTTCTGACAAAGCTGATGAATGGACTATGATTAACAAGGAAAAAGGTAATTAAATCAAAGTAGATTTTTCATTGTATTGTTGTCTCTGTTCTTTCCATGTAATGTACTTATAAGGAGAAATGTGATAAAAATTCTCAATTTCTTTAGACTTGATGGACTCAGCTAGTGCTCCTGCCCCGATCGGATTCAACTTGCCGGAAGAGTTCCAAGAGCGCGTGAAAATCAATGAGGGTGGTCTGTACCCTCCCCTCAACACTTCTACTGCAGGTAATCAATATGTTTAGATTATTTTGTGCTGTCGAATTTATTTGTATATTTTTTTACATTTTACATGCTTTTTCAGTTCACTAATTTTTGCTGAGAATGCGTCTCCGCCCGCGTTGGTAGCTCGTATTTTTCAAGATAAATAAAAAAAAACCGGCCAAGAGCATGTCGGGCCATGCTCAGTATTATAGGGTTCCTTAAGTAAGTGTTACAAACAAATCAAATCGAATACTAATCATGGATATTTTCGTTTTTGCAATAGACAGCAGCATTGGTGATTCAGAGAGTGTTGTTAGTAGCCGCCGCTAGATGGCGCTATAAAGTGCCAAATGCAATAGACGGCAGCATTGGCGACTCAGAGAGTGTTGTTACTAGCCGCTAGATGGCACTGTACAGCGCCAAATTTAAGAAGTGTGTCATTTCAATATAACACAAAGTTACTTTTTGTGATTTTTTTAAATAGAAAGTAGCTAAAGGAGCATTATTTGCTAAGATCATTTTTCTCTAAGGTCAATGACCTTTGAACTAGGACGTTTTAAGTATTTTTCAGTTTTCTCTCTATAACTCGAAAATTTATAATCAAATTATACTCGAAATAATTTTAAAGGAGAGTTTTTACAAAGGTCTATCAATGTGGAAGATTATAAGTTTCTACGTTGCATAGTTTAGAAATGGCTGGGGGGGGGGACACATTGCAAGCCACTTTGGCGGGCTATATTTCGCAGATGGTACACCTGATAAAAAAGCGATGTATGAAACATTACCTTCATTTTAGTAGACCTATTCAATGATACCCCAAACGAGGGGGTGCAGCGAAAAAAAAATTTTCATCCCCGTTTCACATGTATCGGCGCCACCCCTAAAATACGTAATCACGATTTTTTTTTTCTTTAAAATTGAGATCTATATCTAACCTATTTTTTTGCAAAATTTCATTTACTTATGTTTATAACTGTAGAAGTTATTAAGCTGTAAAGGATTAGGACAGACAGACGGACATGACGAAACTATAAGGGTTCCTTGTAGGACTACGGAACCCTAAAAACACTGATTGTCTAATCTAGCCTCTGTACTAAATGCCACCAAAATCTGTTAACGACAACTTACTGTATGTGGCTAACGAGTCTGTGTCAAACAAAAAATAAAAATTGGTGTAATACACCAATTTTAACTTAACGCACATGAAAACTAAGTTGAATTCAGAATGACAAAAATAGTTAAAACATTCTTAAAAATATTTACGTTTTGAAGGAAACTAATGTTTGTTTCTTGTTCAATAGGGTTTCTAATCCGAAATCACATAAATTGTAAATTGGATTGACATAGACTTTTAACACATTCATATTTTATTAATATGTACGCACGGCTACACATCAAGCTGTACATTTCCATTATAAGCTGGTCTCGCATTGAACGGAAAACAGCTTAAACTGGAATTGTACAGCTTGATGTGTAGCCGTGTGTACTACAAAAAAAAACCCTACATTTTTGTAGATATTGCATGCCTATAGTAGTACAAAATAAATGTTGTTATCATGTTCCATCATTATTGACGCAAACTGATCGTTTAGTGTTGAATCCTAAAGAGCCCGAGGTACTGAAGCCGGTGCAGCCGACCGCACCCCCGGCCCAGGCTGCAGCTCCGAAGCCAAAGGAGAAGGCGGCAGCCCCCACTCCGAAGCCACAGGCCCAGCCCAGGCAGCGTCACCCAAGTAAGACATGATTGTTTTTAAACCGACGAAAAAAAGGAGGAGGTTCTCAATTCGACGCGTATCTTTTTTTAGGGTTCCGTACCCGAAGGGTGCCAAACGGGACCCTATGACTCTCGCTACGCTGTCCGTCCGTCCGTCTGTCTGTCACAGGGCTGTATCTTTTGAACGGTAATAGGCAACCGGTTGAAATTTTCTCAGAATATGTGTTGCTATGAGGTGCATCACGACAAATACTAAAAACAAAAAAAAGTCTAAAAACTTGTATTTTTTTCAACTTTTTTGTTTCTGCTCTATTTTCAAAACGGTAATATAAACCAGCGTCAAACTTGGTCAGATTATAGGGCATATTATGTAGTTTAGCAACAAATACTAAAAATAAGACAAACATAGATATATGTGGTTGTACCTGTGTAAGAAAGACATGCAAAAATTCATATTTCGTGCACTGTGTGTTGATGTCTTTTGATAAACTCTCGTAAATTAAATCAGTTTTTATGGGGTATCAGGTGGTTGAGAGGTACGAAACCCTTACTGCGCGAGTCCGACTCGCACTTGGCCGGTTTTTATTTTTATTTTTATGTATGAGTGCTTGTTCACCTACTGAATTCTTTACGCACTTTGCTTGTTTGTTTGGCGCTGACTCACAATTAGTTATTTACATTAGTTTTGTTAGGAAAAGACTAAAAGCTTCATTTTATTTTTCGCTTTTCTGTTTCTGTTTTCGTCGGTTCAATTTTTTGTTAAAAAGTTTTTTGCTATCACATATCCAAAGGGACCCTATTACACCATCTGTCTGTCACAGGGCTGTATCTTTAACCTTAGTAGTAGTAGAGCTCCTTTGTGAAAGAGCTCGTCCATGGAAGTACTACCATCGTACACACGGCTACACATGAAGCTGTAAAAAACCAGTAAAGGCTGACCTCGCGTTGTAAGCAAAACCTATACAATGCGAGGTCAGCTTATACTGGAAAAGTACAGCTTGATGTGTAGCCGTGTGTACCTACTTCTCCGCCAAATAGTGATGCTTGCATTGCTGTGTTTCGGTCTGAAGGGTGAAATTACAATCACATGAGACTTTCCATCTTCATGCCTAGGTTTGGCGAACCGACTTGCGGTACCTTCTATGAACAGACTAGGTGATATTGAAGTTGTTTTGGTCAAAGGTAACTGCTTAACATCAGGTGGGCCTTTAGCTCGTTTTGCCATACTATACTATATTAAAAAAACCATAATAAGTAGTCAGTTGGAATTTTCACAGTGAAAAGTCCCGGCAATGCTATTTCGAAACAATAATAATATCAATAGTAATATATATTATAGTGTTATATCGTTTCCATGATAATTAACGTAATTGGTTTTGTACCGTGTTAATTAAAGTAAATGCAACAGGGCAGCCCGCGAAATTCAAAATTTCTTGAGTTTTTTTTGCAGATTGTACCTCTGTTTCGCGTTGTATATCAATCAAAATATGATTCGCGGTAATAATAACAATATATCTACTGAATAATACTCATAAAAAATATAAAACCAGCTCTAGAAGCTCTACAAGCTCGAAAATCGATAATTTGATCGTTATTTCATATTATCGAGCTTGTAGTGCTTATAGTATTGTAGTTTTATATTTTTCATGAGTATTATTCAGTAGATATATTGTTGTTATTGCCGCGAATAATATTTTGATCGATATACAACGCGAAATAGAGATACAATTCGCAAAAAATGCAAGAAATTTTGAATTTCGCGGGCTGCCCTGTTGCATTCACCTTAACTATAAATAAATAAAAACATCACCATTCAGTGTATGCTACTTCTTAAGTATAGTAAAATTGATAGATATTACACAAGTAACTGCCGCTCACCTGATCGTTTGTAAAGTAGCATGTCACGGTCAGTCAATGAGTTAGGAAAGCGGGCATTGAACTCTGCATTCATAAAAAGATATATTTATAAATCTTAAGGGGCATACCATAGAAATCTAATTAATAAGGTAATAGAACTGTTACCTACTGTCTTTTAATACAGTTTGCCGCAACCAACACATAAATACGCAATTACGCGCACCATGTTTCTAGCCTACAACCACAGACCAGTAAGCCTCTAGACGCCGATTAGCCGGACACCCCCGGTCACAACGCATATGCAGTAGCACTGCATATCATACGTCCCGCCGCCAATCAGGACGGCAGTCAGTCAGCGAGTGACACCAATCATACGGAATCATTCCACCGAAGTATTGAGCCGACCAACCATAACGCGCCGTCCGCCCCCCGGTCCCCGCCAACATTTTACGACTGCGTTCTCATGCAAAACTTTGTTTAAGCAGCGTCTTGAGGCTTACTGGTCTGTGCCTACAACATAACAGGGACTTACAACATAACTGGCGAAATGTGGGTGAACTACACACCTCTGCCTACCCCTTCGGGGAAATACAGGCGTGATGTTATGTTGATTCTAGCATTCAATGAAAAATAAATTAAGCCTAAAAGATGCGCTGTTAGATATGCTTCAAAACACAATTTTAGTGACTGCGTCCAAAACAGCACTGATGATCAAGCAAATGGTTTCGCAATAGCCGTCGCCGCGTGAACTGTCGCCGCGTGGGTATGAGACACCCACGCGGCGACAGTTCACGCGGCGACAAGTTCACGCGCCTTTACCACTTATTTATTTAATTATTTATGCACAACTGGGTACAAAGGCAGTCTTAACGCCATAGGCGTTTTCTACCAGACAACCTTAGGGTAAAGCAGATACAAAAAAAAGGTAGATGCACCAGTAAAGTAGTAAAATAAGGTTAGAACTACAGACTTATAATTAACATATCATCCTCCTGCCCTTATCCCAATTTATTGGGGTCGGCGCAGCATGTTTTTTTCTTCCATACATCTCTATCAGCCGTCATCTCTGTGTTCACTTTCTTTCTATTCATATCATCTTTCACACAATCCAGCCATATTTTCTTCGGTCTCCCTCTTTTCTTATAGCCATCAACATTCATACTTAAAACTTTCCTCGTGACATGCTCCTCATTCCTCCTCATCACATGTCCATACCATGATAGTCTGTTGCTACTTTACTTCTCTGTCACTGGCGCTACTTTCAGACTCCCTCTTACATATTCATTCCTTATCCTATCCATTCTCGTTACACCACACATTCCTCTTAACATTCTCATCTCAGCTGCATGCACTTGTCTTTCATTAATTCCTTTCGTAGCCCAACATTCCGATCCATACAGGACAGCAGGTCTTATCATGGTCTTATAGATTTTCCCCTTCAGTTTAAGAGAAATTCGGGAGTCACATGTAGTTCCCCATATAATAAAAATAAATAAATACATACGTACATATAATAAAATCTAAATATTATACATACATAATTACTATGACTACATATATAACATCAAGATAAATCAAAGGCGAGCTGAATCTGCTAAATAGTTTTCACTTCTACTATCTTATTATTTAGATTTTTATGTGGCCTACTCATGGACCAATCCCGCATACAATTTGTTGTTGGCTTGGAAGGTAGCCACAACACGTCTCCAATTGCAATTTGTTGGCTCGGCTCATATCAGATTGTAACTTTGTATATCAGATTGCACCGTGAGTGGCTCCTTTAGCCTCATTTCTGTAGATTATTGTAATTAATTACATACATGCGAAAATAAAAGGTGGTGCCTACATTTTATCAATTTAAGTGAACACAAATGTAGGGACCAACTGATTTTTTTTCGCGATTTCAGGGTTGGTTCCATAGTAAAAGTTGTTCATAATGATGAGTACAATGACCCCTTTTCGGGAATTAAGCGTTTAAAATTTCAGCATGTATATTTTTTTGTAAAATAAGGGACTAGTGCTAGTGATTCATGACATTAATATTTGAATATGAATATAAAGGTGTTATTATTGTCTTACAATATTATCTTGGTACAATCCTAGCCTGCTTAACTTTATCGATATGAAAGTAGGCAAGTGTGACCATGAATCAGTTTCGGTACATTCAGAATGTGTATACACAGGACTTAGTCATAGCTGGTTTTGTGTAAATACTGCAAAGGAGGTATTACGATAAATGCTTATCGTGACATGACCTTCTTTTTCTGTTCCGGTGTGAAGACAAAACAATCACATTAGTTTTTGTTTTTGGTAGGCATTATTTATTTACACCATACGCCCATGACCTATAAGAGCATTGTTTATTGAAATGTAAGCATATATGATACACAATTTGGATAGGGCTTATTTAATGCACACTGAAAATTCAAGTGAATGTATACATGCTGATGCAAAGTAGGTCAACGTAAACGCACGCTACGATGCGATGGTCACACTAGGTACTATGTTGCGCAATGTCACTTAAGAATGTATGAAATACACGCAGTAAGGGTTCCGTACCACCCATCGACCTGATACCCCATAGAAACTGAATTATTTACGAGAGTTCATCATAAGACATCAACATACCGTGCGCGAAATATGAATGTTTGCATCTCTTTCTTACGCAGATTTGTTGCTAAACAACATAGTATGCACTATAATCAGTCCAAGTTTGACGCTGGTATGTATTACCGTTTTGAAGATAGAGCAGGAACAAAAACGTTGAAAAAAATGCATTTTTTTCGAGGTTTCTTGTATGGGGGACCCCCTTTGATTTTTATTTTTAGTATTTGTCGTGATATTATAGCAACACATATTCTGAGAAAATTTCAACCGGTAACCTATTACCGTTCAAAAGATATAGCCCTGTGACAGACATACGGACGGGCGGACAGCGTAGCGAGAGTAATAGGGTTCCGTTTGGCACCCTTTGGGTACGGAACCCTTAAAACGATTCTGTTGATCAATTTGTTGTATAGATTATCTATGTATCGTAAAACAGAGTGAATAGGAAAGCAGGGGTGAGTAGGGACAAAAGTGGGCAAGGATTTTAACATTGATATAAGACATTTTGTTCCCCAAAAATACTTCAAAAAATTTCTGCCACAATTTGGTAAACATTCTAAAGTCTTTGTGGGCATCAAACTATCTTATTTCAATGATTAAATCCTTGCACACTTTTGTTCCTATTCACTCCAGCAGGCGTAGCATGAACACTGTGGAAGTGTGGACAAGTGTTTTGTCTACGAAAGAATAGACAAAATGACAGATAAAGTTCTATACAATGTAGTTTTGTCGATTCTTCCGTAGAAAAATATCTTGTCTACAGTGGTCATGCTACGCTTGCTGCATTCCTATTGACCCTGTTTTACACGGGACAAAATTTAAATGTATTTTTCATTTCCACAGAAGCACATATTGATGCGGCGATCCAGCAAATGCTGGCAATGGGCTTCACCAACGAGGGCGGCTGGTTGACCCAACTCCTTGAGAGTAAGGATGGCAACATCGCTGCTGTGTTGGACCTTCTTACCCCGGTTAACCCCAAGAAGTAAACTTCGCTTTTTCATGCCAGAAGGCCTACTAATATAATTTTTATTTGTCATTATGTTATTAGGTTAACGAGGTTACTCATCATTTATCGGCAAATATGTATTTAATATTATGTGATTAATTCTCCAAATATTTGGAGATACAATATTGTTTTAACTTTAGATGTGGTAGGGGTAGGAAGCAGATTGACTTTAATACATTACTTACTAATGCCCTATAAACGTAATTATATGGGTGGCAGGGATTAAGATTATGAATATCATATTATTCATTTAGATTTAGTATTTTTATCTCTCTTACTAACGAAACTTGCCTCTTATAGTTTTAGCTTATAGCATAAGTAACACGCACTGCGGTTTTTTCCCGGCCGCGGTTTTAGCGGCAGTAAAGGTAGCCAATGGGGTTTCGAAATTCAGCCGCAATTTTTTTCCCGCAGCTGAATTGAGAAATCCTATTGGCTACATTCTTTTTGACAGTTTCCTAAACCGCTACCGCAATCGCAGTGCGTGCGGGCTCTATATGATGATAAAAATATGGAATAAGTTCTGGACATTGATATTTTATTTATATACTTTATTACCACAGCTATGATTATAAAGTGATCCACATTCCTAAAAACAATTAATTATTTTATCAGCACGAATGTTGTATTTAATTGATTTATTTAGTTTTGTTTTCTGTAGTTTTATTTTATTTTAATGAATTTTACAACATCATAAAACTGTAATTAATTATATAATCCAGCGTGGACAATTCAAAACGAATGTGATATTTGGTTATGACTGAATTTATAGTAGTTTATATTTAGTAACATTATTAGGTATATAATAGAATCTAGTTCTGTGTTATACGTAATGATTGTGTATGTATTATGATAATAAATTTAATGGTTATATCAATAAAGGATTTAAAAGGGTCAATGAGTTTTAATAATGTAATACAATATATTTGTATTGCAAGCTTTATTTTAAAAATCCATATGAATATTTTTTGACTCTGTCGTATTCTTTCCTCTCCTGTGTTAAGGCTTTTCCCAATGCTTTGTCCAGTAACTTTGCTGCAACACTGAAAACAACAAAATAAAGGTATCAACATTGGGCATTAATAAATTACGAAACAAACCTAATAAAATAAAAACAGTTCTTTACTAGTACGCTATGTGGCCTTAGGCAGTAGGCTTGTTACAGCCCTGCTTGTTGTACCCCTATGGGTTTCTATAAATCTAAATAATAAGATAATAGAAGTGATATGAATTTGCCGCTGTGTGCAGGTGTCTCGTAGGACACCAGTGCGCGAACCGTTTGCTTGCTGTTTTGGACGCGGAGTCATTAGAATTGTATTTGCAGCATATTTAACAACGGTATTTTTTTTGTTCCGTGTGGTGCCGGACATATAAAGAATTGCACCACCTTGTCTCTTCTCATGGGACTAAGGGATTCACCAGAGGATGGGCAGCAGCGTTCTCAGAGTATTTATTCAACCAACTGAGATCGCCAACCCGCCTGCTAAGCATGGCGATTATGGCATATTATATGTATACCCTTTGGAGGAGGCCTATGTTCAGCAGTGGACGTCTTTCGGCTGAAATGATGATGATTTTTTTAGACTTGATTTATTTTGCATTGAATGCTAGAAACAAGTTGGCTATAATTGCGTGTTTATGTGTTCGTATAATGCCCGGTTACGTGCCCGGTTAATGGCAATAGGCTCGCCCCCTATTACATGGACTATAACATAACTGGCGAAATGTAGGTGTGCTATACACCTCTGCCTACCCCTTCGGGGAAATACAGGCGTGATGTTATGTGTTCGTAGCGGCAAACCAGGGACACGCGTTCCGGTATTAAAAGACAGTAGAAAACATTTCTATTAACTTATTATTTAGATTTCAGTGGATGTACCAAACTAGGATATTCTATTCTTTATAACACCAAAATCAATTTTACGAACCTAGACGTTTTAACATGAATACAAGCATTTCAACGCCACGGTTTTCGTGCCCTCAGCACTACGTCTTCTAAAGAAGACAAATATAGTATGGACATTAGTACAAATTTATAAAGTGAGGACACGAAATTGTTTGTCTTCTATAGATGTAATTGGCGGTGAAAAGGCTAATGAAACTTACATTCCCTGATTGATGGCGTCTTTCAAGGTCTTGGGTGCAACACTGCCTGGCCCACTCATATCAATCGTGGTGAATTTGCCTCCAGTATTGGGTGTCGAGTTTTCTTGGTCACAGTAGCAGCTTGGATCTCCAGTGATCCCTACTATGACTGATATGACACTGCACCTTTCTTCTTCAGCTGATGGGTCCACTACACATTTGTCGCCTATTTTACATAATGTCACCTGGAAATATACATTTACTTTTGATTTTTCATGGGGTGCTGTTTTAAACTGAGTCGTCGGGCCATATATCTTTTTCACTCACTGATGATGACTAGACCTCGCGTAAGCAGGTAGCATTATATCGATATTTCGCTGGCAGTTGGCACATTCCTATTGTTACTGAAGTTTATGACACGAAGACTCTGTTTAAAATCGCCTGACTAGTGGCTATCCACTTGAATAGATTGTGCTGTGATAAGTGGTTTAGTCTCCCACTGGTCTGGCAAGTCATAAACATACAAATTATGTTCTTCTATTGTGTCGGCATGAGCTGCATAATGATAATAGCTCATGGGGAAAAGATTAGCCAGTTAGCAGGTTGGTAGCTGGGCTGACTGCCCAGGGTACGCCGACGATCAATTAAATATCATCACTCATGGAGGCTCTTTTAATGCACCCCCAAATTATGTTTATGTAGAAGTTAGACTATGATCAATGAACAACTGTTATAAATAATGTGTTTTAGAAATAATAGTGAATAAAATCTGTAATATGTAAAATAAAAGTAACAGGTAGTTTTGAAAGACTAAAAAGATAATTCCCTCCCTCGACTGCCTCGTTAGTCTAGTGATTGCAAGTGTTGGTTCGATTCCCAGGTTGGGCAGTGTTATTGGCATTTTCATTAGGAAATTCCCAGTAGCAGTTTGGAGACTGGATTTGTGCCCGGTTAATTGCAATAGGTTTGCCCCTTATTACATGGGACTTATAACATAACTGGTAAAATGTGGTTGTACTATACACCTCTGCATGCTCCGTCTGGGAAATATAGACACGATGTTTTGCATGTAAAAAGATAATAGCATTATACAACATACCAATAAAGGCACAGACCCAACATCCAACAGTTTACTGTCATGAGGGTCATCAGACAACTGTAAGTCTACATTCCCTCCATCCATGAGAGCTGCTTTCACCAATGGTATCCTGGTGTTGAACAGAGCAGCCTTGACAGCCAAAGAGACCGCATCACAAAGATTGCCTCCGCATTCCAATATCTGAAATGTTTTTTTTTTTTTGGGGATGTAAATATTTAGGGTCAGCGTAGAGCAGAGGATTTTCTGCTAACATGAAAAAAATAATTTATCACCAAATTGATCACACTGTCGGGCACACATGCAGTTTCAAGCACCTGCTGTCACTCAAACAATTTTACACTTTATGGATTTGGTAATAGAGTTATTTTTTTAGTGTTAGCAGACCATATGCGGCTCTTAGATGTAATTTAAGGTATGGTTTAGATTGTTTATAACAAAATCATCATGAATGGTTTTTAATTGCACAATCAGCCCATGTCTGCCTCACTGTTGTGCACATGTCTTTTCTCAGAATTACAAGGGTTTAGGACTTAGCTTACATGCATAAACACCTGGTTGGCAGACTACTGACAACATTAAGAACTTTTGGAGGCATGAAACTGTGACTCATTTAGTTATTTACCCTAAGATAATGTACCAGATCCTTACCAATATATCAACATAAAGTTTCCAGCACTGTTTGCCTTCTAGGATACACAACTGTTTCAAGTTGAAGGCCTGTGATGAGTGGTATGCTCTCTGCATCAGGTTGGATATACCTATGGCTAGCTGTTCACCACCCCTGCCTTCAAACTCTGGTGTAGCATTTGCAGAACTGTAAGAATAAAGCATTCTGTATTAGCACATATTTAGATACAACAATTTAGGTAGGTATATCGTCTGTGTGGTGCCGGACGTAAAGAATTGCACTACCCTATATCTTCTCATGGGTGTCGTAAAAGGCGACTAAGGGATTCTCCAGAGGATGGGCAGCAGTGTTCTCTGAGTATTTATCCAGCCAACTGCGATCGCCAACCCGCCTGCCAAGTGTGGCGATTATGGCATATCCCCCTTATTGGGGGAGGCCTTTGTCCAGCAGTGGACGTCTTTAGGCTGAAATGATGATGATGATGAGGTATGTATATGTGTTATAAAACGAAAGTTTGTCTGTCTGATGCTTCTACAACTTAAAATCTGAGTGTTTTTTTATGAAACTCGGCACAAAGGTTGCCTGAAACCCAGAGGATGTAGGATATTGGCAGAGCATACAACAGATAGTAACTTATATATTAATATCTCTATTAAAAAACATATCACAACGGGTCGTTCCTCGTGGTCCCACTACTTTGTCCCACTGGTGGGACCACGAGGAAATGTTGTTCCTCGTGGTCCCACTCAGCAGTGGGCCCACAAGGAATACTCTTTGCCGTTCCTCATGGTCCCACTACGTTGCCCCACTGGTGGGACTACAAGGAAATGTAATTCCTCGTGGTCCCACTCAGCAGTGGGCCCATGAGGAATACTCTTTGCCATTCCTTGTGGACCCACTGATGAAATTACTTACCAAAACAGGCTAAATAAAAATACCCCTAAGTTAATGGTTAGTTAATTGCATTTTTTTAGAATAATAAGTAGGATTAATAAGTGTTTTAACGAGTTCAATCATCATCATCAGTGACAACCACCACCTACCACCACCAGCATGGGTACACTAGTGACACTGGTGGGTACCAGTGTCACCAGTGTACCCATGCTGGGCTACAAATTAAGCAGTGAATGGACATTCCGGTAATAATACCTAATGCACCTGAGCGAAACTACGAATGACTAGGTACCCTATAGTTTATGTACTCCTAGTGCTTTTCTTTGACGCATGGTAGTTTAGTAACGTATAGTTGTTATCCTAAAGGTAAGAGCAGTAGGTACACCATAAACGGTCGAACATGTAAACATGAGAACATGGTACTACCAAGCAGTAGTACCACGGGTAAACTGTTGAAATCATGTCCCATGGTACTACCAACCAGTAGTACCACGGGTAAACCATGGAAAATATGTCCCATGGTACTACCCCCCTAAAGTACCCTGGATAAACTGCTCAAAATATCGTGTATTCCTGTTGTATCCACTACCCCCACCAGAGGGCCAACGGGAATTGATTAAAATAATATTAATTTATTTCCATTATCTCCACTGACCCCCCCCCCCCCCCCCCCCTTAATTGGGAGAGGCCTATGTCCAGTAGTGGATGTATTTCGGCTGAAATGATTTCCATTATCTCCACTGACGAGATCGAATAAATTATTTGATTATTGCCATTCGTCCCACTTAATGTCATGCTAACTTTAAACTTGTGATAATGACAAATACCATTTTTCTTGAACTTATAAAGGACATTAACAAATTTTGCCTTTGATACATTGCTCATATCTATGAAGGTGCTATTGAGAATAATTTTTCTCACTACCTAGATCTACTAGTAAATTCTTTAATTCAAAATGGATCTAGTGGTAAGGTGAGAAGGTACTTCACGCCGGAATAGCTGCTCAATTTGTACAAAACACAAGTTCAACCGTTTATGGAGTACCTACTGCTTTTACCTTTAGGATAACACCTATACGTTACTAAACTAAAAAGTACTAGGAGTACATAAACTATAGGCTACATAGTCATTCGTAGTTTCGCTCAGGTGCATTAGGTATTATTACCGGAATGTCCATTCACTGCTTTAATTTGTAGCCCAGCAATGGGTACACTGGTGACACTGGTGGGTATGGTGGTCCAACACCGTGGCTGCCGGGGCAGATGAAACTCTTTTTCCCATCTGCCCCGGTAACGGGACCGAGGTAGATGGGAGCAAATCGTGGTAGGTGGTGGTTGTCACTGATGATGATGATTTAACTCGTTAAAACACTTATTAATCCTACTTATTATTCTAACAAAATGCAATTAACTAACCATTAACTCAGGTGTATTTTTATTTAGCCTGTTTTGGTAAGTAATTTCATCAGTGGGTCCACAAGGAACGGCAAAGAGTATTCCTCATGGGCCAACTGCTGAGTGGGACCACGAGGAATTACATTTCCTCGTGGTCCCACCAGTGGGGCAAAGTAGTGGGACCACGAGGAACGACCCATCACAACAAAGTTATATTGATTTACCTACCAATCAACGAAAAATTCTATCTTCCCTAAGTCAGGTTTATCCGGATTGGGCGTGTCTATTTCTGTTTTAACTCCAACTAATATATCCGTGTTGGCAAGTCGAAGTCTTGCTGATCCACTGGCGTTGGTGACGACGTCTGTCTCCAGTTCCATCGGCCGGTAATCAATATTTGATCTCCCATCGGACCGATAGTCATCCTACGTAAATTAAAATATTATTACTGCAAAATTTGTACATGATTATAAACTTAGGAACATGAGTACCTATTATTTGGAAAAATGTTTTTATTTTTTTCCTTCTTTGGAAACTGAGCCGTTGTAGACTGTACTGCCAGCGTCATGTGGTGACGGCAACGCAGCGAGGTGAGTAGTTTTAGCACATTTAGCCAAATTATTAGGAATTTAGGATACAAATCCTTAAAGTTTATCTTAGGTTATGTTAGAACTTACTTGTACACCGTGAACAATAAATACTTTTTCTGTTGAACTAAGCAAAAGCCCTGCCATTTGGACAGCGAGGCAACTCTATTCCTGTATACAGTATGCAACTAATAACGAAAAATAGTCATTAAAATAATACGAATTAGGTATTTGTTTTGATTTTGTCAACCCCGTTTGGCCCGTTCATTGAATTAAACCTATGGAAGTGGCCCATTCTTCTTTATCCACCTAGTTTATACAGATATCTATTAAATCGTTATTAAATTATGAAACTATTCTTTGTCTCTTGTTAACCAACGTGTTATGTCGTCTGGTGAAAGAGATCGCATGCTATTTGTATATTCTCTGTTTGGCAACATCTTTACGGGATGTCAAAATACCTACGCCGCGTGGCAACCCCGCTTACCCCGCAATGTGGCCCATAGTACATGAGCTGTCAAGTAAACAAACTAGGGCTGTTGATATTTTAGAATATATGGTTAGGCCTTAAATTAGATTTAGTTGGTTGGCAATCCGCATCGTTAGTAACAAGCTAGGTAGATTTGCTGGCTTCTTCCCTCCCTACTTTCTATACCCTACCCATCCAATCACAGCCCTTTTACTTCTCCTTGCCCTTTCCCGCTCCACGCTGAATGGTCTTACACGACATGGCTGCCAACACAAAGAACAAGAAGACGCTATCGAGCAATGTGATTTCCCGCGAAAACCCAACGCCGCCGCCTTGTCGCGTCCGCCGCCATATTTGGACACACCGCGCCGCTTGCGCAGTGCTCGCTCAACCACCAAAAAGTGAAGTCGCGGTTCTTGCGGTGGTAGGATCCTTTGGGTCCGCCTGGCTCGCGACCACCCTCCCACTGTAGTCCAGTGCCAAACAGTTCGCTGTGTTCCACTGATCATGTGGGAGTGCCAGTGCCTTTGGTGTTAGTGTGGGTCCAGTTGCATTGTACAGAACTGGTCTCTGCCTCTAGGCGACGCTGTATCGAGCGACTCATCTCGGAGCCTAGCGGGATCCGAAGCACGGTCTTAGCCGTTGACCGACCGCAGTCAGTAGGGGGCCCAAGTAGCGCGCCAGCCACGTGCCAAAGGCTGCCCCGCCAACTTGCGAAAAATCCCGTGATGCTCCACCGTGCCAGTTGGCGACTGGACGGGAGGACCCGGTGGCCATCAACGGGGGGGTTCGGGCGTCCCCGCGGTCTCCGAATGAGTCCCTCATAGGTCGGCTTACCCAAAGAGTGTAGTGTAGTTTAACTGAGCAATGTCTCGGACCTTCACTAACACCACCAATACTCCAAAATAAAATATGAAAAGCAGAAAAAGGAATAAGGTTTGCAAACGGCTGCACTTCCTCCCACTGAAAGTGCACTCCACCAACATCAGGGGGTTGCACTCCAATCTCGACTCGGTCCACCACCACCTAGAGACTGCAAGGCCGCACCTACTCTTCCTCACGGAGACGCAGATAGCGACCCCGTCAGACGTTGCGTACCTCAACTACCCGGGATACTCGCTTGAGCATTTGTTCAAGCAGCACGCTGGGGTCTGTGCGTACGTACGCGATGACATCTGCTGTCGGCGTCTCCGCTGCTTTGAGGCGAAAGGCATTCCTGCCATATGGCTATTGGTGGATACTGGGGTGGAAAAAACAGTCTACAACTGTATCTACCGATCGCATTCCGGTGATCAGGAGACGACCAGGCTGTTTGACTATTTAACAAAGACGACAGATTTGGTCATGCAGCGATATCCAACGGCGGAGCTTGTTTTCCTGGGGGATTATAATGCCCACCATAAAGACTGGCTGTACCCATACCGGGAAACTGACCATGCTGGACGTGAAGCGCGCAAATTTGCGTTATCGCTAGATCTTACCCAGCTGGTGAACCAAGCAACGCGTGTACCGGATATCGACAGCCATCAACCCAATTGCCTGGACCTTCTGCTGACAACAGATCCACACAGACACTCAGTATCAGTCTCAGCACCGCTGGGAACGTCTGACCACTGTGTGGTGAAATCCGTGTCGATATGCTCCCCTCAGGATAACAGCCCTAGAGGCACGAGGCGATTGTGGCGATACGAGTCAGCAGATTGGGATGAGATGCGTCACTTTTTTGCATCTTACCCTTGGCGGCAAGTGTGCTTCTCTTCCAGCGACCCGACTATCTGCGCTGATGCTGTCACTGACGTGATACGGCAGGGAATTGAGTATTTTATTCCGTTCTCTGACATACCACTCGGACACAAAGCCCGACCTTGGTACAACGCGGACTGTGCTAGAGCTGAGGCTCGCAAAGAGTCCGCTTACCAATCTTGGGTCAAAGCTCGTGACCGCAAGGACAGACGTCGGAAAGTGCGTGAAAAGAAGAGAGCCTTTAATACTGCCGCCAAGTCCTGCAAGCGGGTACTACGAAAGGCCCGTTTCGACCATGTTGGGCATATAGGGGCCAAGTTAGCTTCATACCCTCCAGGTAGCAAGCAGTTCTGGTCCCTGTCTAAATCGGTCGAGACGAACTTCTGTCGTCCTTTGCTGCCTCCAATGCAGAAACCTGATGGATCACTGGCTTACTCCGCAACAGAAAAGGCAAATTTATTTGCATCTTTGTTTGCGAGCAATTCGCGTCTCGACTCTGGCTCAAAACTACCACCATCTATTCCTCACTGCGATTTTTCATTCCCGAATATCGCTATTCACACTAAAGAGGTTCGAAGAGCGCTTTTCTGTCTTGATGTGAATAAGGCCAGTGGACCCGACGGTATTTCTGCAAGGGTTCTCAGGCAATGTGCACCTGAGTTGTCTCCTGTACTGACACGCCTGTACCGCCTCTCTCTTAGTCAGAGGACTGTGCCCAAGTCCTGGAAGCTTGCAAATGTACAGCCAGTACCCAAGAAGGGTGACCGTGCTGACCCGGCCAATTACAGACCAATCGCCATCACCTCCATACTGTGTAAAGTTATGGAAAGGTTACTGAACAACAAGTTGCTGGCATACCTAGAAGACAATGATCTTCTCAGTGATCGTCAATATGGCTTTCGTCAGAAACGATCAACTGGTGATCTTCTTGTGTTCGTCACGCACTGTTGGGGCGAAGCTATCGAGAAACATGGCGAAGCTTTAGCTGTGTCTTTGGATATCTCGAAAGCTTTCGACCGGGTTTGGCACGCAAGTCTGCTGAACAAGCTTCCAGCGTACGGCATCCCACCTGACTTTTGCACATGGATAGCTGACTTTTTGAGTGAACGGTCCATTCGAGTGGTCATTGACGGCTGCTCCTCTGCCGTCTTGGCTATAAATGCCGGAGTTCCTCAAGGGTCTGTTCTCTCTGCGACACTTTTCCTGCTTCACATAAATGACCTACTTCAGTTAGGTCTTATTGGCTACGCAGATGACAGTACTATCACAGAGAGATACCTGTCCAGTGTGAGAGCCAACCAACGGGAAATCTGTTCTCTACGACAGGCCATGATAGAGCGGACTAATTCGACCTTAAATCTCGTTTCCCAGTGGGGAGATGACAATTTGGTCAATTTTAACGCCTCTAAAACTCAGGCGTGTCTTTTTACCGCTAAACGGAGTCCAATGCACCTGGCTCCTACTTTCCAAAGTACACCTATTAGCATCGCTGACCACCTAGACCTTCTTGGCATGGAGTTGACAACTAACCTCAACTTCGGCACCACAATCGAGGCAAAGGCTCAAACTGCGGCCAAAAAGTTGGGCATTCTTAACAAGGTGAAGCGATACTTCACTCCTGGACAGCTTTTCACTTTATATAAAGCTCAAGTCCGATCGTGTATGGAGTATTGCAGTCACTTATGGGATGGCTCCGCCAAATACCAGCTTGCGGCTCTTGACTCGATTCAACGCAGAGCTGAGAGGCTAATTGGTGATGAACTGCTAGCAAAATCTAAGCTACAAAGCTTACCCTATAGACGCACAGTTGCTTGTTTGTCGGTGTTCTACAGGCTGTACTTTGGAGAGTGTGCGCACGAGCTCCATGAGATTATTCCGCCATCTCCTTTCTTTCATCGGACTACACGACGCACTGCAGGATATCATCCACATTTGGTAGAAATCCCTCCTATCAGGACCAAGCGCTTTGAGAACTCTTTCATAATGCGCACAGCCAAGTTGTGGAATTCACTGCCGGCATCTGTATTTCCGGGCACTTATAACCCTAACGCCTTTAAAGCTGGAGTGAATCGGCACCTAATAGGTTTGCTCGCTCCATCGTCGACCACATCCTGACAAAGCTGTCTAGATTGCGGTCAAGAGCAGATCTATTTATCATAAAAAAAAAAAAAAAAAAAAAAAGTCGCGCTCCGCCGCCGCTCCTCGCTCCGCCACAGGACATGATCGACTAACCCGCTTATTAACAATATCGCTAATTTAGCCCGAAGGCTTCATATTTGTGTGTGTTGTGTCTTCGCGCTGTGGTGTTTGGGAGCCAGACCACCAGAGACCAAGTAAGTGTTCCCATACCCCAGCCCCACCTATACTCTAAACCTATAGCCAGCACAATCTATACAGTCCACTAATTCTCTCCCCCCCCATTGTAATTACTGGCCCCGCGAACCAGTAACGCTTCCTGGTTCAGGTCCCTCGCATCTGAGCCAGCCGCTTCAATATATATATTAATAAATATCAGATTTTCGATCTATCGATATTTTTAAATATACAATCGGAGTTCGATATATTGAAAAAAAAAAAAGATATTTCGATATATTGGCCAAATTTCATGATTCTAGGTCAATGCGAAGTACCCTATAGGTTTTTTATGTGAGTTTGCGAGTATCAAAATGTGACATAGCCGTTTGATTGCCTTGACCTAGAAGCTTGATTTTTTATGTCCTAGGGACAGCCGAACTACTGTTTGATATAATTGCATTATTTATTACTACTTGAAAATGATTTTAATCAGCACACATCTCTGGTACGAAACACGAGCATCGATATCGATACTTTTTAGTTTTGATTACTTACTTCCCTAGCTATGGCCACCATAACGGTGGCCCGGATATTGTAGGTATACCACGCTTATTTCGTAGGTATTACTGGTCCATAGGTTCAAGTCAGTGGGCCCGTTTGACGTTCGTTTCGATTAGTGTTGCCAGCGCGCTTTTGTCAAAAGTTACCTGAGAGTGATTAAAAAGTAACATTGTTTTAAGAAAAGTTACCTTTTAATGATTCTATATTATTATATATTGACAGATGTGTGTTGAGTAATATTAATTAAATTTTGAATAACAGAACAGTTAGGTGCTTCCAAAGTATGAGACGAGTCACGCAGTACCTGGTACACACAGCAGTGCGAACGTAGCAAGCTCAATTTTTTTTTGGGGTTTATGAAAACATCACACCATTTTAAACTCATTTAAATCAGCTTTCTAATTTAAAATGTATCAAATTCGATATATTTCCAATAGCAATACCGTTGTTGCAACTGAAGGTCCGTGGCCGCGTTCAGTATTATCGCCCGACGTCGTCGGATGACGCTCGGAGTGTCCCATGATGGCGTTCGTTTGTCTCTTGGCAACGTAGACAGAGCTCTGTCTACGGTTGGCAAGTACGCTCCGGGCGTCGTCGGACGATAATACTGAATGCGGCCCGTATATGTATTACAGAACGTTCCTCAGGTACAGTTTGATCTTCAACCACCTGGGATAGAATCGTTACTTGAGCATCGGTCTTATTCCAATACGGTGATTATAAACTTCAATTCATGAAGTTAGAAAACTTCATGCTTCAATTCAACAACATAACGCACGAATAGCAAAGAAATCTCTACTTAAGTATGGTCTCGACCACACTTCAGTGATTACAGATCAAATCTCTGCTCATACACCTAAACAGGTTTTTACTTAACCACGAGGCCTTCGTCATCTATCAGTATGCCAAGCAAATGATTGGAGTGGAAATCCTCATGGATACCCTTCGTCTGGGGAAGGCGACGGGGTATGTCGGACTCCTACCGACTAAAACCACATGGTGGCCGGCCTCAGTACGAAATAGAGGAGCTTCGGTAACTTTTGTGGACCGCGCCGGTGCCGCTCTGGTGCTATGGTGTTTGGGACGTCCCGGTAATGCAGTTCTTTGCCCACCATAGCAGTACGTAACAACCATGTACTGCTGTCCTCCCCAGAGTCGCGTAATGGAAGCCTTTAGTCCCCCACTCTTAGCGCCCACGATCCGCAACTGCAAAATCGACTGGAATCCCTTTCCAGTCGATTTTGCCATGACGGCAGGGGATGCGGCATGTAGCCCTGTCTGGGCTGTATGCCAGGGCGGTTGCTTTCCTGGCACCTCCATCTCCGAGCGGGATCGGCCGCTCACGACCTTCTGGAGCATGATAGTCTCACAGAAGGAAGCCACGGCCATCCAGCCCGTTGGCTCTGCCAGCATCGCCGACACTACTGCTGGCAGAGAAAGATCTTGCCCGTTTTCGTCCAGGTCCCGCCGCTCTGAGCTCCACGCAAGGCACTCCGCAAGCGTGTGCAGTGCGGTTTCATGGTCTGGTTTATCATACCTACTGATGTAGTCGATTTTAAATAAATTTGTCGGAAAATTCATCGCCAGTTGAGGAAGTATTCACGGTGATGTCCAACCTACACGTTTTTTAACTACAAGTAGGTAGTCAGTTCCCGATTCGCTCATAGCTACCGTTGGGGGGCGATCTCGCAACATCCTCTTTTAAATTGCGAGTTATCGTAATTGTTTCATTGTAACAGATTGAGCTTACGTCTCGGGACTAATGCATTTGAATGTTGGGTGCCTTTAACGCTACGCATATCGATATGATACGGGGTATCAATTTCAATATCAAAACCCCTTGACCTGAACCAAAATAGTTATTTAGAAAAGAAAGTCAGGCTAAGGAAAATTTGGAAAGTGCCTTGAACAGTTTTTAATTCTATGTGAATTTTCTTGAGCCTCGGCTTTTTATTCCTCGGCATAATGAGGGAAATGCATGGAGAAGTTGAGGAGCTGACGCATCTAATGCAGAGGTTTTCATGGGTGGACTATATTGTGTTCGTGTTTATGTTGGCTATAAGTGCAGTTGTGGGAGTTTACTGGGGTTTCATGAAGAAACAGACCACGCAAGCTGATTACCTCCTAGGTGGAAGAAATATGAAAGTGATTCCTGTTTCCATGTCCCTCGTGGCAAGGTAGGTTCAAAATTAATGGATGAAACCTTTTTGTTGTTTTCTTTTTCCTAACAAAAATTAAGGTGTGATACTAGCTGAGGTACTTTAATTTTTTTTTTTTTTTTTTTTTTATTCTTAACGGGCTTGCGTTTGACCGCCACCTCACCTGATGTTAAGCGATGGTGCGGTCGACGATGGTACACGCTTGCCCAGCAAAAACCTATTCACTCGAGTCTTGAAGACCACCAGATTATATTTCTCGGGAAACACTGACGCCGGCAAGGAATTCCACTCTTTGGCGGTACGCATGATAAAGCTATTAGCAAACCGGTTCGTGCGTAAGGGTGGAATATCTACCATATAACGGTGGCGCATCGCCGTGCGTCTGGTCGTCCGATAATGGAAAGGGCTTGGGGGAATTAAATTGTGCAATTCCAACGCACACTCGCCGAAATGCATTCGATAAAAAACCGATAGGCTAGCAACTCTGCGCCGATGCTCGAGACTTTGTAGTTTGGCGTCGACCAGCGCATCGTTGCCAACGAGCCTCTTGGCGCGCCTCTCAATCGACTCGAGAGCCGCCAGTTGATATTTAGCCGAACCATCACAGAGATGAGAGCAGTACTCCATACAGGACCGAACTTGTGCTTGGTACAAATTGAGCAGCTGTTCAGGTGTGAAGTACCGCCTCACCTTAGAGAGGATGCCCAGCTTTTTGGCAGCAAGTTGAGCCTTGGACTCTATGTATGAGCCGAAGTTTAGGGTGGATGTTAGTGACACGCCAAGAAGCTCAAGGTGGTCAGTTATCGGCACGGATGCATCACAGAAAGTTGGAGTAAGTTCAAATTGACTCGAATTGAATATTATATTGAATTGATTGAATTTAAAAGGGTGAATGTACCCATCATATTGAACAACTTTTACAATAGAAGCATATCTGAAGACATGGAAAAAAAAAACTGTTCCATTCATTTTGCCGAGCGACATCGATGACTTTGTATGGAACAACTGCTTTTTTCGTGATTTCAGGGTTGCTCCCATAGTAAAATTTGTACGTTACGATGTGTACATTTAACACTTAAAAACCTCTACTAATAATGGTCCACTTTATTTGCATACATATTAAGCGAAAGACGCCTCGTTTAATTTTAATAGCAATATGTTTAAAGAAATAAATTAAATTCTGAATCAAACGCCCAATATGCACGCAGCCGGCAAAGACAGCTGATTTACGGCCAAAATTAATATCCAATCTATCCACGATTTGCCCTACTAGAGATAGGAATTTGACATAAGCTCCATACAAATTGTGTCAAATTTCTATCTCCAGTAGGGTAAATCGTGAATAGATTGGATATTAATTTTGGCCGTTAGAGTACACAACAGAACATTGCCCAATGGGTCACTATCAAGGTCAAAATGTTGGCTTTAGAAATGACTGCGCCTCCTGGAAAAGACAAACAGCCTGTTGACTTCAAGACATTGTTTTATGCTAAATGTATTTCCTTTCTCTAGTTTCGTGTCAGGAATAACCCTGTTAGGGTCACCGACAGAAGTCTACATGCACGGGACTCAGTACGCGTTCATCATAGGGGCCATATTCTGCATGTCCTTCATTATGACACAGATCTACCTGCCAGTGTTCCATGAGCTCAAGATTACTTCCAATTACGAGGTAAGCTGGTTAAGATTTCCTGCTACTAGCTAAATGCTTTGTCTTATTTCATTTTAGCACAAGTTATAACTACGAGTATAAGTATAACTCATACCGAGGTTAAAGATGAAAGGCAATCAGTACCTATGGTTGATAGCTGGGTTGCCTAGGTTAAGCTTCAGAACCTCCAGAAGTGGAACCTTTTTAGGCACCAACTATGGAATGGACCTACTTCCGCTATCAGGCTGTCCTAAGTTAACATTGTACGTGGGACACTCAGAAAGTTTTGCGAAACTAAAAAAAATTGTTCTATACGTACATATATTTTTATCAAATCTTTTCAAAGTACTTTCCACCAGCCTCTATACAAAGATTCATGCGCCTAAACCAGTTTTCAAAACACTTTTTCCAGTCCGCCGCAGACACCTCGTTTACAGCCTGCTCGAACGCAGCCAGCGCATCTTCCGGCGACGAAAATTGTATCCCTTTGAGCTGATTTTTTATTTTTGGGAATAAAAAGAAGTCACACGGTGCTAGATCAGGGCTGTAAGGAGGGTGACCCAGGAGTTTGACTGGTGTGCTGTCCAGGAAGTCCCTCGTTTTGAGTGCGGTGTGCGCAGGTGCATTGTCGTGGTGGAGCAGTAGCCCGCGGAGCCCTGTGTTTGGTCGCTTGTTGCTTATAACAGAGAAAACTTCTGGCAAACATTTGGTAGTATACCATTCGGCATTAATGCTTCTTTGATCCCGTAAGGGAATTGATACCAAGTGGCCAGTCAAATTAAAAAAGCTAGCGATCAAAATCTTACCCCCGCTTCTAGATCGCTTCACTTTGGTAGGCGTTGGCTCATTTTGAAACACCCAAACAGTCGACTGGCGCTTGGTTTCTGGGTCGTATTGATAAATCCAGGACTCATCACCTGTAACGATGTCGTAAACACGCCGAGACGAGCCTGCTTCAAATTTGTTAAGCATATCACGGCACCATTCCACCCGGGCCTGCTTCTGAGCATCGGTGAGGTTGTGCGGCACCCAGCGTGATACTATCCTCCTCACGCGAAGATGGCTGTGTAGAATCTCGTGAACGCTTCCCGATCCAATCTTCAATATGTGTTGAATCTCCTGATATGTAATTCGCCTATTGTCTTGGATTAAATTTTTCACTGCTAGCACGTTTTCTTCGGTAACAGCCGTCAAAGGGCGACCGCTTCTTTCGTCATCCCCCAAAGTTGGTCGACCGCGCTTGAATTCGTTATACCAACGATACACGGTTGCCTTGGAAGGGCCTTCATCCATGAATGCCATTTGAAGTCTATCGTACGATTCATCCGGTTTCAGGCGACACTTGAAATCGTATAAAATCATAGCTCTAAAATGTTCCCGGCGCAGATCCATATTTCAGTGAGACACAATACTTTGAATTAACTCGCAAAAAATGTGGAGAGAAATTTTGAAATTGGAACTTACTTATTTTTACTTATAAATAATCATATTTTCGAAAAACATTATAACTGGCCAGTCTCCCATATATAAAAACTTTTTTTCGCAATACTTTCTGAGGGGCCTGGTATAGGAAAAAATATTGTATTTGGTTTTACATCACATATTTTTGTTGCTATTATTTTTGTTGTTTATAGTATAGTATTTTATTATTAAATTATGTATCGAATTTGCACATCTGATAACCCCATTTTCTGTCCAGTTCATTCTTGTCCATCCTAAGGTTGCCTGGAAGCAATCGCTGATCGCGATAAGGCCGCCATTTGTACAATAGTTTAAATGCATATTCAATGTAATATTTTTTTGGTGTACAATAAAGCATATTATAAATAAATAAATAATGCGCAAGTGCGCTGCTTCCCTTATACGACGAGTGTGGAACAGTTTCAACAGGGTCCTGAAAGAGATAGCTGACAGAGAAGACTGTCCGTACATTATAGTTTACTGTTTACTACTCTTAGCTACATATTTCAGGATCTATATACCTACCTATGTTTATTAAAAAGCCGCAGATAGTAGTTTTTTTTATTGCACGATAGTTTAACTGGATTCCGGGAGTGCGCACAGAGGCATACCTACCCTATTTCCTGTACAAAACATAAATCACTCAACTATCGGCACACAGTTTGATCTGTAGTCTCTTAAGGAAATTGTTACTAGACCTGTAGGAGTACCTTGGTTGTGCTTCAATAAAGTTCATTATATTCCAAAAGCTTTCCATAAAACTGTGCAAACAAATATTACCCTTATGAAAATCTACATAACCAATAATACGCTTTTCCATTTCAGTACTTATCTATCAGATTCGACAATAGAGTGCGATTGTTTGGATCAATTTTATTCGCTTTTACATTGGTAAGTATAATCTAGATAGATAAATCATTTAGTAAACTGTTTAATTTGAGTATAAAGAATTGAAGTATTGATTTTAATTTCAGATAGGCTGGCTTCCGATTGTCATATACGTTCCAGCACTGGCATTTAATCAAGGTGACAATTATATCTTAATAACCTATTGATCACTCTCATTTTGGGTTTGGTGTCCCGCAGTGTAATTCAGTAGGTATGCCTGTTCTAGGGCATAGGTACTCGAATCTATTCACGTACTGTAGTGCTATTCTGTAAAAACTCACTAGCAAGCTCACTTCTAAATCCGCAGTGAAAAGTAGTAAAACAAGAAGAGAGCTCGACTGATGAGTTCTTACAGAATAGCTACGCTGATACAACTTCCACCTTAAATTTATGTGATTTGGTCATGGGATATTTACCCGGTTCGATTCCCGGGTCGGGCAAAGTGTTATTGGGTTTTTTCATTAGGAAATTCTCAGTAGCAGCCCGGAGTCTGGATTTGTGCCCGGTGAATGGCAATAGGCTCGCCCCCTATTACATGGGACTATAACATAACTGGCGAAATGTGGGTGTGCTATACACCTCTACTTACCTCTTCGGGGAAATACAGGCGTGATGTTATGTTATGTTGTTATGTTTATATTTACCCTGTAAATTATATTCTGTGAGTTCCCGATATTTCGGCACTTAGCAAACAAAACGAAAAAGGAAGAGGGTAGGTCGGTATATCTGCTCATAAACAACCACCCGCAAATACTTCAGTCTACCCGTAACCATAGCGCTTGTAACAGTGCCGAAATATCGGGAACTGACAAAAGGACTTATATAATAAGTTAATAAAGATAGAATGGGAATTTGATATAATTCGATTTAAAATTTAACTTTAATATTTGCTTTCAGTAACGGGTGTTGACATACATGTTATCACTCCAATAGTGTGTTTGGTCTGCATATTTTACACTAGTGCGGTAAGTTCTATAAGCAGTTCATAAGTATTTTAATACCTACGAAGGTAAAACTCATATCAAATACTGTATTTCTACTCAATAAAATTATTATAATAAACCTACTTTGTACTAGTCATGCGCTGAATTATTATATGTTAGATTAAACATGCTGCATATTATATTTGCACCCAGGGTGGATTACAAGCGGTAGTCTGGACGGATGTAATCCAAATTACGGCCATGTTTGGCGCGATGGCCTTGGTCGCAATAAAAGGGACCATAGACGTAGGTGGCATAGGAGTTGTCTGGCAGAGGAACATGGATAGCGGAAGGATTGAAATGCCGAAGTAAGTATTGTTTATGTTCTATATTAATTTTGTATGTCATACTCATGGTTGTTAGCTCTAAATGGCACACACAGGCGGGCTCCACACGTTGGCCCCAACGTTAAGGCGAGCGTTGGCCCGTAATTCTGCCTAGCGTCCACACGTTGGAGATAATGTTAGTTTAGTTCCGTCAGAGCCAATGTAAAGACGTCTAAAATAGATGTTGCACTGGGCACTTTAATGTTATTGAGTGCTTAAGAGCTGAACAGTCAATTAAAATAACACAATAGTTAAACAATGGATGTCGTCTTTGAAAAATATTTTGACAAACGAAAGAATATCATTATTATTTGTTAATAAACATAAAGATTTTTTTATAGAAATCTTATAACTATTGTGTCCATCCACGCGGATGACATTTTCAAGACGTGGTGACCGTAGGAACAAGCTCATTCAATGCACCTTACTGCATGAGTGCTGCGGCAAGACTGAGTAAACCTCCAACGTGTGGGCGCATCTCCAACGTTGGCGCATAATTTCTTTGATAAAACCGAAACGCGACGGCAAACTGCCAATGCTCGCCCCAACGTTCGGGCCAACTACATTTTCCCGATCCACACGTTGGAGAATAGCGTTGGCGCCAACGTTCGGGCCAACGTGTGGAGCCGGGGTTAGGATGATTAATTCATTTGATCTTAACATGACACAACAGCAGCCTTTATAATTGAGGTAGTATATTCATGCAAATACTGATTTCTCAGTTGGGATCTGAATCCTCTGACGCGGCATACGATATGGAGTTTGGTGATAGGCGGGACAATCTACTGGCTTCAAGCTAACGCCGTCAACCAGACCATGGTGCAAAGATACCTCGCTTTGCCAACATTGCGGGGCGCTCAATGGTAAGTCAGTAATAACGCAGTAGTAGTAGTAGAAGAGCTCCTTTGTGAAAGAGCTCGTCTGGGGAAGTACTACCACCGTGCCTACTTCTCCGCCAAATAGTGATGATTGCATTGCTGTGTTTCGGTCTGAAGGGAATTACAATCACATGAGACTTTCCATGTTCATGTCTCAGTTTGGCGAACCGACTTGCGGTACCATATAGGCAACAGCCTAGGTGGTATTGCAGTTGTTATGGGCAAAGGTAACCGCTTAACATCAGGTGGGCCCTTAGCTCGTTTCGCCATCCTATACTTTATAAAAAAGAAAACGCAGTTTGTATTATTTTAAGCATAATTTCATACATCCGAAAAGCTAAATAGGTAAATATCTTCTTGTAAGAACTTGAGAATAGCTTGATAGAACAGCTTTGATAAGTTACTTTGTAGCTTTAGATAATATTTTAAAGAAAAAGAAACTGATCAAAAAACTTTAAAAAATGTAGCAAGAACAGGCAATCAAGTTTGATTGCACATGTTTCAGGTAAAATAACGATTTAATATAATAATATATAATATAATATTTTTGGGACATTTTACACATCACCATCTAGTCCCAAACTAAGCAGAGCTTGTGCTATGGGTACTAGACAATGGATATAATACTTACATACATTTTTTTTGTAAATGTACTTATAATACATAAGAAACAACCAGACAAACACAAACACTCATGTTCATCACACAAATATTTGTTTCCTGTGGGAATCGAAACCACAACCTCGTGATCAGCAGTACGACACTCGAACCACTAGACCACAGAGGTCGTCAAATTTCGTCTGTTTAGATAAAGTAAAGTAAAAGAAAATGATGTGGAAACTGTAATAATTTGTAGCAAGAACACTATTTAAATAAATAATAAATTAATATTTTTGGGACATTTTTTTTACACAGCACCATCTAGTCCCATACTAAGCAGAGCTTGTGCTATGGGTACTAGACAATGTATATAACATAACAAAACATTAACATAATATCACGCCTGTATTCCCCGAAGGGGTAGGCAGAGGTGTATAGTACACCCACATTTTGCCAGTTATAAGTCCCATGTAATAGGGGGCGAGCCTATTGCCATTAACCGGGCACAAATCCAAACTCCGGGCTGCTACTGAGAATTTCCTAATGAAAAAACCCAATGTATATAATACTTATATACTCTTCTTTTTTTGTAAATACATACTTATAATACATAAGAAACACATTACATTACAGGCAATGTGTTTAAGGTAGTATAATGATGTCTTCTTTTTCAGGGCAGTTTTCTTATTTTGCATCGGAATATCTTTCCTCTATTGTTTCTGCCTCTACTGTGGGTTGTTGATATACGCAAGATTTTACGACTGCGATCCTTTACAAACTAAGGTAAGGTGACATTCATTTACATTTAGGTCTTAGGTCAGATCAGATTAGATGATGGCTTGATAGCCTGCTAACACCAATGACTCATTTCCTGCAATTGAGTCCTATAAATTGCACAGGATTGAGTAGCAGCGATTTACGAACTGTTGAACCAATCTTGCAATTTAAAATGCACCTATAGTTATTACACCACATATTGTTAAGGCGGATAATACACGAGATCACTAACGGCCAAAATTAATATTCAATCTATCCACGATTTGACCTACTAGAGATAGGAATTTGACATAAGCTTCATACAAAATATGTCAAATTTCTATCTCTAGTAGGGTAAATCGTGGATAGATTGGATATTAATTCTGGCCGTAAGTGATGCTCAGTACTTCAGTGATACATCATTACGTGATCTTCTATCGTGTCGACATGAGCTACGTAATGATAATAAGCTCATGCCGTGGTGTAAAGATTAGCCAGTCAGCAGGTTGGTAGCGGGGCTAACTGCCCAGGGCGTGCCAAACGATCAATTAAATATCGTATTATTATCGAAATATTGAAATATCGATTAATTAAATTACGTGATCTACAGTGTAAATACAGGATGATGAAGTGACGTTCACTTGAATTCCCATCATTCAGTGACAAGTCCCGTTTTAACAGATAATTTAGTGATGCATTAGTGATCTCGTGTAAAAACTCGTATCGCCAATGATGTCTCATTAAGTGATACATAATCAATGACGCATCACTAACGGCCAAAATTAATATCCAATCTATCTACGATTTGCCCTACTAGAAATAGGAATTTGACGTAAGCTTCATACAAAATATGTCAAATTTCTATCTCTAGTAGGGTAAATCAAAAATCAATAAATAGATAGGATATTAATTTTGGCCGTTAGTGATCTCGTGTATATCCGCTATTACTTATACAATGATTATCACGAGGGTAACAAATATGCTTCTTCTTCTTCTTCTTCTTCGAGTCGACATGAGCTACATAATAATAACAGCTCATGTCGTGGGGAAAAGATTAGCCAGTCAGCCATTATCGTCACTCGTGGAGGCTACAAATATGCTTAAAGCGGCGATTGACAAAATGTGGTAAAAGAAATATGAATAAACTATAATAAAACAAAGTTTAACCGGATTAAATCGCGTATATTATTTAAATTGGTTAATTGGTTTTGATTTAAATAATATACGCGATTTAATCCGGTTAAACTTTGTTTTATTATAATGTGTAGTGATCGCGAAAACCTAAGAAATTATTATGAATAAACTACATCGCGTTATTAATATAATGATATATTGTAATTTACCGCCAATTTACTTTTAATACAGTAAATAACCTCTGTCAGTTTAATACATTTTCATAAATCCGATTCACTATTGGAAAACTCTAAAGCTGATCATGGCATTCTATTTATTTTTCAGCTAGCAAAAGCAAAAGATCAACTTCTTCCACTTCTAGTGATGGATGTTCTTGGTGATATCCCTGGTTTGCCGGGAGTTTTTATTGCGGGCATTTTCAGTGCAGCGCTGAGGTAAAACTTTGCTACATCAATACTACGTCTGTACATAGGTACAAAGCAATGTTGACAATGCCAAGTTGTCATATCCAATTGCGCAGATGAAATTTTCTATTAATTTAGCCACAGAGTGGTAGTAACTCTAATGAGATTTCATACTTAAAAGTTACTATTTCCAGTTCGCTGTCGACGAGTCTGAACTCGATGTCAGCCGTAGTATTAGAAGACTTCTACAAGCCGTTCTTCAGCAAGCCGCTTACTGATAGACAGGCTAACTGGCTCATGAAAGGTGTTGTCATCCTGCTGGGCATACTCTGTGTAGGTAAATACTTGGTGCAATAATTCTATAGATAACTTAGCCTGTCGATGTATAAAGTTCTTAGTGAACGTGAGCTTTCGAAAAGCGGACCATACTTGATGGTAAAGTGTTGGTGTTCTTAAAACAATGAGATATTTAGCAGTATGTCCTGAATCAGGACACAGCCTCAGCATACAGTAATCAGGACTCCTGATAACTTTATGCTGTGGAACTAATGAGTGTATGCTACTGATAATCCAGTACTCATAGTTGAAATTGTGAGGTGACATGATTTACATTGCCACCATCTTGCCAAAAAGAAGATGTCAATTATCAAGTACGCGAGCTAATGACCATGACAATTACATTGTGGACGAGTGAATTTTCAAAAAATCACATTTTTTTTTTTTAAAGTTATTAATCTTTTGAGTTGTTTAACACGATAATAGTTACAACTGTTTTTATTCTTGTGATCTTGTCACATTAGACATTCACCATTAGACAAGATCACAAGAATAAAATAAAAATAGTTGGAACTATTATCGTGTTAAACAACTCAAGAGATTAATGATTTTCAACATTTTTGGTGAGATTTTTTGAAAATTCACTCCGTTGGTATCACCTGTCACAAGTTTAAGATAAATATGGGAAGTGATGATCCTCTAGCCTGAAGAGTTAAGATTGCTATAAGCTAAATTTTTGACACATCTTTATTAATTTATTAATTCAATACTTCTATTTCAGGGTTAGTATTCATAGTAGAGAAGATGGGAACAATCTTGCAGCTGACCATGACGTTGGAATCAATGACGATGGGACCACAGCTCGGGGTCTTTACTATGGGGATTCTTATGCCGTGGGTGGATGCTACAGTGAGTTGTAAATTAAAATGGGGTCCGAGTGCGCCCATGCTTTTCAAGGAAATCGCAAAGAGGCTGGTCGACACTTCGCGTGACCAGAGGGCTGGTTTGTTCTTTGGCCAAAGAATAAGCGTTGCCATACAACGTGGCAACGCTGCCAGTCTTCTGGGCACTTTTCCAGATGACAGCGATGTGGAGGAATACTTTGACGCCTAAGCACGCCTTTTTATATAATTTTATTTTGTACTTTTATTATATATTAAAAAAAAAAAAAAAATGTGTTGTAAATATTGTACATTTGTAGATAGGTTATTTAATTATTGTAATCCCACTATTCTATTTAAAACTATGCTGGAGATACATAATTCTAAAGTCGTTCACAATAATGGACAGGGACAGTTCTCGAATTTTCCTCGTTAGAATCCGGTACCGTTTTTTTTATTTTTTTACACATTTATGGTTGTCACCGTAACTATTGTGATAATGAATTAAGAAGGCGTAGCATGAATACTGTAGACAAGGGGTTTGTCAACGAACGAATAGACAAAATTATTTCTTTAGTTTTGTGGAGGAACAAGGTATCATGTTCCTTCAACACAAAGGGAGGATCCTCCAACTCCAACCACGCTGGGTCTGCGCCTGGCGGGCTACTACCCAACGGTTGATGTTGCGCGCTTGTATAAACAACGTTTTATTGAAATAACTGAAAACCTCTAAAGAGGTCAATGTAATTATCAGTATGAACAACTTTTACTATGGGACCAACCCTGAAATCGCGAAAAAACATAGCTGATCCCTACATTTTGTCGATTCACGTGAACAAAAATGTAGGGGAAAGCTGATTATTTTTTCAATAACACGTTGTATACTAAGTTGCGTGTCATATTCTGCTTGCGCGATTCAGGATTTGTGTCGTTATGGACTACGTCATTGTTAGTTCCTATGTAGCGAGATAGATGTCGCTACATTTCTATCCAAGGTAATTTTGTCTATTTTTCCGTAGACAAATCTCTTGTCTACAATTGTCATGCTACGCCTACTAGTTATAGCTAATTTAATACTTCTGTTTTGAAAAATAGGGAGCACTAGTGGGTGGTATGAGTGGACTAGCAGTAATGTCCTGGTGGTGTCTGACGTCACAGCTAGCCATAGCGCGCGGTCAAATAGTGCACACACACAAATCTCTTGCCACTGACGGATGCACGTACAACTTTACTACTGCTGAAGATGTCACTGAAGACCCGGCGTTCAGGTAAGTCAAGCTTTTGTCTCTAGAATAAAATGAGGATAATACTGTTAAACAAAAGATCGTAATCACTAAGGACGTGGAATAAAACATGGATGAATTGAAGTCTGACTGTTTTACTGATATCTTCTTCTTCCTGTGCCATATCCTCATTGGATGTCAGCGAACAACTTTTACTATAGGACCAACACTGAAATCGCGAAATAAAACAGCTGTTCCCTACATTTTGTCGATTTATGTGAACACAATGAGAACAATGACCCCTTAATAGGTTTTCAGTTATTTCAATAAAACGTTGCACACGTCTTATTTTTTCTAGTGAGGAAGTTAATCCAGTTCTTCGAGTATCATACATGTGGTACACGTTAGCTGGCATGATGGTCAGCATATGCGTGGGCGCAGTCGTGTCGCGCATCAACCGCGCGCGCGGCTCCCCGCACCTACCGCCCGCGCCGCGCCTGCTGGCTCCTCAACTAAGGAGACTGTATAAAGAACCCCCTCACCCAACCGATGAGCCTTACATAAGTGCCTATGGACAGAATAAGGTTAGATTTCACTTACGTAAATAGTATACTTGCTACGGTAGATTTTTTTTTTTTTTTTTTTTAGAAATATCTGTAAAGACGATTGTCATCTTAGTCTACCTGCGACCACGAAATGCTGCAAAGCTTTCGAAACGTCAGGGAAACCAATTTAAATAATATTCGCGATTTAATCCGGTTAAACTTTGTTTTATTATAAGTATACTTGCTCTTCTTTTTAGTAAAGGTACATTAATATATTACTATGTACCTACTAAAAAGTTATTATATATAAGTAGATTCTCTACAGTAAAAAGAGTATATCCATCACAGACCTACATATTCATGGAGTTTCTTGCCGGTTCTTCTCCATGGGACCCACAAATTGGAACCGTGCAACTAGAGCTTGACATTTCAAAAGTGCCTGTTATTGGGTTTGTTTGAATTTGATGTTTTCTGTAGAGTGAGTGAAAAAATTCTTAACTAACAAAATTCTTGACCAAGATATATTTAATCCTTCGAGGATTAAATATATCTTGGTCATTACGTAATTCAAACAATCACGTGTTTAATTAAGATTATAGATTTTTCAGGACATATCTTGTGAGTTAATGCTATAAAGTTAAATAAATTTTGTATAATTTGTTGCAGGAAGCCTGTCACATCAAATCTACCTCAATAAGTATGAAACCAATCACCGAAACCGAAGAAATAAGCTAATTTTGTAATAACTACCTGTAATGTTTAATTTATATTTATTTATTAAAGCGCTTGAGAAGAAAATACACATTATATTTAGTTTTTTTTATAACAGGAGGGCAAACGTGAATGCGGGTCACCTGATGGTAAGCAATCTCCGCCGCCCATGGACATCCGCAACAACAGGGGAGTCGCCGATGAATTGCCGACCTTTTTACCGACGAAAAAAAGGAGGAGGTTCTCAATTCGACGCGTATCTTTTTTTTCTGTATGACCACGCATAACTTTTTACAGAGTAGTCTGATTTTAATGATTCTTTTTTTAATAAATAAATAAATAAATAAATAAATATTTTTGGGACATTTTTACACATCACCATATAGTCCCAAACTAAGCAGAGCTTGTGGTATGGGTACTAGACAATGGATATAATACTTATATACTTTTTTTTGTAAATACATACTTATAATACATAAGAAACAACCAGACCCACACAAACACTCATGTTCATCACACAAATATTTGTGTCCTGTGGGAATCGAACCCACGACCTCGTGATCAGCAGTCCGACACTCGAACCACTAGACCACAGAGATCGTCATCGATAGGGTATATCTCGAAGTTGGTCCCATTTAAATTTCAAAATCAAAATTGACCCCTAAGGGTAGGAAAACAGGGGATAAGTGCTTGTTTACCCACTGAATTCTTACCTGTTAACCGATTCTGTTGAAACTTGACACACATAAATGTAGTTCTAGACACAACAACATAATGGAAACCTGGACATGGTTTTAGCCACAAAAAATAAAAAAATTAACTATTTAACAAAAAAATTAACTGACGAAAACAGAAACTGAAAAGCGAAAAATGAAATGAAGCTTTTTTAGTCTTTTCCTAACTAAACTAATGTAACTAATTATGAGTCGGTGCCAAACAAACGATCAATGAAGATCATAGTATAGTATAGTATAACGGGCTGGTTTCCGCAATTCCACGTCCAAGCGTGTATTTTGCGTACGGTAAATCATGAAGTGAAGTGAAATGAAGATCATTAAATTACTTTAAATAAATACTAAAAACTACACATCAAATACAACGTGAAATTTTCAACGATAAACAATAACATTCCAAAAATGCGTTCTCCGCTCGACCACTTGCAACTTGCACACAATTTGCTTGTTTGTTTGGCGCCGACTCATAATTAGTTATTTACATTAGTTTAGTTAGGAAAAGACTAAAAAAGCTTCATTTTATTTTTCGCTTTTCAGTTCTGTTTTCGTCGGTTCAATTTTTCGTTAAAAAGTTTTATAAAAAGACGTATTCGTACTTTATTTATTTTAAGCAACTTTCCTTTTTTATGGTTCTGATTATTACCTAGTAGGTACCTAGGTAATAATCAGAACCATAAAAAAGACACACTAATATTATTAAGAAAAAAATACCTATATGATTTATATGAATTCAATTTAGCTCTTATTACTTTACATTGATTACATACCGGATGTGTAAACTCTTTAGTTTTTCATGATGTAGCATCTCTACTGGCCAATTCAAGTAAAAAAAAATGGACGCCATTATTGTTGTATTTTTGTTTTGAAAAATTCACCTAATGCGGCTACACTGTTGCCAGGTCTCCCGATTTTCCGGGAGATTCACAGATTTTCCTAAAAATCTCCCGATCTCCCGATTTTCGACAAAAATCTCCCGGTTTTTTACAATCCTGTATAAAGCCTAATAATGAAACAGACGGATAAGTAGCTTCCCTGAATATGTCCGTCACTCCCAGTGGTATCGTATCTTCACTAATCATTTAGCGTAAAATAGACTCTATCACAAAGTATTTTTTTTTTTAAATTCCACATTGCAGTAAAATGTAAAAAAAAACAAACTGCTATGATTTTAATATTACAGCCAGAATGGTGGCAAAATATCCTAACGGGATTACTTCAAAAACTTGGATTTTTGTTGAAAAACATCATCTCCCGATTTTTTAAATTTTTCCTCAATACATCTCCCGCTTTTTTCATAGTAAGCCTCCCGGATTTTGAAAATTAGACCTGGCAACACTGAGCGGCTAGTATGTTTTACATCTTCATGATGCAACCTTATTAGTTGAAAAAAAAAAAAAAAAAAACTCCAACTTTCCCGTATGTACATCAATCGCCTCTTTTCCATACCCAACAAAATAACACGCTAGTAATATCCAACACGACTCGACAGTAAATAATAGGAATTGCTGGTTGCTGGACAGTTGTTTTTTTTTAAATATGCTAATAGCATAAGCTAGCAAGGTTTTTTAAGTACACAGTTCATACTAACATAAAAAAGGTGTTGTTTACACGATATTTTATCATTATAAAAGCTGAATGCGTTTGAAAATAGAACTAGAACCATGCGCGGACGAATTGGCGCGAAAGAAAATTAGATATCGCCATCAATTGCTTCATTTCAGGCCTCAACAGTAAACTACCTACTATTATTTACTTATTGAACTTTGATACGATCGTGCCTTAGAATATTCTAAGGTTAGGCAGACATTATTTTAAGTACCTTTTTATTAGGTTATAGGTAGGTAGGTAGCTTTTTATAGGTAGGTAGGTATTAATAAAAACATACAACTTTTGCTTACTTATCTTAAAGTGGGGCATTGAGTATTATTCCATTGATAGGAATAACATTTCATTTATAAGTTAAGAGCCAAGTGGTAACACTAGTGTCCTTTGACGATAAACTAAGGTCTATTTTGGACCAGCACAGGAAATGGTCAATTGGGACAAAAATAGCCACTACACTAGGAAAATCGCGGGCGGCAATTGTAAAATTGCTTTTAAATTCATTCTCACTTTGACACTGAGATGTGTCTTTATACTGTGTATAAGAGTAACGTTTTTACTATGAATAAATAAATAAAAATAAGATAAGAGAGATAGAGAACCTAAAAGTTTCCAAAAAACTACAAAAATGTCTGAAGAAAAATTACATGTTTCTGCAGTCAGACTGTCTCTTCAACATTTTGCGTGGTTTGATTATGTAGTGTTTATATTCATGTTAACGATATGTGGTGGTATTGGAGTTTATTTCGGATTCGTGAAGAAACAGAGCTCTACTCAAGATTATTTGATGGGTGGCCGGAATATGAAGTTAATGCCCGTATGCTTCTCATTAGTAGCAAGGTAAATAAAAAATAAATTAATTCACGGTAAATGTACTTATCGAGTTACTTTCAATCCTTTAAAAAAATGCATGCTAAATAGAGAAAACTGAGTCGTTTTCCCCATATACATAGGTATCCCCAGAGGCTGCTTACCTACAAAAAGTACAAGATATTTTTGGTTATTTCCACTTAGAACTCCGAACTTTGGTCGTGAAAGTTTTTTTTTTTTTTTTTAATTTATTTCCGTTTCCCACAAATGTGAAGGGGTGTATTTAATGTTTTTCTCTTCAGTTTTATTTCAGGCATATCCCTGCTAGGCACACCAACAGAGTTATATATTTATGGAACATCTTATGTGTTTGTTCTGATCGGTGCTTTAATGATGTCATTTATAGTTTCTTATACGTTTTTACCCATACTCCATGAATTGCAACTTACTTCAGCTTATGAGGTAAGTAAAAGTAAATTAATCCAGTAGTGGACTACAGTCAAAAATTACCAAATTTTTTATATTATTTAAGAGAAGGTACAGGAAGGACAACATTGTAGAAAGAATACATAAAAAATGGGAGAGATACACACTTTTTAAGTTTTTGGAAGGGGCATTTTCTGTCCTTGTCGTGCGAAACGGACATTGTTCAGAGATATGTCAAATTATTATGAAGGTTTTGAACAATGACGTCATTCTTCAATAGTGCTGTCTCTGTCTAGTGAACAAATTTAAATCGCTTATAACATGGACATTTCATTAAATATTTTATAGTTTTTTCCATTGTTGCTTATTTTTCTTGAAAAAGTTTCGAGATTTCTATTAAAAACTAATTTTAAAAAAAGTCACCTTCCGTATTGCAATGATATATATATAAGCAGTAAAAACTTTTTCATCCTTGGTAATACCGTAATACCTACTGGCAGACTGGCAAGAAAACAGGATGCCCTAACACTGAAAAAAAAAAACAAAAGCATTTAAAATTGTAACATTTTTATACAGCAAATCAGAATTGGCGGAAATCTTGAAAAAAAAAAACTAAACTAAAGCCACTAAAGCATGCCATGATTGTCATGTAATAAAATCTTTGGTAATTACATAGGTACCTACCTATGTACTTAGCTTACAGTAATTTTTTTCTATTTGTTTTAGTATTTGGAGCTTCGTTACGATAAACGATTGAGAGTTTTTGGGTCCGTGCTTTTTACCGTATACTTGGTGAGTAATTTGAATGTCTACAAATAATATAATTAATTAAATATTCTATAATAATAGGACCATAATTTTACTTTTATAAATTTTTAGATGGCGTGGCTGCCTATCGTTATTTATGTTCCAGCTTTAGCTTTTAACCAAGGTAAATTTAATAAAATTATCGTTATTAAATAGGTAAGATCTGCTTTCCTAATAAAACTATTTCCAATAAATTAAACTTTATTTTTACAGTAACTGGCGTCAATATTCATATTACCACTCCAATAGTATGCTTCGTGTGCATATTTTATACATCTTTGGTAAGCTTTTTTCTTGAATTTATTATCGTAGGTGCAGTTACGATTCATAAATGAAAATAAAATATTTCTTCTTCGTCATTAAAAATATAACATAATTATGGCAACGAAAAAGCTATTACATCTATCATTTCACTCGTTTTCGTTTTTAGAAATAGGCGTTCTTACAACTTTGCCTTTGACACTGATTGAACTTTGAAAAAAAAATCTAAAAAATAATTACTCGTTGAGTACATCATTGATCTTAAATTCGTATTGTACAATTGAAGTACAGGTACTTAATTTAATCAGAAACTATTAACTCGTTAAATTATAGTTCGTTGTAGTTGTAGATCGAAAAAATGCGAAAAACGGCCTATCTACCTAGGCCTAGTTTCTGATTAAACTACAGCACCTGTAGAAGTTTTTAAACTTTCGCGAATTTCACTCATATTGAACTACCAGGCCCCTCAGAAAGTATTGCGAAAAAAAGTTTTTATATATGGGAGACTGGCCAGTTATAATGTTTTTCGAAAATATGATTATTTATAAGTAAAAATAAGTAAGTTCCAATTTCAAAATTTCCCTCCACATTTTTTGCGAGTTAATTCAAAGTATTGTGTCTCACTGAAATATGGATCTGCGCCGGGAACATTTTAGAGCTATGATTTTATACGATTTCAAGTGTCGCCTGAAACCGGATGAATCGTACGATAGACTTCAAATGGCATTCATGGATGAAGGCCCTTCCAAGGCAACCGTGTATCGTTGGTATAACGAATTCAAGCGCGGTCGACCAACTTTGGGGGATGACGAAAGAAGCGGTCGCCCTTTGACGGCTGTTACCGAAGAAAACGTGCTAGCAGTGAAAAATTTAATCCAAGACAATAGGCGAATTACATATCAGGAGATTCAACACATATTGAAGATTGGATCGGGAAGCGTTCACGAGATTCTACACAGCCATCTTCGCGTGAGGAGGATAGTATCACGCTGGGTGCCGCACAACCTCACCGATGCTCAGAAGCAGGCCCGGGTGGAATGGTGCCGTGATATGCTTAACAAATTTGAAGCAGGCTCGTCTCGGCGTGTTTACGACATCGTTACAGGTGATGAGTCCTGGATTAATCAATACGACCCAGAAACCAAGCGCCAGTCGACTGTTTGGGTGTTTCAAAATGAGCCAACGCCTACCAAAGTGAAGCGATCTAGAAGCGGGGGTAAGATTTTGATCGCTAGCTTTTTTAATTTGACTGGCCACTTGGTATCAATTCCCTTACGGGATCAAAGAAGCATTAATGCCGAATGGTATACTACCAAATGTTTGCCAGAAGTTTTCTCTGTTATAAGCAACAAGCGACCAAACACAGGGCTCCGCGGGCTACTGCTCCACCACGACAATGCACCTGCGCACACCGCACTCAAAACGAGGGACTTCCTGGACAGCACGCCAGTCAAACTCCTGGGTCACCCTCCTTACAGCCCTGATCTAGCACCGTGTGACTTCTTTTTATTCCCAAAAATAAAAAATCAGCTCAAAGGGATACAATTTTCGTCGCCGGAAGATGCGCTGGCTGCGTTCGAGCAGGCTGTAAACGAGGTGTCTGCGGCGGACTGGAAAAAGTGTTTTGAAAACTGGTTTAGGCGCATGAATCTTTGTATAGAGGCTGGTGGAAAGTACTTTGAAAAGATTTGATAAAAATATATGTACGTATAGAACAATTTTTTTTAGTTTCGCAAAACTTTCTGAGTGTCCCACGTATATTTACGGGACTTGTCGGGCACAATAAAATACACGCAGCATATACGGCCAGCGACGTTACGAAAAACCAACCGCGAGTAGTTCGAGAAAACTCTCGCCGCTCAAGACGATGACACCCGCATACTTCAGTCTGCTCGTGACAACGGCCAATGCAACTTGGCCGAAACGTCGAGGTTAGTCAAAATGTTTGTTATGTTTTGATTTCATTGTGCGCGACAAGTCCCGTAAATATAGTTCAATACAGTACCTGTACTTCAATTAATTGTTAAAAACTAACATAACATAACATCACACCTGTATTTCCCAGAAGGGGTAGGCAGAGGTGTATAGTACACCCACATTTCGCCAGTTATGTTGTAAGTCCCATGTAATAGGGGGCGAGCCTATTGCCAATAACCGGGCACAAATCCAGTCTCCGGGCTGCTACTGAGAATTTCCTAATGAAAAAACCCAATAACACTTTGCTCGACTCGGGAATCGAACCCAGGACCTCACGCTCAGCAGTCGCGCTTGCAACCACTAGACCAACGAGGCAGTCAAAAACTAATTTTCGATAAATGATGTACTCAGCGAGTAACTATTTTTTACTGATGGGGGTGCCACTTAGATCTTAGTAGGGCCTTAATAGGTAAATTGGTATACAATTATGTCTGAAAAACATGGCGATGTGGCAATGAGCGCAATTTAAGATCATCATCATCATTTCAGCCGAAAGACGTCCACTGCTGGACATAGGCCTCCCCCAAGCATCGCCACAATTTAAGATACTTACACATAATTATGCATTAGTTTTAATATTTTTCAAACTAACTTCATGCATTTTCAGGGTGGCTTAAAAGCAGTTGTGTGGACCGATGTCATTCAGACAATAGTGATGATTGGAGCTATGATTCTCGTCATTGTTAAAGGCACGATTATCGTTGGCGGTTTCGGAGAGGTGTTCCGAAGAAATTGGAATACTGGGCGACTGGAATTTCCACCGTAATTATGATTGGACCCTAAAAAAATATTTATATTTTATACCCAATTTTCAGTAGGAAAAAAGACAGCCTGTAATGTTGACGGTCTAATTATGTTCAACTATACCCCGTTCGTTAAAGAAAAAAATAAATGTAAACAACATGATTACTGTAATATTAATGAAAAAAAAAACCAAATTGTAATTATAAGAAATCTACTTCAAAAAATATTACGTAATTTTCAGTTTCAGCCTAGATTTAACTGAAAGGCATTCAATATGGTCGGTATCTATCGGATCTACATTTTACTGGATCGGCAATATTGCTGTGAATCAATCTATGATGCAAAGGTTCCTGTCATTGCCCGAACTGAAATCTTCGAAAAGGTAAGAATAATTTTTATTTTTATAATTTTTTAAGAATTATCAATAATTAATTAATTATTATTTATGATTTATTTTTATTTTTATATACGTTTTCTCGATGAACTCTTTTGCCTGAGTGTACAGCAATCACCACACCAACGACATAATTTTACACGAGGCACGGAATAATGGGTTATACAGGATCAACGATGTCTAATTCAGTGTACAGGATACATTTTTTAGGAGTGCGGATTTGTATAATGGTTCAATATCTGTTCCTTATCACAACCACATTATTAAAAATCACTTGAAAATAATAATAAATCGTCTTAGTATGAGATACTCCCGAAAAAATTGTAGCGAACAAAGACAAATTTTCGTTTAGTTTTAAAGTGAATTGAGTAATGTGGTTGGTTGCGATAAGGAACAGCTACTGAAACACTATGGAAATTATCCGACTTTCCTTAAAAATATATCCTGTATTATGCGAGATAATTCTTGCTGGAAAAAAATGCTATCAATCATAATATCATTTCGTCTCAAAATCGTCTGGTGTATGAAATGATAATACCTGGTACTGTGATTACTCATTTTTTTCAATATTTAAAGCATAAAGTCCAACTCCAATAACTTTCCTTTCAGGGCCATTTGGGGTTTTCTATGTGGAGTCGTATTCATAGTGTTAATATGCGGGTACAGTGGATTGTTAGCGTTCGCGAGATACCACGTCTGCGATCCATTAGACTCCAGACTTGCTCTAGCCAAGGATCAGCTACTGCCTCTATTGGTCATGGATGTGTTGGGAGATTGGCCCGGCATGCCTGGGATATTTGTGGCTGGAGTCTTCAGTGCTGCTTTGAGGTAAGTCAATTAAGAGAAAAGAGGGTGTTATTCAAGACAAGCAGACTTTTGAGCTGTTGTCTACATGTTTCGGAATTAAAAATATGAGAGGTCGCCCAATGGTCGAATATCGATCATAATTCATAAAAAAATCATGATTGAACTATTTCGTTTATTTTTATTTTTATTGATTACACTAACGCTCGTCAATAGCTACAAAAACAAATAAAAAATATATATCGGTTGACACGTTGATTGACACATAGAGGAGAAAATTGTACTGAACCATTTTTTCTTTGCCTATTTTATACTCCTTCTGGAGTTGTCGGGTAAAAACAAAAAGAAATATGATCACTGTCTCTTAAAGGTTTTGTACGGGAAACTTCTGCATGACCACTGCTTTTTATTTTTGTTTCAAATTGTACGAGCATAATAAGAAGTGTCATTCATACTTCTTGCTGCAAAAAAAAACAAAAGCACTCTAGTATATAAGTAAGAAAGTTAACTTTATTTTTTATGATTGAGTGGTTATAGTTGTTAAATATAATTAATTATATGATTATCATAAATAAAAAATAAAGTTAACTTTCTTACTTATATACTAGATACATCCATCAGCCCATTTTGGGCATACAATAATTTCTATGATAATATTATTAGTTATGTCCATAATCTCTGCCTACCCCAATGAGAAATATGCGTGATAATAATGTATGTCGTGGCGATTGTTGGTCTTTCAATTAATTATCGTAGTACCGTAGTATAGTTAGAGCCTGTTTGGTTTTCCTGTGGGTACTTATTCGGTGTCTCATTTTCAGCTCCCTTTCAACTGGTCTGAATTCAATGGCTGCCGTTGTATTAGAAGACTTCTGGAAACCGTTCTTCAAAGAGTTGACTCACAGGCAAACTCAAATATTGATTCGAGCTGTCGTCGTTGTCCTTGGAATAATTTGTGTTGGTATGTATTTATTTATTTATAATGAGCCTGTGCTGTCCCATTCCTGGGCAAAGGCCTCCCTCCATTTCTTCCACTTTTCCCGATCCCATGCCTCTTCCTTCCAGTTTTTAAAGAATGCATCCATTTCGTCCCGCCTCGTGCCGACCTCGTGTAACTGCCTCGGGGTTCATTTCTGAGCCATTTGGGCCCACAGTACATCGGGCATGCGGCAGGCATGTCCCATTTCAGATTGGCAGTTTTTTGAGCCACGTCTGCTTTTTGTGTTTTAGAGCGCAGTACAGTGTTTCGAACACGATCTGTTAATTTAACACCTAGTATACTGCGCTCCATAGCTCGTTAGTACGAGTATGTAAGATTACCTCATTATTCTACCTTTTATGTGGAAATAGTAATTTTTTGTGCATTCGTGGATTCGTTTGTGCGAGTTATGGCAACACGGTTAAAATTTATTAACCCATCTTTTTTATGGCATAGGATGGCGAAACGAGCTAAAGGCACACCTGATGTTAAGCAGTTACCTTTTCTCATAATAACTGGAATAACAAAATGCACTGCAAATCGCTTGAATTCATGAGATCTAAAGATGGAAAGTGTTATGTGATTGTAATTTCACCATCATAACATAAAAATCTAGACGTTTCTTTGTGATTATTTGACGAAGTAATTTTTTATTGACGACCCGGTGAAGGTCGCGGGAATCCGCTGGATGCGAAAATGTCAGGACTGGTCGTTGTGGCGATGCTTGGGGGAGGCCTGTGTACAGCAGTGGACATCTTTAGGCTGAAATGATGATGATGATGATGTAATTTTTAATCATGAAGAAGTATTTCTTTGCGTCAAAAAGGGGACGCACAAAACCACCGAAAATAACAAAAAGCATAATTTTAACATGAACAGAATTAAAAGTTTGGGAAGATCTACGTCTCATCCGCGCAAATCAGCAATCGCTCAGTATGTTGCCTTAGCAGCTCACACGCAAGAAGCAAAGCCAGCGCTTGTTTTCAGCGACAGCCGACCGATAATTAAATTATGCGAAATCTTTTTAGTACATTTTAGGAGAATTTCTTTTTAATTTGAAGTTTAAATTGGATCAAATATATGTAGAAGACAGAGGGAATTTTATTATTGATTCATGTTTATAAACTGAATATGTTGGATGTTAGAAATTTCCTTATGTATGTGCATAGATAGATTCTACTCTCTCCTAATAATATTACTGTATTAGTTTTGTAGCTATTAAGCATAATTTTATGAAAATAATAATGGGACTGATATGGTCTTATTTTAGAATAAAAGTTCCTTATATAATAAAGATAATTTTAAAAACATTTGAAGTGAGAGAAAGCTTTGCAACCCTTATTTTACCAGCTTATTAATGTTTCTAGGTTTAGTTTACGTAGTAGAAATGCTGGGATCAGTTCTACAGCTGACAATGAGTCTGTCGTCGGCGTCGATGGGACCTCTTGCAGGATTGTTTCTCATGGGAATGTTTTTGCCTTTCATTGACTCTACGGTAAGTTGTTAACCCAGTTTACTATAAGAATTCGTGTCATGTCATTTCAGCCAAAAGACGTCCACTGCTGGACATGGCCTCCTAATGGGGGATATGCCATAATCGACACGTTTGGCAGGCGGGTTGGCGATCGCAGTTTGTTGAATAAATACTCAGAGAACGCTGCTGCTCATCCTCTGGCGAACCACTTAGAATCTATGTATTTTAACGCTTTTTAAATAGAGTGAAAATAAATACATTTGTTAATAAATTGTTTTCAGATGGTTTTCAGTGACATTATTTGCAGATTGAATTTTATTCTAATATTTTTCATTGCATTTACGCAAGCAGGTGATGTTTTCCCTTGACTGATCAAATACAGATTGTTTTTGAGAAAAAGTTTTGATAAACCATAATTTAATAGCGAATGTTTAATTTGTCTGACGTTGACGATATTTTATTTTAGAGTGCATTAAGTGGAGGAATTATAGGCCTATCATCAGCATGTTGGATCGCGGCGCATTCACAGCTTGTCCAAGCGAAGGGACTGTTGAAGTTCAACGAAAAACCAAGATTCACGCATAACTGCACCTATGACTTCGATCAAGCTGTGCACGATAATGCTGATGCAGAAAGGTTCGTATTTTAATATAAGTTTAAACTATCAACTTACCAACCAACTCTAACCAATCAACCAAATAACTAACCAAGTATATGCGGGACGTTTCGCTATAAACACATTCAGGAAACAGCAGTACAAAATAAATATTGTGTAAAAGACATGAGAAGAACCATGTATCATCGTTGACCGCACCATCGCTTACATCAGCCCCCCTAGCCAAGTTGGCAAACTACAATCGTCAACGCTATAGAAAACAATCAAAATGTATGGGAATGACATATCTAAACGAATGACTTTTTCGTTGAGATGTGTCATTCCTATACATTTTGATTGTTTTCTATTAGCGTTGACGATTGTAGATTGAAAACATGGCTAGGGGGGCAGGTGAGGTGGCAGTCAAAAGCATGACCTTTTGAAAACAAAAAAAGAGGAGAGTAGAAGAGACGTCCGGAAAAACGAGAATTGAATCGTAAGGTCTGCTGCTGATGTGACGGAATTTTTTATAATTTATGAAATTTTTGTGAAGTTTCTAGGCCCAGCGATATGGGTTGTGTGTTGTCTGTCAGTCAGTCGAACAGTTAAGCCACGAAACTGTTTTATATGGTTTATAAGTAGCCTTTGTAGGTAGAAGTTAATGAGTAATAAAGTAGATTATAGTAGAAATAGTAATAGTAGTAGCGTGGGTAGACCCCCCACAAGGTGGACCGACGACCTGATGAAGGTCGCGGGAATCCGCTGGATGCGGAAGGCGCAGGACCGGTCGTTGTGGCGATGCTTGGGGGAGGCCTATGCCCAGCAGTGGACGTCTTTCGGCTGAAATGATGATGATGATGATGATAGTAGAATTAGCTCTCCCAAGTTGCGCAACAACACTCGGTCCTCTGCTTCCCAGATCCAATCCATCCCAGCTATATTCTTCAGGTCGTCGGTCCACGTGGCTGAGGGGCAACCTGTGCTCGTTTGCCAATTCGCAGTATCCACTCAAGGACTCGTCCGGTCCAACGGCTATCTGTTCTTCAACAGAAAGGGCCAGCCCACTGCCACTTCAGCTTGCTGATTGGCTATGTCGGTCACTCCGGTTTTTCTCCGGATGATCTCGTTCTCGATCTCTCACGGATCTTATTTTTCAAAGATACTCCAAACATAACTCGCTTCATAGTTCGCCGAGTGAATTTGAATTTGTGGACTAACCCATCAGTGTCCATGGCTCGGCACCGTAGGTGACAGGCAGGACGCAATGATTGAAGGCTTTCATCTTACAAGCTAGGATAGGCCTATGTACAGCAGTAATTTGGAAAGGCTGAGTTGACAGTTGACAAAAAAAGTTGACCCTCACATTTCCCAATAAAAGTTGTGATGACATTACAGTTAACTTAAGTCAGATAAACCCTAATAACGAGTAGGTACTGTTCACTGCTAAATTGTTTTTAGGTGACGATACTGATGACAACACATTGTAATTATAGTAATGTGATGATACAAATGATACACACATGTCGTATCATACACGACATACATTACATATTATTCAACTCATCAATCAATGCAGCCTATCGTATAGTCCCCTGCTAGATATAATTTGTCTTTGCCTATGCCAAATTGAGCAACTACAGACTAGTCGACTTACCAAAATAATTTTACAACTAGCTGGTATATGGTCCACCCCACGAAGAAAATGTTCTCCATGGTCCACCCGCTATCATATCCGCGCGTTCGTTTCAGTACCATATATTTCGTCCCCCTCCCACCCCACATATTTGCAGATGATGTCACATATAACGGTTGTCTTGTATTATCTAAGTTTTCTATAGGTGTTAAAAGGCTCATAATACTTATTACGAATTGATCTTAATAATTCTAAGAACTGTTATTTAAGGCCAAAATAAACTTATTCTATTGTTGATGTTCAATACTATTATTGATCAGTTTATTGTTTTGAGAATAAAACTAAATAATTATTTTATTATTTTTAACGCATTTACGCCTGCGAAGCGAAATCCAAAGATTTCAATTGTGGAAAGAAGAAATAAGAAGATGAAGAATCTTTAAAACAAAATAAACAAACTGCAGAATAGCACCACCCCATCTCTTTTCGTGGGTGTCGTAAAGGCGATTCACCAGAGGGTGGGCAGCAGCGTTCTCTGAATATTTACTCAACCATCTACGAAAGCCAACCCACCTGCCAAGCGTGGCGATTATGGCTTATCCCCCCCTTTGGGGAGGCCTATGACCAGCAGTGGTAATCTTTCGGCTGAAATGATGTTGATGATGAAACAAACAGATTTTTTAACATATCGGAAATATTGGACACGTTATGACACACACACACAGGATTTCATATACACATATACACCATCATAGATCACCATCATCATAGACACAATTTACTGATAGAATCTTTCCAGGCAGAGGTCATGAAGTATGTTTATTTGGTTGTTTCAGCGAAGTGCCATACTTGTACCGGATTTCCTACTTGTGGTTCACTGGGTTCGGATGTATGGTGACCATTAGCATCGCTTGTATCGTCAGTTTGAGGCGTTTGGCTAAAGTCCACCACGACCATCGCTTGTTCGCGCCTTTCTTGCGAAGATGGTTGGACAAAGAAAAGGTAAGATGACAAGCTACTAGTAAACTATATGCTGCAGTTTTTGAGGATTTATTTGAATTTCAGTTGTCTCTTGTTTATTTTATAAGAGACGCGTTTATCACTTAACTATTAGATGAGGAAATAAAACACATCTTAATTTTATGCTCTACTGATTAATACAACAAATTATCAACATGACTACGAAATGTTTCTGATAAGAATACTTTCAATAATCTAAATCACAGCGGATCCAGATAAAAATAATAAATTGGCCACGACGTCACAATATTGTGTTCAATTATTAATCGTATTTAATCTGCTTAAAATTATCAAGTTAGGCAGCAGTCACGAGATTGAAACCTTGGAGATTTTCCATTTTGTGTTGTAAAATACTGTTATTGGTCATGCAAACTTTATTTCCAGAATTGTCTGCGTGTGGTAAAATTTTATGCAAAGATAGACACATAAACCCATCGACCATACACCTGATATAATGCATAGATACAATAAATTCTGTCAACTAGCTGGGGCAGGAGGAAGCGGGGTACTGCAATCCGATTGGCTGTACTATGGCGGCTATTGGCTGATCACTATCAACTCAGCCTATCGCAGTCCACTGCTGGACATAGGCCTCTCCCAAGTTGCGCCACAACGATCGGTCCTCTGCCTTCCGCATCCAGTCCCCCCCAGCCACGTTCTTTAGGTCGTCGGTCCACCTGGCAGGGGGGCGCCCTACGCTGCGTTTGCCGATACGCGGTCTCCACTCAAGGACTCGTCTGCTCCAACGGCCATCGGTCCTTCGACAGACATGGCCAGCCCACTGCCACTTCAGCTTACTGATCCTACAAGCTATGTCGGTCACTCCGGTTCTTCTCCGGATAATCTCGTTGCGGATTTTATCCTTCAAAGAAACTCCAAGCATAGCTCGCTCCATAGCTCGCTGAGCGACTTTAAATTTGTGGACTAGCCCAACTGTCAGTGTCCACGTCTCGGCACCGTAAGTCATGACTGGCAGGACGCACTGGTTGAAGACCTTTGTCTTCAAACTTTGCGGTATAGGCGACGAGAAGACTCGGCGAAGTTTGCCAAATGCTGCCCAGCCCAGACGGATCCTTCTGTTGGCTTCTTTCTCGAAGTTGTGTCTACCAAGCTGAATTGCCTGCCCTAGGTAGACGTATTCCGTTACAACTTCGAGTGCCGACCCTTCGACGAATATTGGCCTCGGCATGACATGCATATTGAACATGACTTTAGTCTTGTCCAGATTCATGCCGAGACCGACACGTCGAGAGGCTCCGTTTAAGCTGTGCAGCATTTCGCCCAGTTGTTCCAGCGACTCAGCCATTACAACGATGTCATCGGCAAAACGGAAATGTGAGATGTTCTCGCCGTTAACGTTGATACCCTGTCCAGTCCAGTCCAGCGTCTTGAAGACGTCCTCCAACGCGTTAGTGAACAATTTCGGGGATATTACATCCCCTTGTCTCACCCCTCTGCGCAGTTGGATTGGCTTCGTCTTCTGGTCCTGGAGCTGAACAGTCATGGTAGCAGCGTTGTACAGGCATCTCAGCATCTCTATATACCGCTCATTAATGTGACATCGCTGAAGAGCATCCAGAACTGCCCAAGTTTCGATAGAGTCGAAGGCCTTCTCGTAGTCCACGAATGCCATACACAGCGGCTGATTGTACTCTTCAGTCTTCTGTATGATCTGCCGAACAGTATGGATGTGGTCTACGGTGCTGTAGCCTTTTCGAAACCCAGCTTGCTCTGGTGGCTGGAATTCGTCGAGTCTTCCGGCGAGACGATTCGTGATGACCCTCGAGAACAGCTTGTACACATGACTCAGGAGTGAGATGGGTCTGTAGTTCTTCAGAAGGGTTTTATCCCCTTTTTTGAAGAACAGTACCACCGCACTCCCGCTCCATGCCTCCGGTGTAGAGCCTTGTTGGATGACGGAATTAAACAGAGGCTGATCACTAACGTGGAAGTATTGACGGCTCACAGTGGTCGAAACTGATTTGAAGTTTTCAAGTGGCGAGTAGTGGCGACCTACGTCAGATCTATTGCACTGATGTGTTGACAGACATCAGTTGCCTATTATGAGACGTATATTGGGGTGTATGGTCGATCATAGACTTCTTTGTTTTTAATTTTGGTGCATCCATTTTAATTATCATTATCGTGTTTATCATAATAACATTTATAATCCTTCTCCACTGAACTATCTGCTTCCGAGGGTTTCGCTAAAATGTACGTTTCGATCAGTGTGGTCTGAAATATTTTGCAAATATTGATAAAAAAACTGGGGCAGTAATTATCGACGTTTCATTATATTTTATCGATTGCTCAGTGGTCATTAAGTACCCATGTGAATCCTTATGAAAATTAATCTGTATCGCGTGACTAACAAGAATCCGAAAAGGTAAGGGATATCCAGCGACAGTATCTGGTAGAAGTAGTAGTGTTAGAAGTAGATTAGTTATATGAACTATTTGCTTGACGTACTTGTAGCAACTTGGATAGCTATTAGTCATAATTATTATGATTCATCATCATCATAATTTTGGCCGAAAGGCCTCCACTGCTGGACATAGGCCTCCCCCAAGCATCGCCAGAACGACCTGTCCTGCGCTTTCCGCATCCAGCGGATTCCCGCGACCTTCATCAGGTTGAACATAACTGGCGAAATGTGGGTGTACTATACACCTATGCCTACCCCTTCGGGGAAATACAGGCGTAATGTTACGTTATGTGTTATGTTGTTCACCAGGTCATCGGTCCACCATGTGGGAGGCCTACCCACGCTGTGCCTTCCAGTACGCGGTCGCCACTCCAAAACTTTACTGCTCCATCGGCCATCCGTTCTGCGAGCAATGTGCCCCGCCCACTGCCACTTAAGTTTGGCAATTCTTCGGGCTATGTCGGTTACTTTCGTTCTCCTGTGAACCTTCTCATTTCTAAATCGATCACGCAGGGAAACTCCGAGCATAGCCCTCTCCTTTTGAGTGACTTTCAGCCTTCTTATCAGGCCCATTTTGAGCACCACGTTTCAGTGCCGTAAGTAATTACTGGCAACACACACTGGTCAAAGACTTTCGTCTTGAGACACTGCGGTGTTTTATTATGATTACGTTACATGAACTCGTAAATATAGTATTCGTTTCAAAACACCAAAAGCAGGTGAGTAGCTACGCAAGTTGAAGGCAGGCACGCGCAAGTTGTAACATAAGGCCAAGCCCGCACAGCGATTTTTATTCGCGCTGATTTTATTCGCGCACTGAGATGTTTTTTCCACCACGATTTTTTATTGCCAGTGCAGGCACCTACATCATAGAATATACACGCTGAAATTTGAATCGCTTATTTCCCGAAAAGGGGTCATTGTACTCATCATTATGAACAACTTTTACTATGGGACCATCACTGAAATCACGAAAAAAAAATCATGTGGTCCCTACATTTTATTGATTTAAGTGAACACAAATGTAGGGACCAACTGATTTTTTTTTCGCGATTTCAGGGTTGGTCCCATAGTAAAAGTTGTTCATAATGATGAGTACAATGACCCCTTTTCGGGAATCAAGCGACTCCAATTTCAGCATGTATACTAACGACAAGAAGCGCGTAAAATTGCTCGCGCTATTGCAATCACGCGCTCGCTCAAGGTCACCGGCGAGCGAGCTCATACGTACACGGAGTGTCACCGCTGTGCCTACATGTGATTCCATGTGTTACAGATGTTGCGATAAAAATCACGGTGCGGGCTTGGCCTAAGGAACGATATGAAACACGACACACCAAATATTAGCACGGGCCCGCTGATATACTGCGCCGCTCCTGCTCTGCTCTGGAGCCACCGGCGACATACCCGGCAGCATGTCGCGGGGGCAAGGGCGGCGTGGTCGTGTTTTATCACTACGGCCGCCATACCACAGAGTACATTGTAATATACGCCATACTAAATGGCCACACCGAAGCAAGACAGGGCGGCGCGTCAGTGTGACGTTAAAGCGGTTACGAGGCAGTTGTATTGTTTGATAACTGACACACCATGTCTTATTGAAAGCAGTTTTAGGGCGAGCTCGCCGTCAAAATGCTTTAAAACTGGCCTTCTATTTAGTGTGACGTCTGTCACGCTGCTCATGCCCCGCGCTGCTACTGACCTGCTTTTGGTTTGTACGGGCCTTAAGTCACAATGTAAAGTGTTAATGTTTGAGGTGTTTTAGTATAAAATTCACAAGTTTTTCTGGTTTTAGTGTGGTGTAGTAGTACATGCCTCTACCATGTATTCCATGTATTCCTTAGTATAATACAGACCTTATAACCATCAACACGTCTATTATTACACCCGACACTACATGGCGACCGTGACAGGATAGGCGGTGCCGGCGTGCGCGCTTGTTTAAAAGTTTAGTAAAAAAAATTATGGAGTGCAGAATTTGAAACAGACTATCTATATTAATTATTAATTTATAAAGTAGCATCTAAAAGTCAAAAATGAAGCGGAAGAAAAGAAAAAAAAAGGCGCCAGGAGTGAGGGGCTTCGAAAGAGGACAGTTTGATTTGGGCATCTACATCCTTACACGTTAGTATAACGGGATGGGTCCAAAAAGACGATTATAAGGATGATCCTGATAGCCGTTGATACTTAGCTACCGTTGATTATTTGCCTGCCAGTAGAACAACATCAAAATGAAAAAAAAAAAACTAATGGTGAAGTGTACGGTGCTAAAGTGTGTGAGTAGGTACTCGCTGGTGGCTCGTCTTCCAAATTTTATTAGAGACATTTATTTCGCGTAGGTACTTAACTTTAAAGAAGAGAGTACTATGTTTTAACGAATAGATATTTTATTTTTGTGACAAAATTATAGAAATTTAAAAAAAAGACAAGTAACTAAGTGTAAAATTATTATTTTTGGAAAAGATCATATTTGTAAGTAGGGACCATAAGTCATCACGACGTAATTAATTAAATGTCGATTGTTGCGCATTCTAGAGCGCTGGTCACTTGACACGGGTGTCCGATTAGATACCGTATATGGCAAAAGAATGTGTCATGTCATACTATTTCCAATAAGGAGAGGCAAATTTAATGTAAGTGACATTACTGGTACTTCGTAAATAAATGAAGTTGGATTATTACAACACTGAAATAATTATGACTATACAGGAAAGGAGGAATAAAATAAATAATGTTGTATTAGTATAATCTGTAAACAAATGGTCTGATCAATCACGAGTTGCAGAATTATATAAAATATTTTTGTAGGAATTATTTCTAATAGGGACATATTACTGTAATGATGACGATATGAATGTGAGGTAGATATATTAAATATTGTATAATTAATAACCCTGTATCTCGATCATTATCAACGCGAGCCGTGTTAGTGAGAGAACTGGGATTATAAATAAATTATACAAAGTCGAATAAAAATATATAAAAGTGATGAAATAAATAAAATAAATGAAGTAAATAAATGAAATAAGTAAATGAAGTAAATAAGTGAAGTAAATAAATAAAGTAAATAAATGAAGTAAATAAATAAATAAATAAGAAATTATGAAAATGTTATAAAAAAAATATGAACATGTATCATATTATGTACTAAAAATGTGTATTTATCTATTGTCTACAATGGCCATACGTAGAAAATAGAAAATTGATACACGATACTGGACTTTGACTCGCATACCATGAGACAATGCTGAAACTCGGACTTGACAAATGTTTGTAATACAGACTCATGACAGTTTTACATACTTAACTTGAAATTGTTTAATCCTTAGTTTTAATATGAATTTATGAAATGTATACTTAGATATATATAAAAAATGTAAACTTTTTTATTTAATCTTTTTGCGGTGGAGGTGTGGTGTAGTAGTACATGCCTCTACCATGTATTCCATGTATTCCTTAGTATAATACAGACCTTATAACCATCAACACGTCTATTATTACACCCGACACTACACTGGTTTTTGCGCAGAAAAACTACGAGATACTATATTTTCTACAATTTTGTTTGGTTACAGATAAATCAATTGCCTTTGAAGAATATCCAGAAATGAATGATGAAGTGACGATGAGGATAATAAAGGATTACAAATCAGAATTCATCGTTTTAAAATTTAAGCAAAATCTGCGTAAAGGAAACCCATACTTAAGGATAACTAGGTCAAGATGGTTAAAGAAGAATTGAAATTACTGTGTTAACACAATATTTACATTTAATTGTAATTAAATATGTACAAGTAGATCAAAAATTTCAGTTGTCTAGAATTAAATTATTTTTTATTTAGTATTCGTAGCAATTAGATTAGATCATTTGGTTTAGAAAGGCCAGCTGTTGCCAGTTAAGAGACCGAAGAGACCGTTTCTGAAACAAAAAGAAACAAGTTTAGTATGCATTGAATCTACACTGCTCATACTTCCAAAGCAATATTTAAACACAGTGTAGAGCTACACAATCATAATACTGATTCATCTTTTTCTCTAGTCACCAATTTCTAGATTAATTTCCATTGGACAAACAAGAAATTGGTGAAAAGATTAATCTAGTGTGTAAGGTTTGAAACCGGACATACTTAGATATGTATCGTCATACAAGACTCTTTAAATGCACTCAAAATAATGAAGTAGGTACAAGAATAAATTGATTTAAAACGTGTTAAACACAAAGCTCGAATCAGAACACTTACCCTCTCTTGCTCAAAATGCCGTTACCCATGTTCAGAGAGCCGCCCGAGCAAGTTGAGAGTTCAGCTTCCCAAATGTTACCACACTGCCTGCCGACCAAGTGGTTGAAGCGAACGGTGGAGGCAAAGAGCTCCGTCGCACGACCGTGAGAGCAAGTACTAATCCAGCAACCGGGTTGAGGGTTCCTTCCACCATTGGGGTAAAAGTCTGCATCAGCAATCGAGTCAAATATACCAAGAAGACCACCATCTGTGTGGATAGCTTCAACGTATTGACCGTCATTCCGGTTCAGAGCGTTGCCGTTTCCTCCCCACAGAGGACCAGCGGGGTCCAACCCTGAAAAATGTTATTTGTTACTGTTATGTTATTATAATTGACCGAGCTAAGCGAGGTCTCAGAGTTGACTTGGCCGCTCAGCACGTTGTCCGTCAGTCTGTCTCTCTGTCAGAACCTTATAACTTCCAATCTAAATAATGTAATGACTTCGATATGGCACATTATAGGTAAAACTTTAGGACAAAGCCGAATATGATATTAAAAATAAATAATAAGTATCGTTGAAAATAACTTTTTTTGCAGAGTATTCAACTGTTTTTAGAAATATTCTATGTTAGCATTTTGGTGGTATCCAAAGTCGCTGTCACTTAGACCAATTTTTTCCCGGGGTCTATCTGAAAAACGGGTCCATGTCAAACGTGGGTGATTTCAGTAAGATCCTGTACTTAAACAACAAAAAACTTATGAATTATCAGTAAGAAAAAAAAATAGGAAATAAAAGAAAAAACTACCTACTGTATTGTACCATATTCTGACAAATAAATGATCTATCTATCTATCTAAAAAAAACTCACTAGCACTTTCTGGCCAGGCTTTGTACTCTGATTTACGTTCAAGGGTCAATTTAACAAAAATAAGATTTATGTTTGGAAAAGAGACGTTTAACACCAATTTGACAGTATTCCAACTGTATATTTTTTTATTCGAGAGAATTATGTCGGTTTAAACTGTCACATCGACCATACACCCCATAGATGCCTTATAATAGGCGACCGATGTCAGTCAACACATATATGAAATTTCACTAATGTAGGTCGCCACTATTCGCCACATGATCCATCAAAACTGTGCGTAAGTGATTAGGCAATAGCCGCCTTGGTAGGGCCAGTCGGATTGCAGTACTCCGCCTCAGCTAGTGGCAGAATTTATTGTACTTATTATATTTAAAATTAGGCGTCTATTGGGTTGTATCGTCGATGGTTTGTCAAAACATCTATCGCAAGGTCTCCGTTCGGGGCGAAGCACTAGTTTAATAACATTTTCTAAAGTCTCAAATTACAAAAAACTTCAACTACCCTCGGCCACGGTCCAAAACTAACATTGATAAATTGACTAACCGGTTACACGCATGGGACGACCACTGGCAGTGCGCCCAGCATTGCCCACAACGTGAGCCCCCAGACTGAAGCCAACCAAGTGAACGTTGTTCCAGTTGCCACCTGCGGTGTTGATGAGCCAGATAAGGAAGTTGCCGAGATGTTGTCCAACGTTGGGGACTCCATTGGCGGCAGTTATGTAGTTGGAGTTAGCAAGAGCGTTCCAGTCAACAACGATGACATTAGCATCCTGAACGGCGAGGAAGGCTGCCGTGATAAGGGGGTTCATCTGAGTATTTCCGTTGTTGTTCCATCCGTGAACGATGACTTTAAGGGGACGACTGGCGTGGTAGTTGGAATTCCAAATAGTGTTAGCGTTGCCGTTTACAATGACTTGAGGATTGTTTGGGTTAGATCTGAGAACAGAGATACTTATTTAAAAAAATTGCTCAAATTTACAAAAAAAACAAACAAATACACTCGAGAGCAATGAATCCAGGTCACCAACATAAACCTTAATATCTCGGAAGCTAAGAATGATAGCTTATTCAAATAAAAAGTAATTAATAGACTTTTTATTTTCTAATTTGTTCTTATAACTTCTCCGAGTAGTATTAAATAGTCAATAAAACACTTTTTATTTGAATAAGCTCTCATTCTTAGTTGTTTCCTAGATCTTAAGGTATATGTTGGTGACCCGGATTGAGTGTAGTTTATTTCCTAGCACATAAATATTTAAAAAAAATTGGTACTTAGAAAAATCTCATTTTGTATTACCAACCTGGTGTACAGCCAGTACTGGTTGTTGGCTCCATTTCGAGTCCTCAGTAGTTCATGATCGATGGGCTCGTGCAGGTCTACTAGGTGTGGTGTTCCTTCGCCGTCAGGCATCCAGATGTAGCGGCTCTCTCCCTCCACATAGTGGCTATTATCTCCTGGGATAGTAGGTAAAGCATTGCCAGTACACACTGTGAAAAAAAATAACTTTAGAAACGTTTCAAACTATTTACTGCAACAAATACAGTAATAATTTCGCTCAACTTAAATATTAGTATAATACTAGAAACAAGATGACAATTTGCAGTTTTAACCCGACTGCCTCATAAGGAGGGTAATGTTTTTTTTTAATAATTTTTAAAGGGACTTACATGCAACGAAAGCCGTGAAAACTATTAGAAGTTTCATGATGCAGGCCAAAACTAGACTAAACTCGAATATAAAATCGCCACTATTTATTAACAAAAACTTATCTTAAAAACTAAAACTTGTCATAAATAAAGTGCACTGTATTCCCTGATATTATCGTCAAGTAAAGTAAAGGAGTAAATACATCACTACCTTTACACACCGAGGTTATTAATTATACAGAGATTTATTGATAAATTCACCAAATTGATTGATAAACGCCCACTGAACGCGCGTATGGATATGGTTCTTTTTAAAATCTGCCGCTGTAAAAATATTTACAATACGATTAGGTAATTTTAATATCTTAAATCCTTTTAATTAGCGTTTGTTATTTTTATTAATCTAAGCATCTTGATTTTCTTTCAAGTTATGTAAGCTTATAGGTACCTTTGTACTTTAAAATATTTCAATTCCCTGTTTAATGTTGTTGTGAAAATTTCATATATTATTATTACATATTTCGTAAATTATTCACTTGGCAAATGCACTATTATTATTACTATTATTCACTTCCCAATGCTTCTTTAAAAAAACTTTTTAACAAAAAATTGAACCGACGAAAACATAAACTGAAAAGCGAAAAATAACTAATTATGAGTCGGCGCCAAACGAACTTTTAACAAGCAAAGTGCGTGTAAGTTGCAAGTGGCCGAGCGGAGTACGCATTTTTGGAAAGTTATTGTTTATCGTTGAAAATTTCACGTTGTATTTAATGATCTTCGTTGATTGGTTGTTTGGCGCCGACTCATAATTAGTTATTTTTCGTTTTTCAGTTTCTGTTTTCGTCGGTTCAATTTTTTGTTAAAAAGTTTTATTTTTCATTTTTTTGTGGTTAAAATCTAACTCCAGGTCTCCATTATGTCGTACTGTCTAGAACTATATTTATGTGTGTCAAGTTTCAACAGAATCGGTTAACAGGTAAGAATTCAGTGGTTGAACAAACACTCATCCCCTGTTTTACTACCCTTAGGGGTGGATTTTGATTTTGAAATTTAAATGGGACCAACTTCCAGATATACCCTATCCATTAAAAAAAAAAAACATCAAAATCGGACCACACTGTAAAAAGTTATGCGTGGTCATACATAAAAAAAAAAAAAAATACGCGTCTAATTGAGAACCTCCTCCTTTTTTTCGTCGGTTAATAAATAAACGATCTGTAAACTATTCATCTGGCAAATGTTGATACATTACAATGACAAATTCACAATACCACTTTTAGTAAATCAACTTTTCATGTTTTATTGATTGATTATTTACTTATTTCGCAAAACAAAGCTTCGCAAGTGACTACCTTTGAAAAAAAAAAATTGCTTTGTTACAAAATTTAGATTATCTGTAAAAGAAAAGTCATTAATGATGATACATTTTATGAGTAATTGTCTGCCTACCTTTACCTTTGTCTGTGGTGGTGGAACTAATAGAAATAGTTAAACAGACTCAGCTCAGGGGTGCTGGCCAGGAAACCTCCACGTGTGTCTGATAGCTGCTTGTCCTTCTGGACACGTCTAGAGGGAACGGCAGTTGTTAGGCCGGTGCACCCTGGGCACGGGCAATAAGTCCCCATTGGACCGGGGGACCTTATTGCCTGTGGCGAATATTCTGGTACAGCAGGGGCCCGGTGTGGGCCAATGGGAAGTTGCTCCCCGTGTCCCTCTGAGAAAGCAGAGGGCACTGTGGAGGAGCAGGGGCGGGCCCGGTGTGCACTCACCCTGCCACTGGGCAGGCAGCGGGGGGACTGTCCTTCCCTGCCCCCGTCGTTCTCGTAATCCCAGGAGTGTTCGAGTAGTGTTCTCGCGTCTCTTGGGACCGCTGGTCTTGGCTTTACTGCCCGGACCGCGAGGAAGAACACCTCTATAAAAAATTATAGGAGGATGGGCCTGCGAGCAGCAGACTCGGGGTAGTCTGCTGCCCGACCAGCAGCTGGCGTAGTTGGCGTAGTTGGCGCAGCTGGCGTAGCTGGTAACGGCCCGTGAGGGGAGGTGGTGTGCAGTGTTCCGTGTGCGCCACAGAGGAGGGTGCGGCCGTCGTTAGGCCGCACGGGGAGAAGGGGCTCGCCTGCTTGTAGCGAGAAGGGGCTCGCCTGCTTGTAGCGAGCTGGGACCTGTCGGGGGTGGTTGTATGAATACTCACGGGTTCCTACGCCCCGGCTAAGGTAGTTGAAGGAACACCGTGGTGGTTTTAGTCGGTAAGAGTCCGACACTGGCTCCACCTACCCCGGGCGGAGTGCGTCCATTCCACGTGGTCTGACTCTGTCTTACCCCTAGAGTTTTATTTAAATTCATGGAGTTAGAAGCTTGTGGAGCTGCTCCCGAGTGTAACGATTGCACGAGGCCATAACGCGGTGACTGAGGGGTGACGAGCGTAGCGAGCCGGCGACCTCTGGGCGTAGCTCTGGTCGCGTGTGCGAGAGAATCGAGAGGCGACAAAGCGAGTCTTCTGGCGGAGAAAACTCAGAAACACTTTAGTTTATCAACCGAAACATTATGCAAAAATTCAATTGCCAATCGTAAAGTTAACTAACGTTTGTTTGTTCATTTCAGAAACAAGTAGTTTGTAAAAAAAACGATTTTCAAACAGATATGTTGTAAAATGTTGATTTTAGAAAAATGTCTTCATGTTGTGAAGTCGTTTTATAAACGACTTGTTTGCGAAATGAAATACTGTGAAAGGTTGTTTTTAGAAACATGTAGTTTGTAAAACACTTGTTTGCGAAATGAAACACTGTGAAAGGTTGCTAGGTGGTTTGTCAAAACACTAGTTTGCTAAATGAACGTTTGTGAAACGTTGTTTTTGAAGTGCAATTTTGTGAAAAATACTTTGCGAAACATTAGGGACCCGAATGATTAATAAGTTATAGCAATCGGGGACTCATTAGCGCCATCTAATATTAGGTACATTCCAATTCCACTTAGCATTATTATGGGTCCCAACTCCCAACTGCTTCAATTTATCTGTGGTTATAAATTGAACATTATGTAAGTTTATTAGATAATTACAAACTAATATTGTCTACCGTGTTGAATGTACCATGCCAAAAATATCACCCTCCTTATGGGCTCCACCGCAGTCGTGTAAAACTACTCTCGAGTTTTTGCGTTTTAGCTTGCTATGCAACGTAGTTCAGGAGTACATTGGCAGGAATCATGAAGGAAGATATTTCTAGATCTCAGATGAAGAGGATATATCACTTAGGGTCGATATTTACGAGCCAATAGATCAAAAAATTGTTACTACACTGAAAAAAGTTTTGTTATCAACATAACATAACATAACATAACATAACATCACGCCTGTATTTCCCCGAAGAGGTGTAATAGTACACCCACATTTCGCCAGTTATGTTATTAGTCCCATGTAATAGGGGGCGAGCCTATTGCCATTGACCGGGCACAAATCCAGACTCCAGGCTGCTACTGAGAATTTCCTAATGAAAAAACCCAATAACACTTTGCCCGACCCGGGAATCGAACCCAGGACCCCACGCTCAGCAGTCGCGCTTGCAACCACTAGACCAACGAGGCAGTCGAGGTTTTGTTATCGAATACCACAAATTATAGCTGCAGCTGATAGTAACATAAAAAAACCAGCCAAGTGTGAGCCGAACTCACACAGTAAGGGTTCCGTACCACCCATTGACCTAATAGCCCATATAAACTGATTTAATTTACGAAAGTTCATCAAAAAATATCAACGCAATTTGCGTGATTAATGTAATTTTTGCATTCGACCTATTCCTTGAAAGGGATTATACTAGAGCTCATTTGCAACAAAAATGATCCGTGAACCAGGGGGCGCCAATCATTTGTTTTTGGGTTATAGCAGTTTTAAGATTTTTTTGATATTTTCCGACTTCGGATGGAAAAATGCTAACTGTGAAAAATCTATCCTACTCTCGGCACTCAATTGATACTTTCCTGAAAGCTGATGAATGAGCAATTACTATCATATAAAATTTATTGCCAACATTTTGATAACCTCGGAAATAAATGGTCATAAATCACAAGTTATAAAACAATATCATCTAGGTACCCTTTAAATTACAGAAAATTACTGGAAAAAAATGTATGAAATATGGCGTACAAATTACGGAAATAATATCCTCATTTTATAAGCTATCCAAAATGGTACAGATATGGACAAGTTTCGCAAGGGCTTGGAAAAATAATGCAATAATAGCAGAATTGGGAGCACTTTGCTTGTAGTCATTTTCTAAATTTTTGTCTCGTTTTTGGCGAATTTGGTTATTCTGTTGTGTAATTTAGGTTGTATGAATCTCTGCGGCATTTTTTGGTTAATCTGAGATCATTGTAGTCCATTAAAAACCAATGAGTGGGATCGGAAGACAAGAGTTCCTGCTTAGAGATGAAGGCACTAAAATTGCAACAGTCTCGTCACCTGATCAGGATTAGGTGGTTGGTAGTTCAGACTACCACTACCACCTACCACTATCATCACCCCCACCACCACTACAGGTGGTGGTTGCCTACCACTTGTAAGACTAACGAGGTATTTGCGATTAAGAACGATCCGAATGGATGTTAGGGGCTTACATCAAGCAATCTCTGAGAGAACAGCCGCAAGTTGAGGTACTGCAAATGATGTTGTGAGTACCGTAGGTTGGCAGACGTGGCTCAATCTTCCTCCGAGATAGTAATGGGATGTATGAGATTCCTATGGGTATGAGAAAACACACACAAGGTTGAGAAGCACTTCCGTATGAGCTCCCCCACATGTGCAGTGTGACAGCACGTCTCGGGGGATGTTTGAGCCAACTTTCTGCTATTATCTCAGAGATTGCTCGATGTAAGCCCCTAACATCCATTCGGACCGTTCGTAATCGCAAAATACCTCGTTAGTCTTTAAAATGGTAAGCAACCACCACGTATGGTGGTGGTGGTGGTGGTGATTATACAAATTGTTGTAGAAAGTTGGTTTGAAAATTTATGAATAATTGTTTGCGAAGTGTATGTTTGTGAAAAGTTTTTGCGAAACGGCGGGCGCCTGTTAGAAGTATAGATAGTATAGTAGTAAGTGTATTATATTATATGAACTAATTGCCTGGACGTGTTTGTAGCAACGTGGGTTGCTATGTAATCACATGCTCACATTACAATTACTAGATCTCACAAATATTTAATTATTTTCAAAAATACTGTCAGTCACAGTCTAAAGCGGTAATGTTTGAGGACATATTGTAGTACCAATATAAAACTTCATAAGTTGTTCTGGTTTTTGGGCAAAAAAAATACCTATGAGATGCTATAATATTTGCTATGCTATGCTATATTACTACAACTCGCTCCGACTGCTGCTGAAAACCTTTTACTTAAGAGTGTGCCAGAATGTAGCACCCTCTTCAAATAACATATACCCCATATGATATAATTAACGAAAACAAACAAAAACACTGGTGATTTTTGGGGCATTTCTGTAAAACTTTTACATAATATAATAAACGTTGTTGCCCCCTATCTCGCAATTGTTTTAATAAAAGTGTGGATTGTGGCATTTTCCCTGATCTTATGAAGCATAGTAAAGTCATACCTTTATTTAAATTCGATAACAAAAGTGAAATTGGTAATTAAAGGCCTATTTCTACATTACCGGCGATTAGTAAAATCTATGAGAAGTTAATACTCAAGCAGCTATTAAGATGACCACGACCACGAAATGTTGCAAAGCTTTCGAAACGTCAGGAAAACCAATTTAAATAATATACGCGATTTAATCCGGTTAAACTTTGTTCTATTATAATGTGTAGTGATCGCGAAAACCTAAGAAATTATTAATTTAAATAGCGTCCAACGCCGTGAACAATATGGCTTTACAAAGGGTCGTTCAACCCCAGGTGCGGGTGTGGCACTCCTCAAGCACATTTATAATGCATGGGAGAACTCACAGGATGTGATTGCAGTGTTTTGTGACCTTTCCAAAGCATTCGATTGCGTTCACCATGGTACGCTTTTACGTAAACTCCACCATTATGGTGTTCAAAATGTAGCACTTGGAATAATAAATTCGTATGTACAACATAGGTTTCAATGTGTCGATGTTAATGGTGCTAAATCTTCTAGACTACCTGTTCAACTAGGGGTGCCTCAAGGATCTATACTGGATCCGTTTATGTTCCTGATATATATTAACGATTTACCATTCGATTCCCACAGGACACAAATATTTGTGTGATGAACATAAGTGTTTGTGTTGGTCTGGGTGTTTCTTATGTACCCATATCACAAGCTCTGCTTAGTTTGGGACTAGATGGTGCTGTGTAAAAATGTCCCGAAGATATTTATTTTATTTTATTAAAAATTTATAGGAAAACGCAAAATGTTGATAATGTGAATAGTGCTTTATCTTAGGTTACACATTGGGTTACTGTAAATAACCTAGTGCTCAATTCCACAAAAAACTAAATGTATTCAATTTACCATGCCAAATGTAAGGAATCTTGGACCTTCCATTATACTTAACAAGGAGGTACTTGAGGCTGTAGACTCCACCGTTTTTCTAGGAATTACATTAGATAAACAACTCCAGTGGCCTACGCTGTCCGAAGAGTCCGTTAACTATCTGACGTGGACACCACTCGGTTAGTGTATTTTAGCTACTTTCACAGTGTCATGTCATACGGTATTCTGTTGTGGGGCAAATCCGCAGATATTGAAACTATATTTATTCTGCAGAAGCGAGCTGTGCGATCAAAATACCAGTTAGCTGCTAGAGTTTCACTCAGAGACCATTTTAAAATCATTGATATTCTAATTGTTACATCACAGTTTATTTTTGCCAACATAATGTATATAAGGTAAAATATTAATTTATATACGAAAAATTGTGATTTCCATAACCTGAATACTTCTAGTAATTTCCTAGTATTCACAAGCATAAACTAAGTGCTCCTTGTCACCGACTACACAAAGTGCATGATTCGTTTACGGGGCTCGGTATCCGCCTTTATAATAAGCTACCACTGTGTTTACTGAATTGCCTTGTAATTTATTTAAATAAAAAATAAAAACTATCCTTCTGCAAAAGGCCTACTATACTCGGAATGAATATTTAGATGATAAATAAATATAAAATAAACTTTAAAAAAAAGTAAAACCGTCTTCAAAAAGAATAAAATTTGTGTGTAACAGTTTAGGAAGTAGTTGCCTTTTATTCGGATTGATTTAAGAAAAACTGGCAGTGACTTCCTAAACTGTTTCACACTTTTAATATTTTATTCTTTTTGAAGTTGGTTTTTACTTTTTTTTTAGTTGAGCTTATTTTTCTATTTTGAGTGGCATTAACAATAGAAAGATATTTGCTGTCATCCATTGAAGATTTCCCTTCTTTATCTCCAAAGACCTTCATCAGATCTTCACCAAAAGAAACTTTCTGAATGCAAATGCTTGACTTATTTATTTATTTCCACAAAAAAAAAAATACATTCATTTGACAGATACAGTGTAGAACATAAACCAGTTAAGGTTTTTCTGTACACCGCTTACTTGTTGATGAATATACCGAAATCGCTATATGTATGCCTAAAATATTTGAGGAGTTCCCTCAATTCCACATGGATCATCAAAACTAGATTTTGATAAAAATGAGACTACTCTGGAAGTATATTCTTTCAAATAAAAAGTAATTTTCGAAATCGGTTTATAAATGACGGAGTTCTGAGGTAAAAACATACAAAAAAAAAAAAACAAAATCATTTCATTTTTTCATTTATTTATTCAGAAACAATTTTAATTTTGTTTAAAATTATACAAATTAAGATTCTTATCTAAAAAGAACAAAAAAAAAACATTATCTATACAATTACTATATTATTTTCACATACAATGAACATACCTAATTATCTAAAAAAAAATTACATTCATTACATATTATTTCATTATTACAATTCATCATTTGAATAAAAACATTTCTCCAATAGGAAAGCTTTGAGCTGTTTTTTAAATGTGCTCGAGTAAACTATACTTTTTAACTCTTTTGGCAGTCTGTTAAATATCTGCACGGTTTGATACTGCGGACCATGTTTTATTATGTCCAACTTGTCCAACCTCATGTTTATTGAAGTCGGTTAAAAATAAATATTTTTGGAACATTTTACACATCACCATCTAGTCCTAAACTAAGCAGAGCTTGTGCTATGGGTACTAGACAATGGATATAATATTTACATACTTTTTTTGTAAACACAAACACTCATGTTCATCACACAAATATTTGTGTCCTATGGGAATCGAACCCACGACCTCGTGATCAGCAGTCCAACACTCGAACCACTATACCACAGAGGTTCAGGATAGAAATAGTTGGTCGCCGAATTGAGCGCAGGATAATTCCAAGCATACTACCTTGACATGGTGTGTGCATATCATAAATATTGTATTATTATCTATACTTTGTTACAACATTGACATTACTGTATTTTTACTATTTACATATGACATTATTCTATTTTGAATTTTTTACATACCATAACATTACTTTAATTTTAGATGTTCATGTTGACATATGAATTTTTTATTCATTTATTTTATTATTTCACTACAAATACTATTTTGGTATACTTAAGTGACAGACAGAGGCGTGTTGCTGAGGAGTTTGTTGCGCCGCTTCTTCTTCCCAGCTTAAGCATTAGGAAGCGATGAAGGGCGGGCGTTTTTTTGGGGTCTGTTTATTTATGACGTTCGAAAATAGCTAACTGAACTCGTTTCCACTTCGAATAAATGATTTTTGATTTTGCTTATATTTTCTAAAAAATATATTATATTTTAATTTTTTTGGGTTACAGATAAATCAATTGCCTTTGAAGAATATCGAGAAATGAATGACTAAATGGCGATGGGGATAATAAAAGGTTACAGATTGGATTTTTTTCAGATTAGATTACATTACCTAGTTCATCGTTTTAAAATTAAAGCAAAATCTGCGTGAAGGAAACTCATACTTAAGTATAACTAGGTCAAGATAGTTACAGTTAGTTAGTTATAGTTGATTTTATTTTAATAATTGAAATGACTGTGATAATTACATTTGATTGTAATAAAATATGTACAAGTAGATCAAAAATATTTCAGCTGTCTGGAATAAAATTATTTTATATTTATTATTCGTAGCAATTTGTAGATAGATCATTTGGTTTAGAAAGGCCAGTCGTTGCCAGTTAAGAGGCCGAAGAGACCGTTTCTGAAAAAAAAAGAAATGAAAGTTTAGTATGCATTGCACTTACTTGCAATGTAATATTTAAACACAGTGTAGAGCTAAACAATCATAATATTGATTCTTCTTTTTCTCTAGTCACCAATTTCTCGTATAGATTAATTTCCATTGAACAATTGTCCACAAAACATTGGTGAAAAGATTAATCTAGTATGTAAGGTTCGTAGCCGGACATACTTAGATATATATCGTCATACAAGACTCTTTAAATGCACTCCAAATAATGAAGTGCCAATACTAAATTAATTTAAAACGTGTTAAACACAAAGCTTGAATCAGAACACTTACCCTCTCTTGCTCAAAATGCTGTTACCCATGTTCAGAGAGCCGCCCGAGCAAGTTGAGAGTTCAGCTTCCCAAATGCTATCACACTGCCTGCCGACCAAGTGGTCGAAGCGAACGGTGGAGGCAAAGAGCTCCGTCGCACGACTGTGAGAGCAAGTACTAATCCAGCAACCGGGTTGAGGGTTCTTTCCACCATTGGGGTAAAAGTCTGCATCAGCAATCGAGTCAAATATACCAAGAAGACCACCATCCGTGTGGATAGCTTCAACGTATTGACCGTCATTCCGGTTCAGAGCGTTGTCGTTTCCTCCCCACAGAGGACCAGCGGGGTCTAAGCCTGAAAAATGTTATTTGTTATTGTTATGTTATTATAACTGACAGAGCGAAGTGACGTCTCAGAGTTGACTAGGCCGTTCAGCACTTTGTCCGTCTGTTGTGTCTCTCTGTCAGAACCTTGTAACTTCCAATCCGAATAATGAAAAGACTTCATAATGTCACTTAATATGTACAGTCATACAACTTTTAGGACCAAGCCGAATATGATATAAAAAATAAATTATAATGAAATTCGAGGGGGGCGTTAATACGTGCCGAGAGAGGGGACAATCATTTTTTTTCATTCTACTAATGCATGTGGAGTATCGTTGAAAATAACTTTTTTAGCAGAGTATTAAACTGTTTTCAGAAATAGTCTACGTCATAAATTTACAATTAGATAGGCATCCAAAGTCACTGTTTTTAGACCTATTTTGTCGTGGGGTCTATCTGAAAAACCGCTCTATGTCGAACGTTGTTACAAATGAATGATTTCAGTAATATCCTGTACTTCAACAACAAATACTAAAACTTATGAATAAAACTATTATTTTTAACGCATGCGATGAATAATAATTATCAGTAAGAAAAGAAAAAAGTTATAAGCAATAAAAGAAAAAAATATTTTCTCACTACCACTTTCTGGCCAGGCTTTGAACTCTGATGTTCTTTCAAGGGTCATTATTTAACAAAAATAAGATTTATGTTTGGAAAAGATACGTTCAACACCAATTTTACAGTATTCTAATTGTATATTTTTTTTATTTGAGAGAAATGTAAAATATAAATAGGTACGCCTTTAAAGCTGGAGTAAATCGGCACCTAATAGGTTTGCTCGCTCCATCGTCGACCACATCCTGACTAAGCTGTCTAGATTGCGGTCAAGAGCAGACCTACATATCATTAAAAAAAAAGTGTCGATTTAGTTCGTCACATTGGCATTGACCGTACACCCCATAAACGCCTCATAAAAGGTGACTGATGTCTTTCAACACATCTATGAAATGTCACTAAAGTAGGTCGCCACTATTCGCCACATGGAATTTTCAAATCAGTTTCGATCACTTATATGAGCCGTCAAAACTACCGCGTAAGTGATTAGCCAATAGCCGCCTTGGTAGGGCCAATCGGATTACAGTACCCTGCCTCAGCTAGTAGCAGAATTTATTGTACTCATTATATTCAACATTAGGCGTCTATTGGGCTGTATGGTCGATGATTCGTTAAAATGTCTATTGCAAGGTCTCCGTTCGGGGCGAACCACTAGTTTAATAACATTTTCTAAACTCACAAAATAATAAAAAACAGCAAAATATAGAAGATAAGATAAATCTTGAAGTCAACCACCACGGACCCACGGTCCAAAACTAACATAGATAAATTGACTAACCGGTTACACGCATGGGAAGACCACTAGCAGTGCGCCCGGCATTGCCTACAACGTGAGCCCCCAGACTGAAGCCAACCAAGTGAACGTTATTCCAGTTGCCACCTGCGGTGTTGATGAGCCAGATAAGGAAGTTGCCGAGATGTTTTCCAACGTTGGGGACTCCATTGGTGGCAGTTAAGTAATTGGAGTTAGCAAGAGTGTTCCAGTCAACAACGATGACATTAGCATCCTGAACGGCGAGGAAGGCGGACGTGATGAGGGGGTTCATCTCAGTATTTCCGTCGTTGTTCCATCCGTGGACGATGACTTTAAGGGGATGACTGGTGTCGTAGTTGGAATTCGAAATAGTGCTAGCGTTGCCGTTTACAATGACTTGAGGATTGTTAGGGTTAGATCTGAGAACAGAGACACGTATTTAAAAAACCTGAAGTTTTCAAATTCAAAAACACTCGAGAGCAATGAATCCAGGTCACCAACATAACCTTAATATGTCGGAAGCTAAGAATGATAGCTCATTCAAATAAAAAGTAATTTATAGACTATTTAATAATTATTTACTATTTACTACTAACTTACTAACTTAACTGAACTTCTTTACTTAACTTGACTGCCTCGTTGGTCTAGTGGTCGCAAGCGCGACTGCTGAGCGTGGTGTCCTGGGTTCGATTCCCGGATCGGCCAACAACTTTTTTCATTAGGAAATTCTCAGTAGCAGCCCGGAGTCTGGATTTGTGCCCGGGCAATGGCAATAGGCTCGCCCCCTATTACATGGGACTATTACACCTCTGCCTACCCCTTCGGGGAAATACAGGCGTGATGTTATGTTATGTGTTATGTTATGTTACTAATAACTTATCTGAGTAGTATTAAATAGTCAATAAAACAATTTTTATTTGAATAAGCTCTCATTCTCAGTTTCCAAGATCTTAAGGTTTGTGTTGTTGGCCCGGATTGAGTGTAGTTTAGTTCCTTGTACTATAAATATTAATATAAAAAAATCGGTACTTGGAAGAAATTTCATTTTTATTACCAACCTGGTGTACAGCCAGTACTGGTTGTCGTCTTCATTTCGAGTCCTCAGTAGTTCATGATCGATGGGCTCGTGCAGGTCTACCAGCTGTGGTGTTCCTTCGCCATCAGGCATCCAGATGTAGCGGCTCTCTCCCTCCACATAGTGGCTATTATCTCCTGGGATAGTAGGTGAGGCATTGCCAGCACACACTGTGGAAAAAAATAATTAGAAACGTTTCAAACTATTTACTGCAGCAAATACAGTAATGATTTCGCTTAATTTAAATATAAAAATAATAATAAAAACAAGATGACAATTCACAGTTTTAACCCGATTGCCCCAGAAGGAGGGTAAGTAATGTTTAAAAAAACATTAAAATGGACTTACATGCAACGAAAGCTGTGAAAACTACTAGAAGCTTCATGATGCAGGCCAAAACTGGACTAAATTCGAATATAAAATCGGAACTATTTATTAATAAAAAGTTATCTTAAAACTAAAACTTGTCATAAATCAAGTCCACTGTATTTCCTGATATTATCGTCAGGTAAAGTAAAGGAGTGAACACATCAGTACCTTTAAACACCGAGGTTATTTATTATACAGAGATTTATTGACAAATTCACCATATTGTTTGATAAACGCTCACTGAACGCGCGTATGGATATGGTTCTTTTTTAAATCTTCCGCTATAAAAATCTTCACAATATGATTAGGTACTTTTAATATCTTAAATCCTTTTAATTAGCATTTGTTATATGTACGTACACATAAGATTATTTTTATTAATCTAAGCATCTTGAATTTTTTTCAAGTTCTGTAATTTTATAGGTACCTTTGTACGTCTAACAAAGCAATTAGTATACAGGGTCGCCAGATATAGATGAAGATTTGTCAGGAAATTATTAAAGAACAGTTTGATAAGGGTTTTGTATAAATACAGTTTAACTTTGTCCGTTATTAAAATGATATTTCACTTGAAAACATCCATAATCTTCTGAGAAAACTTCATTTATATCTGGTGACCCTGGATACTAATTGCTTTGTTTGTAAGGCCTTAACCTTAATGGGCTGATGATGATGATATTTATTATATTACTAGCTTTTACCCGCGGGTCCACTCGCGTTAGATTCTGTTAATCCACGTGACGGATCCTGTTCATAATTAGGTGTTTTCATGCAATTATTGCGAAACTGTAAATGTCTGTTTGTTTGTTTATTCGAACATCACGGAAAAACTACGGGACCTATTTTGTTTTTTTTTTGTGTTTAGACTTGTAAACAGGTATGGATTTTATGAAAAAAAAATCCTGTGGGTGGAATTGAAGAACCACGTAGCGAAGCGACGGAGAAAGTCTATTTGCTATAATACTAACAAGATCTAGTTGTATTTTTAGGAATTTACCATCAACCAACAACCTTCACCTCCTCTAACCCTACTTTTTATGCAACATAAAACAATTTATTCGAATAGAGTTCGTCGAGCCCTTTCATTTGAGTACCAACACGATAGGTCTAAGACCTATGGCTTAGGAGTTATGGCCATCAGATTTTTTGACCATTTATTTGTATTGAGCTCCTCGAGCCCTTTCATCACGACATGGTACATATCCAACACGAAGGGTCTAAGAGCTTGAGTAGAGCTCGTCGAGCCCTTTCATTTGAGTACCAACACGATGGGTCTAAGATCTATGGTTTAGGAGATATGGCCACCAGATTATTTTATTTAAAAATTAATTTAGTCAAGTTCAGTCAGTTTCAGTCAAATTCATACAAGTTCAGTCAATTTCAGTCAGTTTCAGTCAAATTCAGTCAAGTTGAGTAAAGTTGAGTCGAGTTGAGTCGAGTGGAGTCGAGTGGAGTCGAGTAAAGTCGAGTAGAGTCGAGTTGAGTCAAGTTCAGTCAACTTGGGGTGCTGGCCAGAAAACCTCCACGTGTGCCTGACGGCTGCTTGTCCTTCTGGGCACGCCTGGAGGGAACGGCAGCTGTTTGGCCGGTGCATCCTGGGCACAGGCAGTAAAATCCTTTCGAGGGATTAACCTTGGAGGGATTTTATTGCCTGTGGCGAATATTCTGGTGCGGGAGGGGCCCGTTCTGGGCCAGAGGGGAGTTTCTCCACGTGTCCCTCTGTTGCCAACAGAGGGCACAGTGGAGGAGCAGGGGCGGGCCCGGTGTGCACTCACCCTGCCACTGGGCAGGCAGCGGGGGGACTGTCCTTCCCTGCCCCCGTCGATCTCGTAACCCCAAGAGTGCCCGCTGAGTAGTGTTCTCGCGCCTCTTGGGACCGAGGGTCTTGGCTTCACCGCCCGGACCGCGAGGAAGAAAACCTCTATAAAAAATTACGGGAGGTAGGGCCTGCGAGCAGCAGACTCGGGGTAGTCTGCTGCCCGACCAGCAGCTGGCGTAGCTGGCAAAGCCGGCGTACTTGGCGCAGCTGGTAAAGGCCCATGAGGTGAAGTGGCGTGCAGTGTTCCGTGTGCGCCACCGAGGAGGGTGCGGCCAGCGTTAGGCCGCACGGGGAGAAGGGGCTCGCCTGCTTGAGGTGGGCCAGGACCTGTCGGGGGTGGTTGTGTGAATACTCACGGGTTCCCGCGCCCCCGGCTAAGGTAGTTGAAGGAACACCGTGGTGGTTTTAGTCGGTAAGAGTCCGACACTGGCTCCGCCTACCCCGGGCGGAGTGCGTCCATGAGGATTTCCGCACGGAGAAAAAAAAAAAAAAGTTCAGTCAATTTTAGTTAAGTTTAGTCCAGTCCAGTCCAGTCCAGTGCAGTTCAGTCCAGTTCAGTCCAGCCCAGTTCAATTCAGTTCAGTCCAGTCCAGATCAGTCCAGTCCAGTTCAGTTCAGTCTAGTTCAGTTCAGTTCAGTCAGTTCCATTAAAATTCAGTCAGTTTCAGTCAAATTTAGCAAAGTTGAATCGAGTTGAGTCGAGTGGAGTCGAGTTGAGTCGAGTTGAGTCGAGTTGAGTCGAGTGGAGTTGAGTTTTTTTTATTTTATATTATAGGATGGTGAAACGAGCTAAAGGCCCACCTGATGTTAAGCGGTTACCTTTACCCATAACAACTGCAATAACAAATGAGTCGAGTGGAGTCGAGTAAAGTCGAGTTGAGTCGAGTGGAGTCGAGATTTGTCGAATTGAGTCGAATTGAATCGAGCATAGTCTTATTGAGTCGAGTTGAGTCGAGCTGAGAAAAGTTGCGTAGAGTTGATTCGAATTGAGTCAAGCTGAGTTAATTTCGGAGACAATTTCAGTCAAGTTCAGTCAAGTTCAATCAAGTTCAGTCAAGTTCAGTTCAGTTAAGTCCAATCCAATTCATTTCAGTTCAGTTCAGTCCAGTTCCATCCATCCATCCATCTTATGTTTCTACCCGCGCTTGCAAAGGCTAAGACGTAGAAGCTTCGTATCTGTCGGTTGTTACCCGGTGCGCGTCGAGATTTTTATTTCTTTTTAGGGTTCCGTACCTCAAAAGGAAAAAACGGAACCCTTATAGGATCACTTTGTTGTCCGTCTGTCCGTCTGTCAAGAATTTTTATATCAAAAACGGGTTGAGATATCAAGTTGAAATTTGTGTCAAATACCCTACGGTCTACGGTATACGGTATACGGTGTCTACGGTCCTTAGGAGTAAAAATAAATCAAGCTTCTAAGTCAACGCAATTAAACGATACGGGCATTTATGTCACATATTTTGATACTCGCAAACTCACCCATCAAAATCTAAAGGGTACTTCCCGTTGACCTAGAATCATGATCTTCCAGCACAAGTAAAGGAAAACATCCGAAAATTGAAAATTTGTAGCTTTATCATATAAAAAAATACTTTTTTGATAACAAACTTAAATAACGCCATCTAGCGTCTAATAGCAAAATTACGTTACGTTAACTTTAGTTTTATTATTGTTAACGCATTTTCGCATGCGGACGTGGAGTGAGGTTCGAATCGGTCGTGAGGGATATTTTTCCACAAATTGATATAATTAAGTTTGTTTTCCCAAATAAATAAACTTGATAGTGTTGAATTATGTAGGTAATGGCCTAACATACATTCTATAATCAAAGCTTTATGATTTTCTACAAATAAAATTTGTATGACACTTCAGATTAAACCTTCAAAACTATTTAGGTAATTTTTTTTGGCTTGTTATTTTAATCAAAAACCCAACAAAATCGTTATCAGCACGAATCAATAATAAGTAAAAGTGAAAATAAAGAAGTAATAAATAAAAGTGTTTTTTTTTTGGTATTTTTTAGAAGTTGTTTTTATCAGGAATTGGAAAAATACAAGCCCGTAAACTGAGGGAAGAAAATGGCAAGTGGGGAATAGTGGGGATACGACTGCGACGAGAGGTCCTATTTCTTCATTATCCAATTTTAGTCTACGTAATAGAGAAGCGTATAGCGTATTGAAGTTCTAAATGCGCAACTATCTAATACATGAAAACCAAAGACTTATATATTACATAATGAAGACTTATGGGAAGCCGTGTCGGGGAATCCTGAAAATCACTCCATTCCCTCTGCAGTTCAAATAAAACATAAAAAAATTATTAAAAAAAAATAAAAAAATAAAATTATTGTTATAAAATTATTATTATTATTAAATTGTTAAAATTATAAAAAACAGGCCAAGTGCGAGTCGGGCTCGCGCAGTAAGGGTTCCGTACCTCTCAATGACCTGATACCCCATAAAAACTGATTTAATTTACGAGAGTTTATCAAAAGACATCAACGCACATTGCGCGAAATTTTTGCATGTCTTTCTTACGCAGGTACCACCACATATGTCTAGGTTTGTCTTATTTTTAGTATTTGTTGCTAAACTACACAATATGCACTATAATCTGAGCAAGTTTGACGCTGGTATATATTACCGTTTTGAAGATAGAGCAGGAACAAAAACGTTGAAAAAAATGCATGTTTTTTGAGGTTTCTTGTATGGGGACCCCCTGTGGTTTTAGATTTTTTTTTGTTTTTAGTATTTGTCGTGATACACCTCGTAGCAACACAATTTCTGAGAAAATTTCAACCGGTTACCTATTACCGTTCAAAAGATACAGCCCTGTGACAGACAGACGGACGGACGGACGGACGGACGGACAGCGTAGCGAGAGTAATAGGGTCCCGTTTGGCACCCTTCGGGTACGGAACCCTAAAAAGCATTGATAAAAATATGTATTACTTTAGACGGCTCTGCGATAACGCATGTTAGAAGTGCAACGAAAGCTTCTGAAGCGTGGAAAGCATTACAGAATGCTTTCGAGGATAGAAACATGGGGCGTCGCCTACATTTGTAGAGGAAGTTTTACAGACTCTGTCTCGCTGACTTCCACAATATAGAGGCATATATCAATACAGTATTGTCTACTGCACAGGTTTTAGCAGACATAGGCAAGATTGTGGAAGATGCATCTGTTGCGGCTATTTTATTCGGAGGCTTAACACCAAGGTATGATTCTTTGATTATGGCTCTCGAAAATAGTAATGTTGAAGTAACGACAGAGCTGGTAAAGTCGAAACTTCTTAACGAGATGTCAAAATTACAAGATAAGATAAAAGTGGATTCTGCTTTACGGTCTAGAGAAGTTCAATATGCTAAACCGAAGAAACAAAATTGTTTTGTTTGTTATGATTGTAATGAAAAAGGTCACAAGCGACCTGATTGCCCATTGCTAAAGAACAAAAAGAAGACTAAAAACTCAATCTCACCAGTAGCACTCGGGACGAGAGATGACTTCAGTAAAGATGGCTCGATTATAGATTCAAGAGCCACTAAGCATATGTCTTCTAAAGTAAAATGGTTTCAGAACATTAAACATTAAAATTACAGTCGCAAATGGAGCAGAACTGTGGTGTATAGGAGATATTTCTATAAAAACTTCGTCTGTTATAAATACATAGTATAAATGACGTAATGTATGTACCGTCCTTGAATAGTAATTTAATTTCAGTTAATTAGTCTGTTGAGAATGGTTTTACTGTACTTTTTGATAGAAATGGTTGTAATTTCTATAATTCTGATACTTTTTCTTTCATAGGTGATTCAATTTTTCACGGTTTGCCCTACAGAGGACTGTACAAACTAGATTGTACTACCAATATTCATCGTGATGTGGCTTGTGATGTGCACTCTGACTCGATGTCTAATAGGTATCAGTTATGGCACGAGCGTTTGGGTCATTTATGTCGCATGGTATGAACCAACTGAGAAATTACCTTTCCTATTAATTTGTCATTGCATATTTAGGTATATCATATTTTCCTATATATAATTTATATGTATTTATTTTTATTTATTGCTTTATTAGAACTAATTATTAGTTTCTTATCTTTTTACACACTGTTGTCTATATTTCTTACTTATTTCTTCTCTAGCAGGTCTGCTGGTAATTTTTTTTATGAAATAAGCAGTATTTTTGTATTAAATACTTTTAATGCTGTCTCCTTTCATATGTAATTGTGTGTACATAAATTATAAATAAATATATAATTGAAATGGCTGTGTTAACATAATATTTACATTTTAATTGTAATAAACCATGTACATTTACAGTTGTCTAGAATTCAATATTTTTTTATTTAGTATTCGTAGCAATTTGTAGACAGATCATTTGGTTTAGAAAGGCCAGCTGTTGTCAGTTAAGAGGCCGAAGAGACCGTTTCTGAAACAAAAAGAAATGAAAGTTTAGTATGCATCGCATTTACACTGCTCATACTTCCAAAGTAATATTTTAACACAGTGTCAAACAGTGTCAGCGTCACTGTGTTAGTGTCACAGTGTCGGGTTGTGTGTGTGTGTGTGTTGTGTGTCACACAATCATAATAAATAAATATTTTTGGGACTTTTTACACAGCACCATCTAGTCCCAAACTAAGCAGAGCTTGTAATATGGATACTAGACAATGGATATAATACTTATATACTTTTTTTTGTTGTAAATACATACTTATAATACATAAGAAACACCCAGACCAACACAAACACTTATGTTCATCACACAAATATTTGTGTCCTGTGGGAATCGAACCCGATACGACCTCGTTATCAGCAGTCCGACCCTCAAACCACTATATCACAGACGTCGTCTGTAGTCTAGTGGTTTTAAATTTTTCTTTTTCTCTACTCCCCAATTTTTAGTATATAGATTAATTTCCATTGGAAAATTTCTACAAGAAATTGGTGAAACGATTAATCTAGTGTGTAAGGTTTGTAGCCGGACATACTTAGATATATATCGTCATACAAGACTCTTTAAATGCACTCCAAATAATGAAGTACAAGACTAAATTGATTTAAAACGTGTTTAAACACAAAGCTCGAATCAGAACACTTACCCTCTCTTGCTCAAAACGCTGTTACCCATGTTCAGAGAGCCGCCCGAGCAAGTTGAGAGTTCAGCTTCCCAAATGCTATCACACTGCCTGCCGACCAAGTGGTCGAAGCGAACGGTGGAGGCAAAGAGCTCCGTCGCACGACTGTGAGAGCAAGTACTAATCCAGCAACCGGGTTGAGGGTTCCTTCCACCATTGGGGTAAAAGTCTGCATCAGCAATCGGGTCAAAGATACCAAGACGACCGCCATCTGTGTGGATAGCATCAACGTATTGACCGTCATTCCGGTTCAGAGTGTTGGCGTTTCCTCTCCAACGAGGTCCTGCGGGGTCCAAGCCTGAAACATGTTTTTCATTTCTCATACTTGGAAAGTAGTGTTTGTTTGATCTAAGTAACGGGTGGAAGACGCTGCTTCCCTGTCTGGGGCAGGAAAGGCTCATAGTAATTAGTTCCCTCTCTAGGGCAGGGCAGGTATGAATTTTAAAAATAGAAAGATGTTGGAACGGCATGCATTTTTAGAGTAAATAATCTCTACCTGTTTAAGTTTTATCTACATACTTAAAAGATGAATACTGACAAAATTATATGTTTTTCACAGGTGGTATTGATACTCGGTATAAGCGGCGCCTGCAGTTGTAGACGTTAAAAATCAAGGCCAGTTATTACTCGTAAAATTGACTAAAACAAAAACAAATATTGAGCGCACGTTTGTGTACGAGAAGAGTTTACACAAATTGTAAAAAATAAAAAACCGGCCAAGTGCGAGTCAGACTCGCGCAGTAAGGGTTCCGTACCACCCATCGACCTGATACCCCATAGAAACTGACTTAATTTACGAGAGTTTATCAAAAGACATCAACAAATATGAAATATGAATTTTTGCATCTCTTTCTTACCCAGGTACCACCATACGTCTATATTTGTCTTATTTTTAGTATTTTTTGCTAAACTACACAATATGAACTATAATCTGACCAAGTTTGATGCTGGTATATCTTACCGTTTTGAAGATAGAGCAGGAACAAAAACGTTGAAAAAAATGCATGTTTTTTGAGGTTTCTTGTATTGGGACGCCCTTTGGTTTAAGACTTTTTTTTGTTTTTAGTATTTGTCGTGATACCCCTTATAGCAACACATATTCTGTGAAAATTTCAACTAGTTATCTATTACCGTTACAAAGATACAGCCCTGTGACAGACAGACGGACGGACAGAGTAGCGAGAGTAATAGGGTTCCGTTTGGCACCCTTCGGGTACGGAACCCTAAAAAGACCTAATGACATAAAAACGGATTGCTGTTTTCTTATTTACCAAAAGGGAAAATAAACAAGTGATCGGTAAAAATAAAATCTTAGGTATGCTGAAGCAGATAGTAACATATTTAAATTTACCGAACTGTGAGCAGTATACCGGGCAATCCGGGCAATAGAAGAACGTCAGCGACACTGTTACACAATTCTGGGGCGAACTTGACAAAGTTAAAATACATGGCGGATGGAAATCCAGCACAGTCGCGAGGCTACATTGAGGTTCCTATCCAAAATAAAACTAATATTTCAAACACATTCACTGAGACCCACCTACGTCCCAATTCGCCTCAACCTGTCTCCGCCATGGATTCCACCGTCTAATCAAATACCAGAGTCTCCTACTTTTAAGATATTCAGCACAGCCAAATTTGCCACAATATATCAAACAGCGTAAATATTCCAAACAAAAATTTAATTTTTTTCACAAATTGTTCTAACTTCTGAATAGATTTTAAAGAGGTACTACTCATGTTATTATTATAAATATATGGATATTTTAGAAAAATCTACAATTTTTTACTTTCCTTAGGGTGTTATGCTACTGGTCAAATTTCTTTGTCTAATCCAATTTATTTGATGATCAGTGTTTTTTACATACAACATATGATGAAAATCATACCATTTATTTGATCAAAGTCACATTGGACAAAGAAATTTGACTAGTGGCATACCACCCTTTTATTCGAAATGAAAAATAGAGTTTTTAACACGGAGAAAGTCATAAATTCCTACTGGGACTATAGTCTAAATACCTCGTATGGATGGGAATTTATTCCATTCGACCCTTGTGTAACAATCTACTATTTATTACTGTTAAATATTTTACTAACATATTCTAAACTATCAAAATAATATTAAAACTTAGCCAAAATAAAGATAAATTAATTCTCGAATTTTAGTTAACCACCATGGTCCAAAAGAAAGAAAGAAAAATAGTTTATTGTCAAAACTAATATTGGTAAAAGGACTAACCGGTAATACGCATGGGACGACCACCAGCAGTGCGCCCGGCATTGCCCACAACGTGAGCCCCCAGACTGAAGCCAACCAAGTGAACGTTATTCCAGTTGCCACCAGCGGTGTTAATGAGCCATATTAGGAATTTGCCGAGATGTTGTCCAACATTGGGGACTCCATTGACAGCAATTCTGTAGTAGGAGTTTGCAAGAGCGTGCCAGTCAACAACGATGACATTAGCATCCTGAAGGGCGAGGAAGGCGGACGTGATGAGGGGGTTCATCTCAGTATTTCCGTTGTTGTTCCATCCGTGAACGATGACTTTAAGGGGACGACTGGCGTGGTAGTTGGAATTCCAAATAGTGTTAGCGTTGCCGTTTACAATGACTTGAGGATTGTTAGGGTTTGATCTGAGAACAGAGATACCTACTTAAAAAAAAACAAATACACTCGAATGCAATGAATCCCGGTCACCAACATAAACCTTAATATCTCGGAAGCTAAGAATGACAGCTTATTCAAATAAAAAGTAATATATCTAGACTCATATCGTATATATCATAATGATAGACTTTATGCACATGCACCTGTAATAAATTTAAAAATATTTATTACGATTTATTTGTCTCCCAAGTTGCGCCACAACACTCGGTCCTCTGCCTTCCGCATCCAGTCCCCCCAAGCCACCTTCTTCAGGTCAACGGTCCACGTGGCGGTGGGGGGGGGGGGGAGGCGTACGCTGCGTTTGCCGATTCGCGGTCAGCCCACTGCCACTTCAGCTTACTGATCCCACAAGCTCGTGTCGTTCACTCCGGTTCTTCTCCGGATAATTTCGTTACGGATTTTATCCTTTAATGAAACTCCAAGCATAGCACGCTCTATAGCTCGCGTCAGTGTCCAAGTCTCGGCACCGTAAGTCATGACAGGCAGGACGCACTGTTTGAAGATCCTCGTCTTCAAACTAATGCTATAATTTAAATTTTTTTTCTATAAAAGTACACTTTACCCCAACCAAGGAGTTTTCAATGCCACTTCAACCCAACCAAGAAGTTTTCAATGCAATTTGTGTTGCAGCTGTACAATTTTGACATAAAAGAACACACAAAATGCGGGGCGCTACTAGTCATACATTGAAAAATTTAATCTTTTAAAATCGCGTTTTGGCAGAACTTTGGATAGTTATATTGCTTTTAATTATATTTGAGTGCTTGCAGGCATATTTTTAGGATGATAAAATACGGATTGACGCAATCCTTACAAATATAGAAAATTAGTTCCGATTTGATGCTTGATGAGGTCGAAAACTTCTATGGGCATTTGTATTCCACAAAAACGGTGAGACCAGCGGTTCCTAGCAATGACGACAAAAGAGCCCAGCTCACGCGCCATTACACCGAGGATCTTCCGGACGTTGACCAGGGCGAGATTAAGGCGGCCCTCGAGCAGCTTAAGAACAACAAAGCTCCGGGCGATGACGGCATTACTACTGAACTCCTAAAAGCAGGCGGGGCTCCGGTCCTGAAGGAGCTACAGAGTCTGTTTGATTCCGTCATCCAACAAGGCTCTACACCGGAGGCATGGAGCGGGAGTGCGGTGGTACTGTTCTTCAAAAAAGGGGATAAAACCCTTCTGAAGAACTACAGACCCATCTCACTCCTGAGTCATGTGTACAAGCTGTTCTCGAGGGTCATCACGAATCGTCTCGCTGGAAGACTCGACGAATTCCAGCCACCAGAGCAAGCTGGGTTTCGAAAAGGCTACAGCACCGTAGACCACATCCATACTGTTCGGCAGATCATACAGAAGACTGAAGAGTACAATCACCCGCGTGTATGGCATTCGTGGACTACGAGAAGGCCTTCGACTCTATCGAAACTTGGGCAGTTCTGGATGCTCTTCAGCGATGTCACATTGATGAGCGGTATATAGAGATGCTGAGATGCCTATACAATGCTGCTACCATGACTGTTCAGCTCCAGGACCAAAAGACGAAGCCAATCCAACTGCGCAGAGGGGTGAGACAAGGGGATGTAATATCCCCGAAATTGTTAACTAACGCGTTGGAAGGACGTCTTCAAGACGCTGGACTGGAGTGGACAGGGTATCAACGTTAACGGCGAGAACATCTCACATCTCCGTTTTGCCGATGACATCGTTGTAATGGCTGAGTCGCTGGAACAACTGGGCGAAATGCTGCACAGCTTAAACGGAGCCTCTCGACGTGTCGGTCTCGGCATGAATCTGGACAAGACTAAAGTCATGTTCAATATGCATGTCATGCCGAGGCCAATATTCGTCGAAGGGTCGGCACTCGAAGTTGTAACGGAATACGTCTACCTAGGGCAGGCAATTCAGCTTGGTAGACACAACTTCGAGAAAGAAGCCAACAGAAGGATCCGTCTGGGCTGGGCAGCATTTGGCAAACTTCGCCGATTCTTCTCGTCGCCTATACCGCAAAGTTTGAAGACAAAGGTCTTCAACCAGTGCGTCCTGCCAGTCATGACTTACGGTGCCGAGACGTGGACACTGACAGTTGGGCTAGTCCACAAATTTAAAGTCGCTCAGCGCGCTATGGAGCGAGCTATGCTTGGAGTTTCTTTGAAGGATAAAATCCGTAACGAGATTATCCGGAGAAGAACCGGAGTGACCGACATAGCTTGTAGGATCAGTAAGCTGAAGTGGCAGTGGGCTGGCCATGTCTGTCGAAGGACCGATGGCCGTTGGAGCAGATCGAGCATCGGCAAACGCAGCGTAGGGCGCCCCCCTGCCAGGTGGACCGACGACCTAAAGAACGTGGCTGGGGGGACTGGATGCGGAAGGCAGAGGACCGAGCGTTGTGGCGCAACTTGGGAGAGGCCTATGTCCAGCAGTGGACTGCGATAGGCTGAGTTGAGTTCCGATTATAGATGTTTTTGCCAGACTGTATCTACTATGTTGAGGCGCGCTAGAACGTATACGCGTGCCATGGCCTGCTGGATTTTTGGCCGTAATAACTTGTGAAATTATTGTGATAATTTAAGCTATTATTGTGTTTTTGTCAATCAAGATTTATTCTGGGCAAAAATGTCTGACAACAGCAGTGATAGGTAGTAGGTACTGAACTGAGAAGATTGTGTCCCCTCCTGATATTCTGGAAGCAGCAACGAAAATGAACAATCTTTTACCAGAAAAATCAAGAAAAACTTGCGACAGTGTTACCAAGATTTTGACTTTGATCTTTTATTTAAAATAGATATCTACCTATTGCATGAGTTTAGATAAAGTAGTCTATGAAACTGCACATAACTAGGTATTAAAACACCACTCGTGTGATACTATTAAAAACCTTGCCTACGGCTTGGTTTTTAAACTCACACTCGTGTTTTAATAACCCCTGTTATGCAATAGTTTCATAAACTACTATTATAATCTATTTAATAATTACTCTAATAACTTATCTGAGTAGTATTAAATAGTCATTAAACACTTTTTATTTGAGTAAGCTGTATGGGGTTGAGTGTAGTTTATTTCCTTTCACTATAAATATTAAATAAAAAAATCGGTACTTGGAAGAAATCTCAGTTTTATTACCAACCCGGTGTACAGCCAGTACTGGTTGTTGTCTCCATTTCGAGTTCCCAGTAGTTCATGATCGATGGGCTCGTGCAGGTCTACCAGCTGTGGTGTTCCTTCGCCGTCAGGCATCCAGATGTAGCGGCTCTCTCCCTCCACATAGTGGCTATTATCTTCTGGGATAGTAGGTGAGGCATTGCCAGCACACACTGTGAAAAAAAAACTTTAGAAACGTTTCAAATTATTTACTGCAGAAAATTCAGTAATGATTTCGCTGAACTTAAATATAAGTATAATAATAAAAACAAGATGACACTTCACACTTTTAACTCAACTGCCCCAAAAAAAGGGTAAGTAAATTTTTTCAAAATTTAAAATGTACTTACATGCTACGAAAGCCGTGAAAACTACTAGAAGCTTCATGATGCAGGCCAAAAGTAGGCTAAACTCGAATATAAAATCGGCAGTTTTTATTAGCAAAAACTTATCATAAAAACTAATATTTGTCATAAATAAATCCACTGTATTCCCTGATATTATCGTCAGGTAAAGTAATGGAGTGAATACATCAGTACCGTTACACACCAGGTTTATTAATTATACAGAGATTTATTGTCAAATTCACCGTATTGATTGATAAAATTGATAAACGTTCACTGAAGTCAGTGTATGGATATGGTTCTTTTTAAAATCTTCCGCTGTAAAAATATTTACAATACGATTAGGTACTTTTAATATTAATTAGCATTTACACATGAGTTTTTTTTTATAAATCTAAGCAACTTGATTTTTTTTCAAGTTATGTAAGTTTAAAGGTACCTAACCTTTGTAATTTAAAATTATTACCCTGTTTAATGTTGTTGCAAAAATTTCATTTATTTTATTGATGTGTTTTCTGTTTTCAATAGTCATTTTATTTATTACACACAAAAATTTAAGGACCGGCTTAGCAATATCAAAAATAATATTTACCCGTACTAAAATAAAATATAGCCTATTTTACTTCTGGATAAAGTAGCTTTCTAATTGTAAAAGAATTATTAAAGTCGGTTCAGTAGTTTCAGAGTTTATCGGTTACAAACAAACAAATAAATCTTTACTATTTATAATATTATTATATTATATATATATTAATATAGTGTATTCAGTGTAACAGTATAGTTATATACAGTCCTTACCACGAAAGATTACATAGATTGGAGAAGCATTGTATTGTATGTGGTCGTGATTCTCAACAGTAAGGAAACTACGAAGAGGAATGTTGAGTCCAAGAATAAAGTTGTACTATAGGTATGAGTTATAGACTCTATATTATTTCAAATCTTGTAACTTCTGGGTTTTCATATTTTGCTACTGGAACAATACTAATAATGGATAATTTTAGTCGGTGATAAATCTCACTCGACTGGACATTTATTTGGTAAAGTACAAATTGATTTGAAGTACATTGCCAATTAGGTATAGGTAATTGGAATTAATATGGTAGGTACAGTTTGATTAGAGGTGGCTGTATGGCTGTAATAAGAAATAATATTTATGTTTAAATATTTTTACATAAACTACTAGTACACAAAAGTGGTTGAGATTGATATGATGTGGCGATTTACAATAGGTAACAGTATTAATTGCAACAAGTAGATTATTTTTCACGGGGTGCTGGCCAGAAAACTTCCACGTGTGCCTGACGGCTGCTTGTCCTTCTGGACACGTCTGGAGGGAACGGCAGTTGTTTGGCCGGTGTATCCTAGGTCCGGGCAATAAAATCCTTTTGAGGGATTAATCCTCGAGGGATTTTATTGCCTGTGGCGAATATTTTGGCAAGGGGTAGGGCATGCATTTCGAAATTTCGAAACTTCATAGTTTCGAAATTTCGGACCATATTTGCATGTTTTTCAATTTCGAAATTGACACCCCTACTTTCGAAATTTCGAAATTTATTTATTTAAAGACCGTGTAATGTTAAATCGTCAATAGAACTCCCACATCTGCTCTAGATTAGTAACTAGAGCTTTTCCAGCAGCAGGCTGCATTTGAAAACGACTTAGAATCTTTATCAGCAGCTGAATTTAAGACTTCCAAAGAACCCATTTTTAAATAAGTCCTTGAATGGAGATCTTCAAATGTAGGTTAGGACGCTCCCAATCAGGTGGACTGAAGACCTGGAAAAACTATCTGACAATGTGTAATCATGGCTATTTTAGTTTATGCAATAATCGGCAGCATTTGCGACTCAGAGCGTGTTGTTAGTAGCGCCATCTAGCGATAAATTCAAGAAGCCAAATTTAAGATTTGCGTCATTTCAAAGTTACTTTTTGTGATTTTTTCAAATAGAAAGTAGCTAAAGGAGCATTATTTGCTACGATAATTTTTCTCTAAGGTCAATGACCTTTGAACTAGGACGTTTTAAGTATTTTTCAGTTTTCTCTCTATAACTCAAAAAATTATAATCACATTATACTCGAAATAATTTTAAAAGAGAATTTTTACAAAGGTCTATCAATGTGGAAGATTATAAGTTTCTACACTGCATAGTTTAGAAATGGCAGGGGGGGGGACACATTGCAAGCCACTTTGGCGGGCTATATTTCGCAGATGGTACACCTGATAAAAAAGTGGTGTATGAAACATTACCTTCATTTTAGTAGACCTATTCAATGATATCACACATTTCACATGTATGGACGCCACCCCTAAAATACAGAAAAACGATTTTTTTATTCTTTTAAAATTGAGATCTATATGTAGACTATTTTCTAACAAAATTTCATTTACTTATGTTTATAACTGTAGAAGTTATTAAGCTGTAAAGGATTAGGACAGACGGACAGACGGACAGACGGACAGACGGACAGACGGACAGACGGACGGACATGACGAAACTACAAGGGTTCCTTGTAGGACTTCGGAACCCTAAAAAAGGATTTTTTTTTATTTAACCTTCTTGCAACATTTAAATAATGTATTTAAATAATAATGTTAAAGTTTCTTTCGTAGCGTGAGAAAAGTTATTACATAGTCATATGTAATAACTTTTCTCACGCTACGAAAGAAACTTTTAAAGTGGGAAAATGTTGTTCTACTTAGAATTTGTATATGAATGGAATGAGTACTATGAATGAAATTTTTTAACCATTTAGTTAAATCCTATCCTGGATAATTTTTAACCGACGAAAAAAAGGAGGAGGTTCTCAATTCGATGCGTATTTTTCATTTTATTTTTATGTATGACCACGCATAACTTTTTACAGAGTAGTCCGATTTTGATGATTCTTATTTTAATGGATAATATTTTTCAAAGTTATTCCTATTTCAATTTGAAAAAATAAAATCCACCCCTAAGGGTAGGAAACCAGGGGATGAGTGCTTGTTCACCCACTGAATTCTTACCTGTTTACTGATTCTGTTGAAACTTGGCACACATAGATAGATAGATAGATAGAATATACTTTATTGTACACCATGAAAATAGTAGTAAACAGGAACAACGTACAAATTATGGGTACATGGGCGGTCTTATCGCTAAAAGCGATATCTTCCAGACAACCTTTGGATGGACAAAGAAGACGTAAGATCTAGATAATGGGGGCAGTCCGTGGCGTACTACTAAACTAAAATAAATAAATAGCACAAAATATATTACACATATAGGTATCATAAATATATATAATATATATATAAATAATCTTACAATTTAGAATAGAGATTGGGTACATAGGCAATGTCTTAATAAATTACAATTAATTTGGAAAGGTAGTATTCTTTAACTAATTTTTTAAATGAAAACAGTGACTGAGCTCGCCGTATAGACACAGGTAACTCATTCCACAGACGCACAGCCTGAACAGTAAAAGATTTATCATAAAATTTTGTAGAATGCATTGGCATCAGAAGCCCCAAGTTTTCCGATGATCTTAAGTATCGTGTATGTGTGTCATGAAGGAACTTGAAACGTTCTTTGAGATAAAGGGGGGTCTTGGGATTAAACAGAATACTGTAGAGAAGTGATAAAATATGGGTATTCCGGCGAAGACGTATAGGGAGCCACTTGAGCTTAGTGCGGAATTCGGAGACATGATCATATTTGCGTAAGCCAAATATAAATCTGATACAAACATTTTGAAGTCGCTCAAGCTTATTTCACATAAATGTAGTTCTCGACACTACAACACAATGGAGACCTGGAGTTAGATTCAAGCGACAAAAAAATTAAAAATTAAACTTTTTAATAAAAAATTGAACCGTAGAAAACAGAAATTGATAAGCAAAAAATAAAATGAAGGTTTTTGGTCTTAATTACTATTCTCCTAACTAAACTAATGTAAATAACTAATTACGAGTCGGCGCCAAACAAACAATCAACGAAGATCATTAAATTACTTTAAATAAATAATAAAAACAAAATAACATCAAATACAACGTGAAATTTTCAACGATAAACAATAACTTTCCAAAAATGCGTTCTCCGCTCGACCACTTGCAACTCGCACGCACTTTGCTTGTTTGATTGGCGCCGACTAATAATAGTTATTAAGACTAAAAATCTTCATTTAATTTTTCGCTTTTCAGTTTCTGTTTTCGTCGGTTCAATTTTTTGTTGTTAAGATATAAATTGTGGAAAGAAAAAAATCGCTCACGAGCAGGATTCGAACCTGCGACTCCTGGCTCAGTTTTTGTTGTTAATTTAAAAAAGTTCATGTTATCGAGGAGTTCTAATTTATATCTTCAGACAAGAACAGAAATCGTTTTGCTTGCATCCTTTATTTTATGAACTAGCTGATGCCCGCGGCTTCGCTCCGGTGCTATGTCGATAAAAAGTATTCGATGTGTTAATCCAGGATATGGTTTATCTGTGTGCCAAATTTCATAGAAATCCATTTAGCATTTAGCCGTTTCAGCGTGATTGAAAGACAAACAAACAATTAAACAAACATTCATAATTTCGCATTTATAATATTAGTAGGTAGATAGTAGAATGTATAGCCACTCGTCTGTGTTCCAAACAAACCAAAATGAACACACGCTGTAAGATGAAATTACACACATTAGGTACATTAATCACCAATGAAAATGAACATTAAATTCATCCAAGCAAGGCGATTAGTGATTATGCTTCACTTTTCTGAAGAATATTCACTTACAGGTTAATTCATTTCAATAGGTCAGGATGGAGAAATCATAAATTATGACAGCTAGAGATTTTTGTTCTAAGGAACCACGATGTCGATTGTATAAAGTAATGAAAAACTGCATTCAAGTATTTACAAAAAACTGTTACACAGCGCATGAATCGAACTCAGTATTTTCCTTGAAAAAAATTCAATTCGCTTGATCGTGGTAATTGTTAATTTAGGTTATCAGGAAAAATCCTATTAAGAATTCCTATGTTTACAATAAGTAGAAAAATAATCAGAAATATATTTCTACAGACGATCTTGGGTAGGTCACAGAATAGTTTCGCTAAAATTGTTTCTGTGAGGTAGCTCCAATGATGGCGCAGTAGGCAGCAGCGATTTCTCGCTTCCGGCTGTGGTTCTGTCCATGGTCGGGAGCGAGAGCGCTTAGAAAGGTACTGTCTCCTTCTGAGAGGAGGTGATGCACGCGTTATGAATTAAGTCTGATAAGCTCAGATAAGTTCAGGAGCCTGTAGAGTAAATGCAATAAAATAATTATAAAAAAACGACTGCAGTGATCTCCAAATTAACTAAAAATACAGAAACAAGATACTATTCTAAAGTGTGGGAATATTGTTATTCCTCCACCAATATTAGGGACCTGAAAAATAAAGATACTATTAAAATTAGGCTAAATACTTTTATTCTTACCTCTCAAATCAAATCAAATGCAATTAATGTTGACGAATCATTCATGTAACAAATTTTACTATTTATAAAATAAAATAAAAGATTTTGTTATAAGAATCTTAGAATACATAGAACACCTAATACCCACAGACATAGTGAAAAATATAGAAGAAATGCTACGAACAATCTAGTGACACCAAAAATATTTTTTTCTCGGTCTCTTACCGCCCCCCTTTAGGCCTGCAGCGCCCACAAGGGTGGGAAAGGCTGCCATAGACCAATATATGTACTTACTTATGATTATCTATAAACATGGTTCCTGCGTCCGTGTGTCACTGCAGGGTGCCAACTGAAAATCAGCGCTGGATGTTCTACGCCAGTACATGCTGAGTTGGTGACCCGTCTGGCATGGGCATGCCCGGCAGCAACTTCATGTTTACTTATGTCAAATTTTAGTCATTTTATTGATGTTATTGTTGTGCTCACTGCTCTGTGCCAAATCAAAGTTTTTCTTTCTTTCTATTCTACAACTAGTGGTTCGCCCCGAACCAGGGGTTTTGACTAACCAAATTGACACATTTCTCTCAAAAAAAAAAAACGTTTAGATAGATAGTTAGATAGATAGATAAAACGTTTATTTAGTACAAAAACAAGACACAGGACATACAAGTAAAAATACAATAAGAAAGTGTGATATGTGTCTCAATATTGTACCAAATGGGTGTCCAGCTCAGCATGTGCCAGGTATTATACCTAACGCTGGTATTCTGCTGGATCCCTGCAGTGACATACGGACGTCGAGCAGCCTGTGAAATTAGTGCTGTGTGTGCCTTTGGTTTTCATAAATCTAAAACTTGAAGAAGACCTATACCTTACTTATTTAAAACTCTTAATTATTCACCTATTATGAATATTTTTACGAAAAGTTTTACTAGTATGTGTTTTTTTTTTGTTTATAGTTTGTCAGAATAAAAAAAAACCAAAGTAAATCTTAGTATGACAGTAATAATTAAGTACAGAAGTACGTAAGTATGTAGAAACAGTTAATTCAAACTTCTATAATCACATTATAATAAACATTACTTCTATAATCAGTTCCGAAAAAGAAATTCAACATCTAATTCGATTTTTTTGCTTTCGTTTGGAGAAGGCGGAGGGGTATGTCGGACTCCTATCGACTAAAACCACATGGTGGCCATCCTCAGCACAAAATAGAGGAGCTCCGGGAAGCCCAGTAGACCGCGCGGAGTGCTACGCCTTTGGCACTTTTCGGGGCTATTCTCTTTAGACATCAAGGATAATCACACATCAATAAGAATATTGCAGAAAACGATAATGAAAAACACTCACTATGTTTTGCCATTATGGTAAAACAATTGTATTATTTATTTATTTTATCATTATTAACCAATATTACGCCGCACTGATCGACGTTACTCTGTCGACGCCGCCGCCGGCTGTCGCTGAAAACCCGCGCTGTGGCTCTGCTCTGTGCATGTGGCATAGCCACAGAAATAGATAGAATGGCCAAGTGGGCAGGGCGCGCGTGCCAACACTCTGCACCATAGTGCAGGGCATTTCAAAGCCTTTCTCAAAACGCCTTATGACTTGTTTCTGTAAATACTGTAACAAAAACCCGCAAAAATGTCTTATTGTGCTGTTTCTAACTGCAGAATTTTTTTTTGTGATTACAACCATTCTATCTATTTCTGTGGGCACAGCAATATGCCGAGTGATGGCCGTTTTGCGAGCCAAACGACGTGACGCATATCTTACCACACTTCTTAACTCTGTACCTGTATTTTGTTTGTGTGTGTTTTACTTTAAGATTTTTGTTAATTTCATTCGTCACTTTTGACGCAAATCATAAATATTTTTTCTTTCTATTAATTTAATGACAAATATAAATTATGATTTGGTTCATATTTATTTATTAAGTATACAAATGTTTTTCAAATAAATAATATACGGAAAATAAAATAACAATTATTATTTCACAATTTGGAGTAGTTGTGATAAAAAAGTAGTCTGCCTCGCTCAGTATGGATAGTTTCTTCCAGTGTTGACTCTGAATATGCCCGCTCTGCAAATAAAACAAGATTGATAAAATATAATTTATATAGCTTCGTCAAATAATGCTGGTGTATTTGGAAATATAGTTTATCTACACTCGTATCGTAAAATTCGAATTATGAACTCGAAAGTAATGTCATAATGACATACTTTACGCACATGCACCTGTAATGAATTTAAAAAGTTTCATTACGATACAGTTTGCTGAACAAAACAATGCGGTAATTTAATTTTTTTTCCATAACCGCACACTTCAGCCCAACTAAGGAGTTTTTAATGCCACTTCGACCCAACCAAGGAGTTTTCAAACCTTTTTTTTAGCAGTCGTACAGTTTGGCACCAATGAGTACACAAAATTCAGGGTGGCGCCACTTGTCATACATTGAAAATTCTTATCGTTTAAAATCGCGTTTTTGGCAGAACTTTGGATTTTCATATTGCTTTTAATTATATTTAAGTGTTTCATCATCATCATCATTTCAGCCGAAAGACGTCCACTGCTGGACATAGGCCTCCCCCAAGCATCGCCATAACGACCGGTCCTGTGCCTTCCGCATCCAGCGGATTCCCGCGACCTTCACCAGGTCGTCGGTCCACCTTGTGGGGGGCCTACCCACGCTGCGCCTTCCAGTACGCGGTCGCCACTCCAGAACTTTACTGCCCCATCGGCCATCCGTTCTGCGAGCAATGTGCCCCGCTCACTGCCACTTAAGTTTGGCAATTCTTCGGGCTATGTCGGTTACTTTCGTTCTCCTGCCAATCTCCTCATTTCTGATTCGATCACGCAGGGACACTCCGAGCATAGCCCTCTCCATTGCCCTTTGAGTGACTTTGAGCCTTCTTATGAGGCCCATTGTGAGCGACCACGTTTCAGTACCGTAAGTAATTACTGGCAACACACACTGCTCAAAGACTTTCGTCTTGAGACACTGCGGTATTTTGGACGAGAAGATATTGCGTAGCTTTAAGTGTTTACAGGCATATTTTTTGTATGATAAAACAGAGATTGACGGAATCCTGACAAGAATAGAAAATTAGTTCCGATTATAATGTTTTCGCCAGACTATATTTTATTATCTGTATAGGCGCACGCCAGAGCGCGTGCGCGGCCGCGCGCCACGGCCTACTGGATTTGGTCATCGTTACTTGTAAATTTATTGTTATTGTTTACATTATTATTATGGTTTTGTATGTCTAAAGTTTTATTCTCGGCAAAAATATCTGACTACAGCAGTAATACTGAACTGAGGAGAATATGACCCCGCCTGAATTCCTGGATGCAGCAACGTAAATGACGACAACAATCTTTTACCAGAAAAATCAAGAAAAACTACGACAATTTTACCAAGATTTTGACTTTGGTATTTTATTTAAAATTGTATGAGTTTAGATAAAATAGTGTATGAAACTGTCATAACTAGGTATTAAAACACTCGTGTGATACTATTAAAAACCTCGCCTACGGCTCGGTTTTTAAACTCACACTCGTGTTTTAATAACCCCTGTTATGCAACAGTTTCATAAACTACTATTACGTGTGTTAAATAAAACTGAAAAAAGCTGCATTACACAGTGATCAGGTTCAACTGCAAGCTTCTAATTACGGTTTGAATTTATTTATTTCTTAAGATTACATTATTCAGAATATTGTGGAATTCTAATAAAATCCGATGATGGCGCCGTTAATTGAATTTGAAATGTAATGAAGTTTTCTCCCACTTGCTCGGAAATTGGTTCATTATTCAAAAAAAAGAATACAACAATCGGCTCGTTTCCGTACGCAACAAAATAACAGGCCGGTAATGTCCAACAGGACAATAATATAAATTGCTGGACACTTTTTATTTTTTAAATTATGCTACCGAGGTTTTTAAGTACACACTTACATAAATTAGGTGTTTTTAGGTACAAAATATTTATCATTATACAGGCTGAATGCGCCTTTTTTTTTCAAAACTTTGATAATAGGACAAGAAACGCGCGCGGGCGAATTGGTGTGAATGAAAATGAGATACTGTTGAATTAATTTGTGTTGTGTTTCCTCGCAAATGAGAAAAAAAAAATGATGAGAGAAAAGTACTATACAAGTCTTGGCCAAAATAGCAATTAACGGCCTCGTAAAAAGGACTCGGCTTGCGCCTCGTCCTTTCAAAATCACTTGGGAAGTACTCGGCCGTAAATTGCTTCATTTCAGGACTCGACAGTAATGTACTATTTTGTAAAGTGTACTCTATTTATGTTGAGTTTTTGCCGGCTCATCTCATAGGACCAACTTTTTGGAACCGTGCAACTAGATTTTTAACGTTTTGAAAGTGCATGTAAATGGTTATTCGAGATAAAAACTTTTGAATTTGAATTTAATGTACGTTCTTCAACTGAATTGTTTAGACAGACACTGATAAGATCGTGTTTCAAAGTTGCATTAAGAATTCTTACCGTGACTTGAATATATCGCTATTGCCCATAGGATTGAGTGTACCCGTGCATCTGTCGCGAGTAGCATCCCTTAGACTTGCACATTCGTTGGCTCGAAGATGGTTGTGTTTCACGGTGCTGGCCATGTACTCGTAGGCACGGCTGTGGGAACATGTGTTTATCAAGCATCCAGGCATGTTTGAGCCTCCATTGGGGTAAAAGTCGGCGTCACCACAAGGGTCGCTATATCCGAGGACTGTAGTGTCAGTGTGTATCACTTCTACGTATCGAGCGTCGGTCCCCACCAAACGGTTGCGGTCTGAATTCCATAGAGGACCAGCGGGGTCCAAAGCTAAAACATAAAACAATTTATTACCACAAATTATTTGACAACAATCTTAGCAATATGTTAAGCGTTGGTATAATGTCATATATTTACCTGTGATCCTCTGAACCCTAGCTCCCGTTTCTCTGCCAGCATTACCAACTAGATGACCACCAAGGCTGAAACCTACTAAATGCACTCTTTGGTATGACATTCCCAATCCGGCAAGCCAGTTAACGAATTGGCCGAGGCCTCTGCCAACTTCAGCAGTCCCACCTTTCGCTGTGGTATAGGATCTATTGGCTAAGGCATTCCAATCAAGAACTATGACGTTGACATCAGCATTCTGCAGAAAAGCTGAAACAATTGAAATGTTGCTGAGGATGATGCTGATGTATTTGTTACTGTTTTACGATTAAACTTACTATACAATATTGTTTACCTTCAATCAGTAATCTATTCATAGTATTTCCACCATGACCATTCCATCCATGAGCAAGGAATACGGTGACCCTTGAGAAACGAAAGTTTGAATTTGCTACAGAGCCTGCATTACCAAGAACCAAGACTTGAGCTGAAGTAGGATTTGCCCTAAAAACAAAACGAAAAGAAATTTGTGGGGTATTTTGAGTACCTACTTTTTAGGGAACAGTCAAACTTTCAATACTTTGTAGTAACTTTATAGTACACCCATCTTTTATTAAAGATGATCAGTTTATTGGAGCTTCAAAAATTCCGTCTATTTCATAAAGGGCTTTCCGTCTATTTATTATTGTGTTTACCTTGTAAAGAGCCAATATGCATTGTTAGCCGGATTTCTTGTGTATTCTTCAATGAACGTTAAATCTGCTGGCTCTTCAGCATCTACAAGGTGGACGATTCCATCGCCATCTCCCGGGAAGTAGAAGTATCTGTCACCTTCTTTGTAACCCTGTACTGGGCCTTTCAGGACGCTTGCAGCACAAGCTGCAAAAGTAAAATAAATAAATTAAAATATTAGATTCAAGCTTTTTTGGTTAGTGAAAATATGTATGTCCATTAAAAAAAGTATTTTTTTTTGTAAATGTTACATCGTTAGTTGCAGTCACTAAGCCAATCATAAAATTACTAAGGAATATTTTAGATGTCTATCAATGCAGCTTGAATATATTAGATACTAGTGGCCCGTCCCGGCTTCGCACGGGTGGACATGAAAATATAGCCTATGTTACTCAGGGTGAATGTAGCTTTCTAAAGATGATTTTTGAGTTTATTCATTACAAACATACACACAAAAATACAAATCTTTCCTCTTTATTATATTAGTGTAGATGTATACTCGTATTATAAACAAAAACAAGATTACATTCGCTAGCTGTGCCATTTGCGTTGCAATGCCTTTTCTATTGGGCCAGGAACCTTCGCGGGCGTACTCAGAACAACTAACCAAAGTTTCATCACAATCGGATGAATGGTTTAGGAACGCATAGAGGGCAAACATACAAACATTAATTTTTATATACATAGAAGATAGATAAGAAGATGTATACTCGTATTACAAACAACAACAATATTATAGTTATAGTACAGTCTGTTTCTCTCTTGTCTTGTTTAGTAAACAATCTTGGCATGTCTCTTTATTCAAATATCTACTGATAAGATATAATTACTAGTTCTACACATATTAGGTAAAAATAAAATTATTTAGTGTGTGAGATTGTTAACATAATGTCTTTTATTTATTATTTTTAACCTCAGTTTTTAACGCATTTACGCATGCGAAGTATTTTATTAAGAAACAGTGTTTTTATATGGTGTTTGTTGTGAACATATCGCTCCGCTGATGTCACCCAAAGACGTACAAAAAGTGGAGGTTAATTTCGATACCACGAGCAGTGTTCACGGTAGCTTAGTGGCTAAAGCACTGGCGTACTGAGCCAGGAGTCGGAGGTTCAAATCCTGCTTGTGAGCGATTTTTTCTTTCCACAATTTAAATCGTTATAATGTCTTTTAATAATTATTATGAAAGAGCCTCCATGAGTGGCGATATTTAATTGATCATCCGGCGCACCCTGGGCAGTCAGCCGCGCTACTATCTTCTGACTGGCTAATCTTTACACCACAATATGAGCTATTGATTGTTTACTAAATAAGACACATAAGAAAAAAACAGATTTTACCTATGTTGTACAAATTTTTGAATCTGATTTTTTGTCAAGACCGCTTTTTACGCTTTTCAATTCTACAAAAAAATATAAACACAAAAGTTTATATCCTGCCGAATCGCGTAACTCACTCGCGATCGCAATCATCTAGATTTCAATGTTCATTGCTCCAAATGTTTTGACAATCCGTATTATCGGCAACTACGTACCACGCAATGAATGTTGCTTTAACTTCAAAATGAAAGCTAATGTCAAAGTGAATAAATTACACAATTACCCCACTGGTTAAAAGGTAAAAAATCAATTACCTGCTATAACGACGAATAACAGTAGCAAATACTTCATGACGCACAACAATGACACTATCTAGTCTAATTAATTATGAAGTAATTGTTATTTACTTTTCATATTTATAATGTTTTAATACGAGATTATTTTCCATTTATCGTGATAAAAAGACATACCTACGATCCTTTTTGTTGTTTTATCAGGTAGCTCTAGCAAAGTATTCTCTGTACTTATTAATGACAAAAAATAGATATTACTTCATTCTAAAAATATGATGACTATTTTATTAATTCATCGTCATTATAATTTCAGCCGAAAGACGTCCATTGCTGGACATAGACCTCCTCCAAGCATTGCTACTTGCCACAACGATCGGTCCTGCGCTTTCCGCATCCAGCGGATTCCCGTTGAATTTATTAATTGAATGGAGGAAAATGAAATGCTTTAAATCCATACAATTTCTCATATCATTAAGGATATGTGTTTCTTCTTTTATGAGCAATTCACAATTTTCTAAAAAATAACTCTTTAGAATAATAAAGTTGACTTATCAACGATATAATTATTGGAAGATTATTTGAATTTTATTTTGTATGACCTTCAAATATTAAATGGATTTATTTTTGTAATTTTTATCTCAATTTAATCAGCCCCCACCTAAATTCTTAGTGGTCGGGAGCGCAGTGCAAGAGCTTTGCTTGTTTCTCAGAAGTGCAGCCGTGGGTGAAACCCTGTCATGAATGCAAAAATCTCAGATATTATAGCGTATAGATATACATTATCGTTTTGATAATTTAAATACTAATAACGTTATAATCCGATAACTAAGATAATTGCTGATAACTGTTGGTAACGATGTTTGTAGCTATAGGTATACAAATACTTTTGGAATTGCGGAATACACTTCCATTCTATTCATAATTCCTAAACTGTTTTTTTTTGGTTAATTCTCACTAGGTTCATAACCAGAAACGGTTTATCTTTGCCCACAACATCTTACCAATATTAAATTATATTTACGGGACTTGTCGCGCACAATAAAATCAAAACATAACAAACATTTTGACTAACCTCGACGTTTTTTTTTTCGCGACAATACCCGTAAGTATAGTTCAATATGAGTGAAATTCGCGAAAGTTTAAAAACTTCTATCTGCAATACCAATTGGGCAAGTCGTGTTTCCCAAACTGAGACATGAAGACGGACAGCCTCAGGGCTTTATATTATGCCAATATGGTAGATTAGCACAACTTTTACCATGGGACCAATCCTGAAATCGCAAGAAAGCCAAATTGACATTCTTAATTTCTTACTCCTCTGGCTCAGCGACCAAAAGTGAGTCATGGCCTCCGAAACGAGAACTCCCCACTTTGCACGATATTTCGCAAGTTGATAGCTTGAAGTTCAAGTAGATCTGTCTCCACAGCATCCACCCAGCAATATCCGGGGCGAACCACCGGTGCCACTATAGTCTACGTCCGCTTGGTCGGCTCTACTAGCTTCTCAATCCCCCCATTTGTTCAACGTGGTCGAACTATCACAGGCGCCAATATTAATATTAGGCTTGCCAGTTTGTTATTCAATTTCGGTCTTTTTTCGGACTCTCAGTGTAACATTCTGTGTCACAAACATGTTTTCATCTCAATTTTCTTAAACAATCTTGGCGGGAGAGGGCTAGTGATACTCAATAGGTTTATTATTAGTTAGTTTTTCGGCCGCCGCGGCTGCCAGCAGCTTTGAGCCCGTTGCTGGGTTTTTGGTTAAATATTTCAAGTTTTTTACTTTTTTACTGTTATTATTTGATACTAGCAGTGCCCGCGACTCTGTGTCCGCGTGTCACTCAGATAGTAACACCATGTCGTATTAATGAACACAAAAATAAAGTTAACTGTCATTAAATTCATGCAGTAATAATACGTTACTTTTTTAATCTTTACTTTAGTGATATGTGAATAATAACTGTCCGAAATTTCACGTGACCCTATTTGAAAACCACCGCTGCTGCAGATAGTGCCATCCACGAAGACGTGCCCCACTCTTCTTCCTAATCGCTTACAGTCTTACGGCCAAAATTAATATCCAATCTATCCACGATTTGCCTTACTAGAGATAGGATTTTGACATAAGCTCCATACAAAATATGTCAAATTTCTATCTCTAGTAGGGTAAATCGTGGATAGATTGGATATTAATTTTGGCCGTATGAGCGTCTAGCTAGATGCTTGCTTACAGCTAGGGATGGGTTTAGACCCGGGTTTTTTTCCGAAAGGTGAGTTTTTTCCCAACAGACTGGGAAAAAACTCAAACCCATTGGTCGGGAAAATACTTAATTGACAATATTTGATTAAAGTAATCAAAATAATACATAATTTCCATTTTATGAGTAACCATTTAATAAGTTTAATTCATGTAAAATGTGTTTTTATAGAAAAATCAAATTATGTTTATCATTTATGGCGTGATTTCGATGTTTAGATTATTTTAAATGATAGTTGCGAGCGGCACGTTTTGTTTGTTGTTGTTTCCATGCATTTAGCTGTACACTTTTTACCTACTATTAGCATGCGTAGCACATGGGCTGAACCTCTTATGCCATGATTATTTAAAGTGCGACTCTAAAAATCTTATAGTTAAAACTACTGAAATTATAAAAAGGAACTCAAGTTTCGTCTGCTTTATATTAAAAAATATACAAGAATAAAGTAGCCAACAGTTGAAATTGCTTTATAATACAAGATAGGGAAGCAACGCCACACCATTATAAGGCATGCAAAAGCCAAAAGCATCATTGCAAGCTCTAGCAGTTCATGAAAATTCTACTTTGTCCAGAAATGCCAAATTAATATTACTTTATGAAGATTAGAATAGGATTACACATAGGGAAGACCCATCGGATGGCAAAATTGTCAATTGAGATGCTCAATGAGGTTGAAAACTTTTATGGGTATCTGTATTCCACGAAAACGGCGAGACCAGCGGTTCCTAGCAATGACGAGAAAAGAGCCCAGCTCACGCGCCATTACACAAAGGATCTCCCGGACGTTGACCAGTGTGAGATTAGGGTGGCTCTTGAGCAGCTTAAGAACAACAAAGCTCCGGGTGATGACGGAATCACCACTGAACTCCTAAAAGCAGGTGGGACTCCGGTCCTAAAGGAGCTACAAAGTCTGTTTAATTCTGTCATCCAACAAGGCTTTACACCGGAGGCATGGAGCGGAAGTGCGGTAGTACAGTTCTTCATAAAAGGGGATGAAACCACAATGAAGAACTACAGACCCATCTCACTCCTGAGGCATGTGTACAAGTTTTTCTCGAGAATCATCACGAATCGTCTCGCCGGAAGACTCGACGAATTCCAGCCACGAGTGAAGCTGGGTTTTGAAAAGGCTACAGCACCGTAGGTAGACCACATCCATACTGTTCGGCAGATCGTACAGAAGACTAAAGAGTACAAACAGCCGCTTTGTATGTCATTTGTGGACTACGAGAAGGCCTTTGACTTCATCGAAACATGGGCAGTTCTGGATGCCCTTCAGGAATGTCACATTGATGAACGGTATATAGAGATGCTGAGATGCCTATACAACGCTGCTACCATGACTGTTCAGCTCCAGGATTAAAAGATGAAGCCAATCCAACTGCGCAGAGGGGTGAGACAAGAGGATGTAATATCCCCAAAATTGTTCTCAAACGCTTTGGAGGACGTCTTCAAGACGCTGGACGGGACTGGACAGGGTATCAACGTTAAAGTCGAGAACATCTCACAGATCTCCGTTTTGCCGATCACATCGTTGTAATGGCTGAATCGCCGGAAAAACTGGGCTAAATGCTGCACAGCTTAAACGGAGATTCTCGGCGTGTCGGTCTCGGTATGAATCTGGACAAGACTATAAAGTCATGTTCAATATGCATGTCATGCCAATATTTGTCGAAGGGTCGGCACTCGAAGTTGTAACGAAATACGTCTACCTAGGGCAGGTAATTCAGCTTGGTAGATACAACTTCGAGAAAGAAGCTGACAGAAGGATCCGATTGGGCTGGGCAGCATTAGGTAAATGTCGCCGAGTCTTCTCCTCACCTATACCACAAAGTTTGAAGACAAAGGTCTTCAACCAGTGCCCCGTGCCTCTGTCATGACTTACGGCGCCGAGACGTGGACACTGACAGTTGGGCTAGTCCACAAATTCAAAGTCACTCGGCGAGCTATGGAGCGAGCTTTGCTTAGAGTTTCTTTGAAGGATAAAATCCGTAACGAGATTATCCAGAGAAGAACCGGAGTGACCGACATAGCTTGTAGGATCAGTAAGCTGTAGTGGCAGTGGGCTGGCCATGTCTGTTGAAGGACCGATGGCCGCTGGAGCAGACGAGTCCTTGAGTGGAGACTGCGAATCGGCAAACCTAGCCAGGTGGACCGACGACATGATGAAAGTAGCTGGGGCGGCTGGATGCAGAAGGCAGAGGACCGAGTGTTGTGGCGCAATTTGAAAGAGGCCTATGTCCAGCAGTGGACTGCGATAGGCTGAGTTGATGATGAAGTATTAAGAATTTAACATAAGTGTGTAAATTTAATCAATTGTGTTTGTGATGATGCTTAGAAAAAAAGGAATTAATTAGATTAGGATCATATTAGAGCACTAAATACATGTTTCGAAGCCAAATGTTAGCATCATATTACTTTAATTGTATAGAATAGTATTTTCCCGGCTTTTGGGAAAAAACCCGATATTTTCCATTTTTTCCCGTTTTTCCCATATTTTTCTTTTCCACCCGTTTTTTTTTCTTTCCCTGCCCATCTCTACTTACAGCACAGATTACCTATTAGCTTACAGTACATTATTTATACTGATTAGTTTATTCATCGTAGTGTGCGTGTGCAGTTGTGCACTCATAGGTAATAAGTGTGTATCGACAAAACTAAAACACTAGCGGAATGTTGCACACTTGTAGGTAATGTAAGCGGTTAGAAAGAAGAGTGGGGCGCGTCTTCGTGGATGGCACTATCTATACAGTAGTTTGCTGTTGGTTTCTTAATATATTTGCCATTATTTGACACCATTTTCTATCTAGGCCCAATATTGTATGAAAGCGTATCCGGCTCCTTTGTACCTATAATATACAGTCTAGTTTAATGTATCATTAGTTGGAAATTCTCAAATAAATAAATAAAGACCGTCAAGAGAAATTCATATTTTCGATACATAAAGGCAAGGTTACAGGGGAAATGATTAAAAAGCGTTTTATTTTATATTGATTTATTTTCCAAATAAGCAGTAGATCACGAATTTCATACGCTGCACATATTTGAAGAAGAGTTGCCGTGGTGATAAAGATCCGTTTAGTATGGGTAATTTCTTGCTGTGTTTACTCTGAATATACCCGCTCTGAAAAATAAAAGGAATGTGTTTTTGGTGATCTGGTTAGCAAATAAGTTTGTAAAAAACTATATTATATTATTAATTTACCGTTTTAATTGTTTTATGATGGTAAATAACACTATGATGAATGTTATAGAATTCTTTAGGGTTTTACACCAATAGACCGATCCATCGATTGATGTCATCGAACGATGGTTTAATCGATCAGTCGACGCCGATCGACAGTTTCTACTAATTCAAACTGATGTGCTCAATCGGTCGAGTTATATCGATTCATAATCGAATGAGAATCGATCAAGCAATGATCGACGATCGATCGATGATAGATAGATTACGTACTGGTGGATAGCTCACAGTATAGGGTGTTAATCCAAATCAAGCTATTGACGTCGATCCATTGTCAATTGATGGTCGATCCATACCGTCAATCAATCATCGACCGACTTACGATTTATCGTCGATCGATGGTCGATCAATGTTTTATCAATGGCAACGATCGACAATCGATCGATTGGTGTGGACCTTCACCCTTAGAATTCATATGAAACTTTCGATGTAAATTATTAAGTAATAAAGCTCCATTAAAGCATTTTAATAACGCTTACGCATTTTAAAAACGTCTGTTTTATGCTAACCTTGACTTAAAGATATCACTGTTTCCCATAGGGTTGAGATCGCCAGTACATCTGTTTCGGGTAGCATCCCTAAGAGTTGCGCATTCATTGGCGAGAAGATGGTTGTACTTCACAGAGCTGGCCATGTATTCGTAGGAACGACCATGAGAACACGAATTCAACCAGCATCCTGGCATGCCAGTGCCTCCGTTAGGGTAGAAATCAGCGTGACCACAAGGATCAGTATATCCAAGGAAACCAGTGTTTGTGTGAATAACTTCCACGTACTGACCGTCGGTTGCCACCACGCGATTGTTGTCTCTACCCCATAGAGGGCCAGCAGGATCCAAAGCTAGAAGTTACAATATATTCGATTAGATATTATAGTTTTATCAAAATCATAAATGAAATATTAAAATAATAAATTTTGTGATTCTATGTTTGGTTGAAAAAAAGAGTTGCTACCTGTAATCCTCTTAACCATAGCTCCCGTTTCCCTTCCAGCATTTCCAACTAGATGACCACCAAGACTGAAACCTACTAAATGTACTCTTTCGTATTTCATTCCTAATCCCGTAAGCCAATTAATGAATTGGCCGAGACCTCTGCCAACATCAGCAGTTCCACCCTTTGCAGTTGTATAGGTTCTGTTAGCCAGGGCACTCCAATCAAGAACTATAACGTTGACATCAGCATTCTGCAGAAAAGCTGGTAACAAAAATAAAGTTTTTTGGGAAACATTGTTTGATTTTCTCTACGTTTTGTAATATTCGTTTAATTAATGATGTTACCTTCAATCAGTAACCAATTCATCGAGTTTCCTCCGTGACCATTCCAGCCATGAGCAAGGAATACAGTGACTTTAGAGAAGTCTATGTTTGAATTTAGTACGGAGCGTACATCACCAAATCTAAGGTGTTGCGGTGAAGAAGGATTGGCCCTGAAAATAAAACCATCAGGAAATTGAGAAATTTTACACATTGTGCGTTAATAAATTAAATAATCTAATAAGCTCACTTCTTCTCAATTTGATTATTTTCAATCAGTACTTTCCCAATGCTAGGACTCGATAAACTACGAAATGGTAATTCTTAAGAGGAAAATTTTCTTGTAATTAGCTAGTTACCTAGTAAAGAGCCAGTATCCATTATTAGCTGGATTCCTAGTAAAACTTTCTATAAATGTTAAATCTGCTGGCTCCTCTGCATCGACGAAATGAAGGATTTCGTCGCCATCTCCCGGAAAATAGAAGTATCTGTCACCTTCCTTGTAACCCTGTACGGGGTCTTTGAGTACGCTTGCAGAACATGCTGAAATGTAAGATAAAATTTAAAAATAATATTGCTAAGGGTCCGGTGTTTTTGAGGAAGTGATGAATATTATGTAGAATACAGTAAAATAGAAGAGGAGTGGGGAGTTCAGCACCTTTATTCACAACCGTCGGAAAGTAGTTTGAATCCGAGAGGAAAGCGAACACGCGAGAACGCGTTCTCTAAACGCTATTCGCAAATCCGAAATCGAAAACTTTTGATAGTTCTATACGGATCAAAGACGTCAATTTACGGTAACTCTTCCGAGAGCCATTTATTTTGCTGTCTGAGGGCACTCGATGTGAAAATTAAAGAACTATGAATAGCTTTTTGGAATCCGTTCGGTTCTCAAATCGTTTTGTTTCATAGTAAAACAAGTTTAACCGTATTACATCGCGTATTATTATTAAAATTGCTTTTGCAGCGGCGTAGGAAGTGGTTGTTTTGTTTCGTTTGCCGCACTTCGGATATGAAAACTTTTCGAACGTTTGAGAATAGCACTGCTGCACTGCTGATTTCGAAGGATCGGTTATTTTAGAATTAAGGTATTTCTTTTTTTGGAATAGTTTGGCGAAACGAGCTAAAGGCTGCAATTTAAATTTATAAGTAGTTACATATTGACTGTTTTTTTTTGCAAAACAATTACCTGCTATAGCGATGGATAACAGTAACAAACACTTCATTTTGCTGTTTCAGAGTGGCACTATCTACGACAAATAACTATGAACTATTTGTATTTATATGATACAATGGGTTTTATACGAGATTAGGCCATGTTTATCGCGACTTCGATCATAGTAATAATATGTTGTTTATCGTGTTACAAACGAACATCAATTTTTTTAAACTTTTGTTTAGCTTGCTTTGTTGTTCGTCTGTTACAAGTATCTTGCAAATAAATTTCGAGCCAGTTTCAGTCATCTGCGTACACATGTAGCTCTGATAAAAAATCAACTTACGCTACTACTACATCATTTATTTTTTATTTTTTTATTGATCAATTGATAATGGAGTCGCGAGGAACTCCTCATGGATTTCCTCCGTCTGGGGAAGGCGGAAGGATATGTCAGACTCCACATGGTTGCCATCCTCAGCACAAAATAGAGGAGCTCCGGGAACTTCAATAGACCGCGCTCGTGCCCCTCTAGTGCTACGCCTTTGGCACGTATCAAAACATACAACATAGCTCAAAGTCAAATCTTTGTGATCGTTATTATCAAATATCCCAGTAAAGTCATTTTAAACCTCGGAAACTATTTGGCAGAGTTTCAAAATTTGTTAAGATACCTCTTAAATTTTTGATGAGTTTTTTTTTTGGCATTCTTATGGAAAGATCTATAGAAATTACCATTACTCAATTAGATATCGCGATACTGAGCCATGATCGTGTGGTACAGAGACCACGTCGCGAGCAAAAGAAAATCTAGTCTTTTGATTTTTTTTAGATTAGTTTTTTTTCAAATTATTTTCATATTTCAGTTTTATTATGTTGGCAAAAGACTGAAATTTTATATGGTATATATTTTGTTTAACAACTTTTTAGGTTTGGAGCTTATTTGGAGAAAATTCAGGTTTAAGGTTGAGGTTAAAAAAAGGTATTTTAAAGTCGTCATTTAGCTGAACAGGAGCAATTTTTCTAGAAAGTTGTAAATTTTGTATCAATGGGAACATATTCCAAATATTACGGTCTATTTTTAAATAGTTTATAGCAAAGGGTAACTGAGATACAGGACGTTAAAAATAACGCTTCTTAACGTTTAACCGACGCAGTGGCGCGGAAAAAAAGGTTATTCTTAGTCATAGACGCAATAAATTAATTTTTAGCTGCAATTTCTTATTTTTTGGAAATATAACCTTTTCTAACCTTCTAGTCCTTTCATATAATACCCCACTTGAACTACACTTGGAAGCAATGAATCCGGGTCACCAACAAAAATCTTAATACATTGGAAGCTATGAATGACAGCTTATTTCAACAAAAAGTTGATAGTCTATAATAGTACATTATGATACAAGTGAGCTAAGTTGACTATTACACTCGAGGCTGGATTGCAGCCCGAGCCAAAGGCGAGGGCTTAATGGAGCCGAGAGTATAATAGTCAATGCTCACGCGTGTCATACGACTTTTTTCAACACACTTGCGAGGAAAAAAACATACACACATTTTAGACAAATATTGAATTTGTGAAAAATGGCGCCCGGATTACTGTAAAACGTAGTGATTATATTATCTTTGAATTGCTGTAATCGCACGGTGACATACAGCTATGCGCACGCAGGTGGTCGAAGGAAACCGCCAAACAGCCTAATATTAAAAATATAATAAATTGATTTTTTTATTCATAACACAATAAATAATTTGATGAAATGATAATAAAGTTGATTTAATCCCAATTTTTTAAAATTTTGTATAGGCATAAAAACTCTTTGCTGCGATTTAAAAATAAACTGTAAAGTAAAAAGCACTAGTGCGATAATACAATGTAAAAGACACGCGTGCGTTATAAGCTACATTATTAACCTAAAAGCGGTTCAATAAGAGCCACTTTACGAGCAAGTGTGTTGAAAAATAATAAATAGTCTGTTGTTGTTAAATAGACAGTCTTTACAATACTCTTTATTTGAATAATGTCTCATTCTTAGTTTCCAAGATGTTAATGTTTATGTTGGGGACCCCGGATTCATTGCTCCCGAGTGTAGTAGCTCCACTTTGAAATTTTTACTTCCAATTTCGGCCCCTTTAGCAACGAAAATTAAATAAAATAAACGTTTGGTAAGCAATATTTAAAACTGTTTCAAATTTCAGGCTGATAGCATTAGTAGTTGCCGAAATATACCGTTGTGAAAGACGGCTTGACGGATGGACGGAGAATCGGACGGACGGGCGGACGGAGTCACACCATAAGGGTTCCTTTTTTACCTTTTTGGTTTAACCTGTTAAACATTTTCAATTTATATTAACTAACTTACACAACAATAGCCTAAAATAAAATAAAATAGAACTAATAGCTACAGCAGGGCATCAAAAACCATTGGCTTGCCTTTGGGCAATATCTTTAAAAAAAATGGGGCCTATAGTTTAAGAGTTGTCCTTTATTTTATAACGTCAGTTATACAAAGTCTTTGTTATAACCGCTTTTTAATACGTTGGTCCAGTTTTCTTCTATTTTCATGGTAAAGCATAATAATATTTATTATCTATATAGATAAATCAGCCGAAAGACGTCCACTGCTGCACATAGGCCTCTCCCAAGCATCACCACAACGACCGGTCCTTCGCTTTCCGCATCCAGCAGATACCCGCGACCTTCACTAGGTCGTCAGTCCACCTTGTGGGGGGCCTACCCACGCTGCGCCTTCCTGTACGCGGTCGCCGTGGTCGATAGGTTAGTATGTAATAATTTATTTCATTCAATTTGGAATTAAATAAATTATTACATACTAACTCATTTATTGTAAAGTCACTCAAAGGAATGGAGAGGGCTACGCTCGGAGTGTGCTTGCGTGATCGATTCAGAAATGAGGAGATTCGCAGGAGAACGAAAGTAACCTACATAGCCCGAAGAATTGCCAAATTTAAGTGGCAGTAGGTGGGGCACATTGCTCGCAGAACGGATGGTCGATAGGGCAGTAAAGTTTTTGAGTGGCGACCACGTACAGGAAGCGCAGCATGAGTAGGCCCCCCACAAGGTGGACTGACGACCTGGTGAAGGTCGCGGGTATCCGCTGGATGCAGAAAGCGAAGGACTGGTCGTTGTGGTGATGCTTGGGGGAGGCCTATGTCCAGCAGTGGACATCTTTTGGCTGAAATGATGATAATTATGATTAACCCATTTGTTCTGTGAAAATAAAACTGAAATGAACTGAGCTGTGGTTACTGGTTATTTAGACTACTTCATAGCTTAGTTTAGCAAAACATTTTCCAAGTGCCCCACATTCCCAAAAAAAAAAAATGTTCTAAACTTTTGTGATACGAGGGTTTAGGTTTTAAGCTCTACGTGGTTCTACCTATGATTCATTATCGAGTAATAAGTTTCTAACATGCCTTTTTAACATTTCTTCCTCAAACAACTAATACTATTATTTGTTCTATGCTCAAATTGCAATAATTAGATTAATGACGCTATGTAAGATAAGGCTCTAAATTGTCATATTACTCATAAATTAATTGTGATTGTATTAGGATATAAGTGGCTTATTCCAATTGGTTGATAGCACTAAATGATTGATTAGCTACTTCGATATACTATGGGCTGATTTATGACAATGATCAGATATAAACGATGATCGTAAGATATAATTGATTTGGAAAAATCCAGTATCTTAGGTAGGTACCTAATAATCTTATTGTTAAATCCATGCATTCTTCGCGTACTTTCATTGATTAGAATCAATAAACCTTGGTGTGTTTGCTTTGATTGACAGATATTTATATTAATACTAGCTTTTACCCGGCTTCGCTACCGTAGTTCCTTCACATCATCATCATCATCATCATCATCATTTCAGCCGAAAGACGTCCACTGCTGGACATAGGCCTACCCCAAGCATCACCACAACGACCGGTCCTGCGCTTCCCGCATCCAGCGGATTCTCGCGACATAGTTCGAAGAATTCGGGCGGGCACATAGCTCGCAGAACGGATGGCCGATGGGGCAGTAAAGTTCTGGAGTGGCGACCGCGTACTAGAAGACGCAGCGTGGGTCGTGGTTCCTTATTTAAACATTATTTTATGACACTCTGTATATAATATTGTAGAGGTGATTACAGAATAACTCTTATTTATTTATTTAACAATTTATGCACACAAAAATTACACAGAAAATTAGACAAGACTACCTTTCCACTATCCTTAGTATAACTACACTTTGCACTACATTCTACTATAAGTACTCGACTAATCTCTTCAGATATATCCAATAGGAATCTTGCATTTTTCCGGAGTAAAAAGTATCCTGTGTATTATTCCAATATCTAAGACACCTTATCTTTCATCAAAATCCGTTTCGTTTTAGTATGAAGAAGTAATTACAGAATTATGATCCAGATCAACCCCCTGAGTCTACCCCACAGGGACCTTGCATTTTGCCGGGATAGTCATAATCATTTATTTTGATCATAAAATACGAAAAAAAATATAAAAGAGAAACAAAAAATATAAAAAAGAAAGATAAAAAAGAGAGATATAAGATAAAATATCTTGTGTGTTATTCCAAGACCTAAGACACCTTCAAACTAAAGAACAATGGCAAAGTTCTTCCTGAATATTTTAGGAGGCGCCTACAAATGTGACTTCTTGTGCAAAACTTAATCATGTAACAAATTCATTTTTTATACTTTATTTGTTCTTCATGTAAAACCAAGGTTAAATTATTTATTAAATGTACTTTTGTTTGATTACATTCATATCCGGTGATGGTTTTGTCTGCGGGGAAACATAATTGCCAGAGAGGCCATTAAAAAAAATGTCAAGTAAAATGATACATGGGAACTTGCCATTGTTCTCTCATTAAAATCCGTTTAGCTGTTGCTCCAGATCTATCGCACAGTAACCCTTTATTTTCCCGGATAAAAAGTATTCATAAGCTTTTACCACTCTCCGGCCCATAAGCTATCTTTATGCAAAAAATACATCGAGCCGTTGCATTGCTACATGAAAGAATAATAATAAATCAATAAATGTTTAAGACATTTTTACACAGCACTATCTAGTCCCAAACTAAGCAGAGCTTGTACTATGGGTACTAGACAATGGATATGATACTTCTATACTTTATTTTTGTAAATACATACTTATAATTTATAAGAAACACCCAGACCAACACAAACACTTATGTTCATCACAAAAATATTTGTGTCCTGTGGGAATCAAACCTCGTGATCAGCAGTCCGACACTCGAACCACTAGACCACAGACGTCGTCTGTAAATATGGACTAAAAACTCCACTTATTGAATTAAAAATGCTTATTTGTGATAGTTTATAATGCAATGAGGACACACTATTATGTTTCAAATAGGTTTCAAATGGAACAATAATAGGTAGTTCAAAGTGGTTTAGGTGATTCAATATAGGCTTATTCAGTGATTACAGTTTCGATTTTATACGTTGAATTAGGTACCTACTTTATGCGTAGTAGATTTTTGGTAAGATAGGCTGATACACATCAAAATTACTATCAAACAAATGATTATAATTATTCGTATTTTTTTAAGTATTATTTACGTCACATGCCTATGAATGTTTTATCACAATTCTTAATTTACCTATAAACAATGTGTACGTCAGACTTCGTTTATTTTCTAGAAGATATATTTTTACAGTAAGTGGATCATCCTTGTGAGCCTCAGCAATGCCACCACTCGCACCCGGAATGCCTAGACTAGAAGGTGAGTACTGGATGACTAGACACACATTGCACCAATGGTATCGATAGCTATTAGTGATGTTATCAATCAATCAACTCAGCCTATCGCAGTCCACTGCTGGACATAGGCCTCTCCCAAGTTGCGCCACAACGCTCGATCCTCTGCCTTCCGCATCCAGTCCCCCCCGGCCACGCTCTTTAGGTCGTCGGTCCACCTGGCAGGGGGGCGCCCTACGCTGCGTTTGCCGATTCGCGGTCTCCACTCAAGGACTCGTCTGCTCCAGCGGCCATCGGTCCTTCGACAGACATGGCCAGCCCACTGCCACTTCAGCTTACTGATTCTACAAGCTATGTCGGTCACTCCGGTTCTTCTCCGGATAATCTCGTTTCGGATTTTATCCTTCAAAGAAACTCCAAGCATAGCTCGCTCCATAGCTCGCTGAGCGACTTTAAACTTGTGGACTAGCCCAACTGTCAGTGTCCACGTCTCGGCACCGTAAGTCATGACAGGCAGGACGCACTGGTTGAAGACTTTTGTCTTCAAACTTTGCGGTATAGGCGACGAGAAGACTCGGCGAAGTTTGCCAAACGCTACCCAGCCCAGACGGATCCTTCTGTTGGCTTCTTTCTCGAAGTTGTGTCTACCAAGCTGAATTGCCTGCCCTAGGTAGACGTATTCCGTTACAACTTCGAGTGTCGACCCTTCGACGAATATTGGCCTCGGCATGACATGCATATTGAACATGACTTTAGTCTTGTCCAGATTCATGCCGAGACCGACACGTCGAGAGGCTCCGTTTAAGCTGTGCAGCATTTCGCCCAGTTGTTCCAGCGACTCAGCCATTACAACGATGTCATCGGCAAAACGGAGATGTGAGATGTTCTCGCCGTTAATGTTGATACCCTGTCCAGTCCAGTCCAGTGTCTTGAAGACGTCCTCCAACGCGTTTGTGAACAATTTCGGGTATATATAGGTAATATCCCCGAAATAGTGATGTTAACCGATTACAAATTTCTGCTCCGGTGATTTTAGGTTTTTTTTTTCACAAATAACCGGGTTTTCTCCGGTTAAAACCTATAAATATAAACACCTTAATTATTATCAAATTTTCTATAATATTTAAAGGGTTATCTTAAAGATGGCTAATGATCGGCGAATACAGGTGAATGCAATCGTGTGGAGGGTGTAATTGCCTATATTTGTGTATATTTGCGCGTGCGCTAAACGTCGTATTTCTATTTTATTTATATTTACCGGGTATTTATCGAATTTAAAGACAATAAAGAGTCTGCGTTCAGATAAATACTGATACATGCCCAATACGGTAGTAAAAAACGAAAAACTACGAAAATGTATACGATACACTCTAGTAAAACAGTGCTCAATCGAGTAACGGTTATTTTAATAAATTAACCGGTGTTTATCAACATAACATAACATCACGCCTGTATTTCCCCGAAGGTGTAGGCAGAGGTGTAATAGTACACCCACATTTCGCCAGTTATGTTATAGTCCCATGTAACATGTGGTGTTTATCGGTTTCTTAAATAACCAGTATTTCTCCGGTTTTATTCGAACCGGTTAACATCACTAATAGCTATCTACTTTGTGCCAATGGGCTAAACTTACTTATCCAATGGGCCCCTAAAAATGGCAAACTCCAACGCGCCGGCAGGCCCAGACGGATATGGCAGGATCACCTGACTTCTTTCAAAAAGACTGATTCTTTAAACCCGGAGATAGGAAGAAATGGAAGGAGACTAGTGTAGCCTTTGCCCTGCAGTGGGACAAAGTAGTAGTAGAGCTCATTTGTGGAAGAGCTCATCCGGGGATGTACTACCACTGTACCGACTTCTCCGCCAAATACTGATGCTTGCATTGCTGTGTATCGGTCTGAAGGGTACGGGTGCAGGTGAAATTACAATCACATGAGACTTTCCATCTTCATGTCTCAGTTTGGCGAACCGACTTGCGGTACCATTTAGGCAACAGCCTTGGTGGTATTGCAGTTGTTATGGGCAAAGGTAACCGCTTAGCATCGGGTGGGCCTTTAGCTTGTTTCGCCATGCTATACTATAAAAAAAGGCTCTTAATAAACTTCCTCCTTATCCGGGTGGAGTACGTCTATGAGGAATTCCCTACGTGAAACAAGGCTCTTCATAAATCACTTATCCACCTGCCAACGTATAGATTATGATAAAATTCTCCCTGAAATTCATTGTAGAACTTATTGTGGGATCCAGTTCAATAGTCAATGTCTTATTTAACCACTTACCTACCTATACGACGCCTCGACGTAATTAATATAATACCCAATAGAAAAAAAACTATATTGTAAATAATTAAAATTTAATCAGATTATTTTTAGAGCTTATTATTTCTAAGGTTAATTTCTTCAGAAAGGCCAGCTAGCCCCAGTGCGGAGACCGAAAATTCCGTTTCTGTAATAAAAGAATAAAAAAATTTTTGTTATTAAAAATGCAAAAAAAAACCCATCTACATTATCTTACTGTTTTCCTGAATATATGTAGGGACCAGTGGCGAAGGTACATATAACACGATTCCCACCGGCTTCCCTTTAGGAATTGCTTAAATACAGATCAACGACATTTCTATGCTAATTTATTGTTCTAAAGTACAAAATAAGAATGTAAAATTAAATTAAAAGTTGTTAAATTGTTTTTTTTTATTAAAGTGCGATCTTAGGTATTCTAGGATTTTTAGGTACCTACGGCTTCCCTTCTGAAAATATTCACTGGTAGGGACCCAGTGTTAATCTGTCTATACAACGTGTTATTGAAATAACTGAACTACTAAGGGGTTATTTTACTCATCAGTATGAACAAATTTGCTATAGGACAAACACTGAAATCGCGAAAAAAAAAGACAGGTGTTCCCTACATTTTGTTAATTTATGTGAACAAAAATGTAGGGAACAGCTGATATTTTTCATATATATTGACAAAATGTAAGATTTCCAGGCATTAGGCGTTTATAAGCCCTTCACTAAAATCTGTCTACTGTCGTTCTATTATGTATGTATATACATGATGCTTTATGCGTCGAACATAAGTGATGTATGAACATTGCTTACCCTCGTTTAGTAACAATTCCATTGCCCATGTTGAAGGCACCACCAGTGCATTGATTATTCTCAGCTTGTTGGGTGTTGGAGCACTGTCTGCCGACAAAGTGGTTGGTGCGGACACTGGACGCGAAGAGTTCGGGCGCTCTGCCGTGAGAGCAGGTACTGATCCAACAACCAGGCTGAGGATTCCTGCCTCCGTTGGGGTAGAAGTCAGCATCAGCAATCTGGTCGAAGATGCCAAGGAGACCACCATCAGTGTGGATAGCTTCAACATATTGGCCGGCGTTGCGGTTCAGAGCGTTGGAGTTTCCGCCCCATGTGGGACCGGCAGGATCCAAACCTATAATAAATTATAATTAATGACCATACATTCAACAAGTTTTACTTGATGACATGGCTGAAATAACAGTTTTTAATTTACCTGTAACTCTGGCGGGACGACCGCCAGCCTGACGCCCAGCGCTGCCTACAATGTGAGCACCCAAGCTGAAGCCAACCAGGTGAACGTTGTTCCAATTACCACCGGCGGTGTTAATGAGCCAGACAAGGAAGTTTCCGAGGAACTGGCCAACACCGGGGACTCCGTTGGCAGCTGTCAAATAGTTGGAATTAGCGAGAGCACGCCAGTCAACAACGATGACATTCGCATCCTGAACAGCGAGGAAAGCAGCTGTGATGAGTGGGTTCATCTGAGTGTTTCCATCGCTGTTCCATCCATGAACGACGACTTTCAAGGGACGGCCGGAGTGGTAGTTGGAATTCCAGATTGTGTTAGCGTTGCCGTTGACAATGACTTGCGCATTGTTAGGGTTAGACCTGCAAAATGAAAATTTGATAGCTGATAAACAAAAGTGTAGAAAAATGAAGCTTCAATCTCATTTGTTGTATAATATAATGTTTGAAAGGATATTTGTCAGACAATCAAGTTGTAGTGGCAAAGCAGGTGTTGAATTTGAGTAGAACAAAACAGAAAAGAAATCTTTAAATCTTTAAGAAAATTGTAAAATCCGCTAACTATACATAGCTTGACAACTAAATGACAATTAAAATTGATAGGAACCTGACCTGGTGAATAGCCAATATTGGTTATTGGCGCCATTCCTGCTGCTCAGAAGAGTTGCATCGACCGGCTCAAGCAAGTCTACTAATTGGGGTGTGCCTTCGCCATCAGGGATCCAGACGTAGCGACTCTCACCCTCCACGTAGTGACTGTTATCTCCGGGAATAATAGGTATGGCGCTACTGGCGCACACTGAGAATTGATAAAAGATCCGTTACTAACGATTTTTTTTACAAAACTGTTAGTCACAAATGTTCCACAAAAAATACGTTATGTTTAAAAATGTTTTTTTTGAAATGTTATGATTGATGTCAGTTTCTAGTTTTTTGCTTAGACGGAAACGCAGACGACAAACAATAATTCCATTTTTGCACTAAGCGTGTGCTACAAGGTGAGCAACTAGCCTTCCCGCCAAGATGACCTTGGTAGGAGGTTGGTCGCTGACAGCCGTCGTCAAACAAAATTTGGTGACAAACCACTGTCTACATGGTTGGAAACCAGCAAGGTCACCTTGGTGGGGAGGTTGGTCTGTGACCGTGTAGCAGACGCTTTCTTCATGATGGAAAAGAAAAGTATTTGTATTCAACTAAATATACTCACACGTGATAAAAGCAGCGAACACTACCACAAACTTCATGACTGTGGCTTTCAGTAGAATTAAATCACGCGAAGATTATTGTGTATTTTATATAATTATTTTATCTTAACTCCTCCCTCAGCTTATTTAATAATGTTGAATTGATGCGATAATGTTCATTTGACGTGATTGATAAATCTCAATAATTTAGGAATCCGTATAATTCTCTGAATGTATAGTTTTATAAATTGAAGACGTAGAATGTCGTTTTGATAAAGCTAAGGTATAGTTTCTTTGTACCGGACAGGCACGTCATTTGCTCTGTAGTTTAAAAAAACAGTATTAATTAGGAGGTGATTTAATAATCCGAGATAAATTATTCTGTCATTTGATTTGATTAGTACTACCACCGTATCTACTTCTCCGCCAAATAGTGATGATTGCATTGCTGTGTTTCAGTCTGAAGGGTACGGGCTGTGGTACGGGTGTCGATTAAATTAAAATCACATGAGACTTTCCATCTTCATGTCACAGTTTGGCAAACCGACTTGCGGTACCATTTCGGCAACAGCCACGGTGGTATTGCAGTTGTTATGGGCAAAGGTAACCGCTTAACATCAGGTGGGCCTTTAGCTAGTTTTGCTATCCTATACTTTAAAAAAACACTTAGGGTCTAATTCTTTTGTAAGAATTTATTTAAAAGTTTCATAATTAATGTTTTACTAGATATGAGACTAGATAGTAGTCGATTGACTCCACTAAAACCACATATTTTTTCTAAATTTGTATTGAAACTATGTGAGCATTTTGGCTTTTTTATAATTGAGGGGGCAAACGTGAAAGTGGGTCACCTAATGGGAAGCGATCACCGCCGTCCATTGACATCCGCAACACCAGTCGTCAATGCGTTGAAAGAAGAAAGAAAGAAAGAAAGAAAAATGATTTATTGACACAACAAGACGACATGCGGTAGGTGCACATAAAAAAAATTACTTCATTATATGGTACATTTTAGGAATTACAGTACAGATACCTACGTAGTTGTAATACGTTGCAGACCTTTTAAAAAGATTATAATAGGACATAGACCTACGGATCTAATAAAATGTTCGTTTCGATTAGTGGTAGCGCTTTAGTGGTTCGATTCGCACATTTTATACCTAATCATTGTTTTCATTCATACGTATTAAAAATGTATCAGATTTCATTTCAGATAACTCCTAGAGGTTGTGATTAGGATGATAAAGAAAATAAATCAATAATTATGTTAGAAGTTATCGCTTTATTCGTCATATTAAGTCGTTTAGAATGGCCAGCTGGCACCGGTTCGGAGACCGTAGATTCCGTTTCTGTAACAAAAATTGAGAAAAAGCGTATTAGAGAAAGGAAAAAAAGAAAAATATTTCTTTAGTAAAATAGTCTTATTCCAGAAAAAGTCCACATCCCAGCTTAATTACTTCTGCTGTTATTTGTTCAAATCAAATCATTAATTTGTTAAAATGTGGTATAATACAGGTGGTAGGGGTACTAAGATTAGTTCGACACATTTTTTTTGTTCTAATGCTTATTTAATTTTTAGTAACAGTCGTGTCTGTCTGTTCGGTAGAATTTTTGCAATCGATTTTAAACTAACTTCCCAATGAGTTAGAGATTTGTTTAAACATAGCTCAGGCACAGTATATAGAGATAATCCTTACTCTGTGGCTCAGGACTGGATGACAATGCAATATTAACTAGCTTTCTTTTTAAAAACGTTTTATGGTTAGGTTTAACGGTTTAAGGCCCATGTAGTGGCTAATTGGCGCCCCCATCAATAAAACATAATTATCGCTGAGTATATCATTTATCGAAAATACGTTTTAAACTATTGTAGTTTAATCAGAAATTATAGTTCGCTGTAGTTGAAGATAGAAAAATTGCCAAAATTGGCCGTTTTTAGGCCTAGCTTAAAATAAAATAAAATCCAAATTCCAAATTATTCACTTATTTTTTCAAGCATGCGGGGTAATGTTTTTGTTTAACTAGGTGTAGACAAAGAGGCTAACATCCGTCTAATTAATGAACGATACCAGAATCTATGGTTTGGTAAATTGTCGAAGATTTCCAGGCATTAGGCATTTATAAGCCCTTCACTAAAATCTGTCTACTGTCGTTACTATTATACATGATGCTTTATGCGTCGAACATAAGTGATGTATGAACTGAACATTGCTTACCCTCGTTTCGTAACAATTCCGTTGCCCATGTTGAAACTGCCACCAGTACACTGATTATTCTCAGCTTGTTGGGTGTTTGAGCACTGTCTGCCGACGAAGTGGTTGGTGCGAACACTGGACGCGTAAAGTTCAGGTGCTCTGCTGTGAGAGCAGGTGCTGATCCAGCAACCAGGCTGAGGATTCCTGCCTCCATTGGGGTAGAAGTCAGCATCAGCAATCTGGTCGAAGATGCCAAGGAGACCACCGTCAGTGTGGATGGCTTCAACGTATTGGCCGGAATTACGGTTCAGAGCGTTTGAGTTTCCACCCCACAAAGGACCAGCGGGGTCCAAACCTTAAAAAAAAGAATAAGCATTGACCATTTATTCAACGTGTTTTTTTGAATGATTTTTGTAGATGATTTATTTATTTATTAGTTTACCTGTAACTCGGGCGGGTCGACCGCCAGCCTGGCGACCGGCGTTTCCTACGATGTGAGCACCCAAGCTGAAGCCAACCAAGTGAACGTTGTTCCAGTTACCACCGGCAGTGTTGATGAGCCAGACAATGAAATTTCCAAGGAACTGGCCAACACTAACAACTCCATTGGCAGCAGTCAAATAATTGGAGTTAGCGAGAGCACGCCAGTCAACAACGATGACATTAGCATCCTGAACAGCGAGGAAAGCAGCTGTGATGAGTGGGTTCATCTGGGAATTTCCATCGCTATTCCATCCATGAACGATGACTTTCAAGGGACGGCCAGAGTGGTAATTGGAGTTCCAGATAGTGTTAGCATTGCCGTTGACTATAACTTGAGGGTTGTTAGGGTTTGACCTGGAAAATAAAGAGTGTGTTAGCTGGTACGGACAATTTATGTAAACATAAAACCTGATTAAACTAAGAACGTTTCGAATACAAATAAAGTAGGCACCCACAAGACGGTAAAGAAATTGAAGGAGCTAACTAACCTGGTAAATAACCAGTATTGGTTGTTGGCGCCATTCCTGCTGCTCAGAAGTGTTGCATCGACCGGCTCAAGCAAGTCTACTAATTGGGGTGTGCCTTCGCCATCAGGAATCCAGATGTAGCGGCTCTCGCCCTCCACGTAATCACTGTTGTCCCCGGGGGTAACAGGGATGGCGCTGCTGGCGCAAACTACGAATATAATTATTAATTAAGAAAAACATTTAACGAGAATTCCGATTAGAACAGTGCTAGCAAATAATTAATAGGTCCTTGATGAATATTGCTATTTCTTATAACACAAGGAAAAGAAAATTAGAACTCTATATAACTGAAATTAGAAAGATCTTTCTGTATTGTTTATAGGTTACAATATACATAATCTATTTCAAACGTAATTGACTTACGCGCTAATATAGAAGACAACACTATCAGAAGCTTCATGGCAAAGGTTTTCTGTAGAATTAACACACTTGGATACGAAGAAGTGTTTATAACTACTGTTACTTATCTTAACTCCTCCCTCGGCACGTGTGAATTATTGAATTGTTCCGATAATGCCTATTAAAAGTGATACACATCTCTATCATTTAGGATTCCGTATGTTCCCAAAAGATTTGCTATTGTGTAAACAAGGCTAAACACATTTTTTGTTTATTAGTAAATGAGATTTACACACAAATTTTTTTTTCTTTTATTCTTTTTTACTCACTTTGCACAACGATACCAAAATAATATTTAAGAGTAGGTAAATTCTTAATCAGGAAAATAACGTTGAGTGTTTGAAAAATTAACCTTAGAGCACTGAGCAAGTAAAAATTTTAATTTTGTCTTTAATTCAAAATTAATTTTAACAGGAACTCGTCGTTTTTAGGGTTCCATAGTCAAACTAGAAACGTTTATAGTTTCACCATGTCCGTCAGGCTGTGGTGCGACTATCTGTTACAGGTGTTTTACTCGAAAACTCGAGTGCTATGGAAATGAAAATAAATAATAAATAAATAAATAATTCATTTATTTCAGGCATCAAGGCCCATAAAAAATACATGAAACCATATACAATAATATAAAAATAAATAAATATTTTTGGGACATCTTACACACCACCATCTATCCCCAAACTAAGCAGTGCTTGTGCTATGGGCACTAGACAATGGAAATAATACTTATATACTTTTTTTTTATACAAAAAAAAAACTGTAATAAATATTATTTTTGGGTATCTCCCCTGTATGTCAAATGTGGGTGATTTTTTTATTTCGCGTATCCGTATCCTATTGTGTATGGTGTCGTTAAATAGGTATTTGAAAAATATAAGGGGTTGTATTAAAAAATTAGGTCCCTTTCAGTGCGTGACCGACCGTGTGTACGTGCGTAGCGTCGCCGTCGGTCCTGATGACTTAAATAAGGTTCAGAAATACCGACCACCGAAATGTTGCTTTCAGTGGTGATGTCCTGACGTCAGTTGCGTGTGTATTAGTACAGTTATTCACAAAATAGACGCGTTTACAAATAGTTTCGTAGTTGCGAATTGAGAAATAAAAGAAAAAGAAGGTACAGTCAGAAAACTTTCCAGTGAACCACCACTAAGGCTAGAATCGCTTGCACTCAATGTTAGAGGTACGAGTAATGTATCAGGATTCGTTCAAGGGATTTTCTTGACAAAATGTACCATCGCGAAGTATCGTGACCATACCTATCATGTGCACCCAATTGTTGCCCAAAGGAGAATTTACCACATTATAAACCTCATTACGCGAACATGAAGACAAAAACCTAAAAATTACTTCAGATTGTCCACTAAAAGTTTCGAAATACTTCTAACCACGCCCTCAGCTTTGCATCCTAGTCCTTTTATAGCATGTGAGTAAGGTCCCATAGTGGTTCCCGAATACGAAATTCGGTGATCAAACACTCAGTTTCGATATTAATTTTGTTCGTCGTGGTACACTATACATACGCTCGGTTCACCGGTCGGTGAAAGTGGTCATTTTTGTTACAGTTATATATGTTTCGAACCCCTACAGGACATTAAACATAAAAACTAAAAAACTATCCGGCTTACTAAAATATATAACGAATTTAAAAGGCAAACTATCACAAATGAGTAGGCTTTTCTTAATTTACGAGTGACAATCGACCAACTTAGCCATGTAATTGAGTCTGCAAAACTGATTTTGTATTTTTAAAATACATTGGTACTTAGAGTTTGGAAACAAATAAAAATAAAAAAGAGTTTTTTTTTTGGAGTTTGGTTAGAAATGAGGAGATACGCAGGAAAATAAAGGTAACCGACATAGCCCGAAGAATAGCCAAACTTAAGTGGCAGTGGGTAGGAACATTGCTCGCAGAACGGATGGCCGATAGCCATGGGGCCGTGAAGTTTTGGAGTGGCAACCGCGTATTGGAAGGTGCAGCGTGGGTAGGCCCCCCACAAGGGGGACCGGCGACCCGGTGAAGGTCGCGGGAATCCGTTGGATGCGGAAAGCCTAGGACCGGTCGTTGTGACGATGCTTGGAGGAGACCGATGTCCAGCAGTGGACATCTTTCGACTGAATGATGATGATGATGATGATAGAGTTTGGGCTCAGATTTCTTGTAAGAGTTCTGTATAACCTGAACCCTACCACATGCGTGGTCAGACATGCACCTGGCCGGTTTTTTAAATCGTAGTACACTCAACCGCATATCAATGGCTACAAACCATTATAAGCGGAACTGACTACGTATGTAAGTTCCATACAGTACAGGCTCTGCTTATACTGGTTTTTTACTATAGATATGCGTCTGACTGTACCCACTTACTAGTCTTTAAAGTGTTATCTGCTTCAGAGTATTCAGTACTTATCATAGGTAATTAGTTTTCATTCATAGTTTTGAAACTGTACAGTTATCACAAGGTTATGGAAATGGTTTGCTATCAGCAGACGAAGATAAATAACAATCAGTTTTGAAGGGTTCTGTAGTAAAATATTGGGTATACAATTTTGGAAAAAAATACAAAGTATCATTGGATGAGGATTTATGCCAAAATAACTTTTTTTTTTAAATATTAAACATTTATTTTTCTTTCTTTCTAAGGTTTTCTTTTTAAGGTTTTAGAGAGTGTACAATGTAAAACAACACGATGACCATTTGCAATTTTAGTTCCAGGGACTAACGTTGGGGGCGCTTTGATTGGGCACAAAGAACTTCTGTCGTTTTGAATGACATAGCCTGTCCAGCGTACTGGTATAATAATAGTTGTCGGTAATTTATATTGTAATCAGTAATTGATATTGATCGATATTTTAAAGAAAATAAAGTTTTTATTTTTTAGAAGCTTTTTTTTTTATTCTTAACGGGCTCGCGTTTGACCGCCACCTCACCTGATGTTAAGCGATGGTGCGGTCGACGATGGTACACGCTTGTCCAGCAAAAACCTATTCACTCGAGTCTTGAAGACCACCAGATTATATTTCTCGGGAAACACTGACCGGCGGCAAGGAATTCCACTCTTTGGCGGTATGCATGATAAAGCTATTAGCAAACCGGTTCGTGCGTAAGGGTGGAATATCTACCATATAACCTTATGTAAACATGACATTATAATGTGGTGTGGAAATTGCTTACAAACAATTTTATTTTATGTTATAGGTATTTGCTAGTTGATGTCCTAAAACTGTTTCGGTTAATTTTTTTATGCTTTCGTTTAAGAAAGAAGGAACTGAAGAAAGATTATTTTCTTCGGTCTTAAAAAGTGGTAGCAAACGTATTGTCATCCGTAAATAAATAGATAATATCTTGGAAAACCCAAGATGAACATTGGAATGATTCATGTTTATTAATCACTACTATGTCATGTTTTTACATTATTGTGATAATAATTTTAATCCTTATATTAGTTTCCTTGTGTAGTATATGTTATTCTTTTGTGTAAGAAATAGGTATAAACAAGCTTAAAACACAGTACTGACAGCTACAGTGAAAAGTCGACTAAATTCATCACAATCTCAATAATAAAACTGAACAATTTTTGGAATACGTACATTATATTTTAATTTGAGCGCATTTCTATAGTCCTGCATCATCATCACCAGTCTGTAGCAGTCCAATGCTAGACATAGGCTTCACCAATAGCACGCCAATGACCTCAATCCTGGGCCACTCTCTTCCAGCCAGCCACCTTGCGAAGGTTCTCCACCTTGTTTGTTTGTCTATTCGCGGTCTCCACTCAAGAATACGTCTACCCCAACGGTTATCGGTTCTTCGGCTGATATGCCCGACTCATTACCACTTCAGCTTGCTCATCCTGTGGGCTATGTCGACAACTTTGATTTTCTGCCGGATCATCTCGTGGCGGATTCGATCTTTCAGAGAAAATCCGAGCATAATAGCCCTTAGAAGGCCACTGGGCCTTGTAGTACCACGAGTGTCTATTTCTATATTATAGGTACACTTTTGTAAAATAAGGATTACCTTGTTAAGCAATTATTATGTTTCGATATGTCGCAGGAATATGATAAAAACGGGGATTTGATCAAATTCCCAAGGGTCAATCACGGGGATTTGATCGATGTTAAAATAAAAACTCGATATTACCATTTCCCTTAAGAAATTCAGCGATTTGATCAAATCCCTAAACTGATTTAGTGAAAAAGTGAAATAAACAGGTTAGTTCAATGATTTCTACGCTAGTAATATATAAGTCTATGGGTTAGTCTAAATTTTTCGCCACATGTATGACGGAGCGTCATTTGAGAACGGCTCGACCGATGTGGAATTTGTGTGTGTTTGTTGGTTTGTTCCTCTTTAACGTAGCAACGGACTAAGGTATATACTTATATTTTTATAAAGGAGAAAGGCACGGTTCCTCCGGGATAAAAAACCACGGGAGCGAAGCCGAGGGTAAAAGCTAGTATTTAATGAAACTTATATTCTAGGACAGCTTTAGACGACTACATATCATACCTTAGACTATACAGGCTGGAATTAAAAGGCTAGGGGGAAGACACCTTAAATATTGATAAGATTAAATTGAAGATTTTTGAAAACTCGCTTGCCTAAACCGGGAATCTACGAGGGTTCCCAGACCACCTTTTAATTCCACTCTTTATTATATTTGGTGTCTCTACAAACAATTAAAAGTCATAGGAAATCTCACTCACGTTTTGTCACGATAGCGTTGCCCATGTGGAAGGCAGCTCCTCCACAAGTCGAGAGCTCACCCTCCCAAATGTTAGGGCACTGTCTACCAACTGAGTAGTTGTGGTGAACTGTAGCGGAAAATAGATCTGTCGAGCGGCCGTGAGAGCAGATACTTCCCAGCAGGGGATAGCCTGGCCGAGGGTTTTTACCACCATTCGGATTGAAGTCAGCGTCACCAACTGGGTTGAAAATACCGAGGACATGACCATCGGTGTGGATAGCTTCAACGTATTGACCAGCGTTACGGTTTAACGCGTTGCCGTTACCACCCCATAGAGGACCAGCGGGGTCATGACCTGTGATCATGAAATAATGGTTTATTACCATCATAAGCTTTCAGGGGACGGCTGCCGAGATAGTTGGAGCTCCAGATTGTGTTGGCATTGCCGTTGACAATAACTTGAGCGTTATGGGGATTTCGTCTAAAAAAATAATTTTTATGATTTAATTCCCTAAAGTGACAATAAATTAGGAAGGCAAAGATATGTGTAACATTTGTTATATCTATACCAGAGATTTTTCAAATTCATTTTAGAAAAATTATGAAAAAGAAGGAAACTTACACGCTACGAAAGCCATCATTAGAACCATGTTGATGGTTGTTTGGGTCAGTGCCGGCTTTTCAAGTGTTTTTTATAAATGACGTTATCACTAACAGGTTAGATTAGTTAAAAAAGAGTCCCGTACATGTGTACGAGAGACGATTGATTGAATAGGGAAGGTGACTATTTTTTTTTCATTAGTTTTTATTAGAAATCTCGAAACTTATTCAAGAAAATAAGCAACAGTGAATAAACCAATAAAATATTTAATAAAATGTCCAAGTTATAAACGATTTAAATTTGTTTAATAGACAGAGAAAGCACTATTGAATAATTACGTCATTGTTCAAACCTTCATAGTAACTTGTCATCTCTCTGAACAATGTCCGTTTTGTACGATAAGGACAGAAAATGCCCCTTCCAAAAACTTAAAAAGCGTGTATCTCTCCCATTTTGTTATGGATTTTGTTTATGCTTTCTACAATGTTGTCCTTTCTGTACCTTCTTTTAAATAATATAACATTTTTGGTAGTTTTTGACTGTAGTCAACTACCGGATTGCAAAAGTTCTAAAAAATTCTCAATTCTCCATTTTAAAGCTGTCTGAATGAACTTGAGTCCGATGCACGTTTGTTCGAATCACGTTTTGTACTGACGGAAATGCAACGAATGCATTCTAGACCGTAGGTCGTTTGTCATAATAAAAAATCGTACTCCATGCCTCAGAATCTCGGTTGTTTTGGTTTAATGGTCTCAATGTGTAACAAAACGGTCAACATCCACGGACTGACCGCGGCAAGTGCAGCTTAACCTCGAAAATTTTAGAATCTAGATAACTTTTTTACTATTATTTACTATTTTGGGTTAACGGTAGAAGCCAGAATGTCGCTTAAAACAAATAGCCTTTCACCCCTCGTATGAATTTTATTGATAAAAGCTTTTAATTATTAAAATATCCTTTAGAAAGGCCAGCTGGAGCTAGTGCGGAGCCCGAAGATTCCGCTTCTGTAAGGAGAAATGGAGATAAATAAAAGGAAAACATAAAAATTTGTCCATTCATCGTTGTCATCCTAGCCTTCCATCATTAAGCTACGTACAGTCGCCTGCATGACAGTGGTAATACTTTAATTCGAACACCGGCCTTACTGCTCACTAAATAAAGATGCTGCTAATGTCAATATGTTACCACCGACGTGCGGTCGACCGTACCTGTTTCCTTAATAAAAATTATATCGTAAGTACTACAAGTTATTTTTTTTATTCCGGATACTAAATTGACTTGTAAAAATTAGAAATCTTGCAATAACGATCCTATATTAAAGTGATATGACCAGTTATTTGTAGTGATGTGCCGAGACCACCATTTTTGGTACTCGAGTACTTTAGTACTCGTTTTAAAAAGAATCGAGTCAGTACTCGAGTCACTGACTCGAGTCTAGTACTCGAGTACCAGATCCGGTACTCGAGTACCAGATCCGGTACTCGAGTACTTCATTAGATTCGAATACCTCAATTATTCTCAATTCCAATAACACAAGCAACAATTTTTTTTTTCATAAAATATGAATATTGTTTATTAATCAGTCAATTTCAAAATAAAAAATTAAATATATATTTTAAGTACCTATGTACTTTCTAAATAATCTCCCTAAAATTAAATTTTATAATTAATTCGTAGGAAAATTTAATGGATCTAAATAGAAAATTTACAATGAAGTTTGCGATACATTATATAAACACAAACTAATAGTTAAAAAAAACTTTACGACTGTTGATGAAATTATCTAGAAAAAATAAAGACGTCAATCAGCTCGCCAAATATTATTAGTTTTTACGATCTGAAAAGATCTCAATTTGCGAAAAGTTTTAAAACTTGGATTTGGCTGGTTTCTGACGTTTTCACCTTAGTTATTTTAGTGACAGATTGTTATCAAAACCAATTTTAAATAAACTTGACATAACTATTGTTCAAAGTAATATTTACGTTTTACGGGTTCTACACAATCATAGAATTTTTCTATTATTATGATTAATTAACTACCAGTAACTTTAAGGCCCGCTTGCGTCGCCTCATACAGTGGGTTAAAAGAATAATTCAAAAATTGTATTTTTTTTATAAACGTTAACTCGTAGTTTTTGTTGTGCCAACGACAAATTACTTTCTTTAGTACTACTTTATATTACCTACAAGACGAATAGAAATATACATCCATCTCACTTACATATTCGCAGTTTGTATATACCGACTTGTCTCATGGTCACTTTCTTCGTTTACAGATAATTCAAAACAAAAAGACAGATGTAGCAAGCCCACTAGGCTCAGACCAATAAAAAAAGGTTAATTTTTTACTAAAGCACTATTTATGGATGGCTGCAGCGCACATGTTGGCTTTATACTCAACAACAAAAAGTCGCGATTTTAGTACTCGTTTAGGTATCCGAGTACTTTATTTCGAGAACTCGAGTACATGAGTACTTACAAGGTACTCGAGTAAGTACTCGATTCTACCTGACTCGGCACATCACTAGTTATTTGCCCTGTTTATATGACTTGTTTTTTTTTTTTTTTGTAAGTGATACTCAACCCAGGTTCTCAAGATACAGGCTTGCCTAGTTTGAAAACTGCTGCCTTTGTACCAGTGATTTTTTAAATAAAAAAAATTTATTAATATATAGTTTGACGTTTTTGAGACATCAATTTGTTCTCCGAAATTAAAAATTAGTTAAGATATAAAAGATGGGAAAAATAAAATATTTTTACTACAAGCGGGGCGAAATCTCCAGTAATTAGGTATATTAATTTGTTTTTCTTACCCTCGTTTCGTAACAATTCCGTTGCCCATACGGAAGGCGTTGCCAGTACACTGATTATTCTCAGCTTGTTGGGTGTTGGAGCACTGTCTGCCATTAAAGTGGTTGGTGCGGACACTGGACGCGAAGAGCTCGGGCGCTCTGCTGTGAGAGCAGGTACTGATCGAGCAACCAGGCTGAGGATTCCTTCCTCCGTTGGGGTAGAAGTCAGCATCAGCAATCCGGTCAAAGATGCCGAGGAGCCCACCGTCAGTGTGAATGGCTTCTACGTATATGCCGGAATTACGGTTCAGAGCGAGCGAATTTCCACCCCATCTAGGACCAGCAGGGTCCAAACCTTTAATAAATAATTAATAGTTAATAATTTATAAGACGTCAGTCAGTAGTATGACACAATTACTGTTTTACAAAATTACCTGTGACACGGGCAGCACGACCACCAGCTTGACGGCCAGCGTTTCCAACAACGTGAGCGCCCAAGCTAAAGCCAACCAAGTGAACATTGTTCCAGTTACCACCAGCGTTGTTGAAGAGCCAAACGAGGAAGTTTCCGAGGAACTGGCCAACACCGGGGACTCCGTTGGCAGCGGTAACGTAGTTGGAGTTAGCCAGACTGCGCCAGTCAACAACAATGACATTAACATCCTGAACAGCGAGAAAGGCGGAAGTGATGAGAGGATTCATCTCAGAGTTTCCATTGCTGTTCCATCCGTGAACGATGACTTTTAGAGGTCGGGCGGAGTTGTAGTTGGAGTTTCTGATTGAATTCACGTTGCCATTGACGATAACTTGAGCATTGTTAGGGTTTCGCCTGCAAGGGGAAAGTTATATTAGTAAAAGCTTGTACGCACTAGGAGACATGTCTAGAGATGTATATCACAACTTATCTCCAGGCATGTCTCTCTCTCTTTGTTTCTAAACCATGTATAAATAAATAAAATAAATATTTTTTGGGACATTTTTACACAGCACCATCTAGTCCCAAACTAAGCAGAGCTTGTGCTATGGGTATTAGACTATGGATATAATACTTAATATACTTTTTTTTTTGTAAATACATACTTATAATACATAACTTCTGAGACAACCGTCCACATTATCCGTCGTGTCTCTATGTCTCAGGAAGAGGACTGCTGTGCTCCTGTATTGTGCTGCGTACGTACTATCCATGTCTCTAAACACGTATACCTACAAGACCCGCGACACTGTCCTTGGCTTTTGAGGTCTCGGCAAAAATTTACAGCCGATGAATACAGAGAAACATGTCTCGAGGCCAAATTTTATATATTTCCCATTACTAATGATAATAATGATTTGAATTAAAAAAATCTAAGAATATACTACGTCTTGTTGTCGTGTCATGTCTTATTGCTTAAAAACAATCGCTTAAAGTAAAGAAATCAATACGTACAAATCAATAACGTATGGCAATGAGTTGTGCGTGAACAGTTTCAAAAACGGTGAAGTACCTAAGAATGTGTTATTTTTAAAGTCGGGTAAAAGTAGTTAACTAAATGGAAAGAAGATTACCGGGTGAACAGCCAGTATTGGTTGTTGGCACCATTTCTGCTGTTTAGAAGTGACTTATTGACAGGCTCCTGCAGGTCTACTAGTTGAGGTGTCCCTTCACCATCAGGCATCCAGATGTAGCGGCTCTCGCCCTCCACGTAATGGCTGTTGTCTCCAGGGAGAACAGGAATAGCGCTACCAGCGCATACTAAACATAAAAATATCAACATCAGTTTATCACGTTCAGATATTTCACTACTTTCAAAAACAAACAATTTTAAACAAAGATTTCGTTTTTAAATTATCTTTACCCACGAGTCACGACGGAACGGAGAAGGTGTATGCGTTTAGGGTGAGAGGTTGTTTGTTTTTTTTGTTTTTTTGGTGTGCAAACGACGAATGTTCCCATTTATTTTAAATTACAGTTTGAATCACAGTAACTTGCTAACATCGTTTAATTCAGTGCTAAAGCGATAACCGAAAGCTAACCGTATAAATTCCTTTCAAACAAACTCACTAGCCCAGGCTAACCTAATAAATGACGTATGGTTTGTTACACCTTCAGAATCTTTAATAACTATTAAAAATCATATGAGTCCGAATTAAGTGAAATAAACTCACACGCAATAAAAGCAGTCAACAATACCAGAAACTTCATAGCGTTGGCTTTCAGTAGAATCAAATTAAGTGAAGATGCGTCGCATTTATAATCTTGTCTTTATCTTATCTTTTGTGTCAGCTCATGCTATAGTTAATGAAACGGATAATGGTAGGTATCATATCTACTACTTTAGGATTCCGCATTAATTGCATCTTAAAAGTTATTCGTCGTATTTGTTTTATTTCTTTTTTCGGTTGGTCTCGGAATGGTTTTGAAGCTCAGATTAATTACCAATCTTAAAGTGATTCGTTCTGCACCCTTTCCATACGAATTCACATTCGTCAAATATGAAAGAGAAAAGGGAACACCGAAACTACAACACATATGTGTCACACACACTTGGATATTCATTGAAAGCTATGGTGTATTTATAAACGCTTTGACTAATTTCAGAATCATCATCATCATCATCATCATTTCAGCCGAAAGACGTCCACTGCTGGATATAGGCCTCCCCCAAGCATCGCCACAACGACCGGAACCTTCCGCATACAGCAAAAAAAAAATATGCTAAAATAATAAATAAATAAATATTTTTGGGTCATTTTTTACACGGCACCATCTAGTCCCAAACTAAGCAGAGCTTGTACTATGGGTACTAGACAATGGATATGATACCAGTATACTTTTTTTTTTTGTAAATACATACTTATAATAAGAAACACCCAGACCAACACAAACTCTCATGTTCATCACACAAATATTTGTGTCCTGGTGGAATCGAACCCACGACCTCGTGATCAGCAGTCCGACTCTCGAACCACTAGACCACAGAGGTTGTCAAAATGTCAAATTTCAGAATAAAGGTTACCTTCTCTTTTGGGGGCTTAATTTTTTTGTATTTTTAACAGACTTCAAAAAATGAGGAGGGGGAGGAGTATGTTCATCGATTTTTCCGAGATTTCTGTGACGATTTACGTGTTTTTTTATTTATCCACTGAAAAACTACTACAGAACCTTAGGTAAATATATTTTTATCCATTAAATACTGAATCTTGGGAATTCCGATGATCAAATTGCGACGTTGTCATGATATGGTAATATTTTTAGGATTCTATACGATTAAGAACCAAAAGAACCTTATCAGGATCACCAAGTTGTTGAATTATCAAAAGACCAAGAAGTACTAGGTGGCTGTAAAAGGTGCTGACTTATTTGAAATCCAGAGACGGGAGGCACAAAAAACACCATCTCAAATTTTGTTAAATTTAACGACGACAACAAAGTGCCGCTTCAATATGCGTTGTTGTCGTCTTTAAGTTGTACCATATTAAAACTTCTAACAAGACGCAATTTGAATCGGATTAAAAAAAAAGCTATATAATTATTTTTCAAATAAATGTAGATTATTGTTATTACTGAATGTCACTGTACTTATTATTGTGACATACAAAATAGGGAGTAAATAATATTACATTATGATACAAGTGAGCTAAGTTGAAGCCGAGAATATAATGAGAATATAATGAAGTGTTTGTGTTGGTCTGGGTGTTTCTTATGTATTATAAGTATGTATTTAAAAAAAAAAAGTATACAACGTGTAACCGAAACGGTATATCTATCCAAAAGGGGTGAAGAGTATATCTGGTATAGAACCTCTATGTAAAATTTCAGCCCAAAATAAATTACTCGAAAAAATTATCCCAAAATTTTGATTTCATAAGTTTATTGAATTCAGATAAAAAAAACGTGTCACTGCCCTACGACGGTCATTACCTTTTCACATCAGTTGCTAATATTAAGATATAGGTGCTAGTGATGTGTAAATTTCAGTTTGAAGTTGTATTTGTTGTGTTGTGTTTGTACGCCAATATGGCAGGTCATAGCAGCACTTTTTTTTGTTATAACAACTGTAACTACCTATGTATCACAAAATACAATAAATTGAAATTGAAATAAAAAGTGTGGTTTCTTATATTCGAATTTCTCCTATGTTCCAAATATACCTGATATATATATATATTCCTGATATAGGATTTAAAACTCTTGCCGTATAATTTGTAATCATTCAAAAAAGCCGTGCACTTGATATGTATTGTATATACCCTTTTACACGTTGTATATCTTTAGTTGTTATATGTTATATCCATAATAGTCTAGTACCCATAGTACAAGTTCTGCTTAGTTTGGGACTAGATGGTGTTGTGTAAAAATGTCCCAAAAGTAAATACTTAAAAAAATATAAAGTATAATAAAATAACGGGGTAGACAGAGAGAACAGGTACGATAGTAATTTTTTGCTTTTTAGTAGTCGCTCTATAAACGTGTTTTATATTTACTGTAAAACTCCGAGCAAACAACTTCGCTTCGCTTGACGCTTAGTGTTACCTAATGCATTCACGCCTATGCTCATCTTCAGCAGAACCCACACTTTTTTTTTTACCTGGTGAAATCCTCATGGACGCACTCCGCCCGGGGAAGGCGGAGCCAGTGTCGGACTCTTACCGACTAAAACCAACACGGTGTTCCCCAACCATTGGCCGGGGGCGTGGGAAACTTGTATTCGTCCAACCATCCCCGGCCGGTCCCGGCTCGCCACTAGTAGGTGAGCCCCTTCTTCCCGTGCGGCATCATCGTCTGCCACACCCTTCTCTTGACTGGCGCGCGCGGAACACGACGCGCCACCGCACCGTCACGGGCCTTGACTGATCGGGCGGCGGGCTACCCCGAGTCCGTCGCCCACAGGCCCACTCCTAGGGTGGATGCAGGTCGGCGTACGCCCTCCTGCGACGCCCGGTCTTTCTCCTGCGGGTGGAAAGAGAGGTCGTTGCCTCTCAGACCCTTTCCGCTGTCTCCTTAGCAAGTATCACCTCCTCTCAAAAGGAGACGACGCCCTCCCAAGCGTTCTCGCTCCCGACCATAGACAAAACAACGGCCGGAAGCGAGAGATCGCTGCCGCCTACTGTAGTAATAAGGTCACGGCGCTGCGTCGCCCAAGCTGGGCATTCCGCTAGTGTGTGCTGCGCCGTGTCGTCAAGGCAGCTCCCGCAGTGATGACACTCGGGTGTAGGCTCCCGGCCTATACGACACAGATACTTCCCAAGCAACCGTGCCCCGAGAGTATTTGTGTCAGCCGGTAGGTGGAGGCGGCATAGCCCCTCTCCAGCCACTCCTCGATGACGGGCCTTACCGCCGCAATTGCGGCGTGCCCTGCACTGGGTTGCGCAAGTCGCTCCTAGCAGAACCCACCCCTGGTTCCGTTTTCGCTTCTTCTTCCATATTATGTAACTAATTTTAGGCGTGGATCTTTATTAGTGCTATGTAATGAAAAAAAAAATTGCAATTAATTAGAAATAACAAAATATAACAAAAGTGTGAGTGTTGATATTAATGATATTATGTAATGAAAATGTAAATTATTAACGAACGTGTCATTCAATACCGTGCACGTGTCATGCTAGGTGAAGGTGAGACAGGTGTTTATTTTGATAAAGAATTCATAAATCTAGATAATTTTGTCATTAACTCTATTCAATACCAATTTTTTGCACTTATGTAGGTGTCGACACAATTGAAATAAAGAAAATGAATGTTAATATTGTAAGCTTTTAATAACATGTTAAAATATCTTTAGAAAGGCCAGTTGGAGCCAGTGCGGAGACCGAAGATTCCGCTTCTGTAACGAGAAATAGAGATAAATAAGTGTAAGGAAAACAATAATAATCAGTTTACTCATCGTAATCATCCTAGCCTTCCATCATTAAACTACGAACCCGTTTTATTCATCCAAAATTATTGCGTTAAGTACTAGATAGTACGCTCGATCAATGGTTCTATGAGTTGATATTGATATTTGTTTATAACCGCAAGCAGGGAGACATCTAAAGGTATTTAAAATTTACATAATTGTCTTGCTTACCCTCGTTTCGAAACAATGCCGTTGCCCATACGGAAGGCGTTGCCAGTACACTGATTATTTTCAGCTTGTTGGGTGTTGGAGCACTGTCTGCCGTTAAAGTGGTTGGTGCGGACACTGGACGCGAAGAGTTCGGGCGCTCTGCCGTGAGAGCAGGTACTGACCCAGCAACCAGGCTGAGGGTTCCTGCCTCCGTTGGGGTAGAAGTCAGCATCAGCAATCCGGTCAAAGATGCCGAGGAGCCCACCGTCAGTGTGGATAGCTTCAACGTATATACCGGAATTGCGGTTCAGAGCGAGCGAATTTCCACCCCATCTAGGACCAGCAGGATCCAAACCTTTAACAAATAATTATTTAGTTAATAATTTATTATACGTCAATATTATGACACCATTATCTACTGTTTTGAAAAATTACCTGTGACACGGGCAGAACGACCACCAGCTTGACGGCCAGCGTTTCCTACGACGTGAGCGCCCAAGCTAAAGCCCACCAAGTGAACATTGTTCCAGTTACCACCAGCGTTGTTGAAGAGCCAAACAAGGAAGTTTCCGAGGAACTGTCCTACACCGGGGACTCCGTTGGAAGCGGTAACATAGTTCGAGTTAGCCAGACTGCGCCAGTCAACAACAATGACATTAACATCCTGAACAGCGAGGAAGGCGGAAGTGATGAGAGGATTCATCTGAGTGTTTCCATTGCTATTCCATCCGTGAACGATGACTTTTAGAGGTCGGGCGGAGTTGTAGTTGGAGTTTCTGATTGAATTCACGTTGCCATTGACGATAATTTGAGCGTTGTTAGGGTTCCGCCTGCAGGAAGGAATGTTATGTTAGTAAGAGCCGAGTCAAAATTTCATTTACATTGAGATACAATTAATTATACATTTCCCAAAAAATGCAAATAATTATTTGGATTAAAAAAAAGGTAAGACCATGCTACGTGTTGTTATGTATAATAATTGTTTTTCCGTTTCCCATCATAAAGCTCACGGCCATGTTTGTTGTCTTATCAAGATCACAACCAGATAATATTATTAAGAAAACATAAACAAGGCTGTAATATTTATAACTCTGGAATCCATCTTTAGATACTGGCCTTGGTTTAGGACATCGATCATACACCCCATAGACGCCTCATTACAGGTGACCGATGTTTATCAACACATCAATAACATGAATATTTTTTTGTATCATCATCATTTCAGCCGAAAGACGTCCACTGCTGGACATAGGCCTCCCCCAAGCATCGCCCCAACGACCGGTCCTGCGCCTTCCGCATCCAGCGGATTCCCGCGACCTTCACCAGGTCGTCGGTCCACCTTGTGGGGGACCTACCTACGCTGCGCCTTCCAGTATGCAAATTGCAGTTTGCAGTGCGTTTTTTTGTATACCTACACCTAATTTAATTAGCATAAGCAAATAATTTCTGTTTACCTACTTTACTTAATTAAGCATGCTAGATTTACATCTAGTAGATGTCAATCAAATGGACTGTATTTTATCTTTTCCCAAGTGTATGTGAGATTGTATATCAGTTTTGTGAATTAAAAAAAACAATGATGTAGCACTAATGTAGGTCGCCACTATTCGGCACTTGAAAACTTCAAATCAGGTTTTACCATATATGCGAGATTCACAAATCTTACGCGTTAGTGATTAGCCAATAGCCGCCTTTTAGGGCCAATCGGATTGCAGTACAAAGTGCCTCAGTTCGTTGACAGAATTTTTCGTATACATTATATTCAACAGTAGGTGTCTATTGGGCTGTATGGTCGACGGTTTAGGATCACACTCTACGAGGAAATTCTATTCTTTCAAGTAAATAAATAATTTCACAATGATACATTCGCACGTAACTTAGGGCAATGAGTTATGCGTGAATTGTTTCAAAAACGGTGAAGGAAGAACGTGTTCTTTCAAGGTCGGTTTAGAACAATAAACGAAATGGAAAGGTCACCTGGTGAAAAGCCAGTACTGGTTGTTGGCGCCATTTCTGCTGTTAAGAAGTGCCTCGTCGGCAGGCTCCTGCAGGTCTACTAGTTGAGGTATCCCTTCACCATCAGGCATCCAGATGTAGCGGCTCTCACCCTCCACGTAGTGGCTGTTGTCTCCAGGGACAACAGGAATGGCACTACCAGCGCATACTAAACATAAAAAATATTATAAAATCAATATCAGGTTTAAACAGGTGCTGATATTTCACTTCTTTTAAAAACAAATACTTCTTTAAAATCACAGTCCTTTTTGGTACGACAAGGTTTACTTGCTAACATCGTTTAGCCCAATGCTAAACCGATAACCCAAACCTAATCATAAAATCCTTTCAGCGGCCAAACAAACTTCACTAGCCCAAGCTAACCAAATAATTTACGTATTTTTTGTTACACTTGGGCTTCAGAACCTTTAATAGTTATTACACATCATATTAGTCCGAATTAAGTGAAATAAACTCACACGCAATTAAAGCAGCCAACACTACCAGAAGCTTCATGGTGGCTTTCAGCAGAATAATTAAATTATGTGAAGATGCGTCGCATTTATAAATAAGTCTTTATCTTACCTTCTGCGTCAGCAAATGCTAAAAAAGATGATGAAAAAGATAATGTGATTGATAGGTATCATATCTATTACTTTAGAATTCCGCAATAATTGCATTTAAAAGTTATTCGTAATCGGCCGATCTTGGAATGGTCCTAAAGTGATTCGTTCTGTGTCCTTTAAACCTCTGGGGCTGGTATGCTTACCAAATCTGCGTACATAAGCGCTGTCTGTAGCTCAATATGGGTCCCACGCGTTGCGCGTTTGAACATTTCAATAGTAGATATTTTTTCATCATTATCATTTCAGCTGAAAGACGTCCACTGCTGGACATAGGCCTCCCTCATAGATATGTTTTACATAGTAAAAATTACGTTGATCTATGCTCCGGCAGACTTCGCGGTGACTTAGTTTGAAGCGTAGATCTATGTTCCGCCATACGAGAGGTTTAATATAGATTGACATTAATCAAATATGCAAGAGAAGACTTGACCAGAACCTATAGCACATATCTCTTCATCTTCAGCTATGATGTATTTTTAAAAGCTTTGTTTAATTTAAGAATAAATGTTACCTTTAAAACTAAAGTGAACTCTATCGAACAAGGACTAAAAAATCTAGAAAACCTTACTCGTAAACTCTAAATCAAAATTCAATAAACATACCTCTTTTGTTGGCATGTATTTTCTGTACCGTGTGGTTTTATGTTCCGTGTGGTGCCGGACGTAAAGAGTTGCACCACTCTCTCTCTTCTCATGGCTGTCGTAAAAGGCGACTAAGGGATTCACCAGAGGATGGGCAGCTGCAGCAGCGTTCTCTGAGTATTTAAACAACTAACTGCGATTGCTAACCCGCCTGCCCAGCGTGGCGATTATGGCATTTCCCCCCATTTTGGCGAGGCCTTTGTCCAGCAGTGGACATTTTTCGGCTGAAATGATGATGATTTTCTGTACCTAACTAGTTGAAACGTAGGAAGGCGTAATACTAAATACTCAATCATTCTATTAATATATTTATAGCATGTGGCATAGCATAATACTCAATTGAAAAGAAGTCTGAGGAGTCTGAATTGAATTTGATTTAAGAAATCCAAGTATGTCACAGATGAAGTACCTAAAGTATGTCATGTATATGTTACAGTCAAAGCTCTCTCCCGGTCATAACTAATTCTGAACTATGGAAACAGCCAAAGATAACATTTGACAAACACATGACGAATGAGACGATCTTGACGATTTATGATGATTTATGTTTTTTTTTTTTTTTTTTTTTGTATTGACTAAGACAGCCCTCTTAATCAAAACAAGTTTTGTCTGAAAAAAATAATTAAAAACTATTTTTGACTGCAAAATATTCAAAACCACTTATGAACACCGGGATCGTTGACCCTACCATAAGGATGCAAGTATTTCTGAGTTTACTCCACCAGAATCGCTTTCTTGCCCCTTCACTTCACTCGCTCGCTCAACCAGCGCTATGCTCTCTTCACTCACCACCTCTAGCTATAGGCTAATACGGCCTAGATAACTCGTTACACTCAGGAACTCCTTCGCGAGCTGCTCGCTTCACGCTTTTAAATAACACTCTAGGGAGTCTAGGGGTAGAACAGGGGTAGGACTCGCTTACAAGTGGGGAGCCGGGACCTGCCGGGGATGGTTGGGCGAATACGGGAGTGTCCTACACCCCCGGCCAAGGGTCGTTAGAGGCACACTGTGGTCATATTCTATGCTGTGGTGGTTTTTACTACTAAAAAACGGAGCCAGTGTAGGCCTCTTTTACCTACGTAAGAGGCCGACACTGGCTCCGCCTTATCCGGGTGGATTGCGTCCATGGGGACTTTCCCCACGAAAAAAAAAGTGTGGTACGCTGAATCCGTTCAACACATTTAGAGCTATACTCGGACGAATAAAAAATGGAGGACGGAATCTCGCTAAGAAAAGATTGAAGCAATTAGTTTTTTCCTAATAATTTCGACATAATTTTAGTATTATGTCGAAATTATTAGGAAAAAACTAATTGCTTCAATTGTATATTGTTATTTTATTTGTGACACTACGAATGACTACCATCACACGAGATTGGTTGCGTAATCGCGGCTTTTTGTCTTACTATGGTTGTAAATGTGTGCGTGCCAGCCCGTACTTTTAAGCGAGCCGTCTTACTATGGGTGCTTCACTTTTTTAACCGACGAAAATAAAGGAGGAGGTTCTCAATTCGACTCATAATTAGTTATTTACATTAGTTTAGCTAGGAGAGTAGTGATTAAGACTAAAAGCTTCATTTTATTTTTCTCTTTTCAGTTTCTGTTTTCGTCGGTAATTTTTTTTGTTAAAATGTTTTATATTTAGCGAGATTCCGTCCGCCTTTTTTATTCGTCCAAGGAGCCAGGTATATTATAAGGTCATTAAACTTAGGATCAAATTTAAAAAAAATGTTTTGATCGATACAATTTTATTGGTTTTCAGGAAAGAGTTTTGACTGTGATACCGTATTTAACAATAAAATATCACACAAAATTTATTTTTAATATGACGGTCGTGTGGAAAACGTTAAATTGGTAAAAGTGGCCAGCGTGGTGGATTAAGGCTTTAACCTACTTATTTTGAGAAGAGGCCCGTGTCCAGCAGTGGGACAGTAATGGACTGATGATGATGATGAAACTGATAATTTCGTTACGTAGCTGTAGTATGTATAGAACTAACTCGCGCATGGCATGACACAAGCACTTGATCACGTCGTAACCCTTGCGAAAAACAAGGCAAATATTCAATCATATTATAATGCAACAAATTTAACCTAATTTAAATTTAATTTAATGTGCTGATACGAGGATGAATTGTAAGTGCCACACTCAAAACCAGGAGGTTTAAGTGGTACTTTTGTACTAATTTTAATTATGTATCTTATTGATAATTTAATAAAAAAAAAAAAAAACCGCATTACATCGCGTATATTCATTAAATTGGTTTGACTGACGTTTCGAAAGCTTTGCAGCGTTCGTCGTCGCAACGTCTGTACAGATATTTAAAAAAAAGAACCTTGTAATTATTTGAATCTATACAAGATGCGCTGTTTAGAAGAATCACACTCTCATCTGTCATTAGTTCACTTGACAGCTGTCTCGCGAACACACGTAAATTTTATCAATTATCAACGGTTACGTCAACTGAATTTAGAACATGATGCTTAGATGAGATCGCGTGTCTATAATATATTGACGTCGTTGAATCTACCGTACAATTTTTAATTAATTAAAATCGTTTCGATTCACGCAGTATATAGTCACTCACAGAGTCAATAATGTTTAGTGTGTAGTGTTGATTATAATTAATTAAAAGTTGAAAAGTAGTTTTTTTCTAAATATCTGTAAAGACGATTAGTCTTCGTGCGACCACGAGCGCTGCAAAGCTTTCGAAACGTCAGGAATAATATACGCGATGTAATCCGGTTAATCTTGTTTTATTGTCTTAAGAAATTTATCAGTCCTTCCATAACTTCAGTCGAGTCTTTTCTTTTGAAAAAACTGTGTTTTTTCGCGATTTCAGGGTTGTCGCCATACTGAAAGTTATTCTATGGTATGCCCTAAATAAGCTCTCCAAATATGACCACGTATTACACGTTGTATAAAACGATCACATCATAACTTTTTAGGGTTCCGTATCCAAAGGGTGCCAAACGGGATCTTATTACTCTCGCTACACTGTCCGTCCGTCCGTCTGTCTGTCACAAGGCTGTATCTTTTGAACGGTAATAGGTAGCCGGTTGAAATGTTCTCAGAATAATCATGTGTTACTATGGTGCCTATCACGACAAATACAAAAAAAAAAAAAAGTCTAATAGTATAAAATGGGGACCCACATACAAGAAACCTCGAAAAACATGCATTTTTTTCAAAGTTTTTGTTCCTGCTCTTTCTTAAAAACGGTAATACATACCAGCGTCCAACTTGGCCTGATTATAGTGCATGTAGTTTAGCAAAAAATATTTAAAATGGGGCTAACATATGTGGTGGTACCTGCACAAGAAAGATGTAAAAATTCATATTTTGTGCACGGTGCGTTGATGTCTTTTGATGAACTCTCGTAAATTACATCAGTTTCTATGAGGTATCAGGTCGATGGGTGGTACGGAACCGTTACTGCGTGAGTCCGACTCACACTTGGCCTGTTTTAAACATTTGGGCCCTATTTTAAGACAAATAAATCCTAAATGGATGTTCATTATCTTTTAATAAATCATTTCTATGTACAGATTTTATGTATTTTTATTAATTTGGTTTTTTGCTTTTTTTTCACACAAAATCAAATACAGAACTATTTTTTGTTCTTATTATTATTTCTAGCTATAAAAGCAATAAAAATAAGGTATATATGTCCTATGCGCAAAAATGCTGTAGACCGGTGTTATGATACAAGTGAGCTAAGGTGTTCATTATACTCGAGGCTGGATTTCAGCCCGAGCCGAAGGCAAGGGCGTAACAAAGTCGAGAGTATAATGAGCATTGCTCATGCATTTCACATAAAATAAAAATAAAATGAAATAAAAATTTCTTCATTGTGCCAAAAAATATCCATAACATTGGTTGAAGCCCTAGACCTCACACTAGGATTCCCTGTGTCATGGGGTCTAGTCTCTTTCAGTCCAGAAGACATAATATAATTACATATTACATGTTAATATACATTAAATTGATATAATAGTTGACACGGTTCAGAATGAACTTAATCAACAATGTGTTCTTTACAATGGTCATAAATAACAAAAACAAAAAACGAAAAAAACAGCTAAAAATATTGGTATCTTGTGTATGTGTGTGGGTGTGTACTTGGGGGGTGTTGTTTGTGTGTTATTATAAGTTATGGAACCCACTAGCTCGCAAATTAAACTGGCATTTAATCAGATTTTGATTGATTAATTACTTATGATTATGAATCTTACCTAGGTAGTGCTTTACTCATTATGATAACGGTATTAATCAGAGCGTGTCGATTTTCTATCATTTATCAGTTGTTTGTGTATTTTTCATAAAATCTTAATCGTAATTATATTTTGTTTGTAAACTCAACCTTAAATTACAAAAGGTACAGGTAGGTATATGAAAGAGCAATAATTATGCGAGATTAGGTAATATTTTTTATCAGAAAAAATTACATGTTTTCAATTTTGCTTTCCTGTAAGTATGCAACATCATGCAGCCTGTTTTATCTTGATAGAGAGGTTTCCGCTTGCATTTATAATAAAAAAGGTGTAGCTGATCTACTTCTAGATATAATTATGATTTATATGCAATCAACGTGCTGGTGAAATAGAAATATTTTCATTTCTTTCTTACGCAGTTTTACCACACATGTCTGTCTTTGCTTTATTTATTTTTAAACAACAACTACACCAAGTTTGACGCTTTTATGGATTACCATTTTGAAGATAGTGTAGAAACAAAACACGTTGAAAAAAGGATTTTTTTGTGGTTTCTTGTAGAGTTGTTACCCGTTTTGTCATAGGATTTTTTATTTTTAGTATTTGTCGTGATTAAGAGAATCCACCGTGATTAAGAGACCTTGCGCTGAGATATCATCAGCGATAAAGATCCACGACTACGTACGTACGTACTGGCGTACTGAGCCAGGAGTCGCAGGTTCGAATCCTGCTCGTGAGCGATTTTTTCTTTCCACAATTTAAATCGTTAGATTTCGTTTCGCATGCGTAAAATGCGTTAAAAAATAATAAATAATTAAGATCCACCTGATCGGAGCGAAGTCCACAAGATCCTCGTGGCTGCATAGGAGGAGTGACTTGCAGGGCACGTGGTAGCACCCGTTATGGAAGAGAGGCTGGGGTATCCTTACCTACTGGATGACGCAGATTCTCTCAAGGCACAGTTGCTTCGGTTGAATGTGACGAAGTGAGAGCCGGTGCTCATTTTATAGACTTCGCATGCTTTTCCCCGTCCATTTATTTTGTATTGAACGAAGGGAAAATTTACCTTTTACAAGTGTGTGTTAACTGTGCCATCGCTATTAGAGAACGTAACAGCAGCATGAAATATCATCATTACCTCCTGAATCTTGATATGACTGTTCTTTAATTTATTTGAGTGATTGACTTTTGAGGTTTAGCCGTCATTTCGCTAATTGACGACCTCTCTGGTCTAGTGATTCGAGTGTCGGACTGCTGATCACGAGGTCGTGGGTTCGATTCCCATAGGACACAAATATTTGTGTGATGAACATGAGTGTTTGTGTTGGTCTGGTTCTTTCTTATGTATTATAAGTTTGTTTATTATTTATATTACATTGTCTAGTACCCATACCACACGCTCTGCTTAGTTTGGGACTAGATGGTGATGTGTAAAAATGTCCCAAAAATATTTATATATTATATTATACAACGTGTATCAGAAATGCGTGGTCATATTTGAAGAGCTTATTCAGGGGATGCTATCGAACAACTTTTATTATGGGACCAATCTCGAAATCGCGAAAAAAATATCAGCTGTTCCCTACTAAATCATCGATGTAGCTCGACAAAATGTAAGGATCAGCTGTTATTTTTTTCGCGATTTCAGCATTGACCCCATAGTAAAAGTTGTTCGATAGCATCCCCTGAAGAAGCTCTTAAAATATGACCACGCATTTTTGATACACTTTGTATAATTATAGTACCTACTTATTTACACTGTTAGGTACCTACAACCATAGAATTTGTTAATTATTAATATAAACGGTTTCACTCACGTTATTCCATCGGGTGTGCCCGACCAGTTGTTGTATGAATTTAACTCACGATAGTTATTATATAAAAATTTAATTTGTTGTTCTGTATTCTGAGCCTACAACATTGTAAATAATTTCGGATATTATTTACCTAATCATCACACCATTGGGCTTAAAATCTTAGATTACAATACAATACAACACAAATTGCCCTTCATTTTTGATACTAATAAGTTTACATAGTTACATTTCATTTACATTGTTATTAATTATGTATTTTTCAACACACTTGCTCGTAAAGTAGCTATTATTGCACTGCTTTTAGGTTCATAATGCAGCTTATAACGCACGCATGCTTTAACATAACATAACATCACGCCTGTATTTCCCCGAAGGGTTAGGCAGAGGTGTAATAGTACACCCACATTTCGCCAGTTATGTTATAGTCCCATGTAATAGGGGGCGAGCCTATTGCCATTGACCGGGCACAAATCCAGACTCCGGGCTGCTACTGAGAATTCCCTAATTAAATAACCCAATAACACTTTGCCTGACCCGGGAATTGAACCCAGGACCTCACGCTCAGCAGTCGCGCTTGCAACCACTAGACCAACGAGGCAGTCGCGTGCTTTTTACTTTACAATTTATTTTTAAATCGGAGCAAAGGGTTTCTATGTCGAAACAAAATTCAATATTTTGAATAAATCTGCTGTGTTAATTAAAATATGATAATGAACATTTCATTTCATCAAATTATTTATTTTAGTCAACAAATTAACATAAAATTTGTGTTACCTATGTTATAACTAGAAATATCTATTTATTATATTATTTAAATATTAGGCTGTTTGGCGGCTTTTTTCGACCACTTGTGCGACTCAAACACAGGCACGGTGGCGGCGCGGCGTGCGATTACGGGAATCCGCGCTCCATTTTTCACAAATTTAATATTTCTCTAAACTATGTGATTTTTTTTTCTCGCAAGTGTGTTGATAAATGTCGTGTGAAATGCATGAGCAATGTTCATTATACTCTCGGCTTTGTTATTCCCTCGCCTGCGGCTCGGGCTGCAATCCAGCCTCGAGTATAATGATTCACCTTAGTTCACTTGTATCATAATATACTATTCTAATTGTACCAACATTTACATAATCCGACCGGCTCTCCTGTAAAGTCTCCTTGAAATAAATAGCCTTTCACCCCTCGATAATACATTATTTTGTTTAATTCATTGAGGTAATATTGTACTACGAACTAGAGAAGACGCCTCGAATCAATTGTTTGTAACACGCCTTATTAGAACACCTGCACTCTCACTCACAATTTCGAGATCGGTAACCTAAGTATCAGCTAGCCCTTTGCCATAGGCTTACTGTGGCATAGGCCCTTTTTTTTTTAAGCGGAGAAAATGCCTATCGCTCTGCCGGGGAGGCAGTGTGGTTATGTGGGGCTCGCACCTTACTTTACTTTCGCGACCCATCCAGCGCAGCCCACTTTGGGGCCTACATACTTTCATTTCACACTCTCTTTGGTGATGTCCGGGCACACCTGGGACATCACCACAACTCAAGGGCCGTGCAATGCGGACGATAGACTCCCCAATCTATCGCCCACTGACTTTATTTAGCGTGGCATCAGATCGCCGTAAAGACGCCTGCGCTGAATTGTTCGCCTGCGGCGGATTGGATCAGCGAGAGAGTCTTCCTCCCTGACCCGCTCCGCCGCTTCCTTTTGCGAGATAATCTCTTCGCAAAAGGACACGACCGCCTCCCACGCCTCTTCACTGTCGGCCATGGCCTTGACCACGGCCGGCAGCGAGAGGTCTCCCCCGATTGCTGCCGTGAGAGCACGGCGCCGCATCACCCAGGCAGGACACTGCGCCAGAGTATGAAGGGCCGTGTCCTCACAACAGCCGCACTGATAGCACACGGGAGTAACTTCCCGTCTCGCCACTTTGTGCAGGTATCTGCCAAAGCAACCATGCCCTGACAACACCTGCATCAGACGGAAGGACAACGTCCCGTGTTGCCTCCGCACCCACTCCTCAAGAATCGGCTGGATAGCCCCTACGGTCCAGTGTCCGGCACTGGGGGTCTCCAGCCGCTCCCTCCACTGCACCAGTACGGCAGCCTGCGCCTCCCTGCGCCACGTATTCACAACTTCAGGCGGCGGGCGTCTGCCACTTTCCACCTGATGGTCCGCTCCTTTCCGATAGACTTCGGCAAGCACCTGAGCCTCCAAATCCCACGGGGGAGTGCCTGCTAGTGCACACGCCACCTCTGCAGATATTGTGCGGTATCCGCGTAGCTGTGGCATAGGCCTCCTCTAGGGTTTGCCATAATTTTCTGTTTGAGGCTTTTCTTTGCCATGTTGTGGTGGGGGAAATCTTAGATTATTAATTAGGTACTTAATTAACCTTTACAGGTATCAACCACATAGCTGCGTCTGCAGTACCTGCTATGGCACTTTAACAAGATGTCTTGCAACCAATTGGTTGAATTCCAGGGAATGGAAACTTGGACAACTTTGTTTTAGAATAGAATAGAATAGAATAGATTTTTATTGTTTGTCACAGGTAATTGAAAATACAGATTCAAAAACATAAACATAAGTTTTGGCTGTGATGTGTGTGTGGCTGTGTGTAGATCAGTCACCCGTGCAAGAGGACATGGCATTTCGGAATTTAGCCTACTCGCCTACTTGTATCATCATAGCATTAGCATGTAAGTAGGTTATTTTGACAAAAGTTAAACGATAGGTGTAATTTTTTTTTATATAGTGTAGGATGGCGAAACGAGCTAAAGGCCCACCTGATGTTGAGTTGTTACCTTTGCCCATAACAACTGTAATACCACCTAGGCTGTTGCCTAAATGGTACCGCAAGTCGGTTCGCCAAATTGAGACATGAAGATGGAAGGTCTCATGTGATTGTAATTTCACCGGCACCCGTACCCTTCAGACCGAAACACAGCAATGCAAGCATCACTATTTAGCGGAGAAGTAGTTACGGTGGTAGTACTTCCCCGGACGAGCTCTTTCCAAAAGGAGCTTTACTATCATTGAGTCGAACTGAGTTGGGAAAGTTTTAATCTCTAAACTTTGGAATCTTCGAAGTTCTGTAATTACGTAAATTTATACTGTACTGTTAACATAATCATAATGAAATACATCTCTATCTCTTCTTCTCTTCTCGTCGCTACATAGTATAACAATGTCGCTTTCCACGTCTGTCTGTCAGTTTATCCGCTAACTCCTCCTAAACCACGCAACGGCTTTTGATGCGGTTTTCACCATCGTTTTGATAATTTTTTACAGATGGTTTATTTATATAATAAAGCCTAATTAAGATTTTTTGAAAGTAGAAAAAATAATATTTTGCAACCAAGTCACCGCAAAATAAATTTACATGGCTTACGTAGGCTAAACTTTAAGAGGTACTTAAACTAAAAGTTAAGGTGAATGCTACAGGGTAGCCCGTGAAATTCAAAATTTCTTGCGTTTTTTGCTAATTGTAACTCCTTTTTGAGTTATATATCAATCAAAATACGATTTGCGGTAGTAATAAGAATATATCTACTGAATAATACTTACAAAAAATATGAACCTAGCTTTATAAGCTCTAGAAGCTCGATAATCGATAATTTGATCGTAAATTAATATAATCGAGCTTTTTCAGCTTAAAGAGCTAGGTTAATATTTTTTTATGAGTATTATTCAGTAGATATATTGTTGTTACTACCACGAATCATATTTCGAATTATACACAACGCGAAATACAACTAAAATTTGCAAAAAACGCAAGAAATTTTGAATTTCGCGGGCTACCCTGTAGGATTCACCTTAAAAGAATGTACTAGATAATTGTAGTTCTTCTACAATCCTAAAGAAAACCCCGCGATTGCATAACTTGTAGAACAGTACCTTTGTAATTCCTTCGCACTAATGTAGGAGTTCACTGAGTTTAAATAAAACACATGAGTGTGAATAAATTAAGCTTTTAATTGTTAACATATCCTTTAGAAAGGCCAGCTGGAGCCAGTGCGGAGACCGAAGATTCCGCTTCTGTAACGAGAAATAGAGATAATTACTCGTCTGTATTCTAGTGGTTCAAGTGTCGGACTGCTGATCACGAGGTCGTGGGTTCGATTCCCACAGGACACAAATATTTATGTGATGAACATAAGTGTTTGTGCTCGTCTGGGTGTTTCTTACATATTATAAGTATGCACCTATTTACAAAAAAAAAGTATATACGTTTTATATCCTTAGTCTAAAGTTCTGCTTAGTTTGAGACTAGAAGGTGGTGTGTAAAGATGTCCTATATATTTATTTGTCCTAGCCTTCCATAATTAAACTATTAACTACGTACCTACCTGTCTTAGGGTGGTACGCCACTGGTCAAATTTCTTAGTTCAACGTGACTTTGATCAAAGAAATTGGATGATTTTCATCAAATGTTGTACGTATTTTGTCACTGATCATCAAATAAATAACATCACATCAACAAGATAGGTATTTATAAGAACTTGCTGCTGAAGTTGAAGAAAAACTGTTGTTGATAGTGATATTGACACCTATCACTTTAAAATCTTTAAATGTATTATATGTACTAAATACAACCCGTTCTGACCACGTCTACCAGTCTACATAAAGACATCGTTATTTAATCAGTCTAACTAGGGACACTAAACAGTGGCTGTGCTTAGATTTAAAAAAATTACCCATCTGACCACGTCCACCAGTCGTTACACCTACGGACACTGTAATTTAATCAGTCTAACCAAGGCCACTAAACAGTGGCCTTGGTTGGTTTGGTCTTGGTTGGTTGATCTGACAACGGATACCTAACGGATTGGAAAAATAGATTGGACCAAGAAATTTGATGAGTGGCATACCACCCTAATCCATAAAAAATGTATTGTAAAGTATCCCGCAAGCGAGGAAAAACCTAATGGTATTTTAATTTACATTATTATCTTGCTTACCCTCTTTTCGTAACAATACCGTTGCCCATACGCAAGGTGTTGGTGCCAGTACACTGATTATTCTCAGCTTGTTGGATGTTGGAGCACTGTCTGCCGATAAAGTGGTTGTTGCGGACACTGGACGCGAAAAGCTGGGGTGCTCTGCTGTGAGAGCTTAATTATAAACAAAAATAAAATAAAAACTTGAAAGAATCAAATTTTTAGAAATCTTAGCCTCTAATTAGTACAGCCATACGTGAAATGCCAAATGCAGTCGCTCCGTGTAAAATACTGGTGTTCAGCCGCATCTGGCTAGACTGCAAGCCGACCCCAATATAATTGGGAAAAGGCTCGGAGAATGATACGTGAAATGCCACCTCAATGTTGTATAAAATCACCTCAATCTTTAAGAGTGCTAATGCTTCACGTTTTTCCATATGTTCCTTAAAATATGCATATAAACTTTTTATATGTTTGAGCTCATATCGCATTTTTCTTTGAGATCACCCGTGACCCATGTTATGATTCTTGAAACTAAATTAATATGTATTTCTAGATAACATAACATCACGCCTGTATTTCCCCGAAGGGTTAGGCAGAGGTGTAATAGTACACCCACATTTCGCCAGTTATGTTATAGTCCCATGTAATAGGGGGCGAGCCTATTGCCATTGACCGGGCACAAATCCAGACTCCGGGCTGCTACTGAGAATTTCCTAATTAAATAACCCAATAACACTTTGCCCGACCCGGGAATCGAACCCAGGACCCCATGCTTAGCATGTAGTTCATGTAGTTCTAGAGTTAATTATAATCACTCCACTGACGTTTCATTTTACTTTTTTAATTTTTAATGGGGCTTTACACTGTGCTTTACACGGTCCACTGACGTTTCACGTTTACGAGCGCCCATCATAGACTTTTTTTTTTTTTTTTTGACATTGTAGAAAGGTCGATCGACGCACTTTTGTCAACTTGGCTACCAACTAGGTCAACAAATCAACAAATCGATTGCAAAAATCACTAACGTCAAGACGTCAACGATTATAGAAAGATATTAAAGACAAAACGTTTGTAACTTGGCTAGGCCCTTTTCCCTCGAACGTTCGTAATAGTATTCTTGCTAACTATCCAAACAAATGTTAATTACTCGAACGATGTAGACTGAGTCAAGAGATGATATACTAATGGGAATTCCATCAACTAGGGTTTGCTTAGCCAGCAGGTCCACTTTGTAATTGTCCTCTAGCTGAATAAGCGACGGTATCCACTCGATAAAAACCGTCTTTGAATTCCGCATTCTTAAAATTGAACACTTATTCTATGTACCATATTCTAGCAAATAAATAATTTGAATTGAATGGAATTGACTCACAAATAACATTTAAGCTATCGGGCATCTTCGCCCTGGCGAGGTGTACCGAGTCAAATGTTGCAAGGGGAGTAGTATGAACAACTTTTACTATGGGACCAACCCTGAAATCGCGAAAAATGTTACATTTTGTCAATTTATATTTTTATTTTTTTATTTATTTCTCACCTTGTTTTGTGTCGTGAATCAATATTGCACCTGCCTTGTCATCTCTGTATCACCCTAAGGTTGACTGGGAGAGAATGCCTAAGGCAGATGCCCGTAGATTTGCTCGTTGCTCGTGTGAAGTGAAGCTGACGCTTTTTAAAGCATATTGTCAGACCTTTTACACGTGCAGTCTGTGGACGAGCTGTACGCAGAAAGCCATCAATGCTCTCCGAGTCCAATATAACAATGCATTTAGGATGCTGCTGGGGCTGCCTCGCTTCTGCAGTGCGTCGGGAATGTTTGCAGGTGCTCACACAGATGGCTTCGCCGCAATCAGGCGGAAGCGTGCCGCTTCGTTACTGCAGAGGATCCGGGGTAGCTCGAGCAGCCACCTCAATGTCATTGCAGGCAAATTTGACTGTCCTATAATAAATCAAATGTCTAATTTACATGTACTAACATAGTTATTAAGATTACTACTAACAAATATTATGGATGACAATCTGAAATAAAATGATTATTATTATTATTAAGTCCGCCTATGTACACATGTTGCATGAAGTTTAAATAAATAAATAAATTTATGTGTACAAAAATGTAGGGGACAACCGATTTTATTTTCGTGATTTCAGGTTTGGTCCCATAGTAAAAGTTATTCATACTGATGTCACGTTGAAGAATGTTCCATATTATGTTACACTTATCATTCCAAGGCCTATCCTTTAACCTCTCTGGCCACAAATCTATGGATTTACGCACTGTTATTATTGGAAATTTAGCCAATGCTTGCTCTAAAGATTTCTAAACAGACTCAATGTCGTTTAAAGCAGGACATGCCCTCTAAGACTGACCATAATTTATATTCCAAGGGGTTAAGATCTGAGCTGGACAAGGCCAGTCTTCAGCTCTTATAAAATCCAGAACATTGGTTTCGAGATAAGTTTGGGTAGTTCGTGCCCTGTACCAGGTGCAGTCTTGCTGAAAAGTCCACGGTACATTTATGAAAAGTGTACCGCTGAGATGTTTCACAACACGATCCAACACGATCTCTTGATACACTTTGGCTGAAGTCTTCACTACCTTTTCACAAAAATGAAGTTTTGTGAGTCCTTGATAAGACACCCCCCACGATATCATGACTGATGCAGGATGATGAACACATTGCACTATTCCAACCACTTGCGAAGCTTCATCAGAGCTGTGAGCATACACTCTGTCATTTTGCTTGTTGTAATGCTCTTCAATCGTGAAAAAAATAATTCAGTAAAAAAGATACTTCTGTGCCTTTCACCAGCGTATCGGGACAGCAAGCGTTTTGATCGATCTACTCTCTTTAACTGTAAGGATTGATTTAGGGCATGCCCTGTGTATCGACGGTAAGCACCAAGTCTCACGATTAATCAATCAATCAATCATTTATTTGCTTGAATACGGGTATACATGGGGTGATACTTAGGTTAAAACAAAGTTCTTTTACCATATCCTACCTTAACAGGTGTGCAAATATGTACTTGTGATAATTCACATGCAATTAAACTAATAAATAATAATAATAAATAATAATAATAAATATTAAATTAGGCATACAGTTATCTATTACAAATATTAAAATTAGGAATACCAATATTAATAAATTTATTTATTATTATATTATTTTATTCTGACTTAACTAATTCATTTAATTACATTTATCATTTAAATAATCCTTAATTGAGTAATAAGCTTTATTAATCAAATAAATCTTTAATAATTTCTTAATTTTTTTCTTTTAATCGACGCAGGGGTGCATTTAAAGAGCCTCCACGAGTGACGGTATTTAATTGATCGTCCGGCGCACCCTGGGCAGTCAGCCCCACTACCAACCTGCTGACTGGCTAATATTTACACTACGACATGACCTATTATGATTATGTAGCTCATGTCGACACGACAGAAGAACCAAGTCTCTGGTCTTGTTTTATGATACGCGACAGAGTCCTAGCAGGAATTTTCATTTCTCGCGATATTTTATGAGATTTTTACTAATATCGTTGTAAAATTTGTGCCTAAACACGTATTTTGTTTGTGGGCACGTGCCCAAAAGGTCCAAATACCCCCCTTGGTTTAGTTTTACACTTAAAAAACTTTTGTCAGAAAAAAACAAATGTAGAATAAGATATAAATAAATTCAGGTCATTGTCAATTATTATTACAGAAAAATCTTAGTGAGTACAAACAAGGATAGAATCTAATATATCTAAAAACCCTAAGCAGTTCTGGCTTTATATTAAAGATAAACGAAAAGACAGAACTACTATCCCATTATCAGTCCATCTTAACAATACCTTTGTCGCTACTGGGGCTCAAATTGCAGATACCTTTGTCACCCATTTTTTATCGGTTTTCTCTAGTCAACAATTGACACCAGTTGAAACTTCCACTAATAATTATTATAACTCATATATCTCTCTACTTCATTTTAATGAAATAGACATATGTAATAAAATAAAAAAGCTTGATATATTTAAGGGTGCTGGTCCTGACAACATTCCCCCAGTTTTTATAAAACGTTGTGGGCCCGTATCACTACCCTTACGTATTTTATTCAACTGTTCTTTAAAATGGGGTGTTTTTCCAGAATAATGTAAAAAAGTCAGGATTGTCCCCGTGCATAAGAAAGGTGACTATTCAGATGTTAAAAACTATCGACCGATATCAATTCTTTCCTGTTTCCCTAAGATATTTGAATCCCTTGTATGTCCAGCTATTTCGCACCACACTAATCCATGTATCTCAACACATCAACATGGGTTCATGTATGGTCGCTCCACTGAAACTAACTTGGTAACATACTTAACGATCTTTCACGAGAACTTGATAGTGGAAGTCAAGTGGATGCCATTTACACAGATCTAAGCAGTGCTTTTGATAAAGTTGATCACTCTCTGTTAGTAAGAAAACTGGAACTAATTGGTATTGGTGGACCATTGTTGCGATGGCTGGAGTCTTATCTGTCAAAACGATCTCAGTTGGTTGCAGTGGGAGGATTTGAATCTCGCTCTTATTATGCTACTTCAGGAGTTCCGCAAGGGTCTCATCTTGGTCCCATACTTTTTCTCATATTTATCAATAACCTCACCTCTAATATTAAATACTGTAAGTTCTCCATGTACGCTGATGATCTTAAAATCTATAGAACTGTCGAAACTTACGAAGATATGACACACATTCAAAACGACCTAAATAATATTAACCTCCGGTGTATTAATAATGGTATGATCCTTAACGTTTCCAAATGTAATCACATTACATTTACTATGAGAAAAAATCCCTTAACATTTGACTACAAGCTGCAGGGTAAAAAATTGGAATCACTTTGTGAAGTTAAACACATAGGAATTATCATTGATAGCAAACTGCGGTTTACATCCCATATTGACTCAATAGTAAAAAAGTCAGCTCAGATGCTCGGCTTTCTCAAACGCAACTCTAACGGTTTTAAGCGACCTCAAACCAAGCTACTTCTATACAAAATATTGGTTAGAAGCATTTTAGAATATGCTTGTACAGTGTGGAGTCTTTCCTATACCGTTCATTCTCAGCGTATTGAACGTATACAACGCTCATTCACACGCTCCCTGACTTTTAATACCCATGGTATATCCCACAGATGTCCTTACAACCACCGGCTATCGTTCTTTTAAAATGACATCGCTGCGTAACCGTCGCATAATGCATGATACTATATTTTTGTATAAAATTCTCAATGGTAAAATCGACTGCAGCCAACTTTTAGCACAAATTCCCTTAACAGTTTCCCGTAATGTATCCAGTTCCGCCGTAACCAAAACTTTTTGCCTTCCATTCTGTCGCACAAATATTGGTGCACATGGTCCTCTTAATCGAATTTTCTGTCAATTTAACACACTCAATCATCATTATAATTCTAAATTAGATATATTTCATGACACCTTTGGTGGCATTCGAAAAATCATATTTGAAAATTTTCGTGTAACTGCATGACATTGTTTCTCTTTTTTTTAACATCCTGCTTGTAAGTTTTACTTAATCGTCTTATAAATTATTGTTTAGTTTAATTTTGCAGAAAACGTTGTCGTATTTTTAGTTTTTATAACAAGGTTCCGTTGATTTTTGTACTTCTTTTAACAATTTTATTTTAATTTTTGACCGGATAAGCATAATGATAAAACAGCTCCTATGAATGTTATGTACGCCTTTAATTTGTTTAAGCATCGGATAATGAACCTGTAATATTAGAATAAGATAATGTCTGATGTTTATAACTGTTGGTGTATTAATAAATAAATAAATAAATAGATTTTTTTTTGTTTCCTTAGGGGTATCGGCGAATTCTGGTTTTGACAGCATTAGCAGCCTTTGTGGTTCTAACAACATGCGGTTGCCTCGACATGGGACTACTGGGTCAAAATAGTGTAATGGGACAACACGATGGGACTAGTAGGTCTGAAATATTGGTGTCACTTGTCCCATGGGAATACTGGGTCAAAATAGTGGCAGTTGTCCCATCACGGGACAACACGATGGGACTAGTGAGATAGACTCGATATTTTCTGGTCTTCGACAGAGGAAGTGTTGGTGTATCTATTGATAGTACGATACACAAACGTACGGCTGATACCTAGCATTTGAAGTGTCTTGAAAATAACCCACTTTGTACAAGGCAATCACTGCTATTCTGTTTTTTTCAATTCAATTAATATATTTTATACATGAAGGCAAATAAATAAATAGGATAAGGTAAGATAGGTATATATTTTGATAAACAATAACATTTATGAATCTAGATATTTTGACATCAACTCTATTCTGTAGTACAGTCCCTTTGCCAATTTTTTCGCTCTTATGTAGGAGTCGACATAAACAAATAAATGTTAATAATTGAATATTTTTTAAATGTAAAATTATTAAAATATCCTTTAGAAAGGCCAGCTGGAGCCAGTGCGGAGACCGAAGATTCCGCTTCTGTAACGAGAAATAGAGATAAATACAATGAAAACAATAATAATCAGTTTGTTTATCATAATTAGCCTAGTCTTCCATCATTAAACTGCGTACCTGTTTTATTCATCAAAAATTATAGGTTATCAGTTAGTAGATAGTTTTTTTTATTGCAAGCGGGGTAAAATCTAAAGGTATAATTTACATCATTGTCTTGCTTACCCTCGTTTCGAAAGAATGCCGTTGCCCATACGCAAGGCGTTGCCAGTACACTGATTATTCTCAGCTTGTTGGATGTTGGAGCACTGTCTGCCGTTAAAGTGGTTGTTGCGGACACTGGACGCGAAGAGCTGGGGTGCTCTGCTGTGAGAGCAGGTACTGACCCAGCAACCAGGCTGAGGGTTTTTGCCTCCGTTGGGGTAAAAGTCAGCATGAGAAATCCGGTCAAAGATGCCGAGGAGCCCACCGTCAGTGTGGATGGATTCAACGTATTGGCCAGAATTACGGTTCAGAGCTAGGGAATTTCCACTCCATCTAGGACCAGCAGGATCCAAACCTTTAAAAAATAATTAATAAAATAATAATTTATAAGAAGTCAATATTACGATACCATTACTGTTTTAAAATACTCAGAGAACGCTGCTGCCCATCCTCTGGTGAGATCTCTTAGTCGCCTTTTACGACACCCATGAGAAGATATAGGGTGGTGCAATTCATTACGTCCGGCACCACACGGAACAACCAACCAACTGCGATCGCCAACCTGCCTGCCAAGCGTGGCGATTATGGCATATCCCCCCCATTGGGGGAGACTTATGTCCAGCAGTGGACGTTTTTTGGCTGAAATGATGATGATGATGATGTTTGTTTTAAAAAGTTACCTGTAACACGGGAGGCACGACGAGCAGCTGTACGGCCAACGTTTCCTACGACGTGAGCACCCAAACTAAAGCCAACCAAGTGAAGGTTGTTAAAGTTACCACCAACGTTGTTAAAGAGCCAAACGAGGAAGTTTCCAAGGAACTGGCCAACATTGGGGACTCCGTTGGCAGCGGTGTTGTAGCCGGAGGTAGCGAGACGGCTCCAGTCAACAACAATGACATTAACATCCTGAGTTGCGAGGAAGGCGGAAGTGATGAGGGGATTCATCTCAGAGGATCCCTTGCTGTTCCATCCGTGAACGATGACTTTCAGAGGACGGGCGGGGTTATAGTTGGAGTTTCTGACTGAACTTGAGTCACCACTGACGAGAATTTGACGGTTATTAGGATTTCGCCTGCAAGAAGAAAGTTATGTTACAAAGAGCTGAGCAAAAATTTCATTTGAATTGAGATACAACAATTTTCTTTTTTACAAGCTTTTATTTAACTTGCAATGTATGTATGTATGTATGTAATTTGTTAGGGTGGAATCTTGCATCTCAATTTTGAAGCAGATATCTTTAACCAATTAAGCTGAAATTTTGTATACACGTTTAGTTTGGATGTCAATGCATGGTTAGTTGTGTGACGTCATTCTAAATCCAACATGGCGGAACACCCAAGATAGCCATCTAGTTATTTTAAATGCACTCGTAGGAGTATGGGTAATATGGGTATCAAATGAAAGGGCTTGCTGAGAATATCTCGAAAAATAAAGTGACGTTGCTCTAAATACAATATGGCGGACTTCTAAAGATGGCGGACTAAGTTTATTATGCTTTCCTAGATTGAACTGAAATTTTGTACACACGTTTAGTTTGGATGATTATCATCGTTAGCTGTGTGACGTCATTCTAAATCTAACATGGCGGAACACCCAAAACGGCGTACTAGTTATCTTTAATGCACTCCTACAATATGGGTATCAAATGAAAGGGCTTTCTGAGAATAGCTCGAAAAATAAAGTGAAGTCACTCTAAATCCAATATGGCGGACTTCTAAAGATGGCGGACTAAGTTTTTTATGGTTTCCTACAATATGGGTACCAAATGAAAGGACTTGCTGAACGTACGAATGCGAGTTAAAAAACCTGTCCAGCTATAACTAAAAAATTAAAAATAAATTAAATGTAAAAAAACTTTATTAAAAACAAGCTTTCATTTAAATGCGCTAAAAATAATAAAATAATCTTTTCCATTAAAACTTTTACTATCAACTTATAACGTCATTACACAATTTATATGATATAAAAGCTTGTCGCGAGATTTACCTGTGTAGATAAACAAGTAAATTTAATAACATGATATGATTGATTTTAATTTAAAAAAAAAACAAACTAAGTAAATACGAGTACCTACTTAAATCTTGCTGAGCAAAAATTTCATTTGAATTGAGATACAACAATTTTCTTTTTTAAACATTGCCCTACTCTAGGATTTCTTCTGTATCGTGCGTTTACAAATACAAATCTCACATGCCGAAATACCCATACTCGGATCAATTATCTGTTGGCCACACAAATATTTTTTCCGTGTAGTAATCGAACCTGCGACCCTTAACAAATAAAATAAAATATAAATATATTTGACGCTATAAATATAACTAGGCCGCTCAGCACTTTATCCGTCTGTCTGTCTGTATGTCAGAACCTTATAAATTCCAATCCTAATAATATACTTACTTCCAAATCTCATATGACATGTAAAATTTTAGGCCATATTCGAATATATTAAAAAAAAAAAATTGAGGTGGGGCATCCGTACATGCAAAGAGGGGGCAATTTTTTTTGTTTTACTAATGCATGTAGGATATCGTTGAAAATAACTTTTATAACTGAGTATAATCGATATTTTTCTAAATCAGTGAAACTTTTCGTAACCTAACCAAATTTAGTTATATTTTTAAAATTCATTCCCACCCTAGAGAGGGAAGTAATTACTATGAGTCCCACCCTAGAGAGAGAAGCAGCGTCTTCCACCCACTACTTGGATCATACAAACACTACTTTCCGAGTATGAGAAAATAATGAAAAAACGTTTTCTCACTAGCACATTTCTTGACATCAGGTGAGGTGGCGGTAAAACGCAAGCCCATTATGAAAAGAAAAAAAAACATTCTGGCCAGTTTTCTAACTCGGCTTTACATTCAAGGGTCAATATTCAACAAAAATAAGATTTGTTATAATAAAACAAGTTTAACCGGATTATATCGCGTATATTATTTAGATTGGTTTCCTGACGTTTCGAAAGCTTTGCAGCGTCTGTGGTCGCAGGAAGACTAAAATGACAAGCGTCTTTTCAGATATTTCAAAAAAAAAATTTTAATCTACCGTACAATTTTTATTAATTAAAATCGTTTCGATGCAAGCAGTAATCTCTCACAAAGAAAACGACAAACGTTAACGTCAACGTCAGGAAACCAATATAAATAATATACGCGATATAATCCGGTTAAACTTGTTTTATTGTAATGTGTAGTGATCGCGAAAACCTAAGAAATTAATAAGATTTGTGTTTGGAAAAGATACGCACAACACTAATTTCAGAGAAATGTGTGGATTTAGTTCGTCAAAACGTTTATCGCAAGGTTTCCGTTCGGGGTAAACCACTAGTAAAGTAATATATGAAAAATGAATTGTTTTTCCGTTCCCTATCATAAAACCCACGCCGATGTTCGTTGTCTTATAATGGCCATAACCAGATAATACACTAAGAAAACATAAACAAGACTAAAATGTTTATAACCACCTCTAGAGTCCATCTTTAGATACTGGCCTTGGTTTAGGATCACAGTCCATGGAAAAACTCTATTATTTCAGGTAAAAACATCAACTGACACTGACACCCATGTTCTTAGTTGTACTTAACTTGAGTGAGGAAATCTATCAAGTGACGGAGATTTTTTGCAACTGTGAATACCACGAAGGAAATATTGTATTAAGCGAGTGGAGTCTAAAAATGTTTGAGAAAATAAATTAGAATATGGGTCTCAGAGTGATGCACTTGCAAATGAGGTATGGCAATAGGGCAATGAGTTATGCTTGAACAGATTCAGTGTTCTTTTTAAAGTCGGTTAGAAGTAATAAACGAAATTGTATGCGTGTTGGACAACTATAAGTACAGTAGGCAGCTGTTAAAATAAATAAATAAGTAAATAAAAATGGAAAGAAAGTCACCTGGTGAAAAGCCAGTACTCGTTGATGTTACCATTTCTGCTATTTAGAAGTGCCTCATCGACAGGCTCCTGCAAGTCTACTAGTTGAGGTGTCCCTTCACCATCAGGTATCCAGACGTAGCGGCTCTGGCCTTCCACATAATTGCTATTGTCCCCGGGGATAACAGGAATGGCGCTACCAGCACATACTAAACATAACAAGTGTTATAATAAAACAAAGTTTAACCGGATTAAATCGCGTATATTATTTAAATTGGTTTCCCTGACCAAAAGGGAAACCAATTTAAATAATATACGCGATTTAATCCGGTTAAACTTTGTTTTATTATAATGTGTAGTGATCGCGAAAACCTAAGAAGTTATTATAAAAAGTGTTATAAATTCTTAGGTTTTATCAGGTGCAGATATGTTAAAAACAAACAATTTTAAGCTAAAATTTAGTTTCTAAATGCTCCTTTAAAATTACAGTTTAAATCACAGTTCCTTTTGGTATAATAAGGCTAACTTGCTAACATCTTTTAGCCCAGTGCTAAAGCGATAACACAAAGCTAACCGTATAAATCCCTTTCAGCGGCCAAACAAACTTCTTTAGCCCAAGCTAGCTAAACAATTGACGTATTGTTTGTTACACATGTGCTACAGAATATTAAATAGCTATTGCTAATTATGATAATTATTTAATATGTTAAATAAATAAATAAAATAAGTGAAATAAACTCACACGCAATAAAAGCAGCCAACACTACCAGATGCTTCATGGTGATGGGTTTCAGCAGTATAATTAAATTTTGTGAAGATGCTTCGCATTTATAAATAAGTTTTTATCTTACCTTCTGCATCAGTACATGCTAAAACAGTTGATGTAAGAGATAATGTAATTGATAAGTTGCATATCTATTACTTTAGAATTCCGCATTAATTGCATTTAAAAGTTATTCCTAATCAGCCGATCTGGGAAAGGTCCTGCGGTGCTATTCACAAACGCTCGAAAATTTTCTGTTTCTGAAGTGAAATTTGACCGGCAAACGAAACAGAACGACCATTTCCTGCTACCACAAACGCTGCAAGGCATTCGAAACGTTAGGAAAACCAAATTTAATAATAATAAGCGATTTAATCCGGTTAAACTTGTTTTATTATGAAACCAAACGATTTAAATAAATAAATAAATATCTTTGGGACATTTTTACACAGCACCATCTAGTCCCAAACTAAGCAGAGCTTGTGCTATGGGTGCTAGACAATGGATATAACACTTAAATACTTTTTTTTGTTGTTGTAAATACATACTTATAATACATAAGAAACACCCAGACCAACACAAACACTTATGTTCAGCACACAAATATTTGTGTCCAATATAAATATTGAATAAATATAGTGTAAATATTTGAGAATCGAACGGATTCGGAAACGCTATTCATAGTTCTTTAATTTTACATCTAGTGCTTTCCGACAACAAATGGCTCTCGGAAGAGATTTCTTAAATTTCGCGTTGTGTTTCCGAATCCGTTCGGTTCTCAAATCGTTTATTTCTTATAAAACAAATTTAACCGGATTACATCGAGTATTGTTATTAAAATTGGTTTTCCTGACGTTTCGAATGCTTTGCAGCGTTCTTGGTAGCAGGAAGTGGTCGTTTTGTTTCGTTTGCCGGTCAAATTTCCATTCGGAAACAGAAAATTTTCGAACGTTTGTGAACGTGTGTGACTGCCTCGTTGGTCTAGTGGTTACAAGCGCGACCGCTGAGCGTGAGGTCCTGGGTTCGATTCCCGGGTCGGGCAAAGTGTTATTGGGTTTTTTCATTAGGAAATTCTCAGTACCCGGTGCCCGGTCAATGGCAATAGGCTCGCCCCGTATTACATGGGACTATAACAAAACTGGCGACATGTGGGTGTACTATTACACCTCTGCCTACCCCTTTGGGGAAATACAGGCGTGATGTTATGTTAGTGTTAGTGTTATGTTAGTGTTAGTGTTATGTTAGTGAATAGTACCGCTGAAGTGATTCGTTCTGCGTCCTTTAATATAAATTGATATTCGTCAAGTATGAAAGAGAAGACCAAACCAGAGCGTAGTTATCGACAAATTTTATATGATTATTTTACCAGCGCCACTGTGTGCGTATTTGGAACTAAACAATCCCGTACAAAATTTGTTGATAGTTACACAATAACGTTAACTACACGATAGGTACCGCAAAAACTCATGCTAGGAGCTAAGAACTTACAACACATACCTCTTCAAAAATACATCATAGCTTTTCAATGTCTTCATTTTGACGACCTCTGTGGTCTAGTGGTTCGAGTGTCAGACTGCTGATAACGAGGTCGTGGGTTCGATTCCCACAAGACACAAATATTTGTGTGATGAACATAAGTGTTTGTTTTGGTCTGGGTGTTGCTTATGTATTATAAGTATGTATTTACAAAACAAACAAAAAAAGTATTTAAGTATTATATCCATTGTGTAGTACCCATAGCACAAGCTCTGCTTAGTTTGGGACTTGATGGTGCTGTGAAAAATGTCCCAAAAATATTTATTTATTTATTTTATTGTCTAGTACCCATAACACAAGCTCTGCTTAGTTTGGGACTAGATGGTGTTGTGTAAAAATGTCCCAAAAATATTTATTTATTTATTTTATTGTCTAGTACCCATAACACAAGCTCTGCTTAGTTTGGGACTAGATGGTGCTGTGTTAAAACGTCCCAAAGATATTTATTTATATGTATTTATTTATTGATAGATATGATGTATTTTTAAAAGCTTTAAGAATAAAAGATTGCGAATGCGCGATGAGATACAAGAGAATTACATATATTCCTCCGAGAACAGGTACTATTAAAACGTCGACGCTAAATTATACAAGAACAATATAAAGATTGGTCTGCATCTGAGAAGACTACGACCAAATATTAACCGTACCATAGATTTATATGGTACTAGCGGACCCGGCAGATTTCTTCCTGCCCGGATAAGCAGCGCCACATTATATATTAACAAGGGACATACACAAAAAATATCATTAAAATCGTCCTTGCCGTTTAGGAGACGATCAGTTACATACCGACAGCAACGCCATCTACCGGGCCAATTGTATTTTTAAACTATTTAGGAACCCATAAGAATATACACGCAAAATTTCATCCAAATCAGTCCAGCCGTTTAGTAGGAGTTAGGTGACAAACACACGTACAGAATAATTATATATATTAAGAAAGAATAGATAAAATACACGGGTGTCCCATCGCTATGCTTGATGGAGGCTGGAGCGAAAGTACTTTAAATATTGAAAATATTAAATTTTACTTAAAGTAAAACTTGACTGCAACATGAATAAAACTATCATGTTACACTAACAAAATCTTAGGTTACTGAGATCCACGTCGCCAAAAAGTAGCTTATAACTGGCGGCGGCTTTTTGACTTTTGCCCGCTCATGAAAATCCGTAAATATTGATAGCTGCGTATGAAGGAACAATTGCGGTACTTTATTGTCAATAGTAACGTACTACTACAACTATAAATGCCCAATCTGGTTCAAATTAAAAAAGACAGCGGGGTCTGTCTGTACTAGTTTAAACTGTATCGAAGACCGACTCCAGTCTTTCATAAAATATTTCATGAAGTTTTCACTCAACTGACAAAATCATAAAACTTTTTAACAAAAAATTGAACCGACGAAAACAGAAACTGAAAAGCGAAAAATAACTAATTATGAGTCGGCGCCAAACGAACTTTTAACAAGCAAAGTGCGTGTAAGTTGCAAGTGGCCGAGCGGAGAACGCATTTTTGGAAAGTTATTGTTCATCGTTGAAAATTTCATGTTGTATTTGATGTGACGTTGTTTTTATTATTTATTTAAAGTAATTTAATGATCTTCGTTGATTGGTTGTTTGGCGCCGACTCATAATTAGTTATTTTTCGCTTTTCAGTTTCTGTTTTCGTCGGTTCAATTTTTTGTAAAAAAGTTTTATTTTTCATTTTTTTGTGGTAAATACTTACTCCAGGTCTCCATTATGTCGTAGTGTCTAGAACTATATTTATGTGTGTCAAGTTTCAACAGAATCGGTTAATAGGTAAGCATTCAGTGGGTGAACAAACACTCATCCCCTGTTTTACTACCCTTAGGGGTGGATTTTGATTTTGAAATTTAATAATTTGCGATGGCTCGGCCACGTCGAACGCATGGGGGAAGATCGAGGAGCCAAGAAAGCGTATCTGGGCCAACCAACCGGACGTAGACCAGTAGTTCGCCCCAGATATCGCTGGGGAGATGCTGTGGAGACTGATCTACGTGAGCTTCAAGCTAATACCAACTGGCGAGATATCGCGCAAGATCGAAGAAAGTGGAGAGTTCTCGTTTCGGAGGCCATGACTCACTTTGGGTCGCTGAGCCAGAGGAGTAAGTAAGTTAGTAAGTAAGTATGTTTCCAGCATTCAATGTAAAATAAATTGAGCCTAAAAATCCGCTGTTAGATATGCTGCGAAATACAATTTCAGTGACGTCGCGTTCAAAACAGCACTGATTATCAAGCAAATTGTTCTTCTATTACCTTATCATGTAGATTTCTATGGTGGGAATATATCTCAAATATTTGTAAGTGGCTTAGGAAGCTTATATATATATTTAAGCAATTGATAGCTGTGACATCTGTAAATATACTTACCAGGCCCCTCAGAAAGTATTGCGAAAAAAAGTTTTTATATATGGGAGACTGGCCAGTTATAATGTTTTTCGAAAATATGATTATTTATAAGTAAAAATAAGTAAGTTCCAATTTCAAAATTTCCCTCCACATTTTTTGCGAGTTAATTCAAAGTATTGTGTCTCACTGAAATATGGATCTGCGCCGGGAACATTTTAGAGCTATGATTTTATACGATTTCAAGTGTCGCCTGAAACCGGATGAATCGTACGATAGACTTCAAATAGCATTCATGGATGAAGGCCCTTCCAAGGCGGTTGTGTATCGTTGGTATAACGAATTCAAGCGCGGTCGACCAACTTTGGGGGATGACGAAAGAAGCGGTCGCCCTTTGACGGCTGTTACCGAAGAAAACGTGCTAGCAGTGAAAAATTTAATCCAAGACAATAGGCGAATTACATATCAGGAGATTCAACACATATTGAAGATTGGATCGGGAAGCGTTCACGAGATTCTACACAGCCATCTTCGCGTGAGGAGGATAGTATCACGCTGGGTGCCGCACAACCTCACCGATGCTCAGAAGCAGGCCCGGGTGGAATGGTGCCGTGATATGCTTAACAAATTTGAAGCAGGCTCGTCTCGGCGTGTTTACGACATCGTTACAGGTGATGAGTCCTGGATTTATCAATACGACCCAGAAACCAAGCGCCAGTCGACTGTTTGGGTGTTTCAAAATGAGCCAACGCCTACCAAAGTGAAGCGATCTAGAAGCGGGGGTAAGATTTTGATCGCTAGCTTTTTTAATTTGACTGGCCACTTGGTATCAATTCCCTTACGGGATCAAAGAAGCATTAATGCCGAATGGTATACTACCAAATGTTTGCCAGAAGTTTTCTCTGTTATAAGCAACAAGCGACCAAACACAGGGCTCCGCGGGCTACTGCTCCACCACGACAATGCACCTGCGCACACCGCACTCAAAACGAGGGACTTCCTGGACAGCACGCCAGTCAAACTCCTGGGTCACCCTCCTTACAGCCCTGATCTAGCACCGTGTGACTTCTTTTTATTCCCAAAAATAAAAAATCAGCTCAAAGGGATACAATTTTCGTCGCCGGAAGATGCGCTGGCTGCGTTCGAGCAGGCTGTAAACGAGGTGTCTGCGGCGGACTGGAAAAAGTGTTTTGAAAACTGGTTTAGGCGCATGAATCTTTGTATAGAGGCTGGTGGAAAGTACTTTGAAAAGATTTGATAAAAATATATGTACGTATAGAACAATTTTTTTTAGTTTCGCAAAACTTTCTGAGTGTCCCACGTACATACAAACCTACAAAGCCTTATGCCAAAGTGTAATTCATGACTGTATTTAGGCAATCATTTGTGTCCCGATCTCATTAGTGTAACTTCATTCGTAGGCTGTGAAATTGACCCACTTATCAAAATTGTTGGAAAGCAATGTTACAAATAAAACATGCAGGTTGTTTTTTTATAGTATATGATGGCGAAACGAGCCAAAGGCCCACCTGATGTTAAGCGGTTACCTTTCCCCATAACAACTGCAATACCACAACTGCAATACCACAACTGCAATGCCTAAATGGTACCGCAAGTCAGTTCGCCAAACTGAGACATGAAGATGGAAAGTCTCATATGATTGTAATTTCACCGGCACCCTTCCACCCTTCAGACCGAAACACAGCAATGCACAAGCATCACTATTTGGCGGAGAAGTAGGTACGGTGGTAGTACTTCCCCGGACGAGCTCTTGAAATGACGTGTAAGAAGATAAACTTATATAAAGTAAAAATCAGAGACCAAGATAATGATCGGCAGAACTCTTCGAAGCGTTCATAACAATATTATTCGATTACTGATACATTTACTAAGTGTTTTTTGCATTTATGACATTAATCGTAACGATAAGTGATCGCTTCATATGAATTCAACTGATATCAAATTTTTCAATCTAATTTATCTCATGCACTTGTGTACTGGTGATAACATCTAAAATACTAACCTACTTAAATATTAATTTGTACTTTGTAGTATTCCGTACCTCAAAAAAAACTAAACCCAAGCTTTGCAGCGTTCGTGGTCGCAGGAAGACTAACAGCCAAAATTAATATCCAATCTATCCACGATTTACCCTACTGGAGATAGAAATTTGACATATTTTGTATGGAGCTTATGTCAAATTCCTATTTCTAGTAGGGTAAATCGTGGATAGATCGAATATTAATTTAGGCCGTAAGATGACAAGCGTCTTTACAAATATTTCTAAAAAAAAACTACAGTCAACAAAAAAGCCAAGTTAATAGGCAACAAAAAATAACATTATTCTCAGTTGGTTTTCAGGATTTTCTGAGTTGCTTGATATTGAAATAACTTAAAACTAAATAGGATCACTTTGTTGTCCGTCCATCTGTCTGTCTTTCTGGCTGTCTGTTTGTCCGTCTGACTATTAATTCCCGTTTTTATCGAAAACGGCTAACGGCCAAAATTAATATCCAATCTATCCACGATTTGCCCTACTAGGGATAGGAATTTGACATAAGCTCCATACAAAATATGTCAAATTTCTATCTCTCGTAGGGCAAATCGTGGATAGACTGGATATTAATTTTGGCCGTAAAGGTATTGAACCGAGACAAATATCAAATAGTAATATCTATTGCCCAATAGTTGTGTAAAATTATCAAGTTTAAAGTTACGGCCTTTCAAAGATTTTAGGTCACTGACTTATCGAAACCTATGGGGTACTTCCCCTAGGGATCCAAAAGGGATCCTAGTTGGGCTCGTTAGATTTGTCTCAATGAGTAGTTGGCTGACGGATGATGACACTATTGGTCTGGTGAGATAGATTAAAACTATTAAAAATAAAATTTTAATAAAAAATATTTTTAAAAGAAGCTTTAATGAGTTTTTAAAATTTAAAGTTACTAAGTAAAGTTTATATTTGAGTTTTATATTTTTGTTGTTACAATTTCTTTGGTTAATTTTGATGAAAATACAACACTTTAATAGTACATTATGATACAAGTGAGCTATGTTGACTATTGTACTCGAGGCTGGATTGCAGGCGTAATGAGCCGAGAAGTATAATAGTCAATCCTCACGCGTGTCATACGACGTTTTTGTCAACACACTTGTGAGGATAAAAACATACACACATTTTAGACAAATATTTAATTTGCGAAAAATGGCGCGCGGATTACTATAATCGCACGGTGACATACAGCTATGCGCGCGCAGGTGGTCGAAGGAAGGAAGGAATATTAATTAGGTCATTCAGCCTAATATTACAAATATGATAAATAGATTATTTTATTTATAACACAAATATTATTGTTAATTTGTTGACAAAAATAAATAATTTGATGAAATGAAATGTTTATTTATCATATTTTAATTAATACAGTCGATTTATTCCCAAAAATGTTTAATTTTGTACAGGCATAAAAACTCTTTGCTGCGTTTTAAAAATAAAGTATATATAATACTGTAAAGTAAAAAGCATTAGTGCGATAATTTAATGTAATAAGCACGCGTGCGTTATAATAGTAGTTTATGAAACTGTTGCATAACAGGGGTTATTAAAACAAGAGTGTGAGTTTAAAAACCGAGCCGTAGGCTAGGTTTTTAATAGTATCACACGAGTGTTTTAATACCTAGTTATGACAGTTTCATACACTATTTTATCTAAACTCATATAATTTTAAATAAAATACCAAAGTCAAAATCTTGGTAACGAATCCAAACCAAAGCCAAATCCAGTAGGCCACGGCGCGCGGCCGCGCACACGCCGCGCACGCGCGTCAACACAGATGATAAATATAGTCTGGCGAAAACATTATAATCGGAACTAATTTTCTATCCTTGTCAGGATTCCGTCAATCTCTGTTTTATCATACAAACAATATGCCTGTAAACACTTAAATATAATTAAAAGCAATATGACAATCCAAAGTTTTGCCAAAACGCGATTTTAAACGATAAAAATTTTCAATGTATGACTAGTGGCGCCACCCTGAATTTTGTGTACTTTGAATTTTTGTTTTGTGCCAAACTGTACGACTGCTAAAAAAAAAGGTTTGAAAATTCCTTGGTTGGGTCGAAGTGGCATTAAAAACTCCTTAGTTGGGCTGAAGTGTGCGGTTATGGAAAAAAATTTAAATTATCGCATTGTTTTGTTCAGCAAACTGTATCGTAATGAAACTTTTTAAATTCATTACAGGTGCATGTGCGTAAAGTATATCATTATGACATTACTTTCGAGTTCATAATTCGAATTTTACGATACGAGTGTAGATAAACTACATTATGAACCTAAAAGCGGTGCAATAAGATCCACTTTACGAGCAAGTGTGTTAAAAAATATTTTCCTTATTATTATTCCATTTCAATCCCGCATCCATTAAAACCTCCGCTTCTGCAGAGGTAAAGTACCAAAACACCGTTACGAAGCTGGTCTACTGCTAGGCATTTTATCACAAAAAAATACCGGCCCTAGAGGCATAAAGACGAAGACAAAGCCAAAAATATCAAATCCTTGATTGTAAGCAATAGAGGAAGAGGAAAAGAGAAGAGTTCGCTCTTAAGATGTTTATTGAGACAAATCTGACTAACAACTGTTGAGTCGACATAACACATATCATATCATTAGATATAGCACCACACAATGGTATTTAAAAGTATAGATATGATATACCCTAACAAAACGAACGAAAAAAAGGTTCCATATGCAGCGGCAGCATACATAAACCATAACCAGAGTAATGTGGTTTGGAAAAATGTTTAGAGAAGGTCTAGAACCTATAGGAACGTATTTAGCAGTAGTAGAGCTCCTTTGTGAAAGAGCTCGTCCATGGAAGTACTTCCACCGTACCTAATTCTCCGCCAAATAGTGATGCTTGCATTTTGTCGTGTTTTGGTCTGATGGGTACGGGTGCCGGTGAAATTACAATCACATGATACTTTCCATCTTCATGTCTCAGTTTGGCGAACCGATTTGCGGTACCATTTAGGCAACAGCCTAGGTGGTATTGCAGTTGTTATGGGCAAACGTAACCGTTTAACATCAGGTGAGCCTTTAGCTCGTTTCGCCAACCTATACTATAAAAAAACCATGGTTTACCATAAGATCTGTAATGATAAATATAGTGTGTAAAAGACGATGATGTTGATGTAGTACATATGCTATTTTAAGAGTGATTAAAAGGTAAGCAATGCGTTAGAAGACTTGTTTTAGTAACACGCTACACGCTACATTTCCTCCACGATAATCAATACAGGATTACAAACATAAACCGTAAGTAAAAATAGGCGTAAAAGACGCAACACTAAAATGTAGATTAAATGCGTCTATAAATTAATTAATTAAATAAATAAATAAATATCTTTGGGACATTTTACACAGCACCATCTAGTCCCAAACTAAGCAGAGCTTGTGCTAATATGGGTACTAGACAATGGATAGAAAGAAACTGGGCTAGTATCCTACGGGTGGTAGTAGGACTAATGAAAACTCTTGATAACAATAATAGCGGACTGTATAATAAAGGGAAATAACAAATGGTTACAAGATTCGAAACTGATATTTAAAACGCGCTAAATATGTATACTCTCGGTATGACGGACGATGACGCAGTGCTGTGCTGGCCGGTCGAGCTCTGCCTGCCGCCGCGCCCCCGCGCCCACAGACCTCAGGCCGCGGTCGCCCGGGCGTAGTGATGTTCTTAACATGCTCCCGGCGTTGAAGACTTGTCTTCAAGGATTAGACTGGAAGAGGACAGATGGTGTTATAAGCGCGTCGGACTATCTCAGTCTTGGTCTTGACGTCTGCGACTCTGCCTATCCCGTCTCTCCCATGTATGAGACGTACGATGCGCCTGAGTGGCCACATCAGAGGCGGTGATTGATGCTCCTTAAGTACCACCATGGATCCCTCCTTAAGTACTCCATCCGAGGCCGTCCAGTTCGTTCTCTGTTGGAGGTGAAATATGTATTCATTAGAGAACCTATTCCAGAACTGTTGCTTTAGGTATTCTATGCGCTGGAAACGTTTCATATTGGAGATGTTCTGTTTCGTGATCTCCGGATGCGGCAGGGATGTGAGAGACCTCCCAATAAGGAAATGAGCAGGAGTTAAGGGGTATAGGTCAGAAGGATCAGTGGAAAGTGGAGTGAGAGGACGAGAGTTTAGTATTGCCTCAACCTGAATCAGACACGTAGACATCTCTTCATAGTTGAGATGTGAAGCCTAATATACGCCTTAAGTGATGCTTAGTTGATTTTACGGCAGACTCCCATAAGCCACCGAAGTGTGGAGTGTATGAAAGAAAAGTTAATACCTGTATTAGCCATTTCTGAAGAAAAGTCCTGATTCAATATGTCAGCTAGTTCACTACAAGTGCCAATGAAAGTAGTACCGTTGTCGGAAAATATGGTATTTGGTTTACCACGACGAGCAATAAACCTGTTGAGAGCTGCAATAAAGGCATGTTTTGTCATGTCTGAGACAAGCTCCAAATGAACCGCCCTTGCCAAACAAAAACACATATTATTATTATGATGTAATAAGTCTACATCCTCTTCACTTGCGGTTGGCTATGAGGATGGGTCCAGCATTAAATAGGCGTAAGTAATAGGTAATTAAAAATAAGTTTTAATTATGAAATCAGCACTGTAATACAACTCTGATTTAGTAAGTATAAGACTATGATTATGTTCCCCTTTGCAACGATAAATAAATCTAAATTAGTATGATAATAGACGTTGTAAATGAGAATAATTAGAAGAATTATTGATTATGTTTTAAAATAATTTAATTGTTTACAATTTGATTCAGATAAGTGATATGTAATGATTGATTATTATTTGTTATTTGTAGTATGTAATTTAAATAGTACAGGTAGTACTATGTTTGTACCTGTGTACCATTGCCTATGAGGTCAGCGCTCAGGTGGTCCTTGGAGGGCACATAGCGCCAGGTGTAATCACCAAAACCTTCCCGTGTCTCCGACAGTCGATGCCTGACAAATGGCTTAAGAGTGGCAGGTGAAGCCGACAGCCAATCTAGGACGATAATCGAATCGCACCAGAAAATGCATTTGTCATGTTTAAGTGTTAAGGACTTGTTTATGTAATTTATGTTATGTGATTGTAATATGTATATGGCAAGGTATAAGTATGGAAAATGTAAGCAAGTCAGTATGACAATGCCAATTAAGACCGAGTCTTACTTGGTACATCGATACATAAGCTGACTGTAATGGGCGTGTCTGTATGCGTTGAAGTAAATGGATTATGAGTGGATGAGGTAGGTGTGTCTGTATGCGTTGATGTGGATGGATTATGAAAAAATGTATTAGTTATGTTAACTTAGGCGAGATGGAATCAAGAACATTCCTTAAGAGGAATGGTGACTACGAAACGCCCATCAGCGTTACGTTTCGTAGTATTTATGAAGTTGCGTTCACATGCTCGCTCTTCTGATGTGTAATTGAACTTAGGCGAGATGGAATCAAGTTCCCAAAATCTTGAAAGATCTGTGGGTGTATGAATATGAGGGGTGTGTTTGTTATGCGTGAACATACACACTGACGTGGTAGTGTTAGGTTGAAGTATGGCACCTGATATGAGCCATCCGAGCTTGGTCTCGAACAGCGTAGGCATATGTCTACCTAACTGTATTCGGTTATGACCAATCACAGTCCAAAAGATGTCGGCTCCAACAAGTATGTCGATGGAGTTAGGTACATTGAAGGATGGATCGGCTAGACTTATTCCTGCCGGTAGCTGCAGGTCAGTTAAGTCTATGTATGTATGAGGTATAGGGGAGGTTATGTTTGGCAAGACAAAACAATCAATGTCAATGTCATAAGACCTGTCGTAAGATTGTAAATGCAAGGCACAAGATTGCGTACCAGTAGACACTTGATTGTTTATACCTGCAACGTGTGAGCTTACACTACGAACAGGCAAATGCAGCTTACCACAAAGATCCTTGGTAATGAAATTAACCGTGCTTCCATTGTCAAGTAAGACTCTGGCGCTGTGCGGCATCCCGGAATGGTCCGTAACTCTTACCAATGCTGTGGAAAGCAACACATGACGAGATGAATAATCATGATTAGTACCAGCTAAAGTTGTATGTTCTTTATGAAGGCTAGAATCATCATCATAAGAATGCAATAATGTGTTATGCCTAATTTTGCAATACTTGCAGTGGCCAAGCGGACAAGTTGACTCCGAATGACCTGGACGTAAACAATTCAAACAAAGTTTGAATTCCGTAGCTTTAGATAAGCGTGCAGGGACTGTAAGCGATCTAAACAGTTCACAAGTAAATATGTAGTGACCTTTTTGACACATGGGACATGTAATACTAAATTTACCTTTACTGGTCGTTACTGAGTAGCTTTTAGGCTTACTGTGCGAAGATTCAGGTTTAGATTTTAAAACCGATGCCTCCTCAAGTGTTTCTAAAAGATTACAACGGTTAGAAATGAACTTAATAAATGTATCTAAGGAAGGAGGCTCAGTCAGAGAGTTCCTATGTTCCTCCCATTCTCTGCTAGTAACAGAGTCCAATTTTGAGGCCATCAAGTGTATAACTATGGCGTCCCAATGTTGTACGGGCTGCCCTAGCGTTGCCAGTGAACGTAAGTTTTTGTTCGTCGCATCGACAACTTGACGTAAACACTGACTACTCTCTTTTTGAATTGGTTCAACATTAAATAAAGCTTGAATATGATTATTTACTAATAATTGTCTGTTGTCAAACCTTTCACATAATAATTGCCATGCATTGTCATAATTGTCCCCTTTAAAATCTAAACTTTTAATTACTAATGCTGCACTGCCATGAAGTGATGAACGTAAGTAGTGAAATTTATTTATGTTGTCTATACCTTTCTCTTCATGAATAAGTGAAACATAAATATCTTTAAATTCTAACCAATCCTTATAACCGCCGCTAAAGTGAGGTAAATTAATCTTTGGTAGTCTAACATTATTGTGTCTAGTAACCACTGAAAGTTGTTCATTAGAGCTTACCTTCGAATCAAGTTGTGCTCGAAGCCTTGACAAAAGCGCGCGAGCGGAGGCAAGCTGCTTGTAGTAGTGGCTCTCGAATTGCTCACGTTCAGCGAATTGCTCGTCGGGCTTGGTCGACAGGCACTCCAATTGACCCTGAAATTGATCGTAGGTAGCATATATGGAAACCATTTTCTCAATTCTAATCTCCATTTCGACTAATTGCTCCTCGCTAAGCTGTTCACAAGACTTAATTGTACTCAAGAAAGTAGTAAAATGAGTAAGCTGCGATTTTATTGAGGCACGCTTTTTTACAAGATCTTTAATTTTGATTTCTTCAGCCATGGCTAAAAAGGAAGCTAGCTGTTAGCGCTAAAGAAAAAGAGGGAAAATAATAAGAATACAGAATAATTGCTAAATGCAGAAAAGGCATACAATAGGTGATCAAACGAACTTACCTGTGATGTTCGATCATTATTATACGAAGGGCTTCGTTCGAAGATATATGTATTAACCATGCAGCTTTCTCGAGTTACTCGGCAACTGAACGCAATTTTCAGAGCTAAAACTAAACGTAATTATAAGTACATTGTCCTTACGTCAACTGTCATTCTTTTTAGAGTCTTGTAAGGTCTTCTCAATTTTACCGGGGGTGGGACGGGTAGGGTACATATATCTTCGAACGAAGCCCTTCGTATAATAATGATCGAACATCACAGGTAAGTTCGTTTGATCACCTATTATACTACAGGCTTCGTTCTCGATATATGTATTAACCATGCAGATGTTTAGAGAGATGGTAAACTTGAGATGAACCTTAAAATCATTATGGATTCCTATTGAATAAACATTTGTTATGGAATAAACATTTGTTATGGAATCACATTGTTTTATTTAGAACCACTTAGATTCTTCTCTATGATTAAACATCTATAGAAATTCCAACGTTAATATTCTTAGAAAGTAAAAATGTGATGATCAGTCTTATTAGCTATAAGAACAGGAAAGTGTTTTCTACTCGTGGCACTTATGATGTTTGAGATCAACAGTGACTAAGATAGTACTACTAGTAAGTAAAATTATTTTTATTTATTCAGCACAGCATGGGCTAAATCCCCTGAATTAAAAATGGTTGGTCATAAACATTTTTGAAAATGTTTATGAGTTATTTATCCAACCAGCACTCTTTCTGATTACATCTAATAAGTTCCTTTTGACTTAGCTTTGGACGTAGAGGCGACGCATGTAGCTATTATGTCCTGAAAAGCCACTCATATAAATATACCGCACACTGAGAGTACTTTAAATCCATTTACCAATGGTAGAAGCAGAAAACAGTTTTATTTTATATTTTTTGATAATTAGAAATAGTTGTCATGCCCTCTATAGAGATATATATTGAATCATGTAATCACACAATTTGTGACTTGGCAGGGCAAATCAATTTTTATTTAATTTTTTATACACATTGTTAGTGATCATCGTAATCATACTATGTAATTAATGGCAATATTGGCTCAAACATCACTCAGTGTGAGCTATAATACTATTATATATTTTAATCTGATAATTATTGTTAGTTCTACTTATAATAACTATGTAAAATAAATACATTTAATTTTTATAGCGTTATTTTAGATATTTTAGTAAATAATAAAGTTTGTGCTCATTCAGCTGTACTTAGTAGAAGCAAAAACCACCAGTGTTTTGACATACTACATCAAGACTTAATGCCATATTAGGAGTCCAGTTTTGTAAATACACTCAGAACTTTATTTGGATCCCATGTTGCTTGATATTTTGCCAACGCTGGTTTGGACTTATGTCCTTTAAAGGGTCTCTTTGTACAAGCATCCTCCCCAATTTTAGAGCCCTACAAAGATAGAGCTGACTTATGAGAGTTTAAGTTTGAGGTACCATAGGCAGCCCCAGAATAAAATGATTTTGTTAGAAAATATGTAATAAATGGTAGAGATGGAAGTAAATGTATCTAAACTGTAATTATACCAGGGTTGTGAAGGCCAGTGGGGCCTGACCATGATACCTGTAGCCTTTTAGTATTTTATAGGCATCTGAATATATAAAACATAGTCGGGTTAGTTACACCATTTATAGGTCAAGAATGGCTGAACGGATTTTGATGAAATTTGGCATACAGATAGAACATAACCCGGATTAGTGTATAGGCTACTTTTTATCCCGGGAAGATGAACAGTTCCGGAAGGGTGCACGATAAACGATATTCACGCGGGTGAAGTGACGAGCATAGACTAGTAAATAAATAAAATATTAAATTGAATGGACAAAAGGCAAAGAAATATTCTGTCCAAGACAGAATATTTGGATTTTGTCGCCAACAGGCATAGAAAATACATAAATTTAGAATTAGTGCGGGATGCAAATAATCTATTTTAGGTTCTCCTAGTTCAGGTACAATTGAAATGTCACAATATTTAATTCCCATTCTGTACTGATATTATTAGCCCAGCATTGCAGATCTAATTTTATTTCTGAATGTAAGTTTACTTTTACATTATTTATATTTATATTGCTTTCCTATTTTATTTTATTATATTGGATAAATATCTATAGATTAAAATGTAACCATATTTTATGAAAATAAAGATATAATAACATGTATGTAAAGTTTTTTTTTTTTTTTTTTTAAATATTTCAATATGTAAATATTAATAAGAGAATGTAGCAAATAAAGGGAATAATTATGTAATTTTATTTGTTTTTTGTTTGAACTATCATGACCTCTTGTGCAATAAAAAGGATAATAATAATTATTATTTTGACTTATGATGTTCTTAAAATTTGGTAGGTAACACCAAACATATGGTACCACAGTAGCGGTAGTGTGCCTAGGTGCCCCTGAGCAGGCTGTAATTAATATTCCAATTAACTTTGCTAGATCTCTTATAATACAACTTTTCAGGTCTAAGTACTTTTGGACAGACTTTTTAATGTTTAATACTTTGCCTGTAGGCAATATTGCAATGTCATATTTCTTGTGTCAGACACAAAACTTTGAATTTAATTATCAAGACTGATGGTACTATTATGCTTTTATCAAAAATAAATAACAAATCTCAAGCACTAAGAGAGCTAATATTTCTTTAATATCCTCTAAACATGATTGATTACTAGATGCTTTACAAAGTAGGTCTTTGATGTGTCACCACAACTTTCATGATTATTAAGTACAGAGCCCAAGCTATAAGGGAGGGCAGTAAACTCATACAATTGAGACCTGTAACACAGGTTCATCTAGTAAAGGCTCCAGCCTCTATAACATATGTTAAGTGAATACTGATGTTAATATCCTTAATGTGCTGGAGAAATAAATGTTTTTATTATTAGTATTAATAAATATGATTTCTTCAAATAAATTATTGCCACGTAATCTCCCGAAGACAGTGGTAATGTTGCCATCCTATAGTCCCCCATCTTGAAATGAGATGTGTCTACAAATCATTACAAATGTATTCAGAGACAAGTTTAATATGAAATTTCTCGTAAACTGCCTCGTTGGTCTAGTGGTTGCAAGCGCGACTGCTGAGCGTGGGGTCCTGGGTTCGATTCCCAGGTCGGGCAAAGTGTTATTGGGTTATTTCATTAGGAAATTCTCAGTAGCAGCCCGGAGTCTGGATTTGTGCTCGCTCCCTATTACATGGGACTATAACATAACTGGCGAAATGTGGGTGTACTATACACCTCTGCCTTCCCCTTCGGGGAAATACAGGCGTGATGTTATGTTATGTTCTCGTAGGTACACTAAAATTATATTTTGGAATAAAATTATATGGCATGGCTTGTAAGGGGATATACACCCAATTTTATTATATTGCAGATAGCTATATATAGTATATCACTATCTTTCTCAGCTGATTTTACTGAAGCAGGTACTGGCACAAAATTCTAATGAGCCTTCTATACAATGGTAATTAGGTAACCTTTGATATAGTTAAGTATGGACTTGTCTTTGCAAATTTAATTCCAGCAAGGTAAAAAGTCTGCTAGCCTTCTGGCATGACTTACTTCAATGTTCGAGCAGAAGTTTTCTTCTGGTAGGCTTTGGTTTTCTTGACCGTGGACTGATAATGCTGCTTGTGATGTTCCCGGGCCTGCATTGAGGACTGGGTGTCCATACCTAAACCGCAGTTAAGTTTCCCTTATGATTTGTTGTAAGTTTGACTGACCGCTTTATTGACAAGTTTTCAAAACTTTGATCTTGTCACTAAGACTAGTTTCATAGATATACTACAGGGAAGTTGGTCCTTGACTTTGTTTGGACACAATTTAAATCCATAAATAAATATTCTTAGGACATTTTACACAGCACTATCTAAGCCCAAACTAAGCAGAGCTTGTACTGTGGATCCATCAGGATCCTTCCAGCATCACTAAGTACCTAGTGAGATCAATTTCAATCGGTCTACTGTATCGTTACCAACAACAGTGATAATGCATTACTTACTATAGACAGTTTTTGTGTCTTTAAGACATTTTTCTAAATATAGCTCCAAATAAAAGCTAAGTCTCTATTTATAGGACCACATTTTGGCTTTCTTTGGCAATCTGGCATAAGATGTAGCTTATCTGCAAACAATACCTCATAGCTTATTGTTGGTGCTGCTGAGGTAGGCTCAGGATCAACCGTTAGGGTGGAGATAGTATTTTCCACCAACAGAGGTTTGGGTTCTTTTGGAACCCGATCTGGTCATCCTGGTGGTGGTGTCCATACCACTGAAAAACAGATCGTACAAGTGATTGATAAAACTGCTTATTAAGGTCTCACGGACCTCACATAAGAGTAGAAGGATCTCGTGCGTATATCTCGTATAAGCCCCGAGACGAATGAGCACGTCAATGTATCTCGTACACCACCCGTGTCAACCGGTACAAAGGTTACGAAAAACCCTTGCGGCCTTACCTACTATAAAAGCTAGTAGCCGTACCGGTGTAATAGCAATCACAAGACAACGTATTATTACCTGGAACACTAAAAAAAGATGTCTATCACTTTTATTTTATGACGAATAATGTTCGTCTTTCCGACGACGCTTTATATTTTGGTTGAAATATAGTTTTAACACTCAATTATTTAAATAAACACAGAGAAACACAGTAACAGTTGCCGCGCAAACGAAAAGAATGACAGTTGACGTAAGGACAATGTACTTATAATTACGTTTAGTTTTAGCTCTGAAAATTGCGTTCAGTTGCCGAGTAACTCGAGAAAGCTGCATGGTTAATACATATATCGAGAACGAAGCCTGTAGTATAATTAATACGATATAAGCACTAGGAAACGCCTATCATAAAGCGAAGAGCAAACAGCTGACTAACGGGACGTTGCTATTTAAAAGCAGTAGGCGGTTAATACATTTTTCATATAAATTCAAAGTTCAAACTGATAATAAAAAATAATGTGGGTAATTTTAAGTCACTAAGTTAAAATTAGAATGTTGAATAACTTATAAATGGGGAACTTCTATTAATTAAGTTGTAAATTAATAAAAAGTACAGGACAAAAATGACAAATGAATCTAATGGTTTAACTATGATAATAACAACTGATGCGTTATTAATACTCAAATGACAAATGATAAAACGATACGTAAATGAACACTATGATGTGTGATTCTATGGTTAAATGCACTATCTTAAACTCTTATGTGAAACGAAAATAAAAGTTAGTATGTGTATTATGAAATGTTAGTAAGAATATGGAAAGATCTCACGAAAATCCTTGACTGCGAGTCCGAATTAACACGTCTTCTTGCTTGAATTAGTGCTTGAAGTGTTTGAACTGATGGCGGCGGATGGCGATGTCTTTGGGCTCCACTTGGGCTGCAATTGTGCAATGACCCAGCGGCGATGACCACAAAACACTATGATCGCTCCCTCAAATACGCCTTCTTCACACTAGCGCTAAAGATGATCACCGAAGACTGGATGTAGGTCCGCACGAAGGGCGAAAAATCCTGAAGTCCAGCTATGCAACGGCCGTTTTCAAATCTTGAAAAAACCGCTTGTCACTCCTTAACTGTTCAGTTAAACGGCGAAAGGACCATAGAAAGAAACTGGGCTAGTATCCAACGGGTGGTAGTAGGACTAATGAAAACTCTTGATAACAATAATAGCGGACTGTATAATAAAGGGAAATAACAAATGGTTACAAGATTCGAAACTGATATTTAAAACGCGCTAAATATGTATACTCTCGGTATGACGGACGATGACGCAGTGCTGTGCTGGCCGGTCGAGCTCTGCCTGCCGCCGCGCCCCCGCGCCCGCAGACCTCAGGCCGCGGTCGCCCGGGCGTAGTGATGTTCTTAACAATGGATATACTACTTATTTTTTTATTTTTTTTGTAAATACATACTTATAATACATAAGCAACACCCAAACCAACACAAACACTTATGTTCATCACACAAATATTTGTGTCCTGTGGGAATCGAACCCACGACCTCGTTATTAGCAGTCCGACACTCGACCCACTAGACCACAGAGGTCGTCAAATTAAAAGTAAGATGTTAAGAAACCATACAACTTGCCAATCTAGGCTCAAACGATAAGAAAAAAAAAAAACCAGTCAAGTGCGAGTCGGACTCACGCAGTAAGGGTTCCGTACCTCTCAATGACCTCATACCCCATAAAAACTGATTTAATTTACGACAGTTTATCAAAAGACATCAACGTATAGTGCGCGAAATATGAATTTTTGCATGTCTTTCTTACGCAGGTATCACCACATATGTCTACGTTTGTCTTATTTTTAGTATTTGTTGCTAAAGTACATAATATGCACTATAATCTGACCAAGTTTAAAGCTGGTATATATTACTGTTTTGAAGATAGAGCAGGAACAAAAACGTTGAAAAAAGTGCATATTTTTTGAGGTTTCTTGTATGGGGACCCCCTTTGGTTTTAGACTTTTTTTTGTTTTTAGTATTTGTCGTGATACACCTCATAGCAACACATATTCTGAGAAAATTTCAAGTGGTTACCTATTACCGTTCAAAAGATATAGCCCTGTGACAGACAGACGGACGGACGGACGGACGGACGGACGGACGGACAGACGGACGGACGGACAGCGTAGCGAGAGTAATAGGGTCCCGTTTGGAACCCTTCGGGTACGGAACCCTAAAAAACGAAACTAAACTACTCGCAAAATTGACTATAGATATATCGTGATATTTATCATGTCGAAACCTACTGTAAGCCCCAGATTCTGGAAGGCTGATCAATTTTATCTATTGTCAAATGTAATGTCAGCTCCTGTGATTGGTCGGCAGAAATACTAACAATCAATCACATTGCTTGACCTGAGATTTGACAGCTGATTAGTCAATTTTTGTATTGATCAGCCTTTCGGAAACTGGGGGTAAGTAACGTCGATTTATGGCCAAAATGAATATCCAATTTATCCACGATTTACACTACTGGAGATAGAAATTTGACATATTTAGTATGGAGCTTATGTCAAATTCCTATCTCTAGTAGGGCAAATCGTGGATAGATTGGATATTAATTTTGGCCGTTAACCATCGTTGATACGAAGCAACGAACGATACTAACCGTCAATTTTCGGTCGTAATCCTTCTCTTATAAATGTACCAGGCCCCTCAGAAAGTATTGCGAAAAAAAGTTTTTATATATGGGAGACTGGCCAGTTATAATGTTTTTCGAAAATATGATTATTTATAAGTAAAAATAAGTAAGTTCCAATTTCAAAATTTCCCTCCACATTTTTTGCGAGTTAATTCAAAGTATTGTGTCTCACTGAAATATGGATCTGCGCCGGGAACATTTTAGAGCTATGATTTTATACGATTTCAAGTGTCGCCTGAAACCGGATGAATCGTACGATAGACTTCAAATGGCATTCATGGATGAAGGCCCTTCCAAGGCAACCGTGTATCGTTGGTATAACGAATTCAAGCGCGGTCGACCAACTTTGGGGGATGACGAAAGAAGCGGTCGCCCTTTGACGGCTGTTACCGAAGAAAACGTGCTAGCAGTGAAAAATTTAATCCAAGACAATAGGCGAATTACATATCAGGAGATTCAACACATATTGAAGATTGGATCGGGAAGCGTTCACGAGATTCTACACAGCCATCTTCGCGTGAGGAGGATAGTATCACGCTGGGTGCCGCACAACCTCACCGATGCTCAGAAGCAGGCCCGGGTGGAATGGTGCCGTGATATGCTTAACAAATTTGAAGCAGGCTCGTCTCGGCGTGTTTACGACATCGTTACAGGTGATGAGTCCTGGATTTATCAATACGACCCAGAAACCAAGCGCCAGTCGACTGTTTGGGTGTTTCAAAATGAGCCAACGCCTACCAAAGTGAAGCGATCTAGAAGCGGGGGTAAGATTTTGATCGCTAGCTTTTTTAATTTGACTGGCCACTTGGTATCAATTCCCTTACGGGATCAAAGAAGCATTAATGCCGAATGGTATACTACCAAATGTTTGCCAGAAGTTTTCTCTGTTATAAGCAACAAGCGACCAAACACAGGGCTCCGCGGGCTACTGCTCCACCACGACAATGCACCTGCGCACACCGCACTCAAAACGAAGGACTTCCTGGACAGCACGCCAGTCAAACTCCTGGGTCACCCTCCTTACAGCCCTGATCTAGCACCGTGTGACTTCTTTTTATTCCCAAAAATAAAAAATCAGCTCAAAGGGATACAATTTTCGTCGCCGGAAGATGCGCTGGCTGCGTTCGAGCAGGCTGTAAACGAGGTGTCTGCGGCGGACTGGAAAAAGTGTTTTGAAAACTGGTTTAGGCGCATGAATCTTTGTATAGAGGCTGGTGGAAACTACTTTGAAAAGATTTGATAAAAATATATGTACGTATAGAACAATTTTTTTTAGTTTCGCAAAACTTTCTGAGTGTCCCACGTATTTGACAGTCATAGAATTACTACACATTGACAGTATTTCTTTTGTTTTTGACTCATTCTCACCGATTTTTTTTTGTAGTGTAGGACGGCGAATCGACCTAAAGTTGTGATGTTAAGCGGTTACCTTTGCCCATAACAACTTCAATACCACCTAGGCTCTTTCTTGCCTAAATGGTACCGCAAGTCGGTTCGCCAAACTGAGACATGAAGATGGAAAGTCTCATGTGATTGTTTATTTATATATAATAATATGCTTTATTGTATATCTTAAAATACATTACATTGAATATGCATTTAAACTATTCTATAAATGGTGGCCTTATCGCGATCAGCATCAGCATACACTGTCGTAAAAAATCACAATATTTTGTCTGTGAATTCGATAAACGACACATAATCAGGGGGCCTAGTACGAGTTTGACACTTACGAATACTTTCGAAGTTTTCGTCGACTTTCATTCATAAATCTCTAGTTCCTCCTCGTATCCGCCAGGGGCGCTACTGATTTGTGAATGAAAGTCGACGAAAACTATGAAAGTATTCGTAAGTGTGAAACTCGTACTAGGCCCACCGAACATTATTAGAGTAGGGTACGACGACGCTAGGTACCATCACGAGAGTCTATTCGAAAAAAAAAACGACATATTCGAAGCAATACATGTGTCAATACGGTGTATGTTGTCGATTTTGTGAGTAGATCCTCTGGTTTGTTAGCTTTTTTTGACATAAGATAGTTCGTACCATCAAGACTGAGTCTGAGATTGAGACTGGAAATTCCACAGTAAGAAAATTGCCGATTTCTTTGGATATCCTAACTGGCGTGTCAGTTTCACAAGTTCAGTCACAAGTCACAAAATAGGTCAGTTTGACAATCAGGTTCGTCATTATAAAGAAGAACAATTAGTGTTTTTAAATCAATTTAATTGTATTAATAAATACATATCTGTTAAAACCAGATGATAAAAACTTAATCTCAAAAGAAACTTTATTTAATACTTTATTTAAAAATCACAATAATTTTCTCCATTTAGTTAGTAATCACATTTTTGACAACCGTTGTTTAGAAAGGCCAGCTATTTCCAGTCCTTAATCCATAAAGACCGTTTCTGGAAAAGAAAAGTCAAGTTGTAAAATAGTTTTTAAAGATCCTATTAACAAAAAAAAAGTTCTAATGGTGATTATAATTTGAAAATGCAGTGGAGTAGGTATCTCAAAAGTAACAACTATACTATGTGACGAGTAATGTTAGAAGAACGGGTAAACCTAGTTTTATCCGGGTACTAATACCTGAGATAATCCAAGCTCTTTGGGTAAAGTCTGAAATGTCTTTAAAATCTATTCTAATTCGGTATTTACTCGGATACACCTAGGTTTACTCAATGCTGACTGGGTGATGTTTGATAAATTAAGTACAGAAATAAATAAAAAATAGGATTGACAGCAACAAGCCTACTTTGACAGGATGGAACTTCGACACGACTCTGATACTTAGGCTTAGGTTTATTAATTCAATGGCTTACATTCAGTGACAAATCTAAGTGTGAACTCGTGCTTTCAACTGTCAAATAGCACTGCATTTTGACAGTTGGAAGCGTGAGTTCACGTTTAAATTCGTCTCTGAATATAGGCCTTAGTGTCGACGGAGCCTTGCTCTTGTAAGACCAAAAGATACCTAACACGAAGGGTGTATACCGTTCGAACCAATCCCAAGTTTGTCGGGGTGTACTCAATCGGAGGAGAGACTTGTCCAAGTTAGGCTTGTCGAGAATCATTCTTTGGATGTATCTGTCGAATTTCCGTCGTACACTAAATTAATTAACAAGTAAGCCTACGAACCCACCACCAACCCGCACTAGGCCGGTGTGGTGGACTAAGGCCTTAACCTTCTCATACTGAGAAGAGGCCCGTGCCCAGCAGTGGGACAGTAATGGGCTGATTATCTATGTATGTAAGCCTACGAAACATTGTCAGGTTAACTAAATTTGTATTTGAAATGAGAACATTTGTAAAAAATATATCAAAATCAACCCCCGTACCGGAAAATCAAGGATTACCTAACATTACCCAGTCAGCATTGGGTAGACCTAGGTGTATCCGGGTAAATGCCGATTTAGAACTGATTTTAAAGATATTTCGTACTTTACCCAAAAAGCTTGGATAATCCTAGATATACCATAAATAAAACTATGTTTACTCGTTCTTCTAGCATTACCCGTAACATATACGCATATAAAATAAAATGGACATGAAAAATAATTTTAACTTACGCGCGCTTGTTTATGATGGCATTGCCCATATGTAAATTGCCTCCTGAGCAGCTCGACAGCTCAGCCTCCCAAACGTTGTTGCACCGTCTTCCTACCAGGTGGTTGTGGCGGACGGTGGAGGCGAATAGTTCAGTCGCGCGGCCGTGAGAGCAAGTGCTAATCCAGCAACCAGGCTGAGGGTTTTTGCCACCATTCGGGTAGAAGTCAGAGTCACCAACTGGGTTGAAGATACCGAGGAGATGGCCGTCGGTGTGGATGGCTTCGACGTATTGACCAGCGTTGCGGTTCAACGCGTTGCCGTTACCACCCCATAGAGGACCGGCGGGGTCCAGACCTGTGATCATGAAATAAGGCCTTATTAGCGTTATTTATTTCAAAATCTGAAGTTATTCCATCTTTACGGAAACGGTACTGCAGTAATTAAAATAATATTCTTTTAAAACATAAACTTACCAGTAACACGGGCAGGGCGACCACCAGCCTGGCGTCCAGCACTTCCAACAACGTGTGCGCCCAAGCTGAATCCAACGAAGTGGACGTTGTTCCAGTTACCACCAGCAGTGTTGATGAGCCAAACAATGAAGTTTCCAAGGTGCTGGCCAACATTGGGGACACCAGCAGCAGCAGTGTTGTAGTTACCATTGGCAAGTGCGCGCCAGTCAACAACGATGACATTAGCATCTTGAACGGCGAGGAAGGCGGACGTGATGAGGGGGTTCATTTGAGTATTTCCGTTGTTGTTCCATCCGTGGACGATGACTTTCAGGGGACGGCTGCCGAGATAGTTGGAGCCCCAAATTGTGTTAGCATTGCCGTTGACAATAACTTGAGCATTGTTGGGATTACGCCTGAAAATATTACTTACAATTGAGTAATTTATTATAAATGTGTAATTTCTTAAAAAAAAAATGTATTTTTCTTGTTACTGTGTGCTTGTTGGTTTGCGGAAAATGAACACTATTTCTTTCTTTCTTTCTAATGAAATCAATGAGATTTTATTTACTTATTTACGTATGAAATATGACACAAATCACACAAGAATATTTAGCTCTTTATTATAATTTAAATATATTCAAAATATTTTCATAGCTTTACGGAGACTGAGTGGATATAAAAAATCAGTTAAACAAATATAATACTTCAAAACTTCAATTACCTGGTAAACAGCCAGTACTGGTTGTTGGCTCCGTTTCTAGAGTTCAGCAAAGCTTCGTCGACAGGCTCGTGAAGGTCAACGAGGACGGGAGTGCCATCGCTATCAGGCATCCAGATGTACTGGCTCTCCCCCTCCACATAGTGGCTATTGTCCCCCGGGACGGTGGGAAGAGCATGGCCGGAGCACACTTGAAATATAATTGAAAATTTTATTATTGGTTACTGAATTTGATTGGAAGGAACATTTTTAGTTTAATTGTACTTATAAGCCGAAGATATGGCGTTAGCGTTAGTTAATCGGGGTCGTAGAACGTTAGATAAAACAGTTGAGAAGGAACTTTCAGACCAAAGTCTTAAAACTACTAAACATTTTTGAAAAGAACACAAGACAAGAAGAACAAGATCTGTCACAAATAAATAAAAAACTAAATAGTGATTAAATTATTAAAAACACACGTAAAAACGATGAATACGTAAATCCTAATATTTGTATAGACGTAACCACATATACACAGATGTAACAGGAAACTTAGTTTATGATAGGAACTGATGTTTTCGAAATAGAAGCCGAAAATATTATTGAATTTATTTTTGACTTCTGGATTAAATATAAACATTTAATGAAACCCTCGATCACATATTTCTTTTGAAATTAAAATAAAGTAAGAGTAGATACTAACGCGCTACGAAAGCAGCAACTACCACGAAACTTTTCATGTTCACGGTTATCTGATTCGGAAGGTAAATCAGTGGAGGTTTTTATATGTAAATAACGTTATCACCTACACATAATTTGATAAATTAATCTGATGAAGGAGTGTGAGATAATTATCATAATTAAACATGCGTTTGTTTCCAATAAACATTAGGTATGATGATTAATCCAGAATATAAAAGAATCAAATGTAAACAACATCTGACTACCTACTCTTATTGAAAATAAAGTATTTCAAAAAGTAATTGTAACTCAAAACAGTTTTTTATGAAGAAAGTTTCGTTTTTTAAATTGATAATGCGTAATTTATTACTCCACAAAAAACAGACATGGTAAGATTCATTATCATCATTTCAGCCGAAAGTCCACTGCTGGACATAGGCCTCCCCCAAGCATCGCTACAACGACAGGTACTACCCTTTTCGCATCCAGCCGATTCCCGCGACCTTCGCCAGGTCGTCGGTCCACCTTGTCGGCCTACCCACGCTGCGCCTTCCAGTACGCGGTCACCACTCCAGAACTTTTCGGACCCATGGTAAGATTATTTAAATTTAATTTTTTCATATTCTGCCGACCTATGTAACTCACTCGCCATCGCAATCGTGTTGGTTCCGATTTCCATTGCCCCGTATTTTTTGACAATTGTCTTGCACCACGCAATGAATATTGCTGTAATGTCAAAATGAAGGCTATTATCATTGTAAGTGGGTTACACGATTACACAATTACCGTTTCCCCCACTGGATGTAATTATTATTATTATATGGAAACCACACTAGCAGCTCAGTAAGCTGATGCGTGTGTGTCTTGCAATTTGGAGATTTTGTCAAGTCTGTTTTTGAAGCAGTTTATTGTGGGTGCCATTATCACACTTTCAGGGAGTTTATTCCACTCTGTGACTACACGATTTGGTAGGAAGTGGTAGAAAGGGTTTCCTTTAGATAGCATTCTCCATAATTTTAATGGGTGTCCACGTAGGTTTTTATTGGCACTGAGAGTGTATAAATTCTCAATTCCGGGAACATTGTAGCAACCAGTGAGTATTTTATATGTTTCAATAAGACTTCCCCTCTGTCTACGCTTTTCAAGAGAGGTAAGGCCAAGGTCTTTCAGGCGTTGTTCGTAGGGTTTATTTTTTCGTAATAGGGTATAGATCTGTACAGATTTTTGATAGTGATAGGTTTTTGTTTTAGGAAAAGCGATTATTTCTTAGGATACGTCAGGCAAACTATGTAGAGGTCCAACAGTGAAATGCTATAGACTGATGAATATTTTAAGTATTCCGGATAACTCTTCCTGCCTAGCTCAATATACTTGTGCTAGAAAATAGAAGTGCATTTGCCATAATTCATAATCATCATTATCATCACCAACACTCTATATATTAAGAACTGTATGGAGCACTCTCAGGTGTGCCAGTTTCCTCACGGTGTTTTTTTTGAATGATAATCAAATTTGTATGGACAAAGACCCGTGTCGCCCCAAGACTGAACATAATTTAAAACGATAGCATGGAGCCCTAATAACGAAATGATTATGATATCGCCGGACAAATATAATGGAAACGTGCTCAAAATATGATGAATATTACCGGTGCACGCTTTAAACTTGATAACTAAATCCATCCATCAGTCAGTCATCCGTCATCTTCCATCAGTTCATCTATCTGATAGTCTGATAGTATGTACGAATCTTTGGCTTGCATGTCTTTATTTGATTAATTTATTTTTGATTATTTGAGTTGCTATTGTTTGTTGTCTGATGAAGGACCGACGGCTGTTGGACCAGACGAGTCCTGGAGTGGAGGCCGTGAATCGGCAAATTGCAGCGTAGGGCGCCCCCCAGCCAAGATGGACGGACGACCTGATTAAAGTAGCTGGGGGGGACTGGATGCGGAAGGTAGACGACTGAGTGTTATGGCGTAACTTAGGATAGGCCTATATCCAGCAGTGGACTGCGATATGCTGACCTTGATGCTGATGAGTTTCTATTTGCTATTTATGCACATAATTATGGTTTTTGGTATGTAGGGAAACCATCAGTAAACATAGGTTTCTTGTGAAGATGATTTATCATACTTTTAAATGTTAATTCTTAAATTGACAAAATTTCAGTTAAAACCAGTGAAAATTCCATCCATCCATTCTATCCTGAAAATTACTTGAGTGAGATGAGTGTGTATAAAATTGTGTACTATCTCTATTTATCTGTATTTAATGTTAATTATCCTTAATTATTGTAACTGGCTTGTAGCCGATTCAATTAAAGTAAAATTAATAAATTAAGTGAGGGAGTATTTATTAAATAACAATGTATTTGTTAAATCTGCAGTGACTTCATCGTATCTATTGGTCTTTCTGTAGAACATGTATTTTCATACTTGGAGGAGCACGCATGAAGGATAGTAAAAAACTTTTAAAACATATAATATTATTCTACTACTATGGAGATTATATAATTATAATTTGCGTTTATAAAATACTCGTCTTCAACTATAAAAAACATTATTTATTCCATCAATAAATAAATATTTTTGGGACATTTTGACACAGCACCATCTAGTCCCAAACTAAGCAGAGCTTGTGCGATGGGTATGGGGTACTGGACAATGGATATATAATACTTATATACTTTTTTTGTTTGTAAATACATACTTATAATATATAAGAAACAGCCAGACTAACACAAACAATTATGTTTATCACAAAAATATTTGTGTCCTGTGGGAATCGAACCCACGACCTCGTGATCAGCAGTCCGACACTCGAATCACTAGACCACAAACGTCGTCAAAAATCAATCCCTCGATTAGGAGAGCCATGCCATGCTAAAATAAATTAGATACTCCTTACTCATTGGTTTGATACTGGGAAGTTATACCAAAAGTTATACACTATCGTAATGGCTGGTTATTTACTGATTTCGAAATAAGAACACCTATTAAATCGAAGCATTTTATTTGTAAACTAGCTTTTACCCCCGGCTTCGCTCGCATTAAATTCTGCTGACCCACGTGACGGATACTGTTAATTCAGTCCAGTCCAGTCCAGTTCCATCCATCCATCCATCCATCCATTTTTTCATTCAGACCGTCCAGTCCAGTCCAGTCCAGTCACTATCCCACTATCTCACTATCCCACTATCTCACTATCACACTGTCCCACTATCCTACTATCCCACTATCCCACTATCTCACTATCTCTTCCTATGTCCAGTCCCGTCCCATGACCCGTCGCGTACCATGTCCCGTCCCGTCCCATGTCCCGTCGCGTCCCATGTCCCTTCCCGTCCCATGTCCAATGTCCCGTCTCATGTCCAATGTCCCGTCTCATGTCCCATGTCCCGTCCCGTCCCATGTCCCGTCTCCCATGTCACATGTCCCGTCCCCCATGTCACATGTCCCGTCCCGTCCCATGTCCCATCCCGTCCCATGTCCCGTCCGTCCCATGTTATCAATTGTTCAGCAAATTAAATTTGGTGACACAACGACTGCAGCGCCACCTACCGGGTCCATTTGTTAATTCAAACCTAGCAGGGACCCGGACTCGAACGTACCTACACAAAAAATATCATTAAAATCTATCATCTATCAGTTTAGGAGATCAGAGACATACCTACAGCAGCGCCACCTACCGGGTCCAATTGTGTTTTTAAACCATCCAGGAACCCATTGAAACATACACACAAAATTTCATCCAAATCTTATTTAATACGTTCTTTAAATTAGAGGGGACCCGAGTTTACCATACCGAACGGGACGAACATCAAATGTTTGACAGGTAGGAACAGTTTGTATGGAAAAATAAAATTGTAGTTTTTACTATTTTCCTCGCAAATTTTCCACATTTTCTCACCTTTTAAACCTTCCCTGGACAACAATATTTTAAAACCAAAATTTTATCAATATAACTCCGACCGAAGCATTTGTTTTAAACGATGTTCAGTTTTTTTTTTTTTTTTTTTTTCATTTGCAGCACGCATTCTATCAATGTTATGTCAAACGCCATAAGGTTACATTAGAAAATCATTAGAAAATTTAATATGGTGGTTAAGTATTCTTAAATTTTCCAACTCTCCGCGCAAATTTCTATTTTTTTTTCTTTCATAAGAACCTTCTCCTGACAATAACAAGCACAACAAAAAAATAATTAGCAAAATCGGTCCAGCCGTTCACGCGTGATGCCGTGACCAAGGGAAATAGGGATTCATTTTTATATATATAGATGTATGTTTTCGAGAGAATCTGGCGGGCGGGAATTTACTTGCAACAATGGAGCTCACCCGATGTGATTTTCGTGTAATGATTTATTATGACTTTTGGTTACTCAAGAAAATGTTTATGCAGTCGAAAATATTATTTATTTATATAACACACAACACATTTTATTATAGAAAACATACTGAACAAACATTTGAGCACAAAGGTACTACTTATCTCTAAAAAAAAAATTTCCAGCAGACCTGCGACAGGAAACAAAGAAAAAGAAAGAAAGAAAGATTTTATTTGGCACAGGACAGAGACAGCACAACAAATAACATTAAATAAAGTACTAAAATAGATATAAGTAAAATATGAAGTTGCTGCCGAAAAAAAATAAAAACGAAATACATAGACACAGTGTGATACATTATTCGTGTAAACCGACGAATTACATAATATCCAGCTTTAGCAAGAACTGGGTATTGTTTCAGCAGCATTGCCCAAGGCCGTAGGCCCTGTGTTGCGTTCAACCCCCCTGAAATGCCTTAGTCAAACCACCGTTCTATAGATAATTAATTACTAAAATATTTTCGACTCTTTCGAAATGTAATGTAATGTCAATAAATTAAATGAATCATTAAACTCTTTCAAGTAAAGTTGGTACTTATTGTCTCTGGTCTAGAGCTTGAGTCTTGACACCCCCTGAAGAAAATTCTTGGCTACGGGTTTGGCATTACCATTACCATTCATGGACAACTGTCCCTCCGTAAACATTGTTCGAGATATCTGCCGCACTAACTTAACGATGAGCAAAAACGGCAGAAAGAACGTCGCTTTAGATTGATGCAAACTTTGGAGGATAGATAAATAATTCGACGCAGCCGCCGCCGCCCCGCACTTTTGCCAGAACACGAGTCTATTTTAATTTAGAAAACGTGTCTATACTACCTCACCCACAATATTCCCTTGACCTAGAACGTTTAACGAATTACTTTATTAAATTAAAGAAAAACTAAATGGCAAGCGGTTTGAAAGCAAAGAAGATTTTTACGCTGCATATTGATTTTATTCTCAACTGAGGTGTCTAAAGATGAGTGGTTATTGGTATTTGCCAAGTAGTTTAGACGAATGGGAAAGTGTATAGGTGTTCAAGGTCAATACTTTGAAAATATCAATAGGTACCTATAAATAAATAATATTTTATTTTTATTGACGGGCTTGCGTTTGACCGCAAACTCACTTGATGTTAAGCGATGGTGCGGTCGACGATGGTACACGTTTGCTTGGCAAAAACCTATTTACTTGAGCCTTGAAGACCAGGCAGATTATACAATATGTAACAAAAACCCTATTATTATATAATCACTTTTAATAATGATTTAATATTTAATTTGATTATTTTTATTGAAGAGTTTTTCCAAATGAGTTGTGTCCTTACGTATGAATATCGATTCTGATAACGTACCTCACAGGAACAACAGGGTTTTTGTTGCATGTTGTATTTATCGGGAATGTAATTTTTGAGTAAGTATCTAATTTATTTTGGCATGACCCTCGTATTCGTATAGGGTTTTCACTGAAAACCAGCTCTGTGTTGTGCCTTACGTTGCATCATAGCAATATACTGAGTTCCCACCTCACTGTCGCGGCTACGTCAACGTGCAATTGGCCTATTATGTCTTTAGTTTTTTTATGTAACAACACATATTTTATATGTCATTATGTTAATTAATGTCCTTTTGTTTTTTCTTTAATACATTTCTAAACGTTGCATGTTGTTAGCTGGGACAATAAATAATTTTTCTTTCTTTTCGTTTGTATAGAGATTAAAATTTGATAATATTTACACGAATCATGTTTTCTAAACCTGAAACAGTCTTTCGTATTTTTTCGTCATCGTTCTTAAAATCATTAGGTACACGTTTGTATACCTTGTAATGTTATCAGTTGCAATTGTAATGACTCGTACATTATAATGGTATCAGTTGCAATTAAAAATCAAGAAAACAGCTTATTTTATCAAGCGTCTAATCTGTTGTTTTGGTAATATACAATTTTATTTTAATAATATTATCACTTATAGGGAGAATTTCTAAAATTCTTTTTTGTACCGAATATTAATGAATGAATATAAAATAAAATATAAGGTCCTACATTATTTATTAGACGTGGTCTAGTGGTTCGAGTGTCGGACTGCTGATCACGAGGTCGTGGGTTCGATTCCCACAGGACACAAATATTTGTGTGATGAAAATACTTATGTTACAAACACTTGTTTGTGTTGGTCTGGGTGTTCCTTAAGTATTATAACTATGTATGTATTTACAAAAAATGGTAAACAAGTATTATATCCATTGTCTTGTACCCATAGTACAAGCTATGCTTAGTTTGTACCCATAGTACAAGCTATGCTTAGTTTGTACCCATAGTACAAGCTATGCTTAGTTTGTACCCATAGTACAAGCTATGCTTAGTTTGTACCCATAGTACAAGCTATGCTTAGTTTGTACCCATAGTACAAGCTATGCTTAGTTTGTACCCATAGTACAAGCTATGCTTAGTTTGGGACTAGATGGTGCTGTGTATTTTTTTTAATAATTAGAAAAATTTCAAGGAGTAACTATAGGCTCCATTTTTACCACAAGAATTCTAATAATATTTTTTTTGTTTGCATAAAACCTTTATATCTTTATGAATAATATGTACTGGGTTTTACAGTGAACAAGTCATGACCATGTGACGAGAAAATAATGCGGAGAAAGTTTTATTACATATACAGGGTGTCAGGGAAACGCTTCCGAAAACGAAGATAAGTGATAGTGCTGGTGATTACTGATACGAAACCACGAAAAAAATGCGATTCTTTTTTTAGATTTTTCATATTTTTTTGCATTTTTCATTATTTATGAGTTTTATTTAACTGCCCAAAGCTGGTTATGTATGAAAAATGCAAAAAAAATTATATGAAAAAATTTAAAAAAGAATTGCATTTTTTTTCGTGGTTTCGTATCAGTAATCACCAGGGGGTCTACTCCCGTTCGACGATATTCGATAAATCGTACGATTCATCGCACAATTTGCTACTCCGGTCAACCATCGTTCCCTTATCGCATGCGATGATCGTGTTTTGACGTTTGTTTTTCTCATCTCCGGTAAATTGTATACGACTATGAACCGTAGTCTATCTTAATTGTGCCTTTTTTATATGCCTATCTTTATTATGTAAGTACCCATTTTATAAAAAATACGTTGAAATGATAGAAAATGTCCAGTATAAGTTTCTTCGTGCAATGCATTATAGATGTCATAGATATTATCTTTCATATAGCCAGTTGCTCAGTAGATACAAGCTTTTGAAGCTCAGCTCTAGACGCAAACAGTTGGAAGCAATGACATTGTATAACATTGTTAATGGTAAATTTGACTGTATTGATCTTAATAATGTATTGTGCTATGCAGTCCCCAGAACTGTCCATAGACGGCAGGTGCGTGCAGGCGAACTCTTTGCAGTAGGTACCTGCCGATCTAACACTGGCCTCCGTTCACCAATTCGACGAATGGCAACAACATATAATGAAACATTCGAACATATTGATATTTTTGCATGCTCCATGAAAAGGTTTCGAAGCCTTTTATATGAGACACTTCTAGGATAATGGTTCTTTTTAATATTTTTATAATAATAACAGCTGTCTTGCATGTACAGCTCATTTCCTAGCGACTTAAAGCTTTATACACTTTATGGTAATCTGTGAACAGCGCTGTGGGCTACATTATTATTTATTTACATAAGATATATAATTAGTTATATTATATAATGTAGCTGTTTGTTGTTCCTCTTTTAATAAAATAAAATAAAATAAAAAATAAAATCAGTCGGAACGAAAGTTCGTACTTCGTTTGTCGTTCGTAAAACGCGAGTAGACCTACTTTCGTTTTCGGAAGCGTTCCCCTTACACCCAGTATGTAAGTATATAAATCTCTCCTCTCGCTCCGTATTACTTATTTTAAGTTACGTGACTAATGACAACGAGCCAAGTAATTTATAATTTATTTATTACTAGCGGACCCGGGAGACGTCGTCCTGCCTGAAAAAGCAGCGCCACATGTAATTAAAATCGTCCCTGCCGTTGAGAAGATCAGTGGCATACCGACAGCAGCGCCACCTACCGGGTCCAATTGTGTTTTCAAACCATTCAGGAACCCATTAAAATATACACACAAAATTTCACCAAATCGGTCCAACCGTTTAGGAGGAATTAGGTGACAAACACACGTACAGAAGAATTACAATATTAAGAAGGTTTAAAAAAAGATTCTTGATGGTTTTTGCAATTATTGCGAAGAAAATATTGATAATTTTTATTATGACATGTGGATTGACTGTTCGTAAATTAGTTTTGTTTTTCTTGATGTTCGCAGAAGTTTTCTTGCATACACTGGCTTTATTGCAAAAGTTGACCTTAATCGCGATGGTAACTATGTTCTTCTTTAAAAACCCTATCTTCTTTCTCTATTATCTTCTGTCTTTATAGACAAACTGCGAACGAAAATACGTTAAAAAATACCGCTATCCATTATGCCAGCTCCATTTTCGCAGCCGTGAACCCGCGAAGATGGCATACATTTCTCATAGCTTTCGATACAACTATAAAAATATTTGGTTTCAAAACGCAATGTACAGTCTTAGCGGTCGCAAATCCAGCGCAATGCGACTGCACTGTTTGTGCAGCCGACGACGGCATCGCCGCTGGCGACACGACCGCAGCTGCAGCTGCTGTCTCCGACTACAAGCGACACTAGTGGTTCTTATACATTTTCTATAAGATTGAATAAAGGTTAAATAAATTCCGAGCGCGGCCACACTGTCGCCTACAAAAATACAAACTAAATAGTGTCGCTTGCAGTCGGCCACCGCAGCAACAGGTGCGGTCGTCGGTTTTCTGTCGCCAGTGTCGGCTTGTATCATACATAAGACAGATTGTGCGACTGTAAGACGCATATTTCCAGCGCGATTCTGGTATGTTACTGCAAATGTTCTCACGGGCGGCCCGGTAATTACCCATATACCTAAACACGCATAAACACCTTCACTTTACCATAAACAGACAATACTTTTTTTCCCATTTTGTTTTTTTTTTACCTTTATTTTATCACTGCATGATTTCCTTTTTATTTTTATTTTGTTGTAATCATATTAATGGCATAATCCTGTAATTTATTTTTAAGGGGAACAAATTGGCTCCTGTAATACAGTAATTACACTAGCGCAGGAGTAAGGGAATTCTATAAACGTACAAAAAAAAAAAAAACGATAAAGATTATGAATTATGAATTTGACAAGTGTTATATATTTCTTTAATATTAAATATTTCTTTAAAGGATTGGCCCAAAATTTCCCATTCTCCTTTACCTATATTTTGTTTGTCTGGCGTTATCGGTAATGACATTTATCTACTTAATACTAAACACGAACGATTACTATCTCATTATGACTGTAGCTAATTAAGTATTAATCTAAAAATCAATCATAAATGGCACTATTAATGGCATTCCTCAGAATCACTACCACGTCGACCGTCCGATTACCACAAGCATTCATCGTTTTCATCATTACATAATTATACTTACCTCTTCGGTCTTAATAGCTAGCTAAGGTAATTGCGACGCAGTAGCCCACGGAGTTTCTTGCCGGTTCTTCTCCATAGGACCCACAATTTGGAACCGTGCAACTAGAGCCTGACATTTCAAAAGTGACTGTAATTAGTTTTATTTGAAATAAAAAACATTTGAATTAGAATTTTTTAAGAAAACTTCTGCAAGAAATGTCCGACACTGTTAGAAATTGCCTAAGAGTAATAAGACATAGAGTGATAGTTTTATTCAAAGGACATTGCTAAGTTCCATTAGTGCCCGCCCAGCCTATGCAAACTACGAAAAAAAAAGTTGATGCTCACCGTTTGGACGAATAAAAAAAGACGGACGGAATCTCGCTAAATAAAAAGTGAGGCATCCATAGTAAGACGCGGGCTGGCACGCACACATGCACACCTATAGTAAGACAAAAAGCCGCGATTACGCAACAAATCTCGTGTGACGGTAGTCATTGTCATAGTGTCATAAATAAAATAACAATATATATCTGGTGTGTCAAGATTATGTCGTAATTAGGGTTTAGGAAAAAAACGAAGTGCTTCAATCTTTTCTTAGCGAGATTGCGTCCGCTCACCATATAAAATTCTATGAGGGCAATGTGTTGTACCTAATCTATTTCAATAAACGGACAGTACTTATCAAATATTAACTATTTTAAGGTTCTGTTTTGCTTACAAAACTTATGTCAAACAAGTGGTTGCCTAGCAATTAAACAGTTTTTTCTATTCCTATAGATGTCAAGGTACTAAAAAGAGATTGGCTATCTTTAACATATTTTTTTACAAAATCATAGAGTACTTACAAGAGATTGGTCAAAAATATGAAGTCAAATGGAGTACCATAGCCGCTCACGTTATCATTGTGTTGATTTACTCTTTTTTTTTTAATGTTTAATGTCTGTCCGCATTAAATAAGATGCATAATAAGTTATGAAAAAATACGCATATCATCATCATCATTTCAGCCGAAAGACGTCCACTGCTGGACATGGGCCTCCCCCAAGCATCGCCACAACGACCGGTCCTGCACTTTCCGCATCCAGCGGATTCCCGTGACCTTCACCAGGCCATCGGTCCAACTTGTAGGGCCTACCCACACTGCGCCTTCCAGTACGCGGTTGCCACTCCAGAACTTTACTGCCCCATCGGCCATCCGTTCTGCGAGCAATCTGCCCCGCCCACTGCCAATTAAGTTTGGCAATTCTTCAGGCCATGTCGGTTACTTTCGTTCTCATGCGAATCTCCTCATTTCTAATTCGATCACGCAGGAACACTCCCAGCATAGCCCTCTCCATTGCCCTTTGAGTGACTTTGGGCCTTCTTACCAGGCCCATTGTGAGCGACCACGTTTCAGTGAGAAGAAGAAGAAGAATTTAAATAAAACCGGCCAAGTGTGAGACAGACTCACGCAGTAAGGGTTCCGTACCACCCATCGACTTGATACCCCATATAAACTGATTTAATTTACGAAAGTTTATCAAAAGACATCAACGAACCTACGTGAAATGTGAATTTTTGCATCTCTTTCTTGTGTAGGTACCACCACATATATCTATGTTTGTCGTGTTTTTAGTATGTGTTGCTAAAATAAATAGTATGCACGATAATCAGACCAAGTTTGACGCTGGTATGTATTACCGTTTTGAAGACAGAATAGGAACAAAAACGTTGAAAAAAATGCATGTTTTTCGGTTTAGGTTCGGTTCGGTTAGGTGTCTTGTATGGGGACCCCCTTTGGTTTAGACTTTTTTTGTTATTAGTATTTGTCGTGATACCCCTCATAGCAACACATATTCTGTGAAAATTTCAACTGGTTATCTATTACCGTTACAAAGATACAGTCCTGTGACAGACAGACAGACGGACGGACGGGCAGCGTAGTGAGAGTAATAGGAAAGAAAGAAAGAAAGAAAAAAATTATTTCAGTCTCGGTACAGGCGAGAAAAAAAAAAAAGTATATTAACAATAAACTTAAAATTTACATGCCTGTATGAGACTAAAAACCGGCCAAGAGCATGTCGGGCCATGCTCAGTATTATAGGGTTCCTAAAGTAGGTCTAATTACAAAAGAATGAAATCGAATATTAATCATTGCTATTTTAGTTTTTGCAAACAGCGCCACCTAGCGCTAAATTTATGAAGCTAAATTTTAGAAGTGTGTTTCTTTTTGTGATTTTTTAAAATAGAAAGTAACTAAAGGAGCATTATTTGCTATGATCATTTTTCTCTAAGGTCAATGACCTTTGAACTAGGACGTTTTAAGTATTTTTCAGTTTTCTCTCTATAACTCGTAAAATTATAATCACATTATACTCGAAATAATTTTAAAAGAGAGTTTTCACAAAGGTCTATCAATGTGGAAGATTATAAGTTTCTATATTGCATAGTTTAGAAATGGCAGGGGGGGGGACACATTGCAAGCCACTTTGGCGGGCTATATTTCGCAGATGGTACACCTGATAAGAAAGTGGTGTATCAAACATTACCTTCATTTTAGTAGACCTATTCAATGATACCCCACACGAGGGGGTGCAGCGAAAAAATTTTTTTTTCCCCATTTCACATGTATGGACGCCACCCCTAAAATACGGAAAAACGATTTTTTTTTTCTTTTAAAATTGAGATCTATATGTAGACTATTTTTTAACAAAATTTCATTTACTTATGTTTATAACTGTAGAAGTTATTAAGCTGTAAAGGATTAGGACAGACGGACAGACGGACAGACGGACAGACGGACAGACGGACAGACGGACAGACGGACGGACATGACGAAACTATAAGGGTTCCTTGTAGGACTTCGGAACCCTAAAAAGGCCCCCATCTCAGCATTATTAGGGTCCCGTTTGCACCCTTTGGGTACGGAACCCTAAAAAGCTGGTCACGGGATCAACAATCACGGGACGCGTAACTTTGTAGTAAGTATTATATCCATTGTCTAGTACCTATAGCACAAGCTCTGCTTAGTTTGGGACTAGATGGTGCTGTGTAAAAATGTCCCAAAGATATTTATTTATTTATTTTATTTAATACCTGGGTAGTAGCTCACGAAATTCAAAACTTTCTTGCAATTTGTTACAAATTGTAGCTCTATTCCACGTTGTACATTGTTTTAGCGATAATAATAAGCACAATATCAACATCTTCCTGCCCTTGTCCTAAAATACTTGGGGTCGGCGCAATACATCTTATTCTTCCACTTTTGTCTATCAGCCGTCATTTACTCCCTTTTCATCCATATCATTCTTCACGCAATCCATCCATGTTTTCTTTGGTCTCCCTCTCCCTCTCCATTCATATGAACATTCATATTCATGACTCTCTTAGTAACATGCGTTTCATCCCTCCTCATCGCATGCCCATACCAACCGAAACGATTTTCTTTCAACTTTTCTATTACTGGCGCCACTTGCTAACTGATCTGTTATATTAATTTCTTACTTTGTTTATTCTTGTCACAATACATCTACTGAATAATATTCATAGAAAACGTTAACCTAGCTTAACGTTAACGTTGCTCTACAAGCTATACATGCTGAAATTTTAATCGCTTCTTTCCCAAGAAGTGGTCATTATGAACAACTTTTACTATGGAACCAACCCCAGAATGGCGAAAAAAAATCTGTTGGTCCCTACATTTGTGTTCACATAAATCGATAAAATGTAGGGACTTTCTGATATTTTTTTCGCGATTTCTGGGTTGGTCCCATAGTAAAAGTACAATGACCCCTTTTCGGAAAAGAAGCGATTAAAATTTCATCATGTATAGCTTGTAGAGCAACGTTAACGTTAAGCTAGGTTAACGTTTTCTATGAATATTATTCAGTAGATGTATTGTGACAAGAATAAACAAAGTAAGTGCTTTAAAATATAGTTAGTTTGTTAATGCCAGTATTTTCGTTTATTTTGTAAAAGTAATAATATAACCCTTCCTTTGGGCTTAGCCGCAAAGGGCTCCAACTAATTTTGATACAGGGTAAATTTAGGACTAGCTACGTCACTACGCTTAACATCAGGTAATTAGTCATTTATTTCGGATATAGCATCCATAAAAATATAAATGTCAGTAAAGAGGTCAAAAAGTTCGCGATACGAAAGGAAAGGGGGGTGAAATTAAACATGAAATTATTTTTCCTTTACGATGTGTTTTCCTATAACCCTAATACATTTCTCAGATCTTTAAAATAATTTATTTATACCTTCGAAAAAAAATGTTTTGTCAAGGTCCTCAAAATACGCAGAAATAGCCGACTTCATCTCTGCGTCATCGGTGATAAAAATCCCCAAAGCTCTTTTTTAATTTTTGGGAACAAATAATGTTCTGATGGAGCCAAATCTAGACATTACCCCCTCCCCTCTCTAACCCCTCCATTCCGCAAACTTTTTGACCTCCCCTCGTAACTATGTTAGTATGTATTAACATTATCATCATCAACTCATCCTATCGATTCGATTTTATTTAAATTTCAAACTGGCTTGTAAATACAGCTGTTTAAAGTTAAAAAGAAACAATATCGACGCGTGAAAAATTAACCCCCAGTTTCTGGAAGGCTGATCAATTTGATCTATTGTCAAATCTAATGTCAGCTTCTGTGATTGGCCGGCGAAAATGTTAACAACCAATCACATCGCTTGACCTGAGTTTTGACAGTCGATTAGTTAATTTTTGCGTTGATCAGCCTTCCAGAAACTGGGGGTAAATGTTGTTCGTCATTGATTCTAGAATTTACAGTAGGTACTAATTAGTTTGAATTTCCGCGCATTAGTTGAGAAAAGTACTATACAAGCCTTGGCCGCAACCAGGCATTGATGGACTCACGTATGTGTGCCTTGGCCCACATTTTCACGTACGTTCATCAATGCCCCTGTTGCCGGCCTCTGCAGTAATGTACTATACCATGCTTTAAAACCATAGAAATCTAAATAATAAGGTAATAGAAATATTATCTACTGCTGGAATGCAAGTCACCGGTTTTAACACATAACGGTTTTAACCGCTAACAACTCATAAATACATAATTACGACCACCATGTTTCTAGCATTCAATTCAATTCAATTGTAAAAAATCCGCTGTTAGATATGCTGCAAAATACAATTTTAGTGACTCCAAAACAGCACTGATGATCAAGCAAACGGTTCGTGCACTGGTGTCCTATGAGACACCTGTACGCAGCGACAAGTTCACGCGCCTTTACCACTTCTATGGCTTTTAACTTCACAAAGTTTTTTTTTACCTTTTGCAAACAAAGGAGTTAGAGTATTCTTTTAAATGGTCATTTAAATAACGGACAGTGTGTACAAAAACTCTTATTTATTTTCATATAAGTTAACTATTTATCTAAGTTAGCCCTGGGCGAAGGGTGGCGCGAAGTTCGTCTGGAAGCTGTAGATGCCAGATTGTCTGCAAAGGAAATAATTTTTCATGATGAATACAATCTGAAATCAACTTATTAAAATCAGACATCAAAAATTTCGGTAAGAACTAGTTAGATTTAATACAAATGGACTTAATTCTATCTATAAGTGATATGAACGTTGTGCGGACATGCTTTTGTTTTGGACAAACTTATTTTCAAAAAGTAAAATTTTACAATGGGACGATAACATTACTGGCGAAATGTGGGTGTACTATACACCTCTGCCTACCCCTTCGGGGAAATACAGGCGTGATTTTATGTTGTGTTGTTATGTTGTTAAAAATATACATATTAGTAAGTATAAGTAATATTCTAAGGGGCTCGTAGCGAAGCAACGACTGCGCGGATTGTACGATCTGCAAGGTTAAGCCGCACTTGCCGCGGTCAGTCTGTAGATGAGTGACCGTTTCGTTACACATCGAGACTCCTAGGTGCCTCGGAGAGCACGTTAAGCTGTCGGTCCCGGTTGTCATACGAATATCTATGGCAGTCTTTACGGGTAGTCAGAAGCCTGAAAGTCTGACAACTGGTCTAACATCCGAATATCAGTATTTACCCAGTAACTGGGTTGCGGGGGTCTGATGGTAGTCGCTCCGTGTAAAATACTGATGTTCAGTCGCATCTGGCTAGTTTGGAAGCCGACCCCAATATAATTTGGAAAAGGCTCGGAGTATGAGGATGATATAAGTAATATTGTAATAACATGTTGAATAGAAGCTTATTTTCTCACAAGTCAAATCTTTTCATTCTGGAAGCGAGGCTCACTTAATTATTGTCCAGTATATGATTTTTGTATGCACCCTAAAGCTTTAAAAATGTACTCATTGAGCACATCGCTAGTAAAAATACGTTATACAAAGTCTTTGTAAAATACATATCTTACCCGCTCTTGTCCTCAAGACCACCGAAGACAACGCCCTTTTCTCCAGAACAAGTTTGGGAGATGGCTTCTTCGTAGTTTTCACAGGCGGTAGCAATGAACTGACTGCCAGTTGCCGTACTGATAGACTCGGCGTAGAAGGCGTAACCTAAGATGTGGGAGCAAGAAATGTCGAAACCGCAGCTAGTCTGGTTGGTGCCACCGTTGGGGTAGAAGTCGAGGGTTCCCAAGGGGTAGTCGTAGCCTAGAATGCCGGCAGTGGCGTGAAGAACCTCAACCACAGCTGCATTTTCGGGATTTAGGATGTTGGAGTTGTGAGTCCAGCCGACAAGGGAAGGATCAATGGCTGTAAAAATAAATAGTTAAAGATAAAGATATTTTATTTTGCAAATATGGGTACATGGTACATAACATGGTGGTAAACATAATAAACAAAGTTCAGCCATATTTTACCAGTTGGCATGCAAAAAAAAAACAAGATAATTAATGTGAGCACGACATGAACATTGTATGTATTTGTATGTAGTTTTAGAGTAAATGAAAAATAATTTGTACAATTTAAACAGAAATTGACAATTGTCAACCAATCAATCAACTCAGCCTATCGCAGTCCACTGCTGGACATAGGCCTCTCCCAAGTTGCGCCACAACACTCGGTACTCGGTTGACAATTGTCAATGATGCTATGTAATGCTAATGCTATGTAATGTTGCTATTGTAAATAAACGTAGTAATATGGTGTTAAGAGAAATTTTCTATAATTAACATTTCGTCTAAATCAGGATGCAATGGGAGGAACAATGATATTAACGGGAACGTAGCAGCCAAGTGGCGCCCCCATCAGTAAAAAAATTATTACTCGCTGAATACTCATTAATAATTAATCGTTTATAAATTTCACTTATAAAATTCATTTTTAACAATTGAAGTACAGGTACTGTAGTTTAATCAGAAACTATTAACTCTGTCAGTATTATATTATCTGTGACTCTGTAAATTATAGTTAGCTGTAGTTGTACATAGAAAAAGTGCGATAAACGGCTACTTATGGCCTACCTATTTTTTTATTACGTATTAGAGATATCAATAACAAAAGAGCTTGAAAGGATATCACTTAAAATTCTAATAAAATTTCCTTTACTAATAATTTTATTATTTTTAACGCATTTACGCATGCGAAGCGAAATCTTACGATTTAAATTGTGGAAAGAAAAAATCGCTCACGAGCAGGATTCGAACCTGCGACTCCTGGCTCAGTACGCCAGTGCTTTAGCCACTAAGCTACCGTGAACACTGCTCGTGGTATCGAAATTCTCATCCACTTGGCACGTCTTTGGGTGACGTCAGCGATATCTTAATAAGAAACAGTGTTTCTTAACCGACTCGACTAACTTTGCAGTTAATTCAAAGTCGTATAGATATGCCTACCCTTACTAATTATTTTATTATTTTTAAAATTATAAATTAATTAATTATTAATTTTTTTTTTTTTTTTTTGGCGTACTGAGCCAGGATTCGCAGGTTCGAATCCTGCTCGTGAGCGATTTTTTCTTTCCACAATTTAAATCGTAAAATTTCCTTTGTTGCGTTTGCTTATAAATTTTAAGAAGAAAATGATCAACTTACCAGTAATGTGAGGAACCACTCCATTGATTCTATCGGCGGCAATACCAGCAATGTGTCCACCAAGGCCGACACCAACGATACGGTAGTTTTCGGGGCCGTAGCCGAAGTTAGAGGACAGGAGGTTGACGAACGTGGCGATGCGTTCACCGCACTGCACAGCGTTGCCAAGACCCTGGGTGTACATCTGGGAACCAACGCTCCAATCGATGGCCAGCACGTTCACATCCGCAGCGACGAGGTGAGCTGAAATAGTAGTCAGATACTGGTTCATTTTCATTTAATTTTGTGTGAAAAACTATTTTTTATATCAATTGTATTTAAAAGTATATATGTTATACCCTAAAAAAAATAACTAATCAGGACGTTTTCGAGTCTTCAGATTGCGAGCGCATGTAAAATATTTATACTTTTAAATATCATTGTGTAACATATAACCACAGAATATCTAATAGTACTATAACTTCCGTTCAATGGCATCCACCCATAACAAAATTTATGAAATTAATGTTATTTGGGGTCGGTATTTCAATAGCCAGTTAACTTATAACTGAAGAATAAGTTTAACATTTTGACAGGTGTATTAGAAAATATGTCAAGCAAGACGCATATCAAGACGATTTATTCCTCAGTTAAAAGTTATCAGACTATTGAAATACCGGCCCTTAATTTTATGCTATTTCTCGCTGTTTTTATAATAGAAATACAATTACCGGGAACAACGAAGGCATTGAAATTTCCGGAGACACCTTCGCCACTGCTGTGGATGGTTATGATGGTACGCCGGGCGGGAGAGAACGAGGAGCTCATGATGGAGGCAACTGAAGGAAATAGAGGCTGGCTGATCGTCGGGTTGGTCCTTAAAACATTTGACAAAATTAGTTATTACAAAGATTTAAGGTATATTCTTATTTTTCTCTCTTGTCTTATTTAGTAAACAATCTTGGCACGTCTCTTTATTCAAATAACTACTGATAAAATATAATTACTAGTTCTGCACATGTAATTAGGTTAAAAAGTGTTATTTAGTATGTGAAATTGTTAACATAATGTCTTTATATAATTATTATTGAGAAATTTCATCAAAAAATCATGCGAAGATTGTTTACTAAATAAGACAAGTAAGAAAAAACAGAGATTAGGTACTCGTAGCAAAGTTACAACCACGCGAATCATCGACCATACATCCATAGACGCTTCATAACAGGCGACCGATGTCTGCAATACATCTATAAAATTCCGATAGTGTAGGTCACCACTATTCGCCACTTGAAATCTTTAAATCAGTTTCAGTTTTGACATGATCCGTCAAAATTGCCACGTTAAATTATTAGCCAATAGCCGCCTTGGGCCAATTGGATTGCAGTACCCCGCCTCTGCTTGTGGCAGAATTTATTATACGCATTATATTCAACATTAGGCGTCTATTGGCTATATGGTCGATGGCGCGAATTGATTGATCTGCAGAGTTAAGCTGCGCTTGGCTCGGTTAGTTTTTGGATTGGCTTTACACCCCTCCGTGTCTTGAGGAACATCTTATCGTGAAGCTCTCCCACAGAAAAAGATAAATAGAATGGTTGTAATCACAATTTTACTTGCGATTCATGCGTGGCGACTTTCGGACAAACTACGCCTCCCATGTTGACGTCTTTAATTAAAAAAAAATTACTTTAATCAAATTTACTTCACATATTTTGTTTCTGCAGTTAGAAACAGCGCAATAAGGCATTTTTGCGAGTTTTTGTTTAAGTATTTACATAAACAATTCATAAGGCGTACTGAAAAAGGTTTTGAAATACCCTGCACTTTGGTGCAGAGTGTTGGCACGCGCGCTCCGCCCACTTTTCCATTGTGAGCTCTCCTAATATGGTTGAGCTGTATGATGACTGACTAATGCTTGCCGGAAAGGCTCAACTCAAAACTCAGACACTACCTTACTCTCATTGGTATCAAAGTTATTAGTATGGATTTAAAAAACAACATGTCCCATGGCCACATAAATAGATAGATAGAATGGTTGTAATCACATTTTACTTGCGATTCATGCGTGGCAACTTACGAACAAAATACGCCTCACATATTGACGTCACTAATTTGAAAAAAAAAAAAAAATTACTTTACAGCTTTTGTTTCTGCAGTTGGAAACAGCGCAATAAGGTATTTTTGCGGGTTTTTGCTACAGTATTTACAGAAACAAGTCATAACGCGTACTGAGGAAGGCTTTGAAATGCCCTGCACTCTGGTGCGGAGTGTTGGCACGCGCGCCCCGCCATCTTTTCCATTCTATTTATCTATCTCTGTGCCCATGGCCCTAAGTTTATTTCGGCGTTTCTTCTCATAGTTAGGAAACGCCGGATTCTTCTACATTCATAGTGCTTTGTAAAAGTATTGGAAACAACCTACTTACAGACACAGACATAGTAAAAAATATAGACGAAGTGCTGCGAACAATCATATTGAAGGCAACAAAACCATGTTCCTCCGTATACAAACCAGCGCTCACGCACACACATGCATCTCAAACTGTGCTCATCGCTCTCAGTATACATGTGCGGCATCGAAACTTTTCATTCTAGAAAGCATCGTGAAAACAAATATCCATTAGTTGCATGTGTGTGCGTGAGCGCTGGTTTGTACACGGAAGAGCACGGTTTTTGTTGGCTTCACTTTGTTCGCAGCACTTTGTCTTTATTTTTTACTATGACTGTGCTTACAGAATAAATATTAGAATTTATCTTTTTGCTCGAGTCATCATACAAATATCTGTGACAGTCTAGTCGTTACGAACCACAGATTTGACATCTACCCGCCGTAGAACCGGGTAGATGTCAAATCTGTGTTACGAACCTTATGAACCCTGTAACTAGATTTTCTATGCACATGGTAGCTCTGTGTAAAAAACTTTTGTCCCACTTGCTCGGAAATTGGTTTATTCTTTTAAAAAAAGAATACATCAATCGGCCCTGTTCCGTACGCAACGCGATTACACGCTAGCAATATCCAACACGACAATAATAGAAATTGCTGGACAGTTTCTATTTTTTAAATCATGCTATTGAGGTTTTTAAATACACACTTACTCAAATGAGGTGTTTTAGGTACAAAATATTTGTCATTATAAAGACTGAATGCGCATTTTTTTTTCAAAACTTTGAAATTAGAACAAGAACCACGCGCGGACGAATTGGCGCTAATGAGAATTACAGCAATATTCATTGCGTGGTACGTAGTTGTCAATATGACGGATTGTCAAAACACACAGAGCAATGAACATTGAAATCCGAATGAATGCGATCGCGAGTGAGTTTCGCAATTAGGCAGCTGTTGAATTAATTTGTGTATTGTTTCCTCGCAAATGAGAGAAAAGTACGATACAAGTCTCGGCCGAAATAGCAATTAATGGCCTCGTTTAGTTAAAAAGGACTCTGTTGGTGCTTCGTCCTTTTAAAATAACTTCGTACTTTTCAGGCCTTGACAGCAATGTACTATTAACTCAGCTGTTACATTGAAATCCTGAATGCACCATAGTTAGTGGACAGTTCAGGCAGAAGAGTTATTATTAGGATCATCGTCATTAGGTATATTAAATAAGAACCATTGACACGAAGAAGAAGATTAGGTATATCAGCGCGTTGACTTTCACTACTAAACATTTCCTTTTATATGTTAGTGGTTATACTAACCTGGTGTAAAGGTGGAATATCACGTCCATGTCTCCCAGGTCGAACCCGGACGCTGTAATGAAAAATAAAATTACGTTTGGCATCGATCATTGTCATCATCAACATAATTATGTAAACAGGGTGACTGGATGAACGACGTACGTATTCAAGAATTTGCTTGAATATGCGTCCACATACTGAAAAAAAATTGCAAAAAATCGTCCACGATAAGTCACGCGTACACTATTCACGTAACTAAAGAAGTGCAGTTCAGTTAAGTTTCAATCAAAAAAATGCATTTCGTATTGTCTTATCTACGGTGATCGCTGTGAGAACCGAATAGGGAAGGTGACTATTTTTTTTATTCGATTTTATTAGAAATCTCGAAACACTCAAGAAAAATAAGCATCAGTGAAAAAACCAATAAAATATCGATTTAAATTTGTTCACTAAACAGAGACAGCTCTATTAAAGAATGACGTCATTGTACAAAACCTTCATAGTAACTTGACATTTCTCTGAACAATGTCCATTTTGTACGACAAGGATAGAAAATGCCTCTTCCAAAAACTTAAAAAACGTGTATCTCTTTAATTTTTTCGTGGATTTTGTTTATTCTTTCTGCAATGTTGTCCTTTCTGTATCTTCTTTTAAATAATATTTTTTTTTTGTAATTTTTAACAGTAGTCAACTACCGGTTTGCAGCGTCACTGCAACTTGTACGGCGCGTCATGAAATTACGTGAATTAGGGCCCTGGAGTAAAATTGCTCGCGCACGCTCTGACTGGCTAAGGGTTTGCTGACTAGTACAAAAGAGCATGGAAATAGCGACCGATGGAATCTGCCGTGCTATGTGCGTCACCTCACCGCATGCAACTTACGGTCAAAATTAATATCCAATCTATCCACGATTTGCCCTACTAGAGATAGGAATTTGACATAAGCTCCATACAAAATACGTCAAAGTTCTAAGTCTAGTAAGGTAAATCGTGGATAGATTGGATATTAATTTTGGCCGTTAGATGTGTTAGCGTGGAACAGTGTCCACAGTAATTAATGTAATCGATTGGTTTATTTTTATTAATTTACATTTTTTTTTACATAATTTAAAACGAGAATCAAGTACTGAACATACGTCTTTAGTCCCTCGTTTCTGATCGGTTTCTGAGTTAAGCGAGCGACCCGCTGGTTTGATTTCCGCACGGAACAAATATTTCGTGTGAGTAAGTGTTTATAAACGCACACATTGTGCATATTTAGTGTAAGATTAATTTTGTAAATAGCATTTGACATTATGGATAGAGGTAAACAAACTATCTAATCTATCTAATCAAAGGTTCTAAAAAAGAGTAATTATAAAACGACCAAAATTAATATTAATATAATAAATTTTGGCCGAAAGAGTGCATAGTACGCTATCGCACTTTTAATCGGGGGCATGATAATAACTTTATCGGTATAATAAAAGGAAATATTAGTGCTGATAATAACAAATACAGTAGCCGGTATTGTTGTATCAAAATATAAAGATTAAGAATCGTATCTGAGCGGATTATAAAGTTAGATTATTAGGGTTATAATAGGAATTGAAATGATTAATTATTTTGTTATTTTTAACGCATTTACGCATGCAAAGCGAAATCTAACGATTTAAATTGTGGAAAGAAAAAATCTGGCTAGCCAGGAGTCGCAGGTTCGAATCCTGCTCGTGAGCGATTTTTTCTTTCCACAATTTAAATCGTTTGAAATGATTAATGTTTACTATTAATTATTCGTGTTTTATGTAGTGTTGTTAATCCTGGTATTGCGAAAATTTAAGATTGCAAGACGTCTTGGTCTTGCAAAAATGCAACATCGTAATACTGCAAGACGAACACAGATCAACAAGCCTCAAGCCAGCAAGTCTTAGCCGAATATCCGCGGTCACCAAGCTAATGCAGCAGCTACAGAAATAGATAAAGTAGAATGGTTGTAATCACAATTTTAGTTCCGATTCATGCATGGCAACTTTCGAACAAACTACGCCTTACATATTGACATAAAACTTTTTAACAAAAAATTGAACCGACGAAAACAGAAACTGAAAAGCGAAAAATAACTAATTATGAGTCGGCGCCAAACGAACTTTTAACAAGCAAAGTGCGTGCAAGTTGCAAGTGGCCGAGCGGAGAACGCATTTTGGAAAGTAATTGTTTATCGTTGAAAATTTCACGTTGTATTTGATGTGACGTTGATTTTATTATTTATTTAAAGTAATTTAATGATCTTCGTTGATTGGTTGTTTGGCGCCGACTCATAATTAGTTATTTTTCGCTTTTCAGTTTCTGTTTTCGTCGGTTCAATTTTTTGTTATAAAAAGTTGAATTTTTAATTTTTTTGTGGTTAAAATCTAACTCCAGGTCTCCATTATGTCGTAGTGTCTAGAACTATATTTATGTGTGTCTAGTTTCAACAGAATCAGTTAACAGGTAAGAATTCAGTGGGTGAACAAACACTCGTCCCCTGTTTTACTACCCTTAGGGGTGGATTTTGAGTTTGAAATTTAAATGGGACCAACTTCGAGATATATATACCCTATCCATTAAAAAAAGAATCATCAAAATCGGACCACTCTGTAAAAACTTATGCGTGGTCATACATATAAAAAAAAAAAAATATATATATACGCGTCTGTTCGAACGCCTGCGAGAATAAACCAAGCTATGATTTGCGGTCAACACTACGTTGCTAATGTTTTAGCTATGAGTCACTACAATTTTATATTCGCGGTCTTCTGTAGTCCTGTACTCGGAATACACGTAATTTTAATGCTTAACAGTTTTTTTATTTAAATACACCTGAAGAGTCTCCTACATGGTCCTTCGAGCCGGATTACTATTAAATAGTAATAATTAATGAAGATCAGCGATAATTGTTGAAGAAATATTAATTCTTGGCAAAGTTCGTCGGGTTAACCTGAAACAACGTGGTCGAGTTTGTGAGTTGTTTAAAAACCGTGACTTGGACATTAATCTCAGTGTTTTTCAGTTGTAATAACCCAACACTCTTTAAGGTAGTATATGTTAAGTATTTAAGTGTATTAATAAGGTTAGTACGTGCACAAATTATCTTTTTATTGTAATAAGCTGCTGTATCAACCTTATTAAATTATTTTCTAGTACAAATTTGCATTGTTTTGGTTTAGTATAAATAAAATCAAACTTTAGTTTCCAAATTATATGCTCAAACTGTATCTTAACTTCATGTTTGTAAGTCACACATTACAGGTAGTGATTTGTTTGTAATAACGTTCCAGGGTTTCTCAACCGACTCCCACGATGCCTCTGAAAGGTGATAAACCTGATATGGAAGAGGCAAAGGAAGTAGCAGACCTCATTAAGAAACGCAGTAGCTACAAAGGTCGTATTACTATCTTTTCTGGATTTTTAAAGTCACTAGATGTTTCATGTTTAACATCTAAAGATATAAGTGAATTAGAGATGAGAATAGGTAAGCTTGAAACATTGTATGCTAATTATGACGAGACACAAACGAGACTGGAGTGTTTATCAGATTTAGATACTCAAATGAGCGAGAGAGACGAATTTGAGTCTAGGTACTACAAAGTTCTTTGTCAAGCACAGGATATAGTGGCAAACCACAAAAAACCCTCAGTGTCTAGTGAGTGTAGTTCTCGTAGTGGTAATAATAACAAGCCTGTCAAATTACCTACCATTCAGCTACCTAAATTCAGTGGATCCTATGATAATTGGCTCGAATTCCGCGACACTTTTGATAGCCTAATAAATGCGAATGAGGATATAGATGTTATAAATAAGTTCCATTACCTGAGAGCGTCTTTGGAAGGGTCAGCTGCTGTGGTAATTCATTCCATTCAGTTCTGTTCCAGTAACTACAGCATAGCTTGGCAACTGTTGTGTGATCGTTTCGATAACAAGCGCTTATTGGTTCAAAATCACGTTTCAGCGTTATTTAATATAGATCCAGTTACACGAGAAACATCGGTTAACTTGAAGCGTATCATGGACCAATTAAATAGGAATCTTCGTGCACTGGAATCCTTAGGAGAACCTACTCAGCACTGGGATACTCTCCTCATTCACATCATGACACATAAGTTAGATTCTAAAACGTTTCGTGAATGGGAGGAGTACAAAGGTCGTCTGAATAAGGAACAATCGATTTCACTACAACATTTCCTTGAGTTCATGAAAATTCGCACTGATCTTATTGAAACAATAGAACTATCACGTCACACTAACACACAACAACATAATAATATTAACTTAAACAGTAAACCATCAAAACTAAAGACTATGGTTTCATTGGACAGTAGTTTCAATAACAATGCAACCAGTTCATCAGCGAGTTTATGTCCTAAATGCAGTGGCGATCATAAGCTTAATAATTGTCCTCAGTTTTTAGCCATAAGTAATGAAGCGCGACTTCAATTATTACCTACTTTTAAAGTTTGCTTTAACTGTTTTAGCAGTGGACACTACGCTAATCATTGCAAGAAGCCTGGTTGCAAGTTATGTAAGCGGCGGCATAACACTCTAATACATGTGGCAGATAATACTAAACCGAGACCGGTTGTGCATAGTGAACGAGCTGATATCAACAATAGCAGCGCGCCCCCCACCACCATCGATGCGAATCCCAACTTAACGCTGTCGGCGAGCGTCGCGGCCTCCAGTCGCCAAGGACACGGCCATCACACTGACGTTCTGTTATCGACTGTATTAATTAAGTTATATGATTCGAATAATCGTGAGCACATAGCTCGCGCTATTCTCGATAGTGGTAGTACTTCCTGTCTCATGACGAACAAAATGTATCGACAGTTAAATCTGCCCTGTAGTCGTATAGATAAATCTATACTAGGGATCAATAATGTGACGTCACAAATTAGTCAAATGTGTTTCGTGTCAGTTAAATCATTAGATGAAAGCTACGCGACTAATTTGAGATGTTTTGTTTTGCCGTCGATAACAGATAACGTGCCGTGTCGTTCGGTCGACTTATCCATGCTTAATATACCTAGTGATATATGTTTAGCTGATCCCAAATTTCATACTCCCGCGTCGGTTGACTTGATCATAGGCGCTGACATTTTTTGGGATATATTGGGATCGCAGCGGATTAATTTAGGCACTGGAAAACCTACGCTATGTGAAACAAGGCTAGGGTGGATAGTTTCCGGGCAAATAAATACCAGCCATCTACCTAGTTATTAATTGTAATTTTGTGCAATTAGATTCGACCACCACTGATAGTATTCATGATCAGATTCAGCATCAACTCGCACGTTTTTGGAGTTTAGAGGAGGTGAACAATAGTTCTAGTTACTCACCGGAACAAAAACTGTGTGAGGATCATTTTATAAATAACACTACACGTTTAGGGGACGGACGCTTCTGTGTGAGAATTCCATTAAAGGATAACCCGAGTGTGCTGGGTAATTCTTTATACCGTGCTAAACAGTGTTTTTACTCATTGGAGCGTAGATTCGCGAAACAGCCGAATTTATGTAAAATGTACCGTGAATTTATGTCTGAATACCAAACGTTGGGTCACATGTCCGAATGTGGGCTTATTTCTGAGGATAATGCACAATATATACCCCACCACGGCTTTTTACGTGAACATAGTACGACCACTAAATTAAGGGCCGTTTTCAATGCGAGTAGTCCAACGACTACCGGTGTTACTTATAATAGTATACAGATGGTGGGTCCTACTATACAGGATGACCTTTTATCCATCCTTCTGCGCTTTAGACAGCATAAGTACATTTTAATGGCTGATGTTGAGAAAATGTACCGGCAGATAACGGTACATCCTGATGATAGGTATTTACAGCGGATAGTATGGCGTGATAATCCAAAAGATTCACTGAAGGCATTTGAGCTGAATACCGTTACGTATGGTACCGCCAGTGCTCCTTTTCTCGCGACAAGATGCCTTAAGCAAGTAGGTCTCGAGTGTGAGGATAAAGTGATTGCAGAAATCATAATAAATGATTTTTATGTAGACGACCTCTTGAGTGGTGGGGATGATCTCTTCGAACTTCGTGGAATACGTACGAAATTAACGTCAGTTCTTGCTTCAGCGTGTTTCCCACTCAGAAAATGGAAGTCTAATGAACCTCAGTTAGTCTCGGAGTCCACTCAGTTCCCTCTCGATTTAAATATAGGTGATACTGAGCCTTGTAAAACGTTAGGTTTAGGATGGCAAACCGACTCCGATGAGTTGTATTTTCCTATCGGTACATCGATCCCTAAGATAAACTCAAAACGCAGTATGCTTTCCATAATTTCGCAAATATTTGACCCTTTAGGTCTTGTTTCTCCTGTGGTCATTAATATGAAAATGCTCTTGCAAAAATTATGGCTACATAAGTTGTCTTGGGACGAGCCGTTAACGCCGGAGATAGAGGAGATTTGGCTAGACGTAATTAAGAATTTACATCATTTAAATAATATTCGCATTCCGCGCCGTGTGATAATAGATTGTCATGAACGGCTGGAATTTCATGTGTTTTCGGACGCTTCAGAAAAAGCATATGGTGCATGCCTATACGTCCGTAGCATTGACTCTCATGGCAAAATACTTGTCAGGTTGTTACTTGCCAAGAGTCGGGTGGCTCCCATTAAAGCTACCACTATTCCTAGGCTTGAGCTCTGTGGTGCTTTGGTGGGTGCTCGGCTTTATGAAAAGGCAGTAAAGTCACTACGTATTAAGGCAGCATGTTCTGTATTTTGGACTGACTCCACCATTTTATTAGGATGGTTAAAGATGTCACCAAGTAAGTTGCATACTTTTGTCCGCAATCGCATAGGTGAGATTTTAGAAAAGACTGGCGATTGTATATGGAGACACGTTCCCACTGAACATAATCCAGCGGATCATATTTCGCGTGGTGTGAATGTTGAGTTATTGCAGTCTCTCGATATTTGGTGGTCAGGGCCAAGGTTTTTGAAGGAACCTATAGATAGTTGGCCTTCAACTTCAGTTAATTCTGAATCATTGCCGGAAACTCGTACCGAGTTATCGTGTATTGCTCAAACGGACGAGTTTCCTAATGCTGATTGTTTTATTAAGTTTAGTAGATTTTCGAATTTTAATCGGCTTAAGCGTGCAGTAGCGTATATGCTACGATTTATTGATGCATGTAAACGACGACCGGCCGAAACTAGTTATCTGTCTGAGCCCGAGTTATGTAATGCATTAAACGTCATTATTAGATTTGCTCAGATGGAATCATTTATAGAATATAATATGTTACTTAAAAATAAAAGTTTACCACAAAAGAGTAGTTTACTTAAATTTAATGTATTCATAGATGATATGAATATTATGCGAGTTGGTGGTCGTCTCGAGAATTCTTCTTTTAATTTCGATAAAAAGCACCCTATCTTATTACAGTCCACTCATCGTTTTACGAAGTTACTTTTTGAATTCGAACATGCAAAACTTATGCACGCTGGACCGCAATTATTATTAGCTTCGATTAGAGAAGTTTACTGGCCAATAGGTGGCCGTAATTTGGCAAAGGCTTGTTATCGTCGCTGCATTAGGTGTTCAAGAATGAAAGGAAAGGTTGTAGCTCCACTAATGGGTAACTTACCACAGCAGCGTCTGACGCCAGGTGGATATCCTTTTCAGACAGTTGGTGTAGACTACGCGGGTCCTATTTCTTCCGTTAGTCGTCAAGGACGAGGTTCTCGCATCGTCAAGGTGTACATTGCGTTATTTATATGTTTTACCACCAAAGCCATACATTTGGAGCTGGTGGGTGATATGACGAGCAACAGTTATTTATTGGCCTTACGTAGGTTTGTAGCTCGTCGAGGAAAACCTTCTGATATGTACTCCGACAATGGGACAACGTTTGTCGGAGCATACAATGATCTTGCAAAGTTTTTAAAGGATAACGCTGATGCAATATCTAGTGACCTTTTAAATGAAGGAATAAACTTCCACTTCATTTCTGCCTATTCACCACATTTCGGTGGCATCTGGGAGGCGGGTGTGAAATCAACTAAATTTCATTTACTTAGAGTGCTGGGAAATTGTCATTTAAGTTATGAGGAACTGAACTCAACTTTAATACAAATAGAGTCAATTTTAAACTCACGGCCACTCACGCCTTTATCATCGCACCCGGAAGACATAACGCCTTTGACCCCTGGACATTTTTTAATTGGACGCCCACTTGTTTCCTTGCCAACAAAGGACCTCCAGGATCACAACACTGACCATCTGAGTCGATTTCAGCGCATTGAGCAACTGCGACAGCATTTTTGGACCAGGTGGAGCAAGGAGTACGTGTCGGAGCTCCAACAACGGACGAAATGGCAAACTTCAAATAATCCATTGAAAATCGACTCGCTTGTCTTATTGAAGGAAGATCACTTGCCACCTCTCAAATGGAAAGTGGGTCGGATTGTCTCCCTTTACCCTGGTTCTGACCAAGTTGCTCGTGTAGCAGAGGTCAAGACCTCGACTGGAGTCGTTCGACGTTCTTTTAGTAAGCTGTGTCCACTTCCTACAAGTGAAGTCATTTAAAATGTTGAAAGGCAAGCTTTCAACGTCCGGGGGCATGTTCGAACGCCTGCGAGAATAAACCAAGCTATGATTTGCGGTCAACACTACGTTGCTAATGTTTTAGCTATGAGTCACTACAATTTTATATTCGCGGTCTTCTGTAGTCCTGTACTCGGAATACACGTAATTTTAATGCTTAACAGTTTTTTTATTTAAATACACCTGAAGAGTCTCCTACAGCGTCAAATTGAGAACCTCCTCCTTTTTTTCGTCGGTTAAAAATCCCTTGAACGAATCCTGCTACACTACACGTATCTACCGCTGCCATCAAACATTAAATGCAAGCGATTTTAGCATTAGTGGTGGTTCGCCGGAGAGATTTATGACTGTACCTAAGTATTTTAAATAACGCTTACTGGACTAAGCAGAAGTTTAATTAAAGTTCTTTAATTTAATTCTTCGTTCTAATGCACCGTTCTTTCCTGGAGTAAGTGATATGTAGAGTTAATCTTTCCCTCCTTATCCAACATTCTTCTCATATTGTATACATTTATAATCTACATGCATTAAATTTACAATAGTTCTATCTTTCTTTAATTATTTATCGATTATAAGTTTTATCAAAGCCGTTCATAAATTGTATTGAGCCGATATTTTAATCCAAGGAAGTTTTAAGGCATAGATTAGATATATTGGCATATATTTTTTAAATGTGAAATGTGATGTGATGACTTTTCAGGAATGTCCGGATTATGAGAATTCACATTCGTCAGACTACGATATGTGTGATTTAATTTCAGTTAGGTAAAAAAAAAGCCAAAAACAATAAAATAGATCTTAGTAAAACCTCGTGGTCTTCTAGGTTATTATTTTTACTAATATTTTTAAGGGTGTGTACAGTGTACAGATCTTTTGAATGTAGCTCAGCACGCACTCGCGGCGCATTCGCAAGCCGTCTTAATAAAGGTGCACCAATCAGTTACAGTAACAGCACGCGTACAGCGCACATGCAGCTCGCGTGCATTTTTTTTTTTTTTTTTCGAATGGGCTCTCGCAGGTGGGACCGAAGTCCCATTTCTGCTTAACCGGGCTTGCTCGCGTGCAGCTAGTGATCGGCATTTATACGGATAAAACGACGCGCAACATTTAAACAACAGTGATAAACACAAGTAGGTAATTAATAGGTGGGGTTACATAGAAAGTAAAACAAAAAAACACATTGGCAAAAAATTAAGAAAGGACAGTCGATATAAAATATAAGAAAAGTATAGTATTTATCCGAGTTTTTTTTTTGTATTATGGGTATTTATCCGGATAAATGCCCATCAGTACGTTTATTCTATCGCATTACCGCTAGCGTAGCGAAATCTAAAGTTATTAGATACATTGTGGAATAAAAACTATCATCCTGAAATAACCGTCTTATTTCCACGGTTTAAACAAACACCACATGGATTAAACACCATGATTGTTTGGCAGACGGATTGTTCCAATAAGTTGTTTTAACAAAAAGCGCTTCGTACCTTACCCACGGATCTATTACAAAGATTAATCAGCCCATTGTGGCGCATTGCTGGGCACAAGTCTCTTTTCAAAATGAGAAGGGTCTAAGCCAAGGCGCCCAATTCCTTTTGTAGGCAGGAAATAATTTATATTCCATGTCAGCTTGCGGGCCATTTAGTGGCCTGTCGGCTAGCTGACACCAATCGCGTGGCTCTGGCCTCTTGGCGGGCAAATTCAAATACTTTGGCGCCACGGATGTAGCACAAGGATAATTAGCCCATTGTGTCGCATTGCTGCTGGGCACTGGTGTCTTTTCAAAATGAGAAGGGTCTAAGGTAAGGCTGCTCTATTAATTTTGGAGGTGGGCAATAATTTTTATTCAATGTCAGCTAGTGCTCTAGCCACTTACTGCACTCAGTGGGCCTCAGTGCCACTCAGTGGCCTTTCAGCTAGCTGACACCAATTGCGTGGCGCTGGCTTGTTGGCGGGAAAATTCAAATGCATTGGCAGGCCACTTTTTGGCCCGCGGGCATTGGTTTGGGCAGCCTTAGTCTAAGCCTTAGTTGACGCTGAACTGGTGATGAGGGCAGGATTCATTGCCAGAAACTACACAAGTGTCCTAGTGTCCTAAAGATAGACATGGATAACAATAAACATTAGACTCGTACCTGCGACAGCAGCGCACAGAATTAGGGCACACTTCACTAGCGCGAACATTTTCCACAAGTAACTGACTCTACCAAAGTAACCACGGATTTATATTAATACTATTTATCGAAGATTACACCTTCTAGGAATAGTTAAGCCCGACCAAGATAATCATGAAGCTTGAACAATAAAACCAACAACCTGATAATAAATGTTTCCGTTGAAAATGTCGGTCTGAATATATATGCCTAAAAAGGCTGATAAATAATAAAGGGCAATGATGATGTCCAAAAATATCTGATCAATGCAATCTTGATCAGGAATCTTTGGAAATTACAGTTATATCAAATTTAAAAATAAGCCAAGGATTTTCCTATCTGTTTTTGTTTTTGTCGTTGTAATTGTATCTATTGAATGGTTAAATCAAATTAGGTAACTGCAGTAATCTTTTCTCCTTCTGTAAAAAATATTATGTGACATAGGTACATACATGCAAGAGTAAGTAAATTTCAATTTATTTGTAATAACATAATTATAAATTCAGTTCTGAAAATGTGAATTTCACAGTTTCGATCCGTTCAATTCACTTATACATCGTGTTAATGAAATAACTGAAAACTTCTTATGGGGTCATTGTTCTCATCAGTATGAACGACCTTTACTATGGGACCAACCCTGGAATCACGAAAAAAAAAACAGCTATTCCTTAAAAAAATTATTAATTTAATCACAGGTACAATTTCTTTAGTTTTACTTTACTAGAAAACTCGCCAGACTATCAAGTTTAACGGCGAGTTTTTTGTTGATTTATGTGAACACAATGTAGGGAACAGCAGATTTTATAAGTTGTTCATTCTGATGAGTATAATGACCCCTTACGAGATTTTCAGTGACTTCAATAACACGTTGTATACGAAAAACGTAATGCAAAACTTGCAAGATGTATGTATGATTGTAAAGGAAATTTTTCATTAAATTTTTTTGTATTAGTTTTATCTCGTTACTGGTATCGGTTAGCTAGCTATTAGTGAGAGTGCAATACAATTAGTGCTATTTATAAAAAAAAAACATGAATAAAGTGGCTTCACTTTAATTAAAAACAAAGAAAAGTGTTATAGGTCGCATTCTTGGAACTTTAATTGTTTAGAAGTTTAAGATAAAATTAAATTACTTAATATTCTTTAGGCTAGATTGTATTATAAGTAAAGTAGATGTTTTATCATTAAAAAAAACTGTTATGGCTGTACCCGAGTTATTTATAAAAATGTAAATCTAATTGTATTATACAGGCTATCCCAACACTATGCTTCATGGAGGGAAAGTAGACCTAATTTTATTTTAAAAATAAGAAGACCTGCATTCACAGATTAAAAAAATCTCTTTGATATTTTTTGCCATACTTGAAGGTTCGATTCCCGGCTCAGGGAACACCCTTTAAAAAAATCCTTGAATGCAGTATTGCTTGCTTTAAAAACAAAATTAAGTCTTCTTGAAGTAGAATTTCCTATTTACAATATTCAAAGTAGGTACATGTAGCACCCTCAAACTCCATGTAGCATAGTGATGGGACAGCCTGTATAGTTACTGACAAGCCGACTCTTTTTAGGGTTCCGTACCCAAAGGGTGCAAACGGGACCCTATTACTCTCGCTACGCTGTCCGTCCGTCCGTCCGTCTGTCTGTCACAGGGCTGTATATTTGTAACGGTAATAGATAACCAATTGAAATTTTCACAGAATATGTGCTACTATGGTGCCTACCACGACAAATACTAAAAACAAAAAAAAAATCTAAAACCAAAGGGGGCAAATTCACATTTCGCGTACGTTCGTTGATGTCTTTTGATAAACTCTCGTCAATAATTAAATCAGTTTCTATGGGGTTTCTATTACCCTTACTGCGTGAGTCCGACTCACACTTTGCCAGTTTTTTTACTTTGCCGGGCCATTTTGTGTTATTTACGCCTATACTTATTTTACTTTACCATAGTTACGAAAGGTGTAGTAGGATTAGGCTACCGTCTCTCAAAAATGCATGTGACAAAGCGTCATGCCATGCAAATCGTACGAATGTAACTAAAGAACCGTATCTTAGACTAGTGCCAGCTGACATAAGACATTTGTCTATTCATATAATCAATTCAAATAACTGTATGTCAGATTCTGAATCATAATCATCATCATTTTAGCCGAAAGACGTCCACTGCTGGACATAGGCCTCCCCCAAGCATCGCCACAACGACCGGTCCTGTGCCTTCCGCATCCAGCGGATTCCCGCGACCTTCACCAGGTCGTCGGTCCACCTTGTGGGGGGCCTACCCACGCTGCGCCTTCCAGTACGCGGTCGCCGCTCCAGAACACAAATCTAATCTAATCTTCAGATTCTGAATAATAATCTGTAAATCTAAATCATCCGATAAAAAATGAGAATGTGGAAAAACCATGAATTAAGAAGATGTAAAGATAGGGATTGTTTTTCTAGATAATTCTATCGTTTCGAAAGTTTTAATGGGCTTGATAGAAATAAAATTCATATGAAATACTTCTTATTTAGTCTGTGACGTCAATGAGAGACAGATAAGGTCTTGATATCCGCAGGAAGTCATACGATAATATACAGTAGCTAATTTACCAATTGATGAAGATAAGTCCTTTAATTGTGGCCTTCGCATAATCTCTTACGTAAATACAGGTACCTATAAATAATAAGGTAGGACAGAAAGAGTACACAGCCCTGTTCTGAGGCATCAGACAGTTGGACGGTAAAGTATTTGCTGCAACTCACCAATGCTACACAGCCTCATAGTTTATTTTCAAGTCAAACTTATAATCTGAAATAAATGTTAAATAATGATAAACTTTTTTCTATGTACGTAGATTTATTGATCGTCTATAATTTATTAATTAGCCTATTTCCATGTAACATCCATTGCAACACACATTATCGTTTTAACATACGCTACGTTACAAATGATTTTACAACTTTACGGGGCAATACATATACAAGTGTATCAGAAATGCGTGGTCATATTTTAAGAGCTCATTCAGGAAATGCTATCGAACAACTTTTACTGTGGGGTCAACCCTGAAATCGCGAAAAAAATATCAGCTGATCCCTAGATTTTAACAGACTGAAACATAGCAATGCAAGCATCACTATTTGGCGGAGAAGTAGGCACGGACTACTAACCACCTAATCCTGATCAGGTGACGAGGCTGTTGCAATCTTAGTGCCTTCATCTTTAAGCAGGAACTTCTGTCTCCCGATCCCACTTATTGTTTTTTATGGACTACAATGATCTTTTGTCGACCAAAATAAATAAATAAATATTTTTGGGACATTTTTACACAGCGCCATCTAGTCCCAAACTAAGCAGAGGTTGTGCTGTGGGTACTAGACTATGGAGATAATACTTATATACAATTTTTTTCGTAAATACATACTTATAACACATAAGAAACACCCACACCAACACAAAAACTTATGTTCATGACATAAATATTTGTGTCCTGTGGGAATCGAACCCGTGACAGACCACCCATGGCCTCGTGATCAGCAGTTCAACACTTAAACCACTAGACCGCAGACACCGTCAAAAATATGCCGTAGAGATTCATAAAACCTAAATTACACAACAGTACAACCAAACTCGTATCAAACAAGACATACCTACATTTTGAAAATGACTTCAAACAAAGTGCTCCCAATTCTGCTATAATGCATTTTTTTCCATTTATAAAATGAGGATATTATTGAGGAAGTAATTTGTACGCCAAATGTGAGAGTTTTTTTCTACTAATCCTCTGCAATATAAACATTACTTAGATGATTTTGTTTTATAACTTGTGATTTATGTGCATTTATTTCCGAGGTCATGAAAATGTTGGCCATGAATTTTATACGATAGGAATTGCTCATTCATCAGCTTTCAGAAAAGTGTCAATCGAGTGCCCAGAGTAGGATATATTTTTTACAATAACCATTTTTCCATCCGATACCGGAAAAAAATTATTAAACTGCTGTAACTCGAAAACAAATGACTGGCGACCCCTGGTTCACGGAATAATTTTTATTGCAAATGAGCTCTAGTATAATTCCTTTCATGGAAAAGGTCTATTTACAAATCATCCTGTATTACTATCAGATTAAACCAAACACAATTCAAGTCCTTGTTTTGTTCTACAACATCTTCCATTCATAAATCTACTCAGAACAAATTATTTTAGTTGGTCTGAGTCTAGTTAATAAAATACTTGAAACTGACTGGCAGACAAAGCACAGCCTAAACCGGTGGGTCTAGGAGGATGAAATTTTGCACAGGAGTTCTTTATATGACGTAGGCAAGCACCAAGATAGGATTTCTTAAAATTCAATCCCGAAGGGGGTTAAATAGGGGTTGAAAGTTTGTATGAAGAAAACTCAGGAGTGAAACAACGGACGCGCGCGTCAGCGAGTCTTTGACATAGAACTTTATGAATGATTATGATATTTTCTAACATAATATGACATGATGTAGGATCTAAATATAATAATTACGACCTATCATTGCAAATTTTAACAAATAATTCCAAAGATAAATAGTCAGGTGTTACTTATCTTGCATACAATAAAAACTAATCTTTAATGATTATCGAATTAATGAAACATTTGTTAATTGACCATGAACAAATTAACAGCTTTGCTTTGTTTGGCTATACTGGGTCTTGGCTATGGTAAGTTTTCTTCTTAATAATAACATACTTTAGATTTTGTGTTCTTATTTTTGCGTAAATATGTTGTCTTGTATTTTTCTCCAAAAACTTTTCTCAGAGAAGCAATTTCTGCTGCATTAGAAACGTTCAATTTTAAACCACCTTATCTACGTGCAAAGGATTTATGTTGAAGAATTAGCAGTGCAACAGTAATTTCATAAGTGCTAATGACAACAATATTGCTATCAGTTATCACGACTATTCATTCATCCATCCATCCATCCATTCAGCAGCAATTCATCCATTCTCAGCAGTGGATGATAATAGGCAGATATGATGATTGAAAGATGATCCATGTCTAATATTGCATCTTTATTATAATTTTTATTAATAAAATCACATCCGTCACGTTTACGATTAAAGGTTCAGTTGAAAACCAGCGTCAGGCACTTGTTGCCTGGCATTTATGCTGAACTGGACCTTTTTGGCACAGTCGCTAGACACACAGCATCGATGATCCGTTTTTTGTATATTTAATTGTGTTCCTGTTGAATTGTGTCTGTGTATCTATGTGCTTTGTGTCATAATAAATGTTTCTTTCTTTCTTCTTTCTTTCTTTCTTTATTTTTCAGGTCTGCCAAGTCCTTTGCCTCAAGAGCTAGATTTAGAGCACCTTGAGCAGTATGGAGCGAATCCTGCTGCAAAGGATCTTTTGGAGGAGTTATCGATGACGGAGGTCGATGTCAGTGAAGCTACCAGATACGACCCGGTTCGGACAAATGTCTACCACTTGTTTACGAGGTAATTAATGTGAATTTTATATTATGGTGCGTGTATGGCTCCCTGCAAAAAAGACTATCTATGCTCAACCTGTTGGTGTCGTAAACAGCGACTAACGACCAAAATTAATGTCTACGATTTGCCCTACTAGTGATAAAAAATTGACATAAGTTGCATGAAGTAGTAGGGCAAATCCCTGATAGATTATTAATTTTGGCCGTAAGGTATTACGTCGAGGAGATATGCAGTAGCATCCATCTGCCGCTAACAACGACAAACTGTGATGAAAAAAATCTACCCGTGCTACTAGGTATTTGTTCTAATTATTAGTTTACGATAAATTGTCATACATAAATCTAATTCCAAAAGCTGAAAATTATAACATGTCCCGCAACTTTCCAATATAGGGTGTTATAAAAAATCTGAAAGTTGAATAGCTAATAATATGATCACTCTTCATTTACAGAGATAATCCAGTAGTAAGCCAGCCTCTACTCCTGAACAACCCTACCCTTCTTCAGACGACAAATTACAGAAACAATAGACGCACGATTGTTCTTGTTCACGGTTGGATGGAGTCAGCTATTGCTGATTTCAATACTGTACTTATTCCGGGTAAGTTATTTATAATTCTAACTACTGTCAGGTCCCTTTTAGGATTGTGTCACCAGAATGGTCTTCTCCTATGTGTTAAAAGTCAAACAACAATAATGTATTGCAACCCATAAATAGTTAAGAGGAAACATGGGTGGTTTTTTCTCCATACAAATGCTCTCGCCTGTTTTCTTTCTGGTTTTTCACCTTAGAGCAATTATTTTTTACAGTAAAATAAATATCAACTACTTGTATGTCCCTGTTTTCCTTTTTGTTTATAAATTATTACTAAAAACACTAGGTGTCAAAAAATTCTAAAAAGTTTCTATTTAGAACACTGCCTAGTGTAGAAATTTGTCAAATTTTTACGAAAAAAGAAAAACATAGCAACACAGTACATATCGCTCTTATTCAGTTTATGAAATATCTTTTAAATTGGTCCAGTTTCGGAGGAAAAATTTTTTGAGAACCAAACCTCAAATTATGACCTTTTTATTACTTAAGCTATTTTGTCGGAGCTGCAGTTGCCTTATCACACTGGCTTTAGCCCGAGCACTCACAGATCGATAGCAATAGTTTCTTCAAATACTTAATTTTCAAAAGTCTCTCTGCCTGCACTCCTCTTTATAACTGCTAAATCTGGAAACTGTTCACATTCGGTAGCGATCCAGAAGACTAATGTCCAATCGTCACCATCTATACTATAAATAATTTCCGTACAATGTCACATGGGATTTGGGATTAAAATCAGATTTCGTATCTTATTTCCAGTATTCCTCGCCGCGGAAGATGTTAACATCATTGTCGTGGACTGGAGTCTCGGAGCCAGTTCCGTCAACTACAGGACTGTTATCACGAACACCATTGCTTCTGGGCGAGCAGTGGGAGCATTCATCAACTGGGTGAACCAGGAGTCTGGCTCCGTCCCCGTTATGTACCATATCGTTGGTCAGGGATTTGGTGGTCATCAGGCTGGTATTATTGGCAGGAACGTTGACGGAAACATTGGATACATTACAGGTGAGCCTTTAAAAAGTAAACGACAAAAGCTGAAAATTTTGCTCACAAGGAAACTACTTACATATTATAATGATAAGATAATATCTTTATAAGGTAGAACATTTACGCACGAAATATTTTTCTAATAGCATCATTAATGCATTATTCCTTGCTTGTTGTCTGTGTTTCCCGATAAGTATAATCTGGCGGTCTTCAAAGCCCGAGTGAATAGGTCTTTGCTAGGTAAGTGTGTGCCATGATTGACCGCACCATCGCTTAACATCAGCAGAAGTGGCAGTCAAACGCCAATAGTTATAAAAAAGGACCTATAAACTCAGTCATGCTGACAGTCAGTATACCGAAAAATCCACCGTTTGATATTCCAATTGAAAAGGTTTTTTATCATTATTTCAGCACTAGATCCCGCTTTCATCGGTTGGGTAAGCCACCCCGATCGCTTCGATGCCAATGACGGACAATACACCGAAGTTATTCATACTAACTACGGCATCAACGGCTACCTAGCAGATCTTGGTCAAGTTGACTTTTACCCGAACGGTGGTATTTCTATGCCCGGGTGCAACTCCAACGCTTGTGATCACGCTCGAAGCTACTTCTACTTTGCCGAGTCCATCACATCAGGAGGATTTACTGGAAGGCAATGCCTGAACTATTTTGCTGCTATTATGAACACATGTGACTTGCTGCCTGGAAGGTTACAGATGGGAGGACTTAGGCCGAAAAATGGGTAAGTACTGAGTAGCTACTGCAAACACATATTTAATTAAATCGAATTAGGTCGAAGAAGTTATTTGGACATAAAAAGCAGATAGAGGCCAAATATTTCATAATTAGCATGGAATAGTAAAAAACAGAATATATAACGTGCAATCCTTTTCTTAAATTTGTTTTCTCTTTCAGGAGCCTTGGTGTGTTCTTGCTGGAAACAAATGCATCCCCTCCGTTCTCTCAAGGTTGAAGAAAATAACAAAAGACACTCAAAATAAAATTATTTATTTACTAAGTACTAATCACTCGCATCACATAGTTTAAAGCAATAAATAGGATACTGATTCATTAAAAGTATGAGAACTGAATTATTATAGGTAACCTAAGATAAATGCGTTTTTATAACCAATAATGCGCAGGAATATATTGTTATCACAATTGATTGGGATGTTTCAAGGTTTTGGGACCTCTTCTTTGCGTAGGCTCTGTCGGGTTTTCTTGTGGATTTGGCAAGGAACTGCTTGATTCAGTAGAACTGACTGGCTTAATGGCAGCTGTGCTATTAGTACTTGGTGTCTCTAAGAGACTGCTCAGTAACGCGATGCTCTGCTGTGCAGTTTGGTATACTCCTTCAAAGAATTTGTTTGCGTCAAATTCTGCATCCTCGCCGTCTTCACTGTTGTCATCTGTACTTTCTTCCTCTTCCACAGCTCTGAAAATAAATAAGATATTCGAATAAAATTTGTTTTTTATTTTATTTATCATACAATTCAAACACAATATTAGTCCAGTAGTAGAGTTCAGGTCTAATGAGTTGACTGACCTAAAAAATAAAGGGCACACTTTTTTTACTCGTGTTAAGCAACATACCAGGCCCCTCAGAAAGTATTGCGAAAAAAAGTTTTTATATATGGGAGACTGGCCAGTTATAATGTTTTTCGAAAATATGATTATTTATAAGTAAAAATAAGTAAGTTCCAATTTCAAAATTTCCCTCCACATTTTTTGCGAGTTAATTCAAAGTATTGTGTCTCACTGAAATATGGATCTGCGCCGGGAACATTTTAGAGCTGTGATTTTATACGATTTCAAGTGTCGCCTGAAACCGGATGAATCGTACGATAGACTTCAAATGGCATTCATGGATGAAGGCCCTTCCAAGGCAACCGTGTATCGTTGGTATAACGAATTCAAGCGCGGTCGACCAACTTTGGGGGATGACGAAAGAAGCGGTCGCCCTTTGACGGCTGTTACCGAAGAAAACGTGCTAGCAGTGAAAAATTTAATCCAAGACAATAGGCGAATTACATATCAGGAGATTCAACACATATTGAAGATTGGATCGGGAAGCGTTCACGAGATTCTACACAGCCATCTTCGCGTGAGGAGGATAGTATCACGCTGGGTGCCGCACAACCTCACCGATGCTCAGAAGCAGGCCCGGGTGGAATGGTGCCGTGATATGCTTAACAAATTTGAAGCAGGCTCGTCTCGGCGTGTTTACGACATCGTTACAGGTGATGAGTCCTGGATTTATCAATACGACCCAGAAACCAAGCGCCAGTCGACTGTTTGGGTGTTTCAAAATGAGCCAACGCCTACCAAAGTGAAGCGATCTAGAAGCGGGGGTAAGATTTTGATCGCTAGCTTTTATAATTTGACTGGCCACTTGGTATCAATTCCCTTACGGGATCAAAGAAGCATTAATGCCGAATGGTATACTACCAAATGTTTGCCAGAAGTTTTCTCTGTTATAAGCAACAAGCGACCAAACACAGGGCTCCGCGGGCTACTGCTCCACCATGACAATGCACCTGCGCACACCGCACTCAAAACGAGGGACTTCCTGGACAGCACGCCAGTCAAACTCCTGGGTCACCCTCCTTACAGCCCTGATCTAGCACCGTGTGACTTCTTTTTATTCCCAAAAATAAAAAATCAGCTCAAAGGGATACAATTTTCGTCGCCGGAAGATGCGCTGGCTGCGTTCGAGCAGGCTGTAAACGAGGTGTCTGCGGCGGACTGGAAAAAGTGTTTTGAAAACTGGTTTAGGCGCATGAATCTTTGTATAGAGGCTGGTGGAAAGTACTTTGAAAAGATTTGATAAAAATATATGTACGTATAGAACAATTTTTTTTAGTTTCGCAAAACTTTCTGAGTGTCCCACGTACTTATCGAGACTTATTATTATATCATCCAATGACATTATCATATTTAATCCAAGATTTAGATATTTTATTTATCGTTTGGCAAACAAACACAAGTTTCAAGGACGCTTCTATAATATATTGGTATGTTTTTAAAAACCGGCCAAGTGCGAGTCGGATTCACGCAGTAAGGGTTCCTTACCACCCATCGACCTAATACCCCTCTTTCTTACGCAGGTACCACCACATATGTCTATTTTTACCCTATTTTTATCTTAGCCACAGGGCCAAACGTTTCGTCATTCTTGCAATTTCCTCTTTTTTGCGGTGATATTATTTGATGATACTTACGTTTCTTTTGGTGGGTCCGACATTTCCATTAAACTTTCGTTAGCCTTGAAGCAGCCAAGTGGAATCTTGCGTTGAGACAGGAATATTGTGCCAGGTTCTAGATTGACGCAACCTCGCAGACCGTCGGCGGTAGGGGCCATTTGACTAAAGCTGGCACACATCTGGAAGAACACGCCCAGCACTAGGCAGAGTGGACCTGGGTTTGATGCTGTAACAGAAATAATTTTGTTATTAGGAGACAGATTTCTAGGTATATGTCATTTATTTCTTCATTTAATTGATGATAATTGATTAAATTAATTATAGACATGTTTAAAAAAAATCTGCAGTATAATGATACAAACATGTAGGATTGTTGCAAAATTGTAAAATTGACAAAAAGCTACCAACTACAAATTGAAGTTGGTAATTTCAACACAGTAAAACGACTTGAGATTTTTTCAAGGAAAACTACCGCAAAACCGGGTTCAACTCCCGCAATGTTTACAAGTTTTTTGAACATCCTTGAATGCAGTTTTCCAAATTCCAATTCAATGTCGTGCTTCTTTAGAACATTTATCTAGCTCATATTGAACTAAGTTTACGGGACTTGTCGCACACAATTAAATCAAAATATAACAAACATTTTGACTAACCTCGAAGTTTCGGTCAAGTAGCATTGGCCGTGGTCACGAGCAGACTACGGCCAATGCAACTTGACCGAAACGTCGAGGTTAGTCAAAATGTTTGTTATATTTTGATTCAATTGTGCGCGACAAGTCCCGTAAACTTAGTTCAATATGAGTGAAATTCGCGAAAGTTTAAAAACTTCTATTTATCTACCTATTATTATTATTTATGATTTATTTGGCACCAAGAAAATATTACATAAAAGTAAACTAATCATGAACAAAGTTTCAATTACATTTATCGATGAATACTAACAAAAACTGATTATGTCTCATAGTTTAAGATCTCTCCCCACTGAACCATTGAAATGACATCTGTATATTAGAAATTGAGAAAGATTCTCAATCCGACATTGTTTGTTGGTCTAGTGATCGCAAGTGCTACAACTGAGCGTCCTGGGTTCGATTCCCGGATCAGACAAAGTGTTATTAGGTTTTTTCATTAAAAAATTCTCAGTAGCAGCCCGGGGTTCAGATTTGTGTCCGGTTAGTGGCAATAGGCTCGTCCCCTATTACATTGGACTGATAACATAACTTACAAAATATGGGTGTACACTATGACACCTCTGCCTACCCCTTCGGGGAAATACAGGCGTCATGTTATGTGTTATGAGAAAGATTCTCGAGAATACGTGTTTCATAAAACTGTAAGGGGTGAAAGCTCGTAAATAAAAGCATAAAGGAGCTAAAAGGCTTGAGCGTAACAGCGTAATTGCATTGGGACTTTCTCTGAGAAACTTCTAGATGCAAATATAGGTGATAGCCGACGCCATGTTGGCGGAACAACTTTCTTTAGAAATGCGGGTGAGCGCCCTTATCGAAAGTTCTATCGGACGTACAAACCAATTTATGTGGTTAGGCTAGGCTCCCAAAATGAGGTGACTTTTTGAAAACATATGCTGAGTCGAACACATGCTTGATGAATGTCAAATTTAGATACATGTTTTTTTGAACCTTTGTCCATCGTTTGACTTGACAGTTACATAATTAGTTGATTTTTGTTCGATACTTTTATTTTTTGAAAATCATGCGTTTTTAGAGATTTTTCGAATATTTATCCTTTATTATTTAACTTAGCTGTATAAAAATATGCAAATAGGAAGATAATAAAGTTTATTAAATACTAGCTAGAGGAAATTTGTATAGATTGTTTAGTATTCTGGTAATAAAAAGAAAACTGTTTTGAGATTTACGACATTTACTTCCGTGGTAAAACAAGCGACTATGATTTTCTCAAAAATGAGTTCTATTGCAACTCGCATAAAATTGACGAGAGCGGCCCGCAGTTGCGGTGTGTAAGGGGAGTGCGAGGGTGGGAATTACGTTTTGGGAGCGTCCTCTTAAATTAGAAAATTATTTAAAGTGCCGAGTGCCGATTCCGGGTTTGAAACTCTTGATTCATGAATCATTAGTTCCTTGTCGTTTCCGCTACGTGCGCTACTGATTTATGAATAAAAATCGACGCAATCGATCGCGTATGCGTAAGATTCAAACTCGTGCACTCAGTAAAACATGGCGTTCTGAATAGTTTCAGCAGAAGTAAGTATCTACATACATTTCACTTTGCTATTTAAAATTGAATTAAATAGGTAGATGATTTTTAAAATACTCAAAATTTATTATTTCTACTGATAAAAATATATACCATACCTTGAATTTTTTCGTATTCAACTTTCTTTCCGTGTGAGATTTGCACAAATAATCCTTCATCCTTTGAAAGATACCTCATGTGAACACATTCTGAAATTGAAAGAAAAACAAAATTGAATAATGGAGTATATTTTCAGAATAGAATACAATATATTTATGTGCGTAAAACATGGTATAAAAAGGTGTTATACACTTAAATATGAGATCATTCATGTTTTCCTTAAAATTAAAGCATGCAAAATTGTAGACGTTATACTTTGTTCGAAGAATTCCCTAATAGTATACAATTTTTGTTTTTTTTTTTTTTCGATCAGTTGTTTTTTTACAACTGTGATTCAGAATTTAAATAAAGGTAAAAGCTTAAAATAATTTTATTAGGCAAGGCTTACATTCAGAGACTGTCAAAATGCAGTGCTATTTGACAGTTTGAAGAAACATACTTATAATTAAATGGTTGGAAGCATGATTTCACGCTTAGATTCGTCTCTGAATGTAAGCCTTAGAATCGCAGCAGTGCACGCGGAGTACAGCAAATTCATGTTAGCCTTAAAAGGCTACATTCAGTACACCTTACGCGTGCTTATGTGTGTGTCGGTAAACATTGTACGTGCTGCTTGCGGGCACACGGCGATTGTTTTTGTGCTTCAACTTTGTGAGGAACTTTGAATAAAACTACACTCTGTCTTGGTTTCTAAGGCTTACATTCAGAGACGAATCTAAGCATCAACACGTGCTTCCAATTATCACATCATCATCATCATCATCATAATTTCAGCCGAAAGACATCCACTGCTGGACATAGGATTCCCCAAGCAGTTTGGGGGGATAAGCCATAATGACCATGCTTGGCAGGCGGGTTGGCGATCGCAGTTGGTTGGTTAAATACTCAGAGAACGCTGCTGCCCATCCTCTGGTAAATCCCTTAGTCGTCTTTTACGACACCCATGAGAAGATATAGGGTGGTGCAATTCTTTTCGTCCGGCAACACACGGAACAATTATCACATGGCATCCCACATTTAGTTCGTGTCTGAATATAAGCCTATGGGTAGAAGAAAGAAGTTATGTTTAATAGAATCATCTTAACGTTACGTACTTGCGCCTTCTGGATCATAGGAAGTGATGTTCTGTTCAATGCAGCAGGCGCAGGCAGGTCCCTTGCACTTCCATTTGCAGGACGGGTCATTGCGAGGCTCAGCCGCCACCGGCGCCGGTTCTAGCAGCTTCTTGGCGTCTTCTAGGTTTAGAAAATCTAAAGTGAACAACAAATTAAAAATTAGTACGAGTACAAAACTTTTTTGCTTCTGGCCTACGTGGCTACTTTGTTCTTTGCTAAAACAAAATATGTGAATTATTTTGAGTCGGGTTTTAGCAATCAGCTTTGCTATTCTATAAAGATCTCACTAGCCATCTCACTGCTAAATACGCATTGAAAAGTAGTAAAAACAATACGAAAATAGATTTCATTAGAAGTGAGCTCAGCAGTGAGTTCCTACAGAATATGTAGTCCTATTGATCAGAATCAATAGAAACAATAGGTCATTATGGCATTTTTATTGATGATTTCCCGATAATTTCTGTCAAGAAGAAATTAGAACAAATTATGATCTAGATGCAAAACATTAAAGTTTTTTTTTCTCGGTGATTATATACCTAGAATTATCATAAATTAGTGCGATTGTGTTGGACATAATCCTTATTATATTGTTACGCTTTCTACTCTTATTTTAAAAGTAAACTAAGTAGATACAGTTACATTCATAGGTCAGTAGGCTTCTACAAATTAACTGTTTAGGCTGGAAATAATATTAAGTATATAGAATCTTTATTCCCAAAATTTTTTTTTTTTAAAAAACACTTGTCTTTTCTATTAGTGGGTGATTTGACAAAGCAGATATTTTTGCTTGCCCAAATATTGTTTAGTCACTTTCACGCATGCGTAGTTTTAACTTTCACTAGTTTGGTGCGCTTGCGTCTTTGTTTCGTTCATGGTTATGTCTATTTTGTCTTGTTATGTAAGACGTATGTCACGGTGGGTAACAATTTTCTTTTGTTTTATAATAGCAATTTTACGTAGATTTTTGTCTGTGTTTTGTGTGTAGAATATGAAAGCGTGACACTAGATGTGTCTGTTTTCCCTGTTCGTTGATTACCTGCCTATTATTTTCTCAATACTAGGTATTTTAGGTTCTTTTAAGCGTTTAGTTTTAAATACAAATAACGTTAATACAAATAATTTAAGATGGTGTTGTTAACCTATTTATTTTCAAAACTACATGTGTAACTCATTTCTTATACAACGTGTATCAGAAATGCGTGGTCATATTTTAAGAGATCATTCTGGGCATAGCATAGAACAACTTTTAGTATGGGACGAAACCTGAAATCGCGAAAAAAATATCAGCTGTTCCCTCCCCCTGTTTCCTCACGAAGTTTTCCTTCATCGATAAAGCAAGTTATAGTCAAATTCTGTCCACCATGTCTGGCAGACGGATTGGTGACAATAGTTTGCTGTTATAAATCCCTTATAGGTGAACTTCCGCGGGTCGCGGTCGCGAGCGTGTCACATCCGCCGCGACCCACAAAAGGGTCCAGGGTTTAGGGAAAAGAACTTCACAAAAACATCCACACAAAACAATATTTTCCCTTGAAAACGTTATTTGTAGATGTTTCTGTGTAAATAATGTTTATACTAAAGCACGCGCAAAAGACCAAGCTTAAGTACAATATTACAACACACATTTTTTTTTTTACTTATTCAATTAATTATAACTTGCCTGTAATAGCAGACGCAAGATGAAAAAAATGTAATAACTATAAGAAAAAAATGAATGTATCTGCCATTAGGTAAATTACACTACACACATTGTATAATAAATGCCTAATAAGTAATAACGAGTATTTAAAAAAAAAACTAGTATCTAAAAAATAATACCTAACCTTTTGCATAATTTTCAGTTTCAATTACTTACCTATATATTTGCAGTTATTCAAGTGTCTGTTTAGACAAAAAGAACAGTAGTATTATATTAATTTAAAAAGCAGTGTTTTTAGGGGCTATCAATGTGCTCTAATAAAATAAAATAAATAAATATCTTTGGGACATTTTTACACAGCACCATCTAGTCCCAAACTAAGCAGAGCTTGTGGAATGGGTACTAGGCAATGGATATAATACGTATATACTTTTTTTTTGTAAATACATACTTATAATACATAAGCAACACACCCAGACCAACACAAACACTTATGTTCATCACACAAATATTTGTGTCCTGTGGGAATCGAACCCATGACCTCGTTATCAGCAGTCCGACACTCGAACCACTAGACCACAGAGGTCGTCAAATAATAAACATACTAAACATACCATTTAATACTTACTAAACATACTGCAATTATATCAAACCGTCTGAAAGTGCGGTGACTGGTGGTTATGACCATCCAGATCGATTTAACGCAGTGGACATTTTTGAATAAATACCATTATTATATACCATTATATTAGCAGGATACTCTAAAAGCACATGATTTTTAACAATTAAAATTAGACATGTACCGAATTCCTCAATTACTTCGCTTCACAATAATGAGCGCAGTAATAATTCACATCGTATCTGTTATTCATTAGAGGCAAGCTTAATAGCTTCCTGCCGCCGCACACAGCTGTCAGTCATGCTTATATCAATCACTGCTAGCACATTGTTGCCCAAATACGTACACTTTCTAATCAAGTACCAAGATCAAGTACTTACCTAAAATGTTTGCACAGTGGGCTGCCGCGAGTACCGCGAGGAGCATAGAAAGCGTGAGTTTGACTGACATGTCGATCAGCTGTCACTGTCACGGGTCTCGAAAAAACGAACGAAAAATTCGAATTATTTTATACCGCGTTTTATAAAGGAGCTGGCTCGTGTGAGCTTGGAGAAGGCGATCGTCGCAACCGCCGGCCGTACACTGCTCCTTTCCTCAGATCTCGCTCCGGCCGTTTCACCTCGCTCACAATAGAAGGTGAAATTTAAATAAAGCATAACGCAGTATTATAACGACATGCATCAGTGAGATGCATCGAGAAAGCGGCCGCTAACGCTCCCCTAATTGAGCCTACAATGTTTGTTTTTATTATTAGGAAAACTTTTAGGTATAATGTACTATACAAACTTGTTTTGCATTTCGCAGTTGAATTGATGGTATCAGATGAGGGATGTTTAAAAAGAAAGAAGAAGTAAAATTATTTATTGTCCCGGTTAACGGCGTACAAAATTTAATAACAGTGTAACAGAAACACAAAAACAGGTAACTACAGGTGGGTATACAAAAAAAAGCAAGACAAAAAACACATAAAATATAAAGAAAGTACAGTCGACATAAAATATAAGGAAAGTGCAGTCGACCGCATGGCAGTCATAAAAGAAATAAAATAACATACCTCGGAAAATACAGTTTTATTTTATACATTTTAACATATTTTATTTAAAGGACCCCCTTTCAGCATTTTTTTCTATGACCTTATAGTGGCTATAAAAAACAATTATCTGTGTACTGTAGGTACTTGAAAGTTATTCCAGTTTTTATAGATATTTTAGGTACTTATTTAATTAATAAGTCATCATCGTCTTCATTTTCATTTCTACTGAAATACATCCACTGCTGTACATAGACCTCTACCAAAAGGGGGGGGGGGGATATACCATAATCGCCATGCTTGGTAGGCGGGTTGGAGATTGCAGTTGGTTGAATAAATACTCAGAGAACGCTGCTGCCCATCCTCTGGTGAACCGCTTCGTCGCCTTTTACGACACCCACGAGAAGAGATGGAGTGGTGCTAGTCTTTGTGTCCGGCACCACACGGAGTTGATAAGTAGTTAGATATAATAATAAAGGTGCTCGAAACTTTTTTGCTTGCTTTCTCTTAGTTGTTATGGACTCTTGGATGTGTGTGTTTATAAGGCAAACAATAAAAGTGGTGACTAAGCCGTTTCTTATTTACAATTATGAAAATGGCGTATGTTTAGAGAAATTTTAGTCAAGATGTGTTTTAAGTATACTTGCTAAAATTTGCATCCAATTTGCACTTATCTTTGTAATTCTTATAAAAAGAAGAGTTAAGAGTATTTTTATGGTATGGTATAGCAAAACGAGCTAAAGGTCCACCTTATGTTAAGTGGTTACCTTCGCTCATAACAACTGCAATGCCTCCTAGGTTGTTGCTAACACCTAAATGGTATTGCTAATCGCGTTCGCCAATCTGAGACATGAAGGTGGAGTGTTCTGGAACATATCATCATGACGTTGTACATATCTCTCAATAACCGTATACATAGTTCGATTGGTCGATTGCAATCAATCAACTTAGCCTATCGCAGTCCACTGCTGGACATAGGCCTCTCCCAAGTTGCGCCACAACGCTCGGTCCTCTGCCTTCCGCATCCAGTCCCTCCCAGCCACGTTCTTTAGGTCGTCGGTCCACCTGACAGGGGGGCGCCCTACGCTGCGTCTGCGGTCTCCACTCAAGGACTCATCTGCTCCAACGGCCATCAATGCAGATTGTTAATTTCTCAGGTTTCCGCGATCACTACACATTGTAATAAAACAAGTTTAACCGGATTACATTGCGTATATTATTGAAACATCAGAAAAAAACAATTTAAATAATATACGCGATGTAATCCAGTTAAACTTATTTTATTAAAAGAGATTGTTAAGTTTAAAATAATTTATTACATTGTTTTTTTAAATAATGTTCTAACCTATCATTCTGAATACTTCCTAAGTCTTTTCTTCTTCTTAATTCTGTTATGTTTGGAACAATGAAAAAAATTGTCCATGTCTATATAATGGTCATGTCTGTCAAAGAACCGATGACCGTTGGAGCAGACGAGTTCTTGAGTGGAGATCGCGAACGCAGCGTAGGGCGCCCCTCAGCCAGGTGGTCTGATGACCTGAAGAAGGTGCTGGAGTGGACTGGATGTGGAAGGTAGAAGACCGAGTGTTGTGGCATAGCTTCGGAGAGCCCTATGTCCAGCAGTGGACTGCGATAGGCTGAGTTGATGACGATTAAAGAATTATGAACTGACTTTTTCTACATATAACTCGTTATTTTAGCGCTGGAATTTAAAAGACACAACATAAGAGCTGTAATGGAATATGATCGATCGGAGATCACTCCTCAAAAGACCTACCTACACAGCTTAATATTTAGCCTATTTGGTTCGACTCTATCTGGGGATGGCGAAAGGATATGTCGGACTCCTACCGACTAAAACCACACGGTGGCCATCCTCAGCACAAAATAGAGGAGCTCCGGGAACTCCACTGGACCGCGCCGGTGCGCCTCTAGTGCTGCACTTTTGGCAGGTCCCGTGAAAACAATATTGTTTCCCCCAAAGTAGTAGTATACACTTGACCACCACGTGCCGCTGTCCTCCCCAGGGTCGCTTAGTAGACCAGGAGGTGCCAGATGTGTTGGCAGGGCATGTGGCCTTTAGCCCTATCTGGCCTTGTGCCAGGGTGGTTTCCTCACCAGCGCACGGCGCCTCCTTCTCAGAGTGGGATCGGCCCTTTCCCAAATTCGCTTCGCGGTTTCTTCAGGCAATATTGCTGTTGTTATAGGCAAAGGCTTAATAGTAGATGGGTTTTACCTTTTTTTCTTGTTACACCATCCTATGCCGAAATATGCAATACATTTCTATTTTATTTATGCAGAAGTTTTAACTCTTATGATATAGTTAGTCGTTTACTGTGATTTTCCAGAGGTTATCGGTTAATATTAAGACTTGTTTATTCACCAATCAATTAAATCAAACCAAGATCCTTAGCTTAACAATAAACGTTTTTTTGTACCGATGCGTGTCTTACTGTGGCAATAAATCGATTTCCATTCTTTCTTCCACATATTATTATAGCTATATATTTTACTTATGACTCTTTATATGTACCTGCATACCCAATTTGGCAATAGCACGTAATCACAGTTTAATTATCTGTTCCAAACAGTGGTTCAACGAAAATTGACATAGACAGTTTTTAAAGGCAACTCGGGACATTGTTTGACAGTTTTGAAGGCAGCTTGGTACACATAAGTCTCTCTTTGGGTCGTTGGACAACTGTTTGGTGTGGCTAGACTGTGATGTAACTATGTACTATTTTTCATCGATGATTGGTATGCAAAATAATTAGTTTTTGGCTATTGAAACCAGGCATTAATCCTCGAGGTGGAGACTGACTTGTAACATTCACGCGTCATGTAACATTTGGAGCTCTCAGTCCCACTCACTGTACTGACATCTATTCTGTCATATTCGCTTTGTTTCACGTTAATGTTACAAGTCAGTCTCAACATTTAGACTGCCGTAACATGGTTCCACGCGAGACATAATGCAATTCTAGTACAACAATACTTTACTTGTGTGACGTAAATTAATTAGTTGATGTGTTAGTAGAAAGCTGCACTTATTCTAGTTCGTCTGTATGTTTGTCTGAGTGCTGAGCAGTCAGGTGCGCACGCGCCACTGCCCCACTTGCCGGTCGTTGTCTTGTAGACCACGTTACGTGATAGAACTGGCGATGGCGTTCATTTGTTACGTGGTGAGACAAAAGGAAAAAAGTCTGCAAGACTTCTAATCTAAATACATAGAAAAAAACATATAAATATATATATTTTGACGACGTCTGTGGTCTAAGTGGTTCGATTCGCACAGGACACAAATATTTGTGTAATGAACATGAATGTTTGTGTTGGTCTGGGTGTTTCTTATGTATTATAAGTATGCATTTACAAAAAAATAGTATATAAGTATTATACCCATTGTCTAGTACCTATAGTACAAGCTCTGCTCAGTTTGGGACTAGATGTTGCTGTGTAAAGATTTCCTAAAAATATTTATTAAAAAAAGACAATCATAGTGAAGCCAAAAAAAGCTATGCTCCTTCGTGTACAACCACTGCTCACACATGGAGCATAGTATTTTTTGGCTTCACTATGATTGTTCGCAGCACCTCGTCTTTATTTTTTACTATGTCTGTGTCTAAAAAAAAACTTTATTTTGCAATCTCTGCTAAAATGTTTAATTTGGGCGTAAAATACTTTAAAATATCTCCATCATCATCAATGCATGCAATCTTTGAACACATTCAAAAATAACTTGGCTACATTTTGCTTATTAACTATTTCTATGTAAAAATTAAAATAAACACCTACCTTACTTACTTACCTTACCTTACTCAGTTACATGACGTCAACGTTCAGCCAGAAATTTAACTAGACTTATAACCATTTAATATCTCTATATTGAGAAATATATGTGTGTACTTAGGTATCTTTCAGCTTTGCGGGACAATGGTTTCGATTCTTTTGTTTACGAACTAGACTTATTTTAAACCATGGTATAATAACACCAGGTAGTCTCTTCCCGTGACAGCTATGTCACGTGATTGCCTCCGTACGACGTCATCGGCCGTGGAGCCAATAGCGGGCTGTTAGCGTGACACTTGTCAGTTTGATGTGCTGCCACTTTGTGAAAATAAATTACCCGAGCAAAATGCATTTTTTCATTTACTTTCTTCTATAAAGAATCACTTTTTAACTAGTAATTTAATGTAGTTTCCTTTATTAACTAATTAGATGAATAACACGAGATAACAAATAGTTAGGCTAGTTAGGAATTTATTTTATATTCATTATGAACAAAAATCTCCTTATATATATTGAAGATATCAATCAATGGAAACACTGATCGTGACGTAGCTTGGAGGCATCGCGCTGTCATCGCGGGAAGAGAATACCTGGTGAAACATCTTATTATACCATGTTTTAAACTATCTTTCTCTTTTACTATCGAATATAAATTATTTATATTCGATTATCACTTGCTTTAACGTTGAAGGAAAACATCGTGAGGAAACCTGCACACCTGAGAGTGCTCCATACAGTTCTCAATGGTGTGTGTAGTTCGCCAACCCTCACTAGGCCAGCGTGGTGGACTAAGGCCTTAGCCTTCTCATACTGAGAAGAGGCCCGTGCTCAGGAGTGGGACAGTAATGGGCTGGTTATGTTCTCTTTTACTAATAGTAGATACAAGAAAGGGATGGCAACAATTTTAGAACTGTCAAATTAGTTCAGGTGTTATTTCTTTCTATTTTAGTGGGCACGTTCCGATATCACGACTAAACTTGTATGGAAATTTTTAATTCCGTCTAATTTGACAGCACTAAAATTGTTGCCACCTCTTTCTTGTATCTACTATTAGTAAAAGAGAGCAATATTTTAAATAAATTAAGTTTGTGAACAAAAGAATCGACACCAGTATATTTTTATGAGACGCTATAAAAGTTTTATTATTAGTACGTCTATCTGCGTATACTGTCCGTGTACTGTGCGAGTACTGCGTATGCACGTATGCATTGCCAAGTTCATGGCCGTTCGAGCGACCTACCTTTATAAGCTCGCTAAGCTCACTAGCTGTTGTAAAACAGGACCCTACCATAAAATGACCATTGTAAATAAAATCTAGGTATATTCGTACTAAAATAAATAAAAAGGTGTATATTTGAATGTTTGTGCGTAAGGGCTGAGATAGTCTGAAACACATAAAAAGACTGAGGTCACTTTTATCGATATACCAAGCAAGCTTTTTAGCACTCTATTCCAAAATACAAATAATTTGATGAAAACTATTTTTTTAGCTTACTGATCCTACCATGTCCTACCGTACCTGGCCATGTCTGTCGAAGGACCGATGGCCGTTGGAGCAGACGAGTCCTTGAGTGGAGACCGCGAATCGGCAAACGCAGCGTAGGGCGCCCTCCTGCCAGGTGGACCGACGACCTAAAGAACGTGGCTCCCCAGCCACCCCCCCTCTCCCCCCCGGACAGTCCCCCGGGACTGGATGCGGAAGGCAGAGGACCGAGCGTTGTGGCGCAACTTGGGAGAGGCCTATGTCCAGCAGTGGACTGCGATAGGCTGAGTTGATTGATTGATTGATTTTTTTAGACCACGATTTTAAAGATAAAGTTAGTTAATATTGCATTATAATTTCTTAAGGATTTCGCGATCACTACACATTATAACAAAACAAATTTACCGGATTACACCGCGTATATTATTTAAATTGGACGTTTCGAAAGCTTTGCAGCGTTCGTGGTCACAGGGAGACTTCGTGCATATTGCATTGTCATCTAGTCTTGAGCTATGTTTAAAGTTTCAAGTCTCTAGCTCATCGGGAAGTTTGTTTAAAATCGATTGCAAAATTTGTACCGAACAGAGAGACATGACTAAAAGTGAGTTAATAAAACGTGGTAAAATATCATACTTTGTGTTCTATTTGTTTTGATTAACAAAAAGATTATTAAAGCTGAAGTGGCAGTGGGCTGGCCATGTCTGTCGAAGGACTGATGGCCGCTGGAGCAGACAAGTCCTTGAGTGGAGACCGCGAATCGACAAACGCAGCGTAGGGCGCCCCCCCGCCAGGCGGACTGATGACATGAAGAACGTGGCTGTGGGGGACTGGATTGGGAGAGGCATATGTCCATCAGTGGACTGCGATAGGCTGAGTTGAGTTGTTATTTATTGATTAAGTTAGTTTAGCTTAATTAGTTAAGTTTCCGACTTTTACTGTGAACTGAAGTGGTGAAGGTCGCGGGAATCCGCTGGATGCGGAAGGCACAGGACCGGTCGTTGTGGCAATGCTTGGGGGAGGCCTATGTCCAGCAGTGGACGTCTTTCGGCTGAAATGATGATGATGATGATGACTGTGAACTGCACTGGTAACTACCCTGTTTTCCTTCGAATACATTCCAGTCCATTCAATGATTGTCTGGAAGAGATCGCCGGGGAGCGATAAGACCACCAACTGTACGTTTATTCCTAGTTTATATTTATCATGTTTTTTTTATGTTGTGCAATAAAGAGGATTTGTATTGTATTCTATTTTTTGTACAAATAAAAATTATATGACGTTGGTGAAATCGGCCATTAGGAATTTTATCGGATCATTCATATCGTTACGATTATCGCAATTACTCTTTTAAAGAAACCTCTAGAATTGCGCTATTCATGTGACACAAATATAAATTGTGGTGTGGTGTGGTAATAGACTAAAGAAAACATGGATGGATTGATTCAACAACAACAGTAATTGCACACAGCCAAAACAGTTTTATTTCTAAACAAATTGTTTTATTTCATTTGTCTTACCTATAGCAAATACTTGTTCCACAAAGTATTTAGCTATCTATGAAAGTTGTATTCATGTAACCGTGAAGTAATTAAGTTGTGTTATTGTAACCAGGGAAGGAACTGTATACAGGCTAACACCCTAGTTCAGGAGACAGAATTTCAATGTAATTGTACTAAGTTTATAATAAAGATTAAAGATTGTGTGAAAGATGATATGGGTAGATAGAAAGTGAACATTATGATGACGGCTGATCAAAATTTATGAAAGCAAAAGACAGGCTGCGCCAACAACATCTTGGGATAAGGGCAGGAGGATGATGGTCAATTGTGGTGTATAGATACTACGTTTGTGGGCGTGAACTCGCGAAAACGATGTAGGTAGATTGCTTTTTAAACCAAATCTTTTTTATGATTATACTGAGAGCTCAGAGCAATGTACAATGTTGTTTTTTCTCACTTGTCTTACCAGGCCCCTCAGAAAGTATTGCGAAAAAAAGTTTTTATATATGGGAGACTGGCCAGTTATAATGTTTTTCGAAAATATGATTATTTATAAGTAAAAATAAGTAAGTTCCAATTTCAAAATTTCCCTCCACATTTTTTGCGAGTTAATTCAAAGTATTGTGTCTCACTGAAATATGGATCTGCGCCGGGAACATTTTAGAGCTATGATTTTATACGATTTCAAGTGTCGCCTGAAACCGGATGAATCGTACGATAGACTTCAAATGGCATTCATGGATGAAGGCCCTTCCAAGGCAACTGTGTATCATTGGTATAACGAATTCAAGCGCGGTCGACCAACTTTGGGGGATGACGAAAGAAGCGGTCGCCCTTTGACGGCTGTTACCGAAGAAAACGTGCTAGCAGTGAAAAATTTAATCCAAGACAATAGGCGAATTACATATCAGGAGATTCAACACATATTGTCTGGAACACACATATTGTATTGGTTGTCTGGAAGATATCGCTTTTAGCGATAAGACCGCCCATGTACCCATAATTTGTACGTTGTTCCTGTTTACTACTATTTTCATGGTGTACAATAAAGTATATTCTATCTATCTATCTATCTATATTGAAGATTGGATCGGGAAGCGTTCACGAGATTCTACACAGCCATCTTCGCGTGAGGAGGATAGTATCACGCTGGGTGCCGCACAACCTCACCGATGCTCAGAAGCAGGCCCGGGTGGAATGGTGCCGTGATATGCTTAACAAATTTGAAGCAGGCTCGTCTCGGCGTGTTTACGACATCGTTACAGGTGATGAGTCCTGGATTTATCAATACGACCCAGAAACCAAGCGCCAGTCGATTGTTTGGGTGTTTCAAAATGAGCCAACGCCTACCAAAGTGAAGCGATCTAGAAGCGGGGGTAAGATTTTGATCGCTAGCTTTTTTAATTTGACTGGCCACTTGGTATCAATTCCCTTACGGGATCAAAGAAGCATTAATGCCGAATGGTATACTACCAAATGTTTGCCAGAAGTTTTCTCTGTTATAAGCAACAAGCGACCAAACACAGGGCTCCGCGGGCTACTGCTCCACCACGACAATGCACCTGCGCACACCGCACTCAAAACGAGGGACTTCCTGGACAGCACGCCAGTCAAACTCCTGGGTCACCCTCCTTACAGCCCTGATCTAGCACCGTGTGACTTCTTTTTATTCCCAAAAATAAAAAATCAGCTCAAAGGGATACAATTTTCGTCGCCGGAAGATGCGCTGGCTGCGTTCGAGCAGGCTGTAAACGAGGTGTCTGCGGCGGACTGGAAAAAGTGTTTTGAAAACTGGTTTAGGCGCATGAATCTTTGTATAGAGGCTGGTGGAAAGTACTTTGAAAAGATTTGATAAAAATATATGTACGTATAGAACAATTTTTTTTAGTTTCGCAAAACTTTCTGAGTGTCCCACGTATTTAGTCAACAGTCTTGGCATGTATTTTTTATGCAATTCGTCTTTAATTATTATTAAAAGACATTATATTAACAATTTTACACACCAATAACATTTTTAACCTAATTACAAGTGCAGAACTAGTAATTATATTATATCAGCGTGTGTGTTTAAGAATAGAGACATGCCAAGATTGTTTACTAAATCAGACAAGTGGGAAAAAACAGACTACATCGTTTTCGCAGGATTGTGTGCACAAATGTGGAGCAGGCAATAGAATTTAATCACTACTAACGTACGTACAAGAATGCTTTTATAGATGTTATATCGAAACTGTAATAATAAAATTAAACAAACCTTACGAATTGACTCATACGGAATCACATCAAAGATACAGGTTTTAGTAAAAGAGAGTTTTACGTGGGAAGTTGAAAAGTGTATTCGTAGGAAGTAGTGGCCCAATTACAGAAGAAAGAAGGAAAAAAAAAGTTAAATATCGATTATGGTAGACCGCTTTCAATTGCCTTAGTAGGCATTCCAGTATTTTTATTGCCTCTAAAATTGATTGGTACTTATTGGGGCCATGTGACGGTGGATTCACACTAGGGTTGTCAACCGTACTACCGTATATAGTATTTAACTATATTTCGGCCGTACATGCTGGCGAATATACTGTTAATGAATGATATCGTACGCAAAAATACTATGTTTCGCTCGAAGGTACAATGTTCTTCCGATTTTCCTGCAGGTAGATATTTTTTAGGTTTTATGTATATAATTGTCACTTTATGCAGCTTCAGGTTTCTATGTACCTCTTTGTATTGCCTTTGAGAACCCTAAGTGCATTTATTACCATGTCCTACTACCTATTTTAGTCTTAATTTTTATTAATACATACTGAAACACCACTCAGCTAAATTTATAATTGTAACTTTATTTATAAGCCTTAACCTTAACTAAGTTACATTTTGAAAAACACCCACAGTAAATACGTAAAGTGAAAAAATGAAAAGACCTAAAACGCTTTTGATATGTTAATTGTGTTTCGCAAAAAACAAGAAAAAAAAATTGCTGAAAAAAATTTTCAATAAGAAATCGTAATACTATATTTTCTTCCAATATACCATATTCTTCATGTCTTGGCCTGAAAAATACTATGTTTTCCCGAAAAACAGTTGACAACCCTAGTCCACACTGCTGGTTAATCGTTTTATTTTGTTTCCTAGTGGCATTTATGTAGTTAAAATAATAAGATTTGAAATACTATCAGTAATTTCCTAATGCTTTTAATAGTTTTGTACAAGTTTGTTGACTGCAGTAAAAATTTCGAAAACTTGGATGACTGATTTTAATTTTTAAGCATAAAGACAAAGTTCATGAAAAATTTGATTAAGTGCATATCCTACTAATATTATATATGTGAAAGTTTGTGAAAATGTTTGGATGTTTGTTACTCAATAATTCTATAAGGGTTTGGATTAAATTTGGCATACAGATAGATCATAATCCGGATTAACATATAAGTTACTTTTTATCCTAGGAAGTTGAACAGTTTCCGAGGGACGATATTCACGCGGGTGAAGCCGCGGGCATTGGCTAGTATACTAGGTATAAGTCTAAAAAGGTATAAGTAAGTGTTTATGTAAGGCATATGTAATAGGTATGTTTAAGACTAGGTGCAGCGTGGGTAGGCCCCCCACGAGGTGGACCGACGACCTGGCCAAGGTCGCGGGAATCCGCTGGATGCGGAAGGCGCAGGACCGGTCGTTGTGGCGATGCTTGGGGGAGGCCTATCCAGCAGTGGACGTCTTTCAGCTGAAATGATGATGATGAAGACTAGGTATAAGTATAAGTCTAAAAACCAAGTCAATATGTTAAAATTAAATGCTATCAAAACTTTAAAGTAACCAGAAGTTTCTACAGTCAAACATAAACGTACAGTTCAACATGTAATACGTAACTCAAAAACATATCCGCATATTACACAAAACATAACATGAAACATATTATATAGCGCCACAAAGGTTACAAAACCATCAGCATGTACTCGCTAACGATGGGCCACGGTGTAAACACGTGTGCACGTACAAATAATAACAAGAGTGGTCAGAATTCGAAGCCGTCCACTTTCTCTGCGGGAAAGTGACCACTCATGGACCAGATGCCGATGGCGACCGACCCGACTGGCTTAGTAGCGATGATGTGAATTGGCCACTGTATCGTCGAGCTGTTTATGAATGTGGTTTTCTTATACCATATTATAAATAGCGTTACATAACATATCTGCTTAGATATGAGCCGTAGTGTTTTTAATTTTTATCAACATGTCATGACAACATAATTTTTATAGAGATTTGGGAATACATCGAGGAAAAAATTCTAAGGAATAAAATAAATAAGAGATTTTTTGGAACAAAGTGACAACAATAATTCAGTCGATAGAAGTGGGCGTTTAAACGAAAAGCGCATATAAAAGTATATTTTTTTTTAAAGCACACACACACTTATTACACTTATTTTGATTTCGTTTAGACTTTTTCGTAAACCAAACTTATGCTTTCAATAGTAAAATTGAAATGTAACCATATTTATATGACTCAATTTCAAAGTTGACAGGTGGTTTGATAACCGGCAGAATTAAATTTGATTCGTTTACGTAAAATTTGCTTAGAGAAAGCATTCTTTTGATTTGTTGATCATTTTCGTATAGTTTGAACGTTTTAGACCTTGATTGATTTGCCTTCGCTTTGGTGCTTAGTTTATCTTTTGTTGTCAACGAGTGAATGCGTTTTTGAATGTTCTCTTCGATAATTACGCTGTGGTTGTAGTTTGTTTGTATAGATTTTAATACATACATACATACATATTATCACGCCTGTTTCCCATTGGGGTAGGCAGAGACCATGGATTTCCACCTGCTACGATCCTGACACACCTCTTTCGCTTCATCTACGTCCATTAACCTCGTCATGCATGCTCGTCGGTTTAGAGAACTCTTAACCTGGCATTTTTTGAGAACATCCGCGATTTGATCGCGATACGTTCGCCGAGGTCGTCCCCTTCCAACTCTTCCATCCACACTCGCTTCGTATACTTGTTTCGTCAATCTCCTCTCGTCCATCCTCTCTATATGTCCAAACCATCTTAACATACCTTTCTCAATCTTTGTCACTACATCTTCTTTCACTCCACAACGCTCCCTTATCATGTTATTCCTTCCTTTCCTTCATAGATTTTAATGAACTTAGTAAACAGTTTAATTGTAAATAGAATAGTGTAATTGTAGATGAAGGAAATTCGTTGGCAGAAAAAAGCACAACGTTTAAACGCCCTTACGATTTTAAGCCGTTTTTCCCGACTTTTCCCGACCCCTAGTTTTATGGATGCCCGCCGCTCTGTTCCCATGGTTCTTCAGTTCATCCCACTGAAACCGTACTTTTTTTTACATAAAGGACAATCAGTTTTTAACTCTATTAAATAACTTTTAAACACAAATAGTTTCATAAAAATTGGTCCAATAGTTTTAGCGCGTTGCTCGAACAAACAAACAAACATACATTTACAGTTTTATAATAGTTGAGATAATATTATGTTTACGCCAATGCTTAGTGGTACTATAATATCCGAGAGCAACGTACGCGGTGTTTCTGGAAGTTACTAAGAAATGAAACGCATTACGAAGAAACAATCACGGTTTCTTCATTTCCTTGGAAATGCCTATGCTAAGTAGTATGTTATTTCGTTTTCTTTGTGTAATATTTTGTTACCCAAATATTATGTTCAAAGAAAATAAGTCTTAGATAACAAAAGGATGTATGTTTGATTTTTTTAAAGACTCGTTAAAATTCCTAGCTTATTTTTCCATTAATGTTCATATATTGGTATGGAAATAATTATAAACATAAAACCTTCTTAAAATAAATTTATTAAGTAACACTTCGTGTAAATCCTAACTATTATAAAACTGTAATTGTCTGTTTGTTCGAGCATCACGTAAAAACTACTGAACCGATTTGAAAAAAAATTGGCATACAGATAGACCATGCCTTGGATTAAAATATTGTTTTTTTTTCATCTGCACATCAGCTGACAAACAAAAACAATGACACGTTTTTGCGTACTTGTCTTATTTATTAAACTATCTTGGCATGTCTTTTTAATGCAATTCGTCATTTAATAATTAACATAACTTAATAATAATTAAAATAATGCTAATTAAATAAAAAAGTTAATTAACGAAACCAAAAAACCCGACTGCATGTAAAAATACCTGAAAAGATGTAAACAAGACTTGTGTACACAATTTCACACTTGAAAATTTCACATTGTATTTGATGTTGTTTTTTTTTGTTTGTTTGGCGCCGACTCATAATAAGTTATTTACATTAGTTTAGTTAGGATAATAGTTATTAAGACTACAAAGTTTCATTTTATTTTTCGCTTTTCAGTTGGTTCAATTTTTTGTTAAAAAGTTTTATTTTTTGTAGCTCAAATTTAACTCCATTATGTTGTAGTGTCTAAAACTACGTTAATGTGTGCCAAGTTTCAACAGAATCGGTTAACAGGTAAGAACTCAGTGGGTGAACATGCACTCATGTTTTCCTACCCTTAGGGGTGGATTTTTATTTTCAAACTTAAATGGGACCAACTTCGAGATGTAACCTATCCATAAAAAAAAATATCATCAAAATTGGACTACTCTGTAAAAAGTTATGCGTGGTCATACATTAAAAAAAAATACGCGTCGAATTGAGAACCTCCTCCTTTTTTTCGTCGGTTAAAAAAGACTACATCAGCCAATTGACGCTCAAAGTTTTCACACCCCAAAAAAGCCCACATTAACTGCCTATCATTTCCTTCCAAGTAGCATTGCAATCAACACTGAATGCTGACTTTACTTGTGACACTGAATTCTACATACCCGACCAACTGCGTCTCGGCTTTCACCCATCCTTCACCGTTCCTTCGAGAGTGACAGAGAGGTCCGACATTCAGTTTTCCTTTCTCGCCCACTGTTATACGTCACTGCACATTTCTCCGGGTGCTACACGGGGCTTACAACAAATCAGTGTCGCTGTTACTACGGTGTCGTCTGCGTTTTTAGATCCGTACAGTGTTGGACTCGTAATTGTATTTGTATTTATTGAAACGTGTGACGGAGTGGATAACATCGAAGTGTTGTATTAATTGATTGATTATTGAAGTTTTTTACTAGACGGTAAGATTTTTTATTTAAATTTTTAGTGGAAAGTTTGCTCGAATAAGATTTTCTTGGGTAAAAATGCTGTTTTATTTTATTTCAGTATCCTACTTATATTATAAATGGTTTGTGAAGATGTTTGGATGTTTGTTACTCAATCACGGTAAAATGGCTGAATGGATTTGAGTTAAACTTGGCACACAGATAGACCATAATCCGGATTAACATTTAGGCTACCTTTTATCCTGAGAAATAAAGGGTTCCCGAATTATACGTGGGCAAAGCCGCGGGCAAAGTCGAGTAAAATACAAAAAAAAAATGTCCTATATAAATATTAGACATATTTCCAGTCAAAAATATGTACCAATAGGAACAAAGTTTAACTGCAAAAAGTACACATAAATCGTAAACATACATGCATAAGCTCATAATAAGTATCGGTGTAAAGCGCAGTGGAAAAGATTTCAACGCGCTACTTTTACAATACGATAAGATGTCTTCCAATATACGAACGTAGTTATTTACTTACGAATGTTATTGAATAGCTAACTGTATTTTAAATGAAATATAAAACATTATTATTTTTATTTTGTGGGACATTTTAACACAGCACCATCTAGTCCCAAACTAAGCAGAGCTTGTGCTATGGGTACTAGACAATGGATATGATACTTATATTATTTTTTTGTAAATACATGCTTATAATACATAAGAAACACCCAGACCAACACAAACATTTATGTTCATCACACAAATATATGTGTCCTGTGGGAATCGAACCCACGACATCGTGATCAGCAGTCCGACACTCGAACCACTAGACCACAGACGTCGTGGCACATTATTTTGGGTACACTGGAAACCTGAAAGGAGTTTGTTCAAAATCACTATTAGGAGAATCGATTGGATAGTTTTTATAACATACATACATACATATTTGTTACATTACAACATGAAGAAATATTGAAACACTCATTTTGGTTACTATAGTTAAACTCAGTACGCCAGCAGGGCTTGAATAGGTCAGTAGGGTTTAGCTCAATGTGTTTCCCCGTACCCCGTGCACGACAATCTTCACTTTCTCCGCTACCTAACTGGGGAACGTACAGTGACTCTAAGGCTTGATTTCACCAACGATAATTCTCTGGTTAAACGACCGCTTATCCACAATTCTAGTATATTTTTCAAAAATCGGCAGATTAATCAGGGAATTAACTTTTAAATTTACTAAAATAATTTAAATCTTAGAAATCGAATACACGATCCGTTATGTAAGCCGATCAAGCAGTCACTGCGCCAATTGTGTTTTCTAATTTAAAAAGACTCATTTTAACATACTTTACGATTCAATCTAAACAAAATCATCAATGGAATTGTTTTTGAAAAATATTTTAATTGGAATAGAATAGAATAGAATATTCGAGAAAGAAGCCAACAGAAGGATCCGTCTGGGCTGGGCAGCATTTGGCAAACTTCGCCGAGTCTTCTCGTCGTCTATACCGCGAAGTTTGAAGACAAAGGTCTTCAACCAGTGCGTCCTGCCAGTCATGACTTACGGTGCCGAGACGTGGACACTGACAGTTGGGCTAGTCCACAAATTTAAAGTCGCTCAGCGAGCTATGGAGCGAGCTATGCTTGGAGTTTCTTTGAAGGATAAAATCCGCAACGAGATTATCCGGAGAAGAACCGGAGTGACCGACATAGCTTGTAGGATCAGTAAGCTGAAGTGGCAGTGGGCTGGCCATGTCTGTCGAAGGACCGATGGCCGTTGGAGCAGACGAGTCCTTGAGTGGAGACCGCGTATCGGCAAACGCAGCGTAGGGCGCCCCCCTGCCAGGTGGACCGACGACCTAAAGAACGTGGCTGGGGGGGGACTGGATGCGGAAGGCAGAGGACCGAGCGTTGTGGCGCAACTTGGGAGAAACCTATGTCCAGCAGTGGACTGCGATAGGCTAAGTTGATTGAGAATAGAATAGCATCTATACAATAAGTGTGTAAATCGAATAGTTTGTATGACTGGATGCGGAAGGCAGAGGACCGAGTGTTGTGGCGCAACTTGGGAGAGGCCTATGTCCAGCAGTGGACTGGGATAGGCTGAGTTGGTGAATACGTATGTGTTTATGTATTTCTTAGTATTTGACGACGTCTGTGGTCTAGTGGTTCGAGGGTTGGACTGGTGATCACGAGGTCACGATTCACTCAGGACACAAATATTTGTGTGATGAACATAAGTGTTTGTGTTGGTCTGGGTGTTTCTTATGTATTATAAGTATGTATTTACAAATAAAAAGTATATAATTATTATATCCATTGTCTAGTACCCATAGCACAAGCTCTGCTTAGTTTGAGACTAGATGGTGCTGTATTAAAATGTCCCAAAGATATCTATTTATTTATACATGTCCAGCAGTGGACGTCTTTCGGCTGAAATGACAATGATGATGATATGGTACATTGAGATCTAATATTTGGTATTTTATTATTTTGTGTTATTTATAATTGATTTACTTCGTTGTTTGTCCGTCTGTATGTATACTAAAAATTATGCAATTAAATTGTAAACCGGTTCTTGTACTTGCAGGTCAAAATTTTGAAATATATTTCTAATAATAACATTTCATGTTTACTATTTTGTGGATTGGATCCTTTTTGTTAAACTACGCCCTTTTATATGTTAATGAGTTAATTTATCCTTTATTATTTACAGGCAGGGAGCCAGTCTTCAAGATGAAGCTCTCCCTGGTTTTCGAGTTGCTTCTAATATTCATACTCCTAGCGTTCGCCGCCTCAAAGAGTGTCAGTAAGTAGCCTGAATATACTCTATCACTAATCACAGACCAATTAATTTCATATTTGTTAGACGTCAAAATAAATTTTCCGGTAAAAAGTTGATGAATCGATGAAATATTGTTGACGTGTGACTCGGTAGTAGTTACATATACAACAAAAATTAATGTATCATTTGTATGCCTGACCACACACAGGGTGGGGTTCCGTAGACAGTACAGGCTTTATAGGATTCTTACAAGACAATTCTCGTAATAAAAAATGTTCAAAATATAATTCCAAACTAATCTTAATGTAAATTTCTTTTAATATTATTGTATAGCATGTATATATTAATTATATCTACCTACTTCCAATAACAATTATTAAGGAACAATGAAAACAATGTACCTCTAACCGAGTACAGAACTTAGAGCTTAGTATTAGGGAAGGCACTGTTTGCTGAGATACAGGTTGCCACCTAGTTCAGGAGACAGAGCTCTATTGCTTTGAAACATATTAGGTTGCTAAAAAACGTTATTTTATTTTATTTTTATTTTAAATATGATAGATTGTCTAGTAATATAATACCATAGAGTATCTCAATATTTTGAGGTCAATATCATGACAGTAGATGTTTCTGTTTGACGTTTATTTGTGACATTTAGGATATTGAGTCTAGATCGGAATTGTATTTTGAACGTTTTTAATTACGAGAATTGGTCCTTTGAGCCCAAACTCCAAAGTTACTTTTGCAGTTGGTTTAAGTTGTTTACGGAACCTTAAAAAACTGTGAAAGTCCACGTTCGACCGATCGTCTTGAATTTTTTTGTGCTGAATTTGTTTTAACAAAACGTCATCTGACGTGCTAGACATTGATAATATTTTTTACCTAACGAGCTGTATAAATCAATAGTATGACATTGCTACGTTGAATGGATGCCATACAAGAAATAAATGTTTCCTATTCAAGATTTTAATAAAACCAATTTTTAGTTTCCTTACTCACCGCGGTACGTACTTACCGCGAGCGCTCGCGTGTAATATAAAAACCGGCCAAGTGCGAGTCGTTCTCACGCATTAAGGGTTCCGTACTTCTCAACGACATGATACCCCATAAAAACTGATTTAATTTACGAGAGTTTATCAAAAGACATCAACGCACAGTGCGCGAAATGTGAATTTTTGCATGTTTTTCTTACGCAGGTGCCACCACTGTCTATGTTTGTCTTATTTTTAGTATTTGTTGCTAAACTACATGATATGCACTATAATCTGACCAAGTTTGACGCTAGTATATATTACCGTTTTAAAGATAAAGCAGTAACAAAAACGTTGAAAAAAATGCATGTTTTTTGAGGTTTCTTGTATGGGTTTTCCCTTTGGTTTTAGACTTTTTTTTGTTTTTAGTATTTGTCGTGATACACCTCATAGCAACACATATTCTGAGAAAATTTCAACCGGTTACCTATTACCGTTCAAAAGATACAGCCCTGTGACAGACAGACGGACGGACGGACGGACTGACGGACAGCGTAGCGAGAGTAATAGGGTCCCGTTTGTTACCCTTCGGGTACGGAACCCTAAAAATTCAAAATTCGGTATTGAGAATTACATTACAATAGTACGTCACGTACTGACTGAGGAGCATACGCTTTTGTAACTGCTCGATATTGAGCATTGCTTGTTACAAACTGCGCACATTACAAACTGTAAACATTCGTGTGAGTAACATTGTTGATACAGTTAAGAGGAAATGCGGGCGGTCTTTTCTCCATAATAAATTAATAGTTTAAAAAACACTAGAAAAACACGCTTTTATAAATGCACATAAAAACAAAACGACATAATATTATTAATTACCCTCATGCCATTCAGTCCCGTACGTTTCTCACCTTGGCTTATGTGGGATCTTTAACAACCATCATAACAATGTATATTATGTATCGTATCGTATGTTGTTTTTGTGTATCGTATAAGTATAGATATATCAATATTATTCTGTTTAAACTCTCCATGTACAGGTCTATATACATTTTATACAGGCACCTATGTCAATATTTACACTATTCAATATATAAAAGGTTTGTTATAACCTTGAAACCTGATCGTGTTCAAAGTCCATTACGTGGCCTTTCTCACAAGTGCAAACACGACTATGATACGATATTCGATCATGGAATGCCAGTGCCTATCTTCTGGCTTCATCATCAGACCTTGAAACCTAATCGTGGTCAAAGTTCATTACAAGAGTTTTCTAAGAAATCCAAAATAGCTATGATACGATTTTCCATCATGAAGTTCCAGTTCATATCTTCCGGCTCCATCATCAGATCAGTTCGACAGTACCATATTATTATATTGTCATCAGAACTACATACAGCTGCCAATTTTCATTACGCTACGACCCTTGGAAGATGGTTAAATTAGTTACCTTAGATTCCATTACATAGTTAGTTACATACAGGTCAACCTAATAAAAGCGTGTTAAAAACGCTCTCGACGGTTTTCTTTCTGGTTTATAACCCTAAGGCAATGATTTTTTAGAGTAGAATAAATGTAATTTTTTTCCATGTTTAATGTTTGCAAAAAAACATAGCAACACAGTACATATTCTTTTTATTCAGTTTATGAAATATCTTTTAAATTGGTTCAGTTTCGGAGGAGAAAATTGTTCCAAGCAAAACCTCGAGTTATGGCTTTTTTACTAAGGCTATTCAGTCGAAACTGCAGTTGTCTTTATTGCACTTGTTTGAGGCTGAGCGCTGGCAAAGCGATAGCAATAGTTTCTTAAAATATCTAAAAAATTTAAGTCTCTCTCCCTGCATTTCCTCTAAATATCAACAGTTCCAAGTGGAGAGCACTGTATTGCTTGCCTTAACGTACGCACTACAATATTCCAAGTTGTAACATTTTAAGTCTGAGCATTGTAATACTCGCCTCGACGTATTTACTGATGTAATACTCAAATTCGAGCGGTTACATGAAACGCAAATAGTCGCGGTGAGTACGCTCCTTAAAGTGTAAATAATAAAGTATTTTGCAATAGGCAAACGAAAAAGACTATGGCATCCATTTTACTCAAAATATTTTAGTCCAAAAACATTAATTTCTTTCAAGCTCAACATGAAAATAGATGTAATATATTGTAACTGCGTGATTTATAGGGAAAGAAAAGAACAACACGAAGAAAGGAATCCAGAATAGAAATGATGACGAGAAGATTGAGGAGAACAGCATCAACAAGTACTGCAAGTGTGTGGAGGCGTACTGCAACTGCTGCCGGGAGTTCAGACTGCCCGTCGTCGAACTGAATGGACCAGGTATATCTTATTGAATATAGTCTTATTGAAATCTATAGATCTTCTTCTATCGTGTCGACATGAGCTATACCTATAGTGATAATAGCTCATGTCGTGGGGGAAAAGATTAGCCAGTCAGCAGGTTGGTAGCGGGGCTGATTGCTCAGGGTGCGCCGGATGATCAATTAAATATCGTCACTCGCGGAGGCTCTTTTAATCTATAGGTAAAGAAAACGTGTAATTGCAGATAACTGAGTAAATTAATAAATTTACTTAATCTTATTTATTTATTTATATATGCTTTATTGTACACAATAAAAAGCATTACATTGAATATGCATTTAAACTATTGTACAAATAATAAACTCTAAAATATCATTCTAATTATTTTGTTTACTTTTTTTTTTTCTCTTTATTTAGAGGGTTTTGTCGCTAATGCGAATATGTCACCCAATTGTTTACTTATAAACACACAGACAGCTCAGTGGCGCCCCCATGCCATCAGTTAAAAAAGAATTTCTCGCTGTGTACATTATCAATATAGGGACGCGTTATTGCAGCAGTGTATAAGATCGCATGCGTCAACGTTACAAAATATTCTAAGAATTATTGCCTTTAAACTTACACCATTGCACTCGCGATATAATGTGTTGACTAGATGATAAAATTGATCAATTGCGTATGAAAGTTTGAGAGAGAGATCTTATAAATTAATTTAAAAAAAAATGAACGATATTCATAGACTTTATTAAGTAGGTATTAATTTTGCAGTCAAATGGGCCTCCAATATTTCTCAACTAATAGATAAGATCTCTTTCTTAAACTTTCATAAGATCTCTTTCTTAAACTTTCATACGAAAAGCATAGCCGGCACGCACCCGTCCTCACGATAAATATTCATAGATGTCACCAATTTCACATCCACATTCTCGTTCGTCTAACACAAGACACCGTTAGGGTTAGCAAAACAATATTAGCAGCGAAATTATTATTTATTTCCAGTGAAAAAAATATTGTATCATGAAAAGTACTCGCACGTGCTTGTACACTTTACGCTATGTTTTTCATAAGCTCTACCGTAATAAGACATAACTTGCAAAAGTAAGGCGAGGTCTGTTACGTTACAACACAGATGACTCAATGTTAAACTCCGGTGTTGAGCTGATTCATTTAGAATATGGAACGTACATTCCGGATCTTCTTGGAAATAACGTTGAAAGTTATGAAATCAGTCAGTATAATATGCGATTTCACCATTCAGGATACATGTTATAATGTATTCTTTTTTTAAATATTAGAATACATGATAAATATTAATGATCACATAATATATTAAATGTATTGCTTTCACTTCCAGGATGCGCATCCCTGATGTACCTCAACGGTGACAAAATGTCCGTGTCGTTAAGTTTCGGAAAGAAGGTCATAACAAACCGGACCCTGTCGAGTAAGTTCTTGTTTTTTATTTTCGATTTTGAAATTACCATCCTAAACTTTAATGGAGGCTATAACGATATAGTGATATTTTAATGGTTGATGAAAGAATGATACCTTATACTATACAATGCTATTGGGAGCTATAATTAACAAATGTCAAATTTTTCTTAGGTCGCAAGCCCAGCCCAGTCTGCATGCCATTACCAGGCGGTTTATCCAAATTCTGTGGACGAGTCTACAATATTGCCAGAGCTGGTGAAGAATTCAGAGCTTGTCTTGGCTTAGAGCTACAATCGAAGAGTACAGTGGAAGCTGCCGTCCGAGTTTCCTGCTTCAAGTTTGGTCCTAGAGGCGTGACATCAGAGCCAGCCGACCCACTGCCGTTAGTCCCTCAAGATGAGAAGGCTGAAGACGACGACGATGATGACTACGAGGATGATGATGCCTTCGGCCTTGGTGGTGATGACGATGAAGACGACGATGATGACGATGATGATGATGATGGTAAGTGTAACATACAATCACAAAGTCAAGGTCTGAAGGGTACGGGTGCCGGTGAAAGTACAATCACATGAGACTTTCCATCTTCATATCTCAGTTTGGCGAACCGACTTGCGGTACCATTAAGGCAACAGCCTAGGTGGTATTGATGTTGTTATGGGCAAAGGTAACCGCTTAACATCAGGTGGGCCTTAGGCTTCTTTCGCCATCCTATACTATAAAAAAATTGTAAATGATAATGAAAATGATAATATTGAACTATATTTACGGGACTTGTCACGCACAATAAAATCAAAACATAACAAACATTTTGACTAGCTTCGATGTTTCGGCCAAGTTGCATTGGCCGTGGTCACGAGCAGACTGAAGCATGCGTGTGTCATCGTCTAGAGAGGCGGGTGTTTTCTCGAACTAACCGCGGTTGGTTTTTCGTAACGTCACTGTCCGTAACACGATATGCTGAATCACAACACGCAATGCTGACAGTTTCGGCGGACATACATGTAGAGAAGCCACGACGCGAACACTTCTCGATTACCGGGTTCCATGAGGAGGACAACCTATATCCATCTTCCCGATAGAAATTTTCATATTTCTTTATCTCAATCGCTTCTCGTACAATTCTGGGAAAATGATAATTTTATAAAAACCGTGTAAATTTTACAGGTACACTCGACGCCGTGAACGACGTAGACAATGCTGATTACACAGGTTTCAGTCTTCTTGGAGAAGATATATTAGGAGACCTGTTCGGATCGACAGGTGGAAAGAAATCGAACAAGAATAAAAAGAAACAAGCACCTGCGCCATCTACAACAACGAGTACAACAACCAGACGTCCTAGGCCTTCGCGACGGCCTACAAGGAGACCTAGTACTAGAACAACAACACTACGACCCAGGCGTACTACTACTGTAAGAGTTAAACCTTCTCCTGGAAACAAGCGGCCTACTCGCAGGCCGAATAGGAGACCAACTAGAAGACCTACTACGGAGAGTACTTCAACATCAATACTCACAACCACAACAACAACAACAACAACTACAGAAAGAACCTTACCAAGTTCAGTTACAGCTGCGGTGCAAACAACAGTACGCATTCCAGTAATGAGTACCATTCAAGAGCAAGCCCTTGAACCAGTCTCGATATCTATGATTGCAGAGAGTCCCACACCAATGGTATCTGCAACTACTCCTAAAAGCGTAACTGATTTTGACGACCCCGGACTAGAAATGTCATTAGCACATATTACTGGTCAATTATCAGCAATGCCTGTTACGCCAATGATTTCAAATGTTGGCAAAGAAACAAATGTGTTGAATAAAGAAGCGGAACAGCCCAACTACGAAAAAGTACTGACCATCACTCCTAAAACACCGTCAACCATAGCTTTCGTTCCTACTTCTGAAGAAGTCGTTAATGATGACATGATTCAAATAGTGCAAAGTCTTGATTCTGCTTCAGCAGAAACTATGCCTGAAAGAGAACCGATAACTGGAGATGAAAGTAGAGGTGATCTGTATCAATCTGGTTCTACCGTCTCAGACAGTTATGAAGGTCTTACGTTACCTAAAAAGAAACATAAGAACAAACAATTTACCTTGGACGATTTAGACGTTCTTAATCTTGGTCAGATTGGAGAATCCTTGGGTGATGAACTAGGAATATTTGGTAAAAATAAGAGACAACATAGAGACAATAAAGATACAAAACTACACGGTGAAAAAGAACATAGCAACGAAGATAGTGACTTTGTTGATACTGTTGGTGACATGGCTTTAATGATGAGGAAGTCTAACGATAATAAGAACAAAAAAACCAAAAAGGACAGAAGAAGACAAAACAAAATGATGCGCGGGGAATGGTCACAAGTATGACGTCTGAGTCAGGCTAGTTCTTAGTAGCTCTAGAAATTATTTATTTTTGTACTAAACTTATTTATAGTGTGTGTTGTAAATAGCAAAATTTTGTATGTGATTATTTATTTTGCATGAATGAGTAAAAACTGTTTCAATTATATGCCTCTATTTATTTATCCAACGCATCACATGTTCCTTAAGTTAATCTAAGTAATTTCTTCAATCATCATCAACTCAGCCTATCGCAGTCCACTGCTGGACATAGGCCTCTCCCAAGTTGCGCCACAACGCTCGGTCCAATTCGGTCGGTTGCTCGGTCGGTTAAGTAATTTGTAAGGTTTAAATTCGAAATAATTTTTCTCAAACAATGTAACATCTAAAGTTACGTAAAGATTTGTTTAATAAATTCGAAAGAAATGAAGTTAATTAACTATTTCTATTAAAGATAAAGATATTGATATGAAAAAATATGATACAGAAAATGTTAAAAAATACATGTTTAGAAGCCTTTTTCATCATTAGATGCCCGACAGATCCGATTTTAGTAGACATGCGAATTTTTGTGCACATATTTTAAAATTGCATAATAATCGAAAAAATCTCTGTATTTTCATATAAATTCATAACGTAGTCTAGTGTACAATACACCCTTTACTTGCTATAGTACAGTCCAGTACACGTCAGTAACAACACTTGAATTAGAAAACCCCCTTACTGCTTACGAAATAAAGACGCTGTCAATGTCAATCAGAGGCCTTACTCCCGACTGGTTCGAGTTCTGACCCAAATCGAGATAATGTCAATTCCTCACAGGTATTACTGTTAGTTCCTATAGGAATTGACACTAGCTCGATTTGGTTCAGAACTCAAACCAGTCAGTCGGGAGTAAGGCCCCTATTACCACTGACGTGCGGTCGATCGTAGTGTACTACTAAATAAAATAAGTCGTAATATTTATGCAATCAATAATACATAACCAGCTTACCTGTCGGCGGAGCAGACTACAGTAGTTTATTTATAATTTTAATTGATTAAAGACAAAAAGTTATTTAAAGTCCTATGGGCAAAAACATTTTGTACCTGAAGGCCAATTCGTTCAAAATATAGGATATCACCAATAAATGACTATATTTTGAACGTTTTTAATTACGAGAATTGGCTTTCTGATGCTAACTCAACTTCTACTTCTTGTAACTTCAAGAGGCGCCAAGAATTAAGGAGTCAATAAGACTACCATTATAAAATGTTGTAAGTAACATGTTAAGCAGTTGATCAGATTCTCAAAATGCTAAAAACAGATTCATGGATGCCATAATAGGTCCCTTTATCTACCGAAATAGCCTTATTTTTAAACAAAATCTGTGCTGTTAAATATTCACTGCGACACGTTATGCAAATTAAATACTAGAAATCACTAATAAAATTAATTAATTCATGTTAGGGATTGGGTATACGTTTAAAAAACAAGGAAAAGTAATTGTGTAACAAAGTTCAGTTCGCTAATATAATATTAAGGAATATAAAAACAAAAATCTTTTCATTTTATAATAAGCTCCTATAAGATTAAGAGGTTTATTAATAGAAATCTCTAATTTTAAAATATAAAAACAATGTTGCATCATATTCAGTGTGTTTTGTACATTCGCTCACATAAGAAACGATAATTTATATTATCAATACAAATTCATTTCACGTATCAATATTGAAAGTAAGAAACATAATATAGTTTTATACTCAAACTTTCTCTCGTACTGACATTAAAATTTAAAACTTGTTCCGATCACTGACTGTACAGCTTTAAATAAACATTGACTGTTTAGTGGTCGGCAGTTAAATACTCCCGGTTACTTGCTACGCCTACAATCTGTAATGAGGAGTCGGGCTTAACTGTTGCAACGTAATATCTAACTTCACAGAAAATGGGCCCTTCAATAAAACTGTTTCTTCTAATAATGATATCAACTTACCATCTGGGATGTGGTGAGTGATTTTATCGTGAAAAATATTATTATTTTATTTTGCTCAGATATCTAAGAATTTATTTAATTTCAATTTCTTGCAGGCGACAAAGCATATAAAGTTATAAACTTCAAAATACCTCAAACAATTTGGAGGCAAGCGTTGAATCCAACTCCTGTACTTAAATCACCTGTTACTATCACTGTGCCTATAACCATTCAGGATGTAGACGATGACAATGAGATTGAGGATGAAATAGAAGACGAAGTCCCATCGGTTGCTGAGGATATTGTTGAGAATACTAATGTAACTCAAGTATTACAAGATCCAGTGCCAGTAGTCAGCAGCACTACTGCACCAGTTCTATCACAGAATCCATTATTACAAGATGAAGTTGTAAGTCAACCAACAGTTCCTGGTCAACTTATAAGATTCCCTTGTGCGTGTCGAGGAAGACAGTGTGGATGTTGCACAGGCACCATAATGGACCGATTCAATATGAAAGCATGTGGAAACATATCCTTTATACCAGAAGACTTTGTCTTCGATGTGAGAATGAGCATCAACAATAACACTGTTGTACGGAGAAGAGTTTCAGGTGAGAATAATAATTTACTTTCGCTTAAGGAAGTTTCTAGTCTTTTGTATTGGAACATAGTTTGGAATACAAATAAGGTGTCTATGCAACGAATTCGTAAGTAATTTTTAAACAATGACATCAGACAATGTGTTAATAGAAAGTTATTTCAGCGAGTGACCCGCCGCCGATATGCTTCAATCCTAGAAGAGCTCCATTCGTTCAAGTATGTGCCGAAATATCGAATATACAAATTAGAAACAGAAACGCTCATGCCTGTTTAGACATCAATGCAGATATTGGTGGTTTTCCAGTTTACTCAGCGTCGTTTAGATGTTTTAGGTAAGATTAGGTTTTCCTGATCTATGTACAGTAGGTATTACGTATAACAATAATTGATAAGGAAAGTATTAAAGTTTTATCAAGACTGTCACCGCAATTGCCAAAAACTGACATATATTTTTGGGATATTTACTTGAGAAATTTCTATGAGTCTGCTGTATATTAAGCAAGACTGTAGCTTGAAATGTTCAAATCGCCTTTCGCTTGTGTTTATACCGTGATAACATCATACGGTACTCTGCATATGAGAGTAAATATTTGTTTTTCTTTCAGTCTAGGGTCATCCGGAATAAAAACGGGACAAAAGCCAAGACCAGTATCAACAGGACCCAAACCAGTCAGTCTCTTTGGCAATAGCAACAATGACGATGATGGTGGGAGCTTCCTAGAAAACGCTGCAGGCAACGTGTTTGGTGGTGATGGCTTATTTGGAGGCGGAGGCTCTAGTGATGACGGTCCTTTCGATGGCATCGGTGACGCTTTCGGTGACCTATTGGACGGTGATTCGTGATCAACTGTGATTGTAACTTTACGTACCAGTATTTTTTAGATATAAAATTATTTATGTTGTTAGCTTAGTCTGTTTATTGTTACCAATAAATTATATCAAAAAATATAACTGAGAATTAATTATAACTGAGGATAAAAGTTAAGATAAATCTATCTGCAGTCAACGAGAAAGTAGTAGTAAATAATAAGTTAAACAGATCTTTCTCTGCCTCTGTTGAACCGGTTCACTGTTGTGTATGTGAATTGGAGTGTCGAGCTTGTTCAGACGATAAGCGCACGCGTAGATTCGCGCCAGAACTTTAAGGAAAATGTGTGCAGTGATAGTTTTATTCACCGTTCTTTGCCTACGTCATATACAAGGAGGTAAGATTATTCAATGTGTTGGGTCATAAATTTATTAAATTTAATCTCATTAGAATTTGTGAAATCAATTCTAATAATGAAACTTAATTCATTTCAGCAACGCTAGAAGACAATGTAAAGGAAACACAAGTCCAATATATAAATGGAATGGAAGTTCCAGACGATTTCTTGCTGATGTTGCAACAGCTTCGAAGTAATTCATCACTAGTTTCGACAGTGTCGTCATTATCCAGACAGAACCAAAATTCCCAGAATGGGACTTCTTCGAACAACAGGCGTTGTGTTTGTGATAAGGGGATCTGTAAATGCTGTACTGGTTACTTCATGGATTTGTTGAAGCAAAAGGCTTGTATGAGAGTGACCTATCATCCCGGCGACTTCGCTTTTGATGTGGCTATGTCGCTTAACAATAGGGTGCTCTACGAAAATTCTTTGTCGGGTAAGCAAAAAGTTTTATTATTACAGAATCAGTTAACTATTAAGGTTTTTTGATAACACTCCAAAGTATGTATTATTATTTAACAAAATATTTTAAATTAGTTGTTTTCTAATAATGGACTGAATGTGAACAATAAATTACCAAAAGACTAACATTACACAAACGAGTCACCCAAATGGAAAAAAAGAACGCTTATCGTTAAATATTTCACTTCACTCACTCACGTCACTTCAGAATTTAAGCTTTCTTTAGCTTTGAGTATGAAAATGTTTAATAATTAACTTTTTTTTCAGGGAAAAACCCAAGACCGATTTGTATAAGTCCACCTAGAATAAACAATTTGAAAGTCTGCGCGAAATTCTACAATGTATTCTTCCCAGGACGGAACTTTCACTTCTGCTTGGCCATGACAGGACAGTGGCGATCGTTCGAACTCTTCAATTTCGCTTTTGACTGCCTCCGGTAAGTGTGTTGATATTTTACCGACTAAAGAAATTATCAATACTTTCTACTTATCATATTTGGTGGTATAAGTACTTTCTATCAGTTTGACGTTCCGCAGAAAAAAGTTTAAGGACTCATCTTATACAGATGTTTATACATCGCTGCAACGCGCACCGGTAGTATGTTAAAAGTGCTTACGGCAATATTCATCTGCGTTTGTCTACTACCGTCAATTTATAACAGTTGCGGAAGTTTTACATTTCATCAGCCCAGATGATGAAGTGCCATTTCTTCTTCCAAACTTATATTCTTACTAGAAAGCGATATTTTTAGAGGCTGTCTTTATAATTGACATTTAATAAGAATAAATTAATTCGAATGAATTTTTGAGCATCAATTAAAGATTGACGAGTAATCCGTTTTCTGTGCTCAATACTGGTATCGGTTCCCACATTGAGATGTTTATTTTATCTCCAAAACCTTTTTTAATATGCTGATAACATTAATACGCGGCAGCTGCAGTTAGTCTGAGGGATTACTTAGTGTAAAACTTCATGTAGGTAGTAGTAATAATTCTTCTTCAAGCTAGTCGGTTAGATAATGAAAATATAAAAATTTATGAATGTACGGAACACTGCAGTTCACCTCACATACGTTCTTTACTTAAAGTTCCTACAAGTACCTACTTTTCTTTATTTATTGCATGTAATAACTCCGTTCCGTTATAATTGTTATAAATACCTATTTAGCTGTAGAAATATTAAAACTGATTTATTGCATTATTATTTAAAACAAGTTGATAGGTAGCTGCTTTTTAAGCATGTCATTACAAAAAAATACCTTTCTTTACAGTAACTGTAATATACAACTACTTATAGGGCAAAGACCTTTGTTTTAATGCTAAACCCTTCTTATTTTGAGAAATGGTCTGTGTCCAGCATTAGATAGTAATGGCACTTAGGTATCATACTGACGTGTCAGGCGTATCTCCGTTGCGCTTTCGGTTATTTTAGCCAGATGCGCCCCTTTTGCTTACGGCAGAAGGGCGCATCTCCATTGAGTGGCTTAGCTAGATGCGCCCCATTTTCTAACGGCAAAAGGGTGCATCTCCGTTGAGAAGTTTCAACTAGATGCACCCCATTTTCTTACTGCAGAGGGGCGCATCTCCATTGAGTGGTTTTAGCTAGATGCACCCCATTTACTTAAAGCAGAGGAGTGCATCTCCATTGAGTAGTTTTAGCTAGATGCACCGCATTTGCTAACGGCAGAAGGTCGCATCTCCATTGAGTGGTTTTAGCTAGATGCACCCCATTTACTAACGGCAGAAGGGCGCATTTACCTCTATTTAGTGGTTTTAGTTAGAAGCAAAAGCTTACGGCAGAGGTAGCATCTCCGTTGAGTGGTTTTAGCTAAATGCGCCCCTTTGCTTACGGCGGCAGTATTAGGTGATATGTGACAATAGTTCTAACAATCATATTTTTATTTTCAGGATGGGAGCTAACGGGTTAGCCATGGTGAAACCTTACGAGGATGGCGGAATTCCTATAGCAGATCCTCATGGAGGAGTAGATGCAGTCGTAGATTCTGGAGACGAAGATATTGAAGATTATGATGAGAATGTTGTTAGGTCAATACTGAATCTGTTCGATGATTATGATGATTAATTTATTCCTGGTGTTTGTGAACGCAGTTCGTTTGAAACGACTGAATTATTTATTAAATTATTTCATTTTGAATTTTTGTTCCTTTATTTGTTTTTTACTGACGGTAAATAACGAATTTATGTTAGACTAGCAAAAGCCTGCAGTTTTGTATGGTTCTTATGATTGAAAAAGGATCTTGTGTCCTTGTCGGGGTTTCAGTTTCGTGAATCCTGGATCCACCTTTTAACATAACATAACATCACGCCTGTATTTCCCCGAAGGGGTAGGCAGAGGTGTATAGTACACCCACATTTCACCAGTTATGTTGTAAGTTCCATGTAATAGGGGGCGAGCCTATTGCCATTAACCGGGCACAAATCCAGACTCCGGGCTGCTACTGAGAATTTCCACCATTTGACCTAATAATTTCTAGAGTTTTAGTTCTTCACAACATAACATAACCAGCCCATTACTGTCCCACTGCTGGGCACGGGCCTCTTCTCAGTACGAGAAGGCTAAGGCCTTAGTCCACCACGCTGGCCTAGTGCGGGTTGGCGGACTACACACACCATTGAGAACTGTATGGAGCACTCTCAGGTATGCAGGTTTCCTCACGATGTTTTCCTTCACCGTTAAAGCAAGTGATAATCGAATATAAATCCACACATGAATTCGAAAAGTCAGAGGTGCGGGCCGGGATCGAACTCACACCCTCCTTCATGGAAGGCAAGCGTTCAACCACTAGGCTATCACTGTTCTTCACAAGCCTAAGATAAAACAGAACTTCAGAGAAAGTACCTGCCAATTTACAAAGTTCGAAAAGGTTCGCCAATTTTAAAATTACGAGTGCTTCCATTTTCTACCCAAAGTTCAACCCACTATTTAATACGTTTTGCAACTGTCGCAAGCACATGTTACCTTTTCAAACTGCGAACGGAGATAATTGGGCGAGTGTCTTTAAGAAAGGAAGAGTGTACGTATAACTGTCAATATACAACTGTCATTATAAAACTGTAATTATACAACTGCCATTATACAAATGTCATTATACAAATGTCATTACAAAACTCATTATACAAATGTCATTACAAAACTGTCATTATATTATGTGCCAGTAGACGAACTTTTGAGAATGGAATGATAGGTTCCATAGTCAAAGACTCTGTATATCTCTGTGTATGTTGTATTGTTTGATAACTGACACAACATGTCATATTGAAAGCAGTTCTATGGCGTGCCCGCCGTCAAAACGCTTTAAAGCTGCTTACCTTTTAGTGTAACGTCTGCCACGCTGCTACTGACCTGCTTTTGGTCTGAACGGGCCTTTATAGACAAAATAAAATATACTTACATATTCTTATACTTTTGTTATGCAGCTGATATCTCTTCTTGCTGCTAAGACCACCACACTGGTGCGGGCTACCAATATAACATAACATAATCAGCCCATTACTGTCCCACTGCTGGTGGGCACGGGCCTCTTCTCTGAATGAGATGGATTCAGACCTTAGTCCACCTCGCTGGACTATTTATTTATTTATTTATTATATTCTTTATTGTACATACACCAAACAAAAACAAAGACAGTAGTTTACAGATACACTGACTATTGCGGGTTGGCGGACTACACACACCATCGAGAACTACAGTTCTCAGTGCCATACATGGAGCACTCTCAGGTGTGCAGGTTTCCTCACCACCACTACCACCACCACCACCATCTATCTAAACTACCAACTAGTTTAATCGCAGTAGGTACCTACCTACCAACCTAACAGAAGATTATGAAAGGAGTGAGCTATACTTCTTTGCGTCATAAACTATTGACGTCATTTCCTAAGTACTTGCCTAATTGGATTGTTATCTACAGTCACAGACCAGTTAAGTAAGCCTCAAGACGCCGCATAGGCAAAGTTTTGCGTGAGAACACAGTCGTAAAATGTTGGCGGGGACTGAGGGGCGGACGGCGCGTTATGGTTGGCCGGCTCAAAAGTTCGGTGGTATGATTCCGTATTAATGGGTTACTCTGTGTTAATGGGCCGCTCGCTGACGGAGTGACGTCCCAATTGGCGGCGGGGCGTGTGATATCCAGTTCTACTGCATATGCTTGGTGACCGGGTGTGTCCGGCTAATTGGCGTCTAGAGGCTTATCTGTACCTACAGTCCACTATTTTATTTCACTATTCCTGAAGCTGAACACCCAAGCTCGAACACATCATACTAAACTAGGGGCGGCCCTACCTATGGTGCAAAGGATGCAAGCACCCGGGCACCAAGTGCTGGGGGGTGCTAAAGATCGGAGCCTTTGCTGTTTGAGTGGTCATAACAAGCATTATACTATGGGTACTCAGGTATATAATAGTACCATTTTCTGTATTAGCTGGGAGCGCCGAAGTAATACACGCACCCCGGCGCAGGATAAGCTAGGGCCGCCCCTTTACTAAACAATACCCATGGTGTTAATGGATCATAGCTGACGCAGAACTCTTCTTATCCAACAAAAAAAGCTATTATAAAGAAAGTACCTATAGTAAGCTGCTTTCAGCCTCGCATTCGACTGACAGAGCGGTGTCTGTTCAAAGGTCAGCATTACCTGTATAAGTCTATGGTATTAGACACACATAATACAGTATTTGTCATGCTGCTCATTACTCATTTTCAAGTTAGTGAACATGCGTGAAAATATATACGTGAAAATACCTAGCCATTATCCGAACAGTGGTGGTATCGCATCGATCCGATGCGCAGGAGTTTCTCTAGAAAGTACCGCAAGTCAGTTGCGCTCGAGCATCGCATACCTTGCATACAAATAGTTAGTTACCTTTGGAAGTATCGACATAGGGTATCGGAAACCGATCATTTGAATTTGGTCCCTAGAGCCGGCAGCTGAGTTGAACGAACTTTAGTCAAAATGAAAACGAAAACGCTCATGGTTTTTGTTGTTCTGTGTTTTGTTGAGTTTAGTTCAGGTAAGTGGTTTATTTATTTATTTAGCTAGTTCATGTCAGTGTATCCGTATATGTTTTTCAGGCTGGGAGTTTAAGTTCCAAAATTCCAAGTAGGTTCCAAGTACATTTTATTACCTCACTGAATCCATTCGATTTAAGTTGATAAAATATATACCTAAAACGAGAATTTGTAGTAAAAAAAATCTGATTGCCCATGTTCTTACTGACGATGTCTTAATTTTTAGGCGATGCGTCCAGGATCAAGCGCAGTTTTGGTCATAAAGAGGACAATTCAATGGATGTGACTGACTTTTCTATCTACTATGATATAGATTCGAACAATGTAAGTTGTTAAATATTTTTATTGTTACGTAAATAGATAAAGGAAACCGGCATTTTTATGTGTATGACAATAATAATAGATTGCAAGTCTCAGGCATGAAACTATTTTCAATCTTAATTATTGAAGAAGAAACTGAAACCTAAAGAAAATCATATTTCAATCTGTTCTATTATAATTTAAATGAAGATTCTCTTCCTCAAATGTATTCCTTGCTGAGAATTGACGCCAAAATTCTGTATCTATACATATAATCTATACATATAATAAGAATGTAAGTCTGACGTGTCTGTACATTGTATATTTTTGCAAAAAAAAAAATAGGGAGGAATAAGAATAAGTAATAAAATAAATTTCGAGATTTTTTTTAATGTTTGTCTGTTTGTCTGTTTGTCTGTTTGTTTGAACGCGCATCACGTTAAAACTACTGGATTTATTTGAAATAATTTGTAACAAAATTATTGGGCATACTTTGAGGTTACACTTAGTCTTTATTTGATAAAAATCGGTTCACTCTATCAGAAGTTATGTCAATTTAAAGTTTGCTTACATGTAGCGGTACTATTACACAATAATAGGTAGCGCTAAGGCTGAGGGCACGAAACGAGTGGTGGCCGGCGATGAATAAAATGGATGAATGACATGAGTTATAAGAGGTTGTAAGTAATGAAATCTATATCTATTCTATATACATATAATAAGAATGTAAGTCTGACGTGTCTGTACATTGTATATTTTTGCATAAAAATTAATAGGGAGGAATAAGAATAAGTAAGAAAATAAATTTCGAGTTTTTTTATGTTTGTCTGTTTAATATACATTAGAGTAATACCAGGCAAGTACTTTATTATGTGCCAACGACTTAGTAACATCACAATAATTATTTACAAGAAAAAAAATATAAGTTTGGCGCACACCTGCAAGGAAACAAAAGCCGAAATTTAGTTGGACCTCCATTGTTTTAGATGAGTGGGTACGGTCATAAATTAAGTCGGTACTTTTGAGTGCATAAAACAACGACTACTTTACTTATCTATACATACAATAAAATCCTTATAAAGAAAAAACTGAAAACTGTTTTTTTATAATAATTGCTATGCTTACTAGGAACGATAAATTGCAATTTTTAGAGTTGCTGTCTGTTTTTAATAGATAAACGCCAAAACTACTGGTGAATTAGTTGAAATTTGGCAAAAATTGCCGTTACAGACCGGCTCAGGTTATTTATAGTCTGCAAATCATCACGCTTTTGTGCATGGGAGGTGAGTAATACCACATTATGTCTATAAAGCTGTTTTACAGCAAATATTATGATATGTTTCAATTTATATACTTACCCATAATTGTCACCATTATGTTAAAAGAATCATTTTTTTTTATCGACCATCACGCTATATCTCAAGGAAGCTAAACAACAGTTTTTTTAAACCAGAACGCGTATTTCGTAGGTAATTACTAATTTGCCTAGCGTCCTCACGGATGTCTTGCGAATGTTTGTTCTGAAATCGAATCCCAGCTTCCGTCTTAGATTTTAGGTTTGTTTTTTGTGATGAAGTTATGTTTTAGATTTTTTTTTTATCATTTTGTCTATTGTTAGTGTAGTCAATATTTTATGACGCACGGTCTTCCTTTTTCTCAGAATGAGAATTAGGTAACTTAATCTAACACGCTTGCCTGGTACTGGTTGGCAGACTGCAAACACTCTCAGATATGCAGGTTTTTATCATTGGTATAATCACGTTTACTCATATGGTACAAGGTGGTATGTAGGCTAAAGTCATAGACAATAGACACGAAAACATGTTCCGAAAAAAATTACGATGCTCAGTATCTAAACACTGTACAAACAAAACACATGTATCATAAAAGTAAAGAAGGTATTCTAAACACAATAATAATAAAAGTCATCAAAGTTAGATGAGTTTTTGAGCAAATAAAGATGAGCTGTTCGGAAAAATATGAATTAATTCATATTAAAAGATATCCTAACAATTGATATACTGTTTTATTTGGAATGAAATGTGCTATCTAGCTCTATTTATTGTGATTATTGAATATCCCCCCAACATATGCTTGGGGAAGGCCTATGTCCTGCAGTCTTTCGGTTGGAATGATGATGATGATGATGATGAGGATCTAGCGCTATGTTTGCCGTTGCATTGAAGTTATAATTTGTGGAACCGCACCCGTCACAAAAAAAAGGTGAAGTCAACGACATGCCGAGGAAAAATAAAAAAATCTATCAAGAAACCCGCGCCTAAATCAACCAAAACTTCATAGCAATGCGTAAAGATGTCGTATCTATTGTTTGAATAAAAAATCACATCAAATGGATACGAAGCTCATGAAAAACATCACAGCCGAAATAGATCATCATCAACCCAGCCTTTTCCTAACAGGTTGAAAAAAACTATTTTATGTGGCGCGACTCTTACTGTCTTACCTCCTACAATTCGATTACTTGGGGAAACCAATATTGTAAGTTTCAAGAAATACCTGTCGATTAATTCTTATGACTACCGGGACTGACAGTTTAACATACGTTTCTGGATTCAGAGAGATATCGATGTGTATGTAACAGTCAACCATCATCTAGCTAGGACATGAATACGCATTGAACGCGGGTCCTAAGCATAGTTTGATAGATGTATAATTTTGTCACCGGTTTCATTATTTAGGGTTTTTATTTGGAACAGCATTTTCCAATTAGAAAGAAAGAAAGAAAATATATTTATTTGCGTCTACGCACTTACCAAACTTACCAAAATTATAGAGAAAAAAAAAAAGAAAACAAATACTGGTACAAATATTCAAGTGGTAATATATGCGTCACACCCGCGCAAAACGGCCATCGCCATTAGGTATAAGTATGACATTACATATTAAATATTGGGTGTTGTAGTTTTTTACGTCCTTAGTTCACATTTTTTGTAACGTTGTCTGCACAATAGAATTTCTCCTGTAATGTGCGTGCGTTTACAGACACTACGTTTTATACTGGAATCGAACTTGCCTTCAGTGGCAAGTATAAACAGTTTTATTTCCCTTTTCATCATTTGAACAAATTAAATGTAAAACAGAAGGAATTAAATCATTTCCAATACAAAGGAAACATTTATTAATTGCTAAAATGTTTTCCCAGTGAACAAAGTATAAATAATATTATAGTGTTATATTATTCCGTATCAATCAATCAACTCAGCCTATCTCAGTCCACTGCTGGACATAGGCCTATTCCGTATACCTACTAATAAAGAATGACTATGCTACTTTACTACAAAGTTTTCTAAAAAAGAACTAGAAGACATCAGTAGATAATTATAGAAAATTACGACAATGTTTATATGAATACGACATGTTGTTACTTTCCGACATCCACGCGGACGAAGTCGCGGGCACTGCTAGTACGTAATATAATCTTTTACGTTACCATAGTCGTTATTTTTTATATTGTAGATATTAAAATGGTGCAGATAATGAAAGGTTGTACCTACATAAATTATTCACTCTTCCTAATACTTACTTTGGTAGATAACAATGTCTTCTTATTTTCAGACAATAAGGAAGATGATGCCCCGTCCCTGGTACCAGCCTGGCTGGCGTCTGCGGCTTCCATTCCGAGGGGGAAAATGCCACTGTGAGGAACTAAAGTGCAACTGCTGTTCCGGAATGCGGATCCCAGCCTTTAATTTTGATAGACAAAGTACGTATGAACTCTGTTCTAACTTGAAAAGTTCGGAGGCATGGTTCAGGGCGGTAGATTAATAACAAACGTTCACCGGAACGTTTGCACTAGAGGGGCACCGGCGCAGTCCATAGGAGTTCCTGGATCTCTTCTATGTTGAGTTGAGGATGGCCGCCGTGTGGTTTTACTCGGTAGGAGAGCGACATAATACCCTTCTGTTTTTCCCAGATAGATGGTATCCATGAGGATTTCCACTCGTAAACAAAAACAAAACGGTCCTAATAAGTCGCCGTGTTTAGTTATTTACCTAGGACACAGATAATATAATACTATACTAGTAAGCTACGCAATATCTTCTCGTCCAAAATACCGCAGTGTCTCAAGACGAAAGTCTTTGACCAGTGTGTGTTGCCAGTAATTACTTACGGTACTGAAACGTGGTCGCTCACAATGGGCCTCATAAGAAGGCTCAAAGTCACTCAAAGGGCAATGGAGAGGGCTATGCTCGGAGTGTACCTGCGTGATCGAATCAGAAATGAGGAGATTCGCAGGAGAACGAAAGTAACCGACATAGCCCGAAGAATTGCCAAACTTAAGTGGCAGTGGGCGGGGCAAATTGCTCGCAGAACGGATGGCCGATGGGGCAGTAAAGTTCTGGAGTGGCGACCGCGTACTGGAAGGCGCAGCGTGGGTAGGCCCCCCACAAGGTGGACCGACGACCTGGTGAAGGTCGCGGGAATCCGCTGGATGCGGAAGGCACAGGACCGGTCGTTGTGGCGATGCTTGGGGAGGCCTATGTCCAGCAGTGGACGTCTTTCGGCTGAAATGATGATGATGATACTAGTACCTAGGAGAAGAATATGGAATATTGGTCGGGAAAATGGTTGGGACAACGTTATGTCACCAAAAAAATGCGTAGCAAGTTCATACAGTTTTATGCAATTCTACAAGCAACTATTTAATTACCTTGTTTCGAATCATTCCTTTTACAAAGGAAATTTGCTGAAATTAAATGAAGGAAATGGGTATTGGTACCAAATAGCTAACGTCACTGGTCACTGTGTAATTGTGTACCGTGTTTAAAATACAACATATAACAACATAACGTCACGCCTGTATTTCCCCGATGAGGTAGTCTGAGGTGTAATGTAATAGTACACCCACATTTCACCAGTTAAGATAGTATAGTCCCATATAACAGGGGGCAAGCCTATTGCCACTGACCGGGCACAAATACAGACTCCGGTCTGCTACTGAGAATAAAAAATAAAAATAATAAAAATACAAAATGAATCAAAACATCAAGTAAAAGTACGCATTTTCTTACAGCTTGCGCCGAGCTGACTTTTGATCCTGCTGAAGGATTTTTGGACTTGAATGTGAAAATGAACAACGAGAGCATATTCCAGAAATCTTATTCAGGTAAAACTAATATTATATTTTTGCCATTGGGTATTGTGTTAGGTGTTGTGTATAAGATTCGCAATACTTTTTAGGTTGATTTTTGTGTCTACACGTATAGGTAAAAATTAATCACATCCCAATGTGATTAACGGCAAAACTTAATATCCAATCTGTCTACGATTTGCCCTACTAGAGATAGGATTTTGACATAAGCTCCAGACAAAATATGTCAAATTTCTATCTCTAGTAGGGTATTCGTGGATAGATTGGATATTAATTTTGGCCGTTAGTTATTTCGTGTTATCGCTAGAGATTTCACGAAATCACTGGAATATTTTTAGGTAATTAGCCTGCGTCATGCAGTTCTCAAAAAAAAATTGTTTTGCGTGATTTTTTCGTATATCTTTATTTTAACAATTTGATCTACTTTTGCAGCAAGTAACCCGCCGCCATTCTGCATCCCCATCCCTATTCCGTACGTGCCCATCACTATCATGGATATGTGCATCAGACTGTTTGACATCACCATCGACTTCACCAAGATGCATGTCTGCATGGATTGGGACACTCGCGTTGACAAAGCTCCAGTATTGGTAAGTCTACGTAAAAAGATTTTCATAAATAGGTAGGATAGGATGTCTCTGTGGCATGTGTAAGTGAACTTATAGGTAGGTATCTACGGTTGGTACAAATGTAGGTAATAATAATAATGTCCTCCCGGCCGAATTTCGGTCACGGCGGCCAATCTCAACGGAGACTAGCCATCTGCGCGGGACATATTATAGTGCACAAGTGTGTGCGCAAACATAGGTGCACACACACTATTCCCTCACTCTCATAATCCGATGGGATGGCAATTCGACACGACCGGAGAGAGATCAGGCGCAGGACCGACAGCTTTTACGTACTCTCCGAGGCACGGGGGTGTAGCACCGCCAACTTCCTGACTCCGAGCTGCTACTGAGAATTTTTCTTGACAGAAAAATCCTAATATCACTTTTAGCCAGACCCGGGAATCGGACCCAGGAACTCCCGCTTAGCAGTCGCGCTTGCGACCACTAGACCAACGAGGCAGTCAAAATGTAGGTTACACGTCTTATTGTCTAATTACACCCACCTCTGCACTTTTCTTTGAAGTAAACAGGCGTGATCTTAGGCCCTATTCCAGAACAACCCTCAAGTACTTTACCTGAGGGCCTACCATAAGTTTTTGCGCTATCGTGTAGCCAACGTTACCGTGTAGTTATCGACAAATTTTATATAGGAATTGTCTGGTTCCAAATACGCACACGTAGCGCTCGCAAATTTATATTAAATTTGTCGATAACTACACGATAATTTTAGGGTTGGGCAGCATTTGGCAAACTTCGCCGAGTCTTCTCGTAGACTATACCGCAAAGTTTGAAGACAAAGGTCTTCAACCAGTGCGTCCTGCCTGTCATGACTTACGGTGCCGAGACGTGGACACTGACAGTTGGGCTAGTCCACAAATTCAAAGTCGCTCAGCGAGCTATGGAGCGAGCTATGAAGAACCGGAGTGACCGACATAGCTTGTAGGATCAATAAGCTGAAGTGGCAGTGCGCTGGCCATGTCTGTCGAAGGACCGATGGCCGCTGGAGCAAACGAGTCCTTGAGTGGAGACCACGAATCGTAACGTAGCGTAGGGTGCCCCCCCACCAGGTGGACCGACAACCTGAAGAACGTGGCTGGGGGGGACTGGATGCGGAAGGCAGAGGACCGAGTGTTGTGGCGCAACATAGGAGAGGCCTATGTCCGGCAGTGGACTGCGATAGGCTGAGTTAATGACACGATAATGTTAACTACACGATACCGCAAAAACATATGCTAGGCCCTCGGATCAGTAGATCCTTATTCTAATACGGTAATTATAAACTTTAATTCAACAACATAACACACGAATTTGACCTGAAAAAGGATAAAAATCTCTACTCAAGAGTAGTCTGGACCACACTAGAGTAATGACAGATCAAATCTCTACTCAAAAACTGTCACCTGCCCCTCTAGCCAAGTTGACATTCTACAATCGTCAACGCTATAGAAAACAATCAAAATGTATGGGAATGACATATCTCAACTAAAAAGTCATTCGTTGAGATACCTATGTTGACTAAGTGGCAAAGCGTGTGGATTGTACGATCTGCAAGGTTAAGCTGCACTAGCCGCGGTCAGTCTGTGGATGGGTGACCGTTTCTTTACACATCGAGACCCCTTCGTGCCTCGGAGAGCACGTAAAAGCCGTCGGTCCTGCGTCTGATCTCATTCCGGTCGTGTCAAATTGCCGTCCCATCGGATTATGAGAGTGAGGGAATAGAGAGTGCACCTGTGTTTGCGCATACACTTGTGCACTATAATATGTCCCGCGCAGATGGCTTGTCTCCATTGAGATTGGCCGCCGTGATCGAAATTCGGCCGGGAGAACATTATGTCATTCCCATATATTATATTATTTATTTATTTTTATTTATTTATATTTTGATTGTTTTCTATAGCGTTGACGATTGTAGATTGTCAACTTGGCTAGGGGGGCTGTTTCGGTACAGGTGACAGTATAAAATAAAGGTAAACTCAGCTGAACTGTGATCAATAAATCTCTGCTTGTGGAATGTTCTAAAATTAAATCCCAAACCAAAACTAGTTTTAAACATTGATCACCGCTTGAGGAACTTTCTGTAATACGGGCCTTAGAGAGGTATATTCTCAAAGAGCGTGATAGTTGGAGTTGAGTGTATCAACTAACTAGCTATAAAGTTCAAGTAAAGCCTCCTGATATCAAAATCTCAACTTTTAATTGTTTTTTTTCGTAATTTTCAGATTCTCCACTTCGACTGCATGGACTTGGGCCTCGGCGGAATAAGTTTGACAAAGCCGAACACGAATCAAATCACTGCTGGGGGGGCCAGTGACCAACCACAACTGAACGGTGACGTTTATGATCCGGTGACGGAAAATTCTAGTGTAACCACGCAAAACTCTGTATATAATAATAGTGCTAAATATATTTAATTAAATTATTATTTTGTTGTTTAATTATCAAGCTCAACTTAATATATTATGTAAATAAAACAAGACAAAACAAGACGTTACCTACACCATAAGAAAAGATTATTATCTATTCTATCCCTACACGACGCATCAGCGCAGACCGTCGTTGCGGGATGCTGGCCAGAAAAACTCCACGTGTGTCTGACAGCTGCTTGTCCTTCTAGACACGTCTGGAGGGAACGGCATTTCTTAGGCCGATCCATCCTGGGTACAGGCAATAAAATCCTTTCGAGGGATTAACCTTCGGGGATCTTATTGCATGTGGCAAATAGTGGCACTGAGTAGTGTTTTCATGCCGCTTGGGATCGAGGGTCTTGGCGTCACCGCCCGGACCGCGAGGAAGAAAACCCTATAAAAAATTAAAGGAGGCGAGACCTGCGATCGAAGATTGACAAAGATTGTTATCCTGCTATCAATGACTGCCAAAAAAACCAGTGTATCAAAGCCCCTGAAGTTATTTTTTAACAATCGGTTAGAATTAAACGTGTAGCCTGAGGGTTGTTAATCCGTAAAATAAATACTTAACTTTAATAATCACAATGTTCATTATAACAGTCATTGGTAGGCTCATGCCCAGTCTAGTAGTAAAGAAAAGTAGGAGTAAACCTAAACTCAGCAATGGACGTCTGCGGGCTAATCCAATACAACAAGTCAGGGGGCCTAGTACGAGTTTGACACTTACGAATACTTAAATAGTTTTCGTCGACTTTCATTCATAAATCAGTAGCGCCCCTGGCGGATACAAGGAAGAACTACTGATTTATGAATAAAAGTCGACGAAAACTATGAAAGTATTCGTAAGTGTCAAACTCGTACTAGGCCCTCAGATGATTGAGTTAGGGAGCTAAACTATATATAAAAATATTTTGTTGCCTATAGCATAGATAATATATTATACTGGCGTAACTGGCCTATAGGTTGTCTTAGAAAAGCGCCTGCTTGCTTGAACTGCTAAAATATACTGGGTAAAGCTGGGTTCATACCACAGACCAGTAAGCTGGTCTATGGTTCATACATAAAGGTTTGTCTAAAAGGTCTTAGCAACCTGGCCGAAAAACTCCTAAGAAAGAAATTGACTTTGACATTGACAGATGATTGACATTTGAGAATTTTGTGAAAGAGTTGCAACACAGACCAAGTAGAGATGCTACGCATCAGACGACAATCTCCGAACAAGAAATTTGGTCAATAGGGAACCAAAGAGTAACCTCAATAATAGAAAATGACAAGCACAGATAATACATTTTTTCAACTTCCAAGCAAGCAAAAGGTTTTTAAATTTCGGCCTTGGATACAAGGCTTTTGCCTCTTATTCATGCGTAGGTAGGTACCTATACATGCATTGCTAATATTTTATTTTTTATAGTGAAAGTGAAATAAAAACCATTACTTTTACATAAATCTGTTTATTTTTCAATTTTCCCCTATAAACATTGTTTTTTTTTCAGTTATTTCTAATCAGAATAAAATTCTACATTTTCTTGTTTGATTTGCATCCACAGGATCTTCCTAGCCACAGGAGTCATCGTCTTCAGTGTTGAAGGGACTGTTATTTGATTGTACATTACCTGCAAGGAAAATTAAGGCTTTTAACTACTTGAACATTATAACCTAGTAATTTACCCACACCTCTGGCTTTTCGAATTCAAGTGTGAATCAGAATTTGATTGTCACTTTTTACTTTAACGGTGAACGAAAACATCGTGAGGAAACCTACCCACTTTAGAGTGCTTCATACAGTTCTTGATGGTGTTTAGTTCACCAACCCGCAGTAGGCCAGCGTGGTGGACTCAGGCCTGAATCCTTCTGAGAAGAGGCCCGTGCCCAGAAGTGGAACAGTAACGGGCTGATAATGATGAACCATTTTTTAATAGAAATATCTTTAGAACTTTACCCTGCCTACCGTCATGCTCAAACATTTCTCAGTTGATTGTGACATTCACACACAGCTTACTTTGTTGAGGCCAACTTATAATATTGTTATTCATATTATTTTGTTTTTAAATATAAATGCCATTAAAGAAAATGAAAAAAGCTGTTGCTTACCTCATTTAACAAATGATTTCCAACAAAACTGTATGTAGGCGGTGGCATCTCAGTATCTGAAATAATAAAAAATAGTTTTACAACAGCATTAATATTACCTATTAAGATTCCACACCCGAAGGGTCCAAATGGAATCCTATTGCTGTGGCCAAGGGTAGATCCAGGATTTGTTTCTGGGAGGGGCAAAAGGACCAGATAGGCAAGGAGTACTTAGAAGTGTCCCATAAAGTATTGCATTATGTGTGATATTTTATGATTTCCAACTTGCGGTAGCATGTAGTATACTTATGTTTGCAAAATGAAACAAATAATATTCAAGCGGTATTGTATTAATCTCCCAACTCCTAGTTTTATTTGAACCATCTGGTGGGAAGGGCTTGTTTCCCTGTGTATCAATTCATTAAGCTTCGTTTGGCCCACAGAAGCCTGAAATAATCGTTTTCTGTAGTGTGTAGGTACTGCATGCAGATTGAAAAGTTCATTGTCAAATATTACACTTTAACATTGAAATGAAATATATTATTATTTGCTTACCTGATGTGATCATATAACAGTGGCTTGATGTGCTAGTGGCTAGTAGTAGGCTTGTTTGTTGGGCAGACGTTAACAAACATTTCGTAACCGTAATTCGTAATGTACGTTTTTATTTAGTTATATTAAACTTTGTAGAAAACTGAATAGTATATTTCAACTTTTAAATGGGATAGGTACATAGTTTATACTGCCCATTTTACAAAGAGTTAATTACAAAGAGAATTACTTCAATAATTGAGATTATACATGTATACTACACATAGGTTTATAACAACAATATAATATATATATAAACAGACCAGAAGGGGAAGGCCGAGGGGGACGAAGTAACTGTCAAAATCTATTATTGAACCCATCTAGAATCATAGACATAACGTTGAAAATTTTTGTTCTAAGATTACTACCCGTGAGTTGCAAAAACCAAGCGAAGGAGAGGTGTGGAGACTGCATTGTTGAGGGTTTTAATTTATTTTTATATAGGATTTCTATTTGTATAAGTAGCAAGTCTTTCCAAAAATTCATGGTAATTTAGTTTTCCTTTACCTTAGATTCTGAAGTGCACTTTAAATGGGCGATAGTGATGATTATTATGATGGTGACGGGTTAGTACAGTTCGCATGTTAGATATTGTTATGGTGTTAATTTTACATAACTGCTGTAGATATTATTGATTAATCTTTGTTGTTTGTGCTACGGACCGCACCGCTGTACACGCATTTTGCTGGTATTTTCGGCGTGAGAAACTGCTGGGACCGTGGTATTGTACCGGCTTTTATTTGACACTTTAGTGAGTACTATTGCATTTGAGGGCTGAAAATAAGCATAGCTTGAATTGTAAATATGTAGAGGTACTGAGTATGTGAGTAACTATCAGTGATCATTACGCCCAGCTTTCTGTAGATTTTGTTTGCAACTAATACAATTTGTAGGTTCACTACCTAGGGATTCACTTGGTATGTACCTAACTAATGTAACATGACCTCTGTGAGGTGTTGCATAGTTGAAGGAAATATACGATAGCTCCAAGTCTAATTTAAAAATAAATTGACCCAAAAGCAATTTCTAGGTTTGTTTTCAAAACCTGATGATTGATATCTGTATTTTCTTTCATTACAATGCAACTTCTTGTAGTTTAAATTAGAAAAAAATTCGGTGTTATTGTTGCAAGAATTGTGAATGATTAATTTTATAAATATGGTGTAATTTGTGGGGAACTCTGCATCGGCATCCAAAAATCCAATTCTATAAAGTTAACCTGTTCAGTTAGCATGATTTCTAGCGAGGCTTGTGTGGACTTCTATACAACCTTATTCTTAGTTTATACTAAACCTCTTAAGGGGTCACTGTTCCCATCAATTTGAACAACATTTACTATGAGACCAATCCTGAAATAGTGAAAAAAAAAACAGCTGTACCCTACATTTGTATTTATATGTATAAGTTGACAAATTGTAGGGTACAGCTGTTTTTTTTTTTGCAATTTCAGGGTTGGTGCCATAGTAAAAGTTGTTTAAATTGATGAGTACAATCATCCCTAAAAAAATTGTTAATGATTTCAAAATCACCTGTATAAATGTGACAATATGTGAAGTGTTCAAGTGGTGTCACAGTAAATATATAGCTAAAGCAGTAAAGAAATATGTTCAAATGCTCGATTTGTCACACTCACACAGACTCATGCCTCAACAAGGCTCTTAAGCAGATGTGTAGTGCTGTCAGTGCAAAACCCACTTAGGTACAAATAAACATTTCATTTCATTTCATTTAGAGGTCTTGGTGAGGCGTGTGTCTGTGTGAGTGTGACGTTTCAAGCGTTTGTATGTAGTTTCGGTACTGGTTTAGCTATATATTTACTGTGGTGGTATGTATTGGTTTTTGGATTAAGTAGGCAGTCACTTATGATCATCATTTCCTTCTTTCTTTTTTCTTGGTATTATTACATGCCATAAGAGATGTAATTTATGCCAGTTGTCACATGTAGAGGCTACTTTGATACATGACAAAATGGGCTGGGATTATTATTTGAGTTCTAAATAATCTGTAATTTTTTGCTAAGACAGAAGTAGGTATCTTAATTCAAAATACATCTTGAACAATAGGAGAATGGATTCCTTGGGGGCTGCACCTGAGGTCATTTACAACTGGGTGGACATAACACCAGACTTCTTCAAACATATTCAAGGTAAATATTAAAAATGTTGTACTACTGTATGTGTGTGTACCTACCATATTATATATGTGTAATATATTTTTATTGGATACTAGCTGTGCCCGGCGGCATGCATTGCAATGCCAACATTTTTCAGGTTTCTTTAAAAGCTTTCATTCTCCAAAGTTTACCAAAGTATCAACGTAATCAGATGAATTGTATAGGAATGCATATGAGACAAACAAAGAAATTAAAATTCATATTATAGATAAGAATAACACTCTTTGTGTTATCACTTTAGCCTACAAAGTAACTTAGTATTCGTCATCATCATTTCAGCTGAAAGACGTCCACTGCTGGATATAGGCCTCCCCAAGCAGTTTGGGGGGATATGCCATAATTGCCACGCTTGGCAGGCGGGTTGGTGAACTTAGTATTACCACAGCGTAATTAAAGAGCTAGAGTTCGTTAGACTGTGGTATTACTGTTATACATATTACATACATAATATTTGGTTAAGTTAATTAAATTTGTGAAACATTTCAGACCTCCAACTTGGAGAGCTACTCCACGATGGACACTTATTTGGTCTCTTTGAGGCCATGTCGGCCATTGAGATGATGGACCCGAAAATGGATGCAGGCATGCTCTGCAACCATGGGAATCCTAAACCTCTCAACTTCCAGCAAGCTGTTGCTGTAAGTATTTTATCATATTATTAAATTATTTAATCATTCATAGTGAGAGTTGTGTTTTTAACTTTGGTGTACCTTCTTAAGTTACATTTTACTACTAGTTTTTTTTTAGAAATGTGTGATATCTTTTGTAAAACAAGATATTTTATAGTTTCACTGTGATATTCAGGGCTGTGATAGTCTAGCGGTTGAGCGCTTGCCTTTCATGCAAGAGGGTCTGAGTTCAAACCTGGCCCACACTGTATTCTAAAATTATTCTAATACCATAATTTTTTTTAAATATTTGTACGCCGGAAACGGCAGAATATGTTGGATCCAATTTTTTTTTATAACTACTATATTGTACCATATTCTGACAAATAAAGGATTTATCTATCTATCTATCACCACTGACTTTTTTAATTCATGTGTGGATCAGAATTTAATTATCACTTGCTTTAACAAGTGGGCCAGGATTGTACTATTGATTTCTATGTACTTTATTATTATTTCTCTGTGTGTGCATAAATTTAATAAATAAATAAATAACAAGTAAGAGTGCTCCGTACAGTTCTCGATGGTGTTCATAGACTGCCAACCTGCACTAGGCCAGCGTGGTGGACTAAGGCCTTAACCTTCTCATTCAGAGAAGGGGCTCTTGCCCCGCAGTGGGAAAGTAACGGGCTGATGATGATTCAGGGCTGGACTAAAGGGTGCTGTGTCATGCTGAGGCTCCTAGTAGGCAGTGTTATTTCAAGACCCAAAAATAGAAAAGCCAGACTTCTTTTTAGCAGCATTTTTTTTGACATGAGAAGATTTTTTTTTTTCTGTTTTTCAGTTAACTAAAACTTGTTTCTTTTAACAGGCTGGAAAATTGAAAATAGAAGATCTTGAGCCCGCTGAGTTAATAGGCGTCATTGATGCTACAATGGCCTGCATTGTCTCCTGGCTGGAAGGTCACTCATTGGCCCAGACGGTCTTTACCAATCTGTACCTGCACCAACCACATTCAATCATAAATAGGACCTTGAAAGCATATTGCATTGCTATTTACAAGTTGCTGGATTGTATCAGGGAATGTATTAACAAGTTAGTTGATTGTTTTCTATTCAGCTTAATGTATTTAATTTTTATTTAATATTTTGAGGCATAATAGATCATAGAAGTAACAAAATGTATAGAATAATGTTGCAGCCTACTACATTATCCACAGATTAAACAAAGAATATAAGCAGTGTGTGCCACCAGCAGGCGTAGCGTGACGACGAGACAAGGGTTTTATTTACGACAGAATAGAAAAAAACATTTTTTTTTGTTCTACAATGTGTTATTGAAATAACTGAAAACCTCTTAAGGAGTCATTATACTCATCAGTATGAACAAATTTTACTATTGGGACCAAGTCTGAAATCCGAAAATAAAATCAGCTGATACCTAAATTTTTTCGTTCATATTAATGAGTACATTGACTGACCCCTTAAGAAGTTTTCAGTTATTCCAATAATATGTTGAATAATATGTTGTTATTGTTTACAATGTAATTTTGTCTACTTTTCTGTAGACAAATGTTTCGTCTTTGTAGGTCATGCTATGCTTGCTGGTGGACATTAAAATAACAATAAAATATTGTTACATCACATCATTATATTGTATACTGTAGATATAATTAAAATTAATTAAAAATACAATGAAATATTACAATAATAATTTCTTAGGTTTTCGCGATCACTACACACTATAATAAAACAAAGTTTAACCGGATTAAATCGCGTATATTATTTAAATTGGTTTTTCTGACGTTTCGAAAGCTTTGCAGCATTTCGTGGTCGCAGGTAGACTAAGGCCCGTATTACAGAAGCTTCCTCAAGTACAGTTTAAACTCCAATGACCTGATCACTACTAAAGGATAGAATCGTTACTTGAGTATCGGTCTTATTCCAGAACGGTAATTATAAACTTTAATTCAACAACATAACACACGAATTTGACCTGAAATTGAATAGAAATCTCTACTCAAGTGTAGCCTGGACCACACTAGAGTGAAAACAGATCAAAACTCTGCTCAAATACCGAAACAGGTGACAGTATAAAATAAAGCTAAACTCAGCTGAACTGTGATCAATAAATCTCTGCTTGAGAAACGTTCTAAAATCAAAGCTCAACTCAAAACTAGTTTTAAACAGAGATCAATGCTTGAGTATCGTCCTGTAATACGGGCCTAAGATGACAAGCGTCTTTACAGATATTTCAAATTTTTTTTCTTAATCTACCATACAATATTATTAATTAAAATCGTTTCGACCAACCAACGACCATACAGCCCAATAGACGCCTAATGTTGAATATAATGCGTACAATAAATTCTGCCACTCGCTGAGGCGGGGTACTGCAATCCAATTGACCCTTCCAAGGCGGCTATTGGCTAATCACTAACGCGGCAGTTTTGACGGCTCATGTAAGTGGTCGAAACTGATTTGAAGATTTCAAGTGGGGAATAGTGGCGACTTACATGAGTGAAATTTCATAGATGTGTTGCAGAAATTGGTCACCTGTTATAAGGCGTGATAAGGCTTCTATGGGCTTTATGGTCGTTGGTTCAATGATATGTAAATACATTGCTCTTTTGAAACTGATGTAAAAAAAAATGCTACAATTCACATTCCTACATTCTCAGAGCTCAGGTGTTTGAAGAGGAAGACTTCCAACCAATGGGTTACGGTTATCGTCTGGGCTCAAACCCGCAGTCTGGTAACTCTTATGATGCTAGTCTCGAAGTCAGTGAGCAGAAGTGCGTCTTAATGCTCAGGGAGCAAGAAGAGGAACTTAATAAGAAGGCTAGGAGTTCTGATGATGAGGTAAGTGGTGAAATTGTACATTAAAATGGTATTTCAATTTATGGTTACATTTCAACTATATGCTGACACTAAAGATTTAAAAAAAAATCTGCTGTTCCCTACATTTTGTCGATTTATATTAACACAAATGTATTTTTTTTTTCGCGTATTCCCGGTTGGTCCGAGTAAAAGTTGTTCATACTGTTTAGTATAATGACCCCTTAAATAAGAGGTTTTCAGTTATTTCAATAATACATTGTATATCACTCAATCTAGTCCCACAGCTGCAGGCAAAGTGGGTGGGATGGAACTGAAGCGGGTATCGCTGGCGGGCCTCGTTGTGTTGTAATGTATTGAACTGTATTAGATAGTGCACTCAGCGCTGTCCTGAACCGATACGCTGGCATTGTATGGGAATACATATTAGTCATAGACCAGTAAGCCTCTAGACGCCGCTTAGCTGGACACCCCCGGTCACAACGCATATGCTCTACCACTGCATATCAAACGTCCCTCCGCCAATCGGAACGTCACTCAGTCAGCGAGCGCCACCAATCATAAGGAATCATACCACCGAACTTTTGAGCCGGCCAATCATAACGCGCCACCCGCCCCCCTGACCCCACCAACGTTTTACGACTGCGTTCGAATACAAAACTTTGTTTATGCGGAGTCTTGAAGCTTACTGGTCTGTGATATTAGTGTACTCTGTTTTTTCTTACTTGTCTTATTTAGTAAACAATCTTGGCATGTCTTTTTAATGAAATTCGTCAATAATAATTATTAAAACACAAAGTTAACAATGGTGTCGATTCTCTTGTTCACGAACTAAACTTGTTTTAAACTATCGCTCTCTTCTACTAACAGTACATACAAGAAAGGGATTGCAAGACTTGTAACTATCAAATTAGTCGGAATTTAGATTTCCATACAAGTTTAGTCGTGATCTCGGAACATGCCCACTAAAATACAAAGAAATGTAACACGTCAACTAATTTGACAGTTCTAAAAATTTTGCCATCCCTTTCTTGTATCTACTATTAGTAAAAGAGAGCGATAGTTAAAAATAAGTTTAGTTCGTGAACAAGAGAATCGACACCAATATCACACACTATTTTTTTTTTTTAAACCTAATTACATGTGCAGAATTAGTAATTATATTTTATCAGTAGTTATTTGAATAAAGAGATGTGCCAAGATTGTTTACTAAATAAGACAAGAGAGAAAAAAATAGGATATAGTCACACAGACAGCGGAACGTATGTGTCTGGCGCCGTCATTCTATCGTCGTCCAGTGCCACGCGCGATACGCCTGCAGTGTGCCATGCACGCCCCGTCGACGCTCTCCCCCCGTTCCGTCGACGCTCTGCCCCCGTTCCGTCGACGCCTTGCACCCGTTCCGTCGACGCTCTGCCCCCGTTCCGTCGATGCTCCGCCCCCGTTCCGTCGATGCTCCACCCTCGTTCCGTCCCGCCCACTGTGCATTTGCAGCTTAAATGACGTTTTTACCTTTTTTTCAGGACAATCTATGGACAGCCTTAGCAGCTCGCATCAGATTCACCAGGATGATCTTCCAAGCTCTCCTCATGATTACTAAGAGGGACTCTCAGTCCGGAGCCGACTGTGTCGCTCTGCTTAATGGCTGCTCTGAGATGATGAAGGTCATTATCAGGACCTCGGGGAAAGGAACACAGCCTGTGGAGAATTGTGAGTTGTAAAGTAAAAAAAAAAAAAAAAAAAACAAATATTTATTCCTCCGACAACAAATTGGTCTATAATGTGTTAGTAACAAATGCAACTTATCCGATGTGAATACATTATTTTAAAACCTTACGGATGCTTGGGTTAGAATTTATCTGACATCTTTCTAGTCTAATCATTGCTGATAGAAAAAAAAATAAAAAAAAATCTATCAGCAATGATTAGACTAGACTAGAATCCCAACGCCGAAACTCTAAGCAGGCATGAGTCACCAGATTGCGGGGCGAGGAGGGGGATTACGCATGCGCAGTAACGCCGATACAACCAATGCCACCTAGAGGCGATTTGCAGAAATAAAGAGACAAGCGTGATATTTCAAAAAGTCATTAAAAGTTCTGCTATTCATCGATAGATGGCAAAACTAAAAAGTATCACCGCTGTGCCGGTCGGAGTAAGGGGTGTTAGGTTATTTTCGTTACGGAATTTCTGGATTCGGTCTCCACGCTCAAGGCCCGCGATAGAAGCTATGCAATAGCTTAAAAAAAAATCTAAATTATTTATTCCTCAGACAACAAATTGGTCTATAATGTGTTAGTAACAAATGCAACTTATCCTGTGTGAATACATTATTTTAAAACCTTACGGATGCTTGGGTTAGAATTTATCTGACATCTTTCTAGTCTAATCATTGCTGATAGAAATTAAAATTTTTGAATCCCATCAACTGGGTTACATTAGGAATGAAACAGAGTTTAGAACCGTAACATACCTATTTCTGCTGTCAATAAGGCAATAATTTTTGGCTTGCGTTGCTGTGTTCCGGTGTGAAAGGTACCAGTGAAATTACAATCACATGAGACTATCCATCTTCACATCCAGACAATTGGGTTGCGGCGGTCTGATGGCAGTCGCTCCGTGTAAAATACTGATGTTCAGCCGCATCAGCTCCCTGATTCAGAACCACACCATAACCAGATGTCGACCGGTTTGGTTTGTTATCTCGTTTTGTCTATGATTCACGCAACGAGAAAAAAAGAGATAACAAACCGAATCGGTTGAGGTTAGTTAGACTGGAAGCCGACTCCAACATAATTGAGAAAAGGTTCAGAGGATGAGGATGATGATGAGACTATCTATCTTTATGTCTCAGTTTGGCAAACGGGACTTGTGGTACCATTTAGGTAACAGCCCATGTGGTATGCAGTTGTTATAGGAAAACATAACCACTTAACTTCAGGTAGGCTTGTAGATCTTTTCGTTCCTATACTATAAAAAAAAACATATAAATTGGCAACTTTAAGTCGGTTTGGTGAACTTTATTTTTGTACAGAACTTTATTTATGCTCAAAAATTACAATATTTAACTGTTTTTTTAATGTATAAACATGTCCGATATAAGGGTATTAGTGTTACACAGTAATAAGGTTGTTGAGCTTAAAAGTCTCTGGACTCGGTCACTTCGAATCAAATGCTCATCTCTGTCAGAAAGACTGCCCCAGAATAGATATAAATACTCAAGATTAAAAATATTTACAAGGCGGACGACTGAGTGTTGTGCCGCAACTTGGGAGAGACCCATCTGGCAGTTGTCTGTGATAGGCTGAGTTGAGAGTTTACAAGAAGAAAGCTAACCTATAGTTAATAATTTCTTAGGTTTTCGCGATTTGGAACCCTGTTCTAAAAATAATCAAGTACCAAACAGCACGCTACACTGTAACACATAATGATATCTACTGTGAGTGACTATTGCTGCATCGAAACGATTTTTAGGGTTCCGTAGTCCTACAAGGAACTCTTATAGTTTCGTCATGTCCGTCCGTCTGTCCTAATCTTTTACAGCTTAATAACTTCTACAGTTATAAACATAATTAAATGAAATTTTGTTAAAATATGGTTTAGATATAGATCTCAATTTTAAAAGAATAAGAAAATCTTGATAACGTATTTTAGGGGTGGCGCCCATACATGTGAAATGGGGATGAAATATATTTTTTCGCTGCACCCCCTCGTGTGGGGTATCATTGAATATTGAATAGGTCTACTAAAATGAAGGTAATGTTTCATATACAACTTTTTTATCAGGTATACCATCTGCGAAATACAGTTCGCCAAAGTGGCTTGCAATGTGTCCCCCCCCCTGCCATTTCTAAACTATGCAACGTAGAAACTTATAGTCTTCCACATTGATAGACCTTTATAAAAACTCTCTTTTAAAATTATTTCGAGTATAATGTGATTATAAATTTTCGAGTTATAGTGAGAAAACTGAAAAATACTCAAGACGTCCTAGTTCATAGGTCCTTAGAGAAAAGTGATCTTAGCAAATAATGCTCCTTTAGTTACTTTCTATTTAAAAATCACAAAAAGAAACTTTGTGTTATATTGATATGACACTCTTCTTAAATTTAGCGCTAGGTGGCGCTGTTTGCAATAAACTAAAATAGCAATGATTAATATTCGATTTGATTCGTTTGTAATTAGACGTACGTAAGGAACCCTATAAATTAAGCATGGCCCGACATGCTCTTGGCCGGTTTTTTATTAATTAAATATTGTACGGTGGTTTTTTTTCAATATCTGTAAAGACGCTTGTCGTCTTAGTCTTTCTGCATAGACCAGTAAGCCTCTAGACGCCGGTTAGCTGGACACCCCCGGTCACAACACATATGCTCTACCACTGCATATCATACGTCCCTCCGCCAATCGGAACGTCACTCAGTCAGCGAGCGGCACCAATCATAAGGAATCATACCACCGAACTTTTGAGCCGGCCAATCATAACGCGCCGTCCGCCCCCCTGACCCCACCAACGTTTTACGACTGCGTTCGAATACAAAACTTTGTTTATGCGGAGTCTTGAATCTTACTGGTCTGTGTCTTTCTGTAACCACGAACGCTGCAAAGCTTTCGAAACGTCAGGAAAACCAATTTAAATAATATATGCGATGTAATCCGGTGGAACTTGTTTAACATATAGTTCTCAATAACTATTCCAGCTGACTCCCCAAACCCAATGGGGTTTGAGCCGATGATCAACCAGCGCCTGCTCCCACCTACGTTCCCGCGCTACACCCGCATCAAGCCGAGGGCCGAGGCGTTGAATTACTTCGACGAGCTCGTGGGACGGCTGCGGCACGCATGGAAGATCACCTCGTGCACCAACTTCCATACCGCGCTGGTAATATCTTTGTAGTATACCTATACTTCATTTATTATTGACAACCTCTGTGGTCTAGTGGTTCGAGTGTCGGACTGCTGATCACGAGGTCGTGGGTTCGATTCCCACAGGACACAAATATTTGTGTGATGAACATGAGTGTTTGTGTTGGTCTGGGTGTTGCTTATGTATTACAAGTATGTATTTACAAAAAAAAAAAAGGTATTTAAGTATTATATCCATTGTCTAGTACCCATAGTACAAGCTCTGCTTAGTTTGGGACTAGAAGGTGATGTGTAAAATGTCCCAAAAATATTTATTTATTTATTATTTATTATTTATTTATTATATATTTATTTATTATATCACTAGACTAAACATAACCTAAAGGGCAAGGAAAAGTGTAAAACTGTAAAAATAAAATACATAATTGCTTCTAGCTGAGATCAGAGACGATTTAATAAGTCTATGAACCTGGGGCCTTACTCCCGACTGGTTCGAGCTCTGAACCAAATCGGGCTAATGTCGATTCCTAGAAAAATGCAGTACGATTTGACACTAACTTGAATTCAAATTCGATTGATACAGAACTCGATCCAGTCGGGAGTAAGGCCCCTGTTAGTCCAATTTTTATAAGCTGGCACTGTATGAAAAAGCATATTTGTCAATAGATGAAATATAGCATTGCATAACATATAAAAACCCTTTTTAGAGTTCCGTAGTCCTACAAGGAACCCTTATAGTTTCGTCATGTCCGTTCGTCTGTCCGTCTGTCCTAATCCTTTACAGCTTAATTACTGCGACAGTTATAAACATAAGTAAATTAAATTTTGTTCAAAAATGGTTTAGATATAGATCTCAATTTTAAAATATAAAGAAAATCTTCATAACGTATTTTAGGGGTGGCGCCCATACATGTGAAATGGGGATGAAATTTTTTTTTTCTCTGCAACCCCTCGTGTGGGGTATCATTGAATATGTCTACTAAAATAAAGGTAATGTTTCATACATCACTTTTTTATCAGGTATACCATCTGTGAAATACAGTTCGCCAAAGTGGCTTGCAATGTGTCCCCCCCCTGCCATTTCTAAATTATGCAACGTAGAAACTTATAGTCTTCCACATTGATAGACCTTTATAAAAAATCTCTTTCATAATTATTTCGAGTATAATGTCATTATAAATTTTTGAGTTATATTGAGAAAACTGAAAAATACTTAAGACGTCCTAGTACATAGGTCATTGACCTTAGAGAAAAATGATTTTAGCAAATAATGCTCCTTTAGTTACTTTCTATTTAAAAAAATCACAAAAACAAACTTTGTGTTATATTGATATGACACACTTCTTAAATTTAGCGGTAGGTAGTGCTGTTTGCAAAAACTAAAATAGCAGTGATTAATATTCGATTTGATTCGTTTGTATCAGAGGTTTGTATAGATATATTAGACCTACTTAAGGAACCCTATAATACTGAGCATGGCCCGACATGCTCTTGGCCGGTTTTTTTATTTTACTCATTTTTCACAAGCACGGTTGACAACTGTCAACCAGTTACACGAGAGTTAAGGTGGTTCTGGTATGCCACTGGTCAAATTTTGTCCATTCCAATTTATTTGATGATCAGTTTTTATACATACAACATTTGATGAAAATCATTCCATTTCTTTGATCAGTCACGTTGGAAAAATAATGTTGATGAGTGGCATACCACTCTTACACAAACCAAAGCATTATTTAGTATTTAAGTATGTATTCTACAGGAATAATAAATGGATAATCAACATGCTTGACAAATCGGAAACTTTGTGATTATAGCAATATTTATTCACATCTATCATGCTTCTGATTTTTCTTTGTATTTTTGCACAAGCTGATTATACATGTTGACATTTGAATCGCTTATTTCCTGAAAAGGGGTAATTGTAATCATCATTATGAACAACTTTTACAATGGGACTAACCCTGAAATCGCGAAAAAAAATCAGGTGGTCCCTACATTTCTTCGATTTAAGTGAACAACGAACAGAAATGTAGGTACCAACAGATATTTTTTTCGCGATTTCACGGTTGGTCCCATAGTAAAAGTTGTTCATAATGATGATTACAATTACCCCTTTTCAGGAAATAAGCAATTCAAATTTCAGCATGTATAATGTGGTTAGTTAAAAGATTCAGTCAACAATGCTTGTGACTATTTGCATTACTCAATCAAACACTCAAAACAAACAATCGAATATTTTAATTTCAATTTCAATGTTTTTTTATTTCAAATAAACCTAATTACAGGCACTTTTGAAAGGTCAGGCTCTAGTTGCACGGTTCCAAATTGTGGGTCCTATGGAGAAGAATACGCAATAACATCTAGATTTAAATCCCTAATAGGACTTCTTTATGGAGTTCAGTCGGCAGCGTGCCTGCATACTGTCCCGCTCAGCTCTCCAGTTGCTGTACCTCAGCCCGTCGCCCGCCAACACGGCGTCGATGGCTCAGAGTGCTATGACCGGCCCCGCCGGACAGCCGCGCCCGCAACACCCCTTCGTGGAGATACTCAGGGAGTCCGTCAAGAACTTCGTCAACCCGCCTTCGTTAACTCCTAAGTCACCCATGGTCTCTACGCCGCAAGTAAGTTAATAATATTGAACTATTATTTAGATGCAATATCTGTATACGTATACCCGATTTTCTGAAAAGGATCAACATCATCTTAAACTCGGCCTCTCGCCAGCCACCGCTGGACATAGGCCTCTCTCAAGTTGCGCTACAACACTCGGTCATCTGCCTTCCGTATCCAGTCCACCCCAGCTACCTTCTGAACAGGGGGAAATACACAGAGCTGACATCCGCAGATCTTTTCAGCAGGTGGTATTGGAATTAGAGCGCTATGAACGGCCCCGCCGGACAGCCGCGCCCGTAACACCCCTTCGTGGAGATACTCAGGGAGTCCGTCAAGAACTTCCTCAACCCGCCTGCGTTAACTCCTAAGTCACCCATGGTCTCTAAGCCGCAAGTAAATTAATAATATTGAACTATAATTTAGGTGCAATATGTGTACACCCGATTTTCTGAAAAGGATCATCATCATCATAAACTCGGCCTATCGCCGTCCACTGCTGGACATAGGCCTCTCCCAAGTTGCGCCACAACACTCTGTCCTCTGTCTTCCGTATCCAGTCCACAGGGAGGGATAACAGGGGGAAATACATAGGGCTGACATCCGCAGATCTTTTCAGCAGGTAGTATTGGAATTACAGTGTTATGAACGGCCTCGCCGGATAGCCGCGCCCGCAACTCCCCTTCCTGGAGATACTCAGGGAGTCCGTCAAGAACTTCGTCAACCCGTCTGCGTTAACTCCTAAGTCACCCATGGTCTCTACGCCGCAAGTAAGTCAATAATATTGAATTATGATTTGGGTGCAATATCTGTATATCCGATATTCTGAAAAGGATCATCGTCATCATAAATTCGGCCTATCGCCGTCCATTGGTGGACATAAGCCGCTCCCAAGTTGCGCCACAACACTTGGTCCTCTGCCTTCCGCATCCAGTTCACCCCAGCTACCTTCTGAACAGGATAACAGGAGGAAATACAGATCGCTGACATCCGCAGATTTTTTCAGCTAGTAGTATTGGAATTTAGAACGCTATGAACGGCCCCGCCGGACAGCCGCGACCGCAACACCCCTTCGTGGAGATACTCAGGGAGACCGTCATGAACTTCGTCAACCCGCCCGCATTGACGCCCAAGTCACCCATGGTCTCTACGCCGCAAGTAAGTCGATGTACTCGATAATAACTTAAAATACCTATCAGTAGAATTGATTTTCGACCCCGATGCCCAGTCAAAAGATCTGAACAGGATAACAGGAGAAAATATAGAAACAGAACCGAGGTCCGCAGATATCTTCGGCAGGAAGTATAGGAATTGGTGCGCTATGAACGTAAATACAGACAGCAACACCCCTTCGTGGAGATCAGGGAGTCCGTCAAGAACTTCGTCACCCCGCCTGCATTGACGTCCAAGTCGGACATAGTCTTTACGTCGCAAGTAAGATATTGGTTCAATATAATCTGTCATAGGAATAATAGAACTTGCCATCTTAATAAAAACAGCTCGGATGATAACGAAAAACTTTCAGAGATTCCAATTATCCGGTCCTTTGCAATCTTCTAGGATTTTCGCAAAGATCCGATTTTTTCGATTATCCTATTATCCTGCCTCGTTGGTCTAGTGGTTGCAAGCGCGACTGCTGAGCGTGGGGTCCTGGGTTCGATTCCCGGGTCGGGCAACGTGTTATTGAGTTTTTTCATTAGGAAATTCTCAGTAGCAGCCCGTAGTCTGGATTTGTGCCCGGTTAATGGCAATAGGCTCGCCCCTATTACATGGGACTATAACATAACTGGCGAAATGTGGGTGTGCTATACACCTCTGCCTACCCCTTCGGGGAAATACAGACGTGATGTTATGTTATATTTTATTTTTGTTAAGAATTAAAATCTATATTGATCTGTTACAGGCTCGTGAGTTCGTGGAGAACTTCCTGGCTCGTTGTGTACGGCCATTCGCGGTGTTGTTACAAGTGTGCGGACACAACCGAGCGCGGCAGCGGGACAAACTCGCTTTACTACTTGACGAGTTCGCTGCTTTACAGGAAGAGGTAGGTGTTGGTAAGGGTTAGGTTCCAGTTTAAACTAAGGGAGAAGGACACTGCATACTATTTGTATCTTTGTTTTTATTACTAACTCTTTTAGGATTGGCCACAATATGCGATAGATCGCGAAAAGTGGAAAAAAGGAAGAGAGGCCTTTGCCCTGCAGTGGCAAAACAGGCTCGTAAAAAATACATCGGCGGAGAGGACATGACGGCATAAGAAATGATGTCGTTTGCCGTCACGGCACTCACGGCATACGTTGGTTGAGTCGGTCTTACCCCCAAGACGCGCCAATAGATGTTTCATATAAAAAACATATGAAAGTGTATTCTAGTCTGAGCCTCAAGATCGCGTATAAGTGGTATAAAGGACCGTACAGACCAAAAGCAGGTTATTAGTAGCGCAGGTTGAAGGCGGGCTGGCACAAGTTGTAATTCAAGGAACGATATGAAACACGAGATAGTAGTAGTATAGTTCTGGAGTGGCAACCGCGTACTGGAAGATGCAGCGTGGGTAGGCCCCCCACAAGGTGGACCGACGACCTGGTGAAGGTTGCGGGAATCCGCTGGATGCGGAAAGCGCAGGACCGGTCGTTGTTGCGATGCTTGGGGGTGGCCTATGTCCAACAGTGGACGTCTTTCGGCTGAAATGATGATGATGATTATATGAAACACGACACACCAAATACTAGCGCGAGCCCGCTGGCAAACTGCGCTGGCAACTGGTGCCGCGGCGACAAACCAGTAAGCGCGGCGCGTGGGCTGGAGCGGCGCGGTTGTGTTGTATCACTACGGCCGCCAAACTAACTGGCCACACCGGAGTGGGACTGGGCGGTGCGCCAATGTGACGTCAAAGTGGTTATGAGGCAGTTTTATTGTTTGAACCGACACAATATGTCATATTGAAAGCAGTTCTATGGTGAGCCCCCCATCAGAACGCTTTAAAACTGCCTACCTTTTAGTATGACGTTGCCGCGCTGCTCATGCTCCGCGTTGCTACTGACCTGCTTTTGGTTGCCTTTATTGTAGATATTGTAGGCGGAGAGTGTGAAGTGTGTGGTTTCGTCTTGAGACACTGCAGTATTTTGGATGAGAAGATACTGCGTAGCTTCCCGAACGTTGCCCAACCGAGTCGGATTCGACGATTGACTTTTTTCGCGAAGTTGGACCTACCTAACTGGACAGTTTGTCATAGGTATACATAATCGTCGCTCAAGTCTCGATCGAATAGAAGGCTTTCTCGTAGTCCACAAACGATAGGCAAAGAGGCAAGTTATACTCGTCGGTATCCTGTATAACCTGCCGCAGCGTGGCCTACGGTGCTAAAGCCTTTTCGGAATCCGGCTTGCTCGGGAGGCTGGAAGTCGTCAACCCTGCGCGAAAGATGATTCGTAATGACCCTTGAAAACAGCTTGTAGACATGGTACAGAAGTGAGATGGGCCTATAGTTCTTTTTGTATAATTGTATAATAATATATTGTAGGCGGAGAGTGTGGACGCGGTAGTGAGCGGTGCGGCGGGCACCGGGCCCCGCGCCTGCTTCGGCACGTGGGTGTTGTACCACGTGCTGCGCGTCATGATCGCGTATCTGCTGTCCGGACTTGAACTGGAGCTATACAGCGTACACGAGTATCATTATATTTTCTGGTAAGTCTTGTATTTGTAGTTCATTTTTTAGAATTATGTATTCATCTTATTACAAAAAAAAAAAACTAGAGTTTTAATGGGTAAAACTAGAGCCTGACATTTGCTAGGCCCTCGGGTTAGAAAGCCCTAATTGGTTGGCTAATAGCCTCTTGGCTTATTAGGGCTTGACCGGCTTGCCGTAATAGGCTGAAGACTGATAGTGCGAGGTCTTGGCTAATCGGATGGAGGGCAAAAATAACCTCTTCAGAGCGGCTCTAACCCTTAGGAATAATTGACGACGTCTGTGGTCTAGTGGTTCGAGTGTCGGACTGCTGATCACGAGGTCGTCGGATCGAGGGGTTCGATTCCCACAAGACAAATATTTGTGTGATGAACATAAGTATTTGTGTTGGTCTGGGTGTTTCTTATATATTATAAGTATCTATTTACAAAATAAAAGTATATAAGTATTATATCCATTGTTTAGTACCCATAGCACAAGCTCTGCTTGGTTTGGGACTAGATGGTGTTGTGTAAAATGTTCCAAAAATAAAAATAAAAATATTTATACAGAAATGACGAGTGGCGGAAACGTGGCGAGGACGCATGTCTCCTTCATAGACTTTATAAGGCATAATTGTACACAGACGACGTCCGCCCGAGGTACGGTTCGTCCGCGTCTCGTCCGAGGTCCGGTTTGTCCGCGTCTCGTCCGAGCCAGGCTTCACTTCTGTGTGAAATGCGCCTTAATGCCAACCATGCGTACCTGGTTAAAATACTCATTCACTTCTATAATTGCAGGTATCTATACGAGTTCCTATACGGCTGGCTAGTATCAGCATTGGGCCGCGCGGATAACTTAGCAGGAGACGCGGCGAGACGAGACGGACGCGACTCAAAGAAACAACGCAAGAACAAGAAGCGAGTCAGACCGTACGCGAGAGAAGGTCTACTATGCAACGTGATGCAGAACATGTGCGGGGGGTACTATAAGGTAAGGTGTCAAATAAGCCCAAATGATTGACTAAATAGTAAAAAAAATGGCAAAATCAAGAAGCTAATCAGACCGTATGCGAGAGAGGGACTGCTATGCAATGTAATGCAGCGCATGTGCGGGGGGTACTATAAGGTAAGGTGTCAAATAAGCTCAAATACTTGACTAAATAGTAAAAAAAAACTCAAAATCGAGAAGCTAATCAGACCGTATGCGAAAGCAATGTAATGCAGCGCATGTGCGGGTACTACAAGGTAAGGTGTCAAATAAACCCAAATATTTGGCTAAATGATCTAAACAACGCCAGAATTAAGAAGCGAGTTAGACCGTACGCGAGAGAGGGACTACTGTACAACGTGATTCAGAATGCTGCATGTTCCGTTAACTTAACTTAACTTATAAGTTAAGGTGTCCAATAAGCCCAAATACTTGACTAGATTGTACAAAAACGCAAAATCAAGAAGCGAATCAGACCGTACACTCAGCGGCATTGCTGTGCAACGTAATGCAGAGCATGTGCTTGTTGTGCATGTAGGGGTAATATAAGGTAATGTGTCAAATAAATCCAAATTATGACTAAATGAAAAAAACCGCGATTACAAGAAGCGAGTGGGACCGTACGCGAGAGAAGGACTACTGTTAAAGGTGACGCAGAACTGGTGCAGGGGGTACTATAAGGTAAGGTGTCAAATAAGCTGACTTTTATTTGAAATATTTGACTAAATTGTAAAAAAAAACGCAAGATCAAGAAGCGAATCAGACCGTACGCGAAAGAAGATCTATGCAACGTATTGTAGAACATGTACGGGGGGTACTATAATGTAAGGTATCAAATAAGCCCAAATACTTGACTAAATCGTAAAAACGATTGCTATTGGGGATACGGTAAAGTGTTACATAAGTAAGCCCGAAAAAACACCTAAATAGCAAAATTTTCAAAAATGTGTTGAAGCCTGGCTTGTCATACCGGCCCGAACTTTTGTGCCGAATACAGGACCAGTGTGGTTTAACGAAACAGTGATTGATCAACGGAGCTGACTTTTGAACCAACCTAGCTCGGTTTGCTGATGCGAATGCAGTTAAATTACCAACTTTAAAAAATAGCGAGATTAACAAATTGGGTAATTTATACTGTAAAATGCTCCAACTTTGATTAATTTTATTAGTAAAACATAATAGCTATGATTTCCGTAATTAGAGAGATTTTATAACTGTGGTTCTGACTATATGAAAAGTCAGTGTGTCAAAAGTTCGGTTAATGCCATTAGGCAAAGTATAGCTATGTGGGAAAAGTTGGAGCGTTTTACGGTACTTTTAATTTTCGAATTCGCAGGCCACTCATTATAGTTATTATGTTTGATTCAGGCCCTCGTCGCATTCAAGCTACAAGGCAAGATTCGTCAGCCTCAATCGGAGTTCGACAACGAAGCCGTTCGCTATAAACACCGGTTCGCGCCTCTGTCTGTACTTACGCCGCCCCAAGTTCACCACCACGAGTACTGCGAGATGACGCAGCCTTTACAGTGAGTGTACTTATGAACAGTTACAGCTGAAATCAGTAGAGTAGTAGCCATTTTTTTAAAATAAAGCTGCAAACCCACAACGAGTGGAACTGAAGCGTATCGTCGGCGGGTCTCGTCGTGTTGTAATGTACTGGGGCCGTATTATGAAGTGTTAAAGCCATCATTGTTCTGGTGTTAAGAGTGATGGCGCTATTAGTCCTGTATAGCTCTGTCTCTCTTTCGCTTCGAAACAATTATGATGATTCTAACACTTCGTAATGATCATCATTTCAGCCGAAAGACGTCCACTGCTGGACATAGGCCTCGCCCAAGCACACGTCCACAAAGACCGGTCCTGCGCCTTCCGCATCCAGCGGATTCCCGCGACCTTCACCAGATAGTCGGTCCACCTTGTGGGGGGCCTACCCACGCTGCGCCTTCCAGTACGCGGTCGCCACTCTAGAACTTTACTGCCCCATCGGCCATCCGTTCTGCGAGCAATGTGCCCCGCCCACTGCCACTTAAGTTAGGCAATTCTACGGGCTATGTTGGTTACACTTTCGTTCTCCTGCGAATCTCCTCATTTCTGATTCGATCACGCAAGGACACTCCGAGCATAGCTCTCTCCATTGCCCTTTGAGTGACTTTGAGCCTTCTTAACAAGCCCATTGTGAGCGACCACGTTTCAGTACTGTAAGTAATTACTGTACTGAAACACTTAAAGCCATCATTGTTCCGGTGTTAAGAGGGATGACACTGTTAGTCCTGTATAGCTCTGTCTCTCTTTCGCAACGAAACAATGATGATTCTAACACTTCATAATACGGCCGAGTTATGAAGTTTTGAAGTCATCATTGTTCCGGTGTTAAGAGGGATGGCGCTATTAGTCCCGTATAGCTTTGTCTCTCCTTCGCAACGAAATCATTATGTTTCTCATCAACACTTCATAATAAAGAAATAAATATAAATCAATATTTTGGGACATTTTACACAGCACCATCTAAGCAGAGCTACTAGCTACTGCTAACAGAGTACTAGACAATGGATATTGTACTTATATACCTTTTTTTTGTAAAATACTTACAATACATAAGAAACACCCAGACTAACACAAACACTTATGTTCATCACAAAAATATTCGTGTCCTGTGGGAATCGAACCCACGACCTCGTGATCAGCAGTCCGAGCCTCGAACCACTAGACCACAGACGTCGTCTACGTATAATACGGCCTGAACTGTATTAGACAGTCCACACAGCGCCGTCCTGCCGGGTGTTTTGACGGCGTAGCCGATCCGCCGAGCGGAAAGAGAACGCCGGGCGGTGCGCGACCGATATGCTGGCGTTGTATTATATGTGAATTAATAGTGCGTGTGCGTGATCGATTCAGAAATGAGGAGATTCGCAGGAGATAGTAACCGACATAGCCCGAAGAATTGCCAAACTTAAGAGGCAATGGGCGGAGCACATTGCTCACAGAACGGATGGCCATTGGGCAGTAAAGTTCTGTAGTGGCGACCGCGTACGGGAAGGCCCCCCACAAGGTGGATCGACGACCTGGTGAAGGTCGCGGGAATCCCCTGGATGCGGAAAGAGCAGGACCGTTCGTTGTGGCGATGCTTGGGGGAGGCCTATAAGAAAAGAAAAGAGGTCTTTGGGAAGTGATGAGTGAGTGATGAATAGTAGTAGTCACACAGACAGCGGAATGTTTTCTTTTGGCGCTGTCATTCCGCCTCAGTTCCGCCCCGCCTGCTGTGTTCCTGCACCTTTACTTAACAGAGATAAACCTAGCGATTTAAATAAGTCTACTAGACAGTGCATGATAGCACTACTAAAGTATGAAGTCGTTCTTCAAAAAACTTCATAATTATTTCTTTTCTCTCCGTACAGTGTCTGTTTCTAGAGGAAAATTCAGAAAAAGCCTCCTCCAAAAACTTAACGTCTTTGTGAGCAAAATTAAGTATGTTAATTCAATGTCCACTTTTGTACCTATCATTAGCGAAGGGTCCATGTAATACGATTCCCACCTGCTTTCCCTTAGGAATTGCTTTAACGACATTTTTTGCTAATTTATTGTTCTAAAGTACAAAATAAATAAAAAACAAAAATTAAAAGTTGTTAAATTTGTTTATTTTATTTTATAATGATTAATATAAACGGTTTCACTCACGTTATATCATCGGGTGTGCCCGACCGGTTTCGAGCTCGAACGGAGCCCTTAATCATGAGCTGGTTACGCGGCGGCGTCGCGCACCAAAATATAAACGAAACCGTTTATATTAATCATTATGAATTTAACTCACGATAGTTATTATTTTATTTTATTGAAGTTCTATATTAGCTATTTACATCACAAGTATCAAATACAAGTACAAAATAAAATTACATAAAATGGCGCGGTTAGTCGTCAAAGTATGTTGTATATTTGTATATAGATTGTTCATATACTAATATTATAAATGTTTTAAGTTGAAATAAAAGCAAAATTATAATTTAGCTATTTTAGGATTTTTAGGTAGGTTTCCCTTGTGATAATATTCACCCTTCGCCACTGGTACCTATTCTTCCCTGCATCCCTATTCACCTCGTTTTACGGTACTTGGTGTTTTTAACCGACTTCAAAAAAAAGGGGGAGGTTATGTATTCGGCGGGTTTTTTTTTTTTTTTTTTTTTTTCCATGTATGTTCACCGATTACTCCGAGATTTGTGGGCCGATTTACGTGGTTGTTTTTTTATTTGGTAGAGAAAGTCCGCGCGGTGGTCCCATATAAATTTTATTGACTTAGGTTAAGTAGTTTTTTAACTAGCTTCAATAAATCAGTTTATTTTAGCTTCGCCTATCTAGATGATCTGCTCATTGGTTCGTTTTTCTGAGAATTCTTGGCCGATATGCGTGTTTTTTTTTCACGATAGTGATTGGAAGTTTGGAAGTACATGAGCGAGACCTTTGCCCAGCAGTGGGATAGCAAAGGTTAATAAAAAATATTTTCTCAAATTGGTTATATAAACATTTATGAATCAACCCTCAACTAAAAAGTATGAAATAAAAACTTTTTTCCAAAAAATAAAACCGCCTTCAAAAACCTTAACTAAAAAGTAAAAAATAATCATTGTATGTATTTTAAAATCTTAACATAAACAACATTTTGAAGGCGGCGCGTGATTTCCATGTACGTTCACATAAACTGTTTTTACTATAGATATTGCGCTCGACTGTACATTACATGACGCAAAGAGTAAACCACGCGCCGCCTTAAAAATGTTGTTTATGTTAAGATTTTAAAATACATACAATGATTATTTTTTACTTTTTAGTTAAGGTTTCTTAAGTCGGTTTTATTTTTTGGAAAAAAATTTTTTTTTGAATAGTTACCTACCGATTTTGAAGAGTATAATTTTTTTTTAATGACGCTTGTTTCGTTTAGCTGCAAATGTATGAATTTATGTCTTGTGTTCGACACTAGAAAACTGCAAAAAAAACCGTATAAACAACTAGCTACTTAAATGTTCAGTAGAAGACTCAAGCCACGAAGCAGTGTCTGAGTTTCATGTTGATTGATTGATTTGATTTGGCGCTTCGTTTCAGAAAAAGACTATGATTATTTTATAGATTAGCTTTTATCTATTCTCTAACTTATTTACAGATACGAGAATCCTGTGATATTGTATCTCGGGGGATGCAAACACTTCCAGCAGGCGCGCTCTTTACTTGAAACCATCACAACGCCTGATCAGGAAGTAAGTTATTTCAACTTGAGATTTCTATACAAAATACTAGCTTTCGCATTTCGAAGGTTGAATTTTGAACCCTCTTGCCTATACTATTAAACTCGCAAAGGACATTGATCCGCTTGTGTGGGGCATTGGGCCCCAGAAAGATTCTCGAGTTAGAACCGAATAAAACTTTATAGTTACTTCATACTAATAATAATAATGTCCTCCCGGCCGAATTTCGGTCACGGCGGCCAATCTCAACAGAGACTAAGCCATCTGCGCGGGACATATTATAGTGCACAAGTGTGTGCGCAAACACAGGTGCACTCTTTATTCCCTTACTCTCATAATCCGATGGGACGGCAATTCGACACGACCGGAGAGAGATCAGGCGCAGGATCGACGGCTTTACGTGCTCTCCGAGGCACGAGTCTCGATGTGTAACGAAACGGTCACCCATCCACAGACTGACTGCGGCTAGTGCAGCTTAACCTCGCAGATCGTACTACTACATACTACTTTGATATCAGCCATGTTATTAAAATATTGAATTTCAAAAATGATTGAATCGAAACAGTATCAGCGTCATCTAACGAATTTCTGCTGCAAATTATATTGCAATCACTTATTTCATGGTTCTGAGCGGTTATCTTAAAAGTCACTAGCAAATACGTTAGATGGCGTGCGTGAGTCGTGGCAGCATATTATTATAATTTTAGTTCTAAAGCCCGACTTCAGTAAACCTTGCTTCTTAAAAAATTAAAAGTATTGGAAAAAAATGTATTTTTATGAGAATTAGCAACATTTGAGTAACAGTTATATTGTTTACATGTGAGCCCATTTTGTTCAGTCTCCTTTTCTAGTTTCAGTAAGTAAGACCCAGTAGTTCTTATCACAGAGTAAATATTTGCCTGACTTAGACTGTATTGGCGAATGAAACTATCTAATTAGACATTTTTTTTTACAGGATAAGCAAAAAACTAAATGACATTTTGATCGCAACCTTCTAACTCGGTTTTAACACACTCTTAGGATGTTTTGATTGAAAATGAGTACAGAATTAGATTCATAGGTCTATGAACAGCTCTATTAAGAGGCTGACAACACCTAAAAAATCAGACCTCTGCGGTCACTATCGTTTCGTACAGAACTGAAAGAGAGGCAACGAGCCGAGGGACGTCGGATACGCCGCTCAACTTGAATGAAAATTTACAAAAAAAATAACTAAAAGCTTATTTGAAAAACAGAAACAACAAATGTTTAGATTATTATCTTTCTCAAATGTTTTCTTAATTTTATTTATAATATTTAGTAAATAATAAAGATTATTTGCTTTAAAGCATGTTTTAAGAGGTTAGTTTACAATTCTTTTCAATCGAGAAAACTTCAAGAAAACGTGTTTTGGGCACAATACAGTTTCAGAAAATACGATCAAGATTAACATAGATATTTTTTTCACTGCCACAAACTGAATAGATACAGCTAAAAATGTTTTTAAAAGAAGCCTATTTTGGGTATTTGGCTGTTCTCAGCGTCTTAAAGAAATGATTTGCGCAGAAGTGTAATTAGATCGTTTTGTTCGCCAGATCCTCATTTAGTTTTATTTATGCGAAAAAAGAAGCTTAACTTTTTAAATTTTGTTTCAGGTACAGGATCTTCTGAAGGTAGCCAAAACAAACTTCGTAGTATTAAAATTATTAGCCGGAGGACACAAACGGGACTCCACAGTCCCACCGGAATTTGACTTCTCAGTACATAGACATTTTCCTATTATAAAGCTAGTGTAGTATTAGAATTTTTTGACACAAGAGATTCATTATAAGAGTTGATACTTGCGACCTACGTTATGATCGAAGTGGCTATGAAGTTGACGTGGAAGAAGCTTTAAAGTATACCTTTATCTGGTTTCCTATTGGTCACTTTAATAATAGAATCTTTCTATTTAGTCTAGCACATGGCTAGCACATCTTTCTATTCATGGTGCAATGGATAGGTCATCGACCATACACCCCATAGACGTCTCATAACTGGCGACCGATGTCTGTCAACACATCTATGAAATTCCACTAATGAAGGTCGCTACCATTCGCCACTTGGAAACTTCAAATCAGTTTCGACCACTTATGTGTTCCATGTGGGGCCGGACATAAAGAATTGCACCACCCTATCTCTTCTCATGGGTGTCGTAAAAGGCGACTAACGGCCAAAACTAATAATCGATCTATCCACGATTTACTCTACTAAAGATAGAAATTTGACATAAGCTCCATACATTTTATATCAAATTTCTATCTTTAGTAGGGCAAATCGTGGATAGATCGGTTATTAATTTTGGCCGTAAGGGATCTACTAGAGGATGGGCAGCAGCGTTCTCAGAGTATTTAACCAACAAACTGCGAACGCCAACCTGCTTGCCAAGCGTGGCGATTATGGCATATCCCCCTTTTGGAGGAGGCCTATGTCCAGCAGTGGACGTCTTTCGGCTTAAATGATGATGAAGTGAGCCGACAAAACTGCCGCGTCATTGAATAGCCACTAGCCGCCTTGGTAGGGCCAATCGGATTGCAGTATACCTCGGCTAGTTGACAGAATTTATTGTACGCATCATATTCAACATTAGGCGTCTATTTGACTGTATGGTCGATGGGATAAGTCAATGCTCTAGGTATGTGTATTGTTGACAAATAGTTATTAGTAATTGGTCAATATTTCATCATAGATTTTTAAAACAATGAAATTGTCAAACCCCAATCAACTATCTTATTTGCAATGTTATATTGAACAGACTATCAAGGTTAAAGTATCAAGATTTTTTAGAGCTCTATTGTTTATTTATCAGATTATATTAAAGTACAGATTATGCAATAAAGCCCTGATAATGCAAGATGTAAATTAATTGTATTGTTTTATATTATATTGTGTGTATAGAAAATGTATAGAAAACGGAAATGTAAAATCAAAATGTTTTTTTAACGTGCAATAAAAATCATAAAAAGATATAAAGTATGTTTTACTATTATCACGTACAGTCTAACCAAGCAATAAGTATCCAGGGTCGCTAAATATAAATGAAGATTTCTCCGGAAATTATTATAGAACGGTTTTATTAGGGTTTTGCATGAATACTGTTTAACTTTGTTCGTTATTAAAATAATGTTTCACTCTAAAACATCCATAATCTTCTGATAAAACTTCATTTATATCTGCTGACCCTGGATACTAATTGCTTTGTTAGACTGTACCAGCTGCGCATGTCTTTTTATTGCCCTTGTCAACGAGAAGGTTTTTTCCCGGGCTGGTAGCCGTAAGTTTGTTCACGAGCATGGTTGTTTTTTGCTTGTAGCGTCATTGCTTGTGGCCGATGGCTGTGTGCGTACATAGGACGTAAGTGCCATGTGTACGACCGTCCTCAACAACAAGCTCTCATAGACTGACATTTAGTGATGTCGCACGATAGGCGACTATTGATAAAATATCGATTTTATTTATTTGAGGAAAGAGGTAGGGTCTTGAACGCCCCTAAGCCACTGCGACCTAAAAGATCTATTGTGACGCCTCTTGCAGCATTACAGCACTTCCCCAAGCTGCAAGTCAATCATAAAGTCGACTATGACCTTGGGGGAGGAGGATTTGATCTCCTGCATTGAGATGACGTGGCCTCCAAGATGCTGGCTTCTGATGTGGTGCACTGCATCACATTCGCATAGGATATGGATGGGCGTCTCATCCTTTTCGCGACAAAACCTGCAAACTGTGGTATCACTGAGGCCCATCCTGTGAAGGTGTTTGTTCAGCTTGCAGTGCCCAGTAAGGGTTCTTGTCAGGATTCTTATCTGATTTTTGTTCAACGAAAGCGCTTCTTTCGTAAACCTTTTTTTGAAGCCCACAAGTAGCGCTTTCGAGTGTTCTTGGCCTGGGGATTTTTCCCAAAGGCTAATACTTTGGTCAGTTCCCCAGTTTTTAAGGTAGGCTGTAGTAGTGCATTTAGGAATGCCACAGATTGGCTCCGGGCCCACATTGGGGCTTTCAGCACCAGCTCTAGCCAGTTCATCAGCGGCTTCGTTGCCCCTAATGCCACAGTGTCCAGGTACCCATCCTAGTGCCACTGAGTTTGCCGCTCCTAGTGAGTTTAATAGCTGGACACACTCCTTTACAAGTTTGGAGTCAATTTCCTCTGAATTTAAGGCTTTTAAAGCAGCCTGGCTGTCAGAGAAGATGAAGATTCGCCTATTAATATAGGTCCTCTGCAGACTTAAACGGACACATCCAATAATGGCAAATAATTCCGCTTGAAACACAGTGGTGTGCTGGCCTAGGTTGGCGAATTTTTTTACCTTTGGCCGCCCACCGTGGAATCCGGCTCCTGCTAGACCCTCTTTTTTTGATCCGTCGGTGAACCAAACAACATCAGTGGACTGAGGCTGGCCTGGCGTGTCGTCCTTCCACTCAGTCCTCTGAGGTATGAATACCCTAAACAGCCTATCAAAGCTGTATTCTTTTAACATTGCATCAGTGGGCATGGCAATGATGTCTTTCTTCATAAGGTTCTCTTGCAGTGCCCTCATGGCAGTCGACTTCCATCTTGTCCTTCCCGCTATTCTGGCCCTTATCATTGCTGCCCTAGCGTCCATTTGCACCTGCACATGCAAAGGAACGAGATTAAGCAGAGCCTCAAGTGCAGCGGTCGGAGTCGATGCAATTGCTCCTGTTGTTATGAGACACGCGAGTCTCTGGAGGCTTGAGAGAGCATCCCTGCAGGTAGTCTGATGGGTTTTTCCATGCCATACGACACAGCCATAGGTTATCATGGGCCTTGCTATAGCAGTGTACAGCCACAGCGTTGCCCATGGCCTAAGGCCCCATTTCGAGTTGACCAGTCGGCAGGAAGTTCCCAAAGCAATTTTTGCTTTCCTTGTCACATGTTTAATGTGTGCATTCCACGTGAGTTTTTTGTCTAGGATAATGCCTAGATATTTGACCTCATCCGAAAAGTTGACCGTTTTACCGAAGAGGGTTGGTGGTTTTAAGCCATCCAACTTCCTTTTCTTTGTAAAAGGTACTATGACAGTTTTGTCTGCATTGACCGAAAGTTGGGAGTCTTTGCACCATCTTTCGATTATTCTACAGGCCGTTTGCATCAGATCGGAGATGACTGATTGGCATTTGCCAACGGTAATCACTACCAGATCGTCCGCGTAACCTTGCGTGTAATAGCCAGCCCTATTGAGCTCGCTCAGTAAGCTGTCAACAACTAAAGACCATTCTAGGGGAGACAGGACGCCCCCTTGTGGGCAACCCCTGTTTAGTCTCATCCTTATGGTTGTGTCTAAGAGAGATGTTGACGCTACTCTGTTACGCAACATTGCTTCGATCCAGTAGATGGTCGTTCGGTCAATGTTGCGTTGCTCCATACTTTTTAGTATGACATTTGTTGAGGTGTTGTCAAATGCCCCCTCTATATCTAAGAAGGCGCACAGAGCAATTTCTTTGTCCTCAACAGCTTTTTCTATGTTATCCACTAAGTCCATCAATGCGGACTCAGTGGACTTGCCTTTCTGATAGGCATGTTGTCTCACGTGCAGGGGTTTGTCTACTAAGTAGGTAGCCCTGATGTGCTGGTTGAGTACCTTCTCCATGGTTTTGAGCATGAAGGAGGTAAGACTAATTGGTCTATAGGACTTGGGCATCGATTTGTCCCTGTCTCCCCCTTTGGGGATAAAGGTGACGGACACCCTAGTCCACGCTGTGGGTATGTAGCCCCAGGCGAAGCTGGTTCGAAAAACCTTCAACAGCGTTGGTAAGATAATATCCAACCCCTTTTGTAGTAAGGCAGGGAAGATATTATCCTCCCCTCCGGTCTTAAAGGGCTTGAAGCTGTTAATGGCCCATTCGATCCGATCGGGTCTAAATATAAGAGAAGCCATCCTCCAGTCTTCTATCCTTGGTCTGTTGCTCCGAGGGTTTTGATTGGTATGGCTTCCGTTACCATTTATTGGCACAGAGTCCGGAAAGTGCACTTTAGCTAAAAGCTTCAGTGTTTCCTCTGCGGATCTCGTGTAGGTCCCATCCGGGTATTTTAATAGCCCTAAATGGGATTGAGGAGACTTTGAGATTATTTTGTGGATCCTTGCTGCCTGTGAGGTACTCTTAATGTATTCACAGAACTCGCGCCAGGACTTTCTCTTGGCCTTCCTCAATTCTCTGTTGAACGCGGTAAGCGCCTTCCTATAGTCATCCCAGGTGTCGTCCCTCATGGCCTTGTTAAACAGGATTCGGGCGTTTCTCCTGAGTCGCTCTAGGTTCTTATTCCACCATGGAACATCTCTCATGGTAGCGGAGGTTTTTAGCGGACAGTTCTGGAAGAAAGCAGATTTAATGCCACCCTCAAGGTCCCCTACTGTAGCCTCCAGCTGTTCAATAGATTTAACGCATCTATTGACCGATAGCAAATTCGATTTGAGACAGTCTCTGTAGCCTGTCCAATTCGTTGCTTTTCGGTTTCTGTAAGAATTAGTCTCTCTCACCGCGGAGAGAGTTAGGTTAAACCTGATGTGTCTGTGATCAGACATGGACGCCTCCTCAGAAACGTGCCAGTTTTTTACACGGTGTTGTAAAGGGCCCGTGCAGAAAGTAATGTCTAGCACCTCCTGGCGAGTGCTGGTTACAAAGGTCGGGGAATTGCCCCTATTAAGAACGAGAAGGTTGTTAGACAATAAGTAATCAAACAGTAACTCACCCCTAATGTTGGTGTCAGTGCTTCCCCAGCTTGTGTGGTGGGTGTTACTATCACATCCCACTAGTAGTTGGGACTTCTGCTCCTGACAGTAGGTTACCATGTTGTCCAGTTGTATGGTAGGGTTTGCTTCATCCCCTGGAAGGTATGCCGAGCAGGCGATTGGCCTACTTCCGTTTCCTGGCAGTTCCACATACGCAGCAACTATGTCATCCGTACATATGGAGGGAATCGGCAAAAATCTCACACTTTTCTTAAAAAGTATGCAAGCTCTGGGTCTGCTGCCGTCGGTATAATACAAAACTGTGCCCACGGAGCCGAGCCCCATAACCGTGTTTCCATTGATCCACGGTTCTTGAACCAAAGCCATATCAAGTTTATCCTCCACGAAACTTTTGCAAAGCGCAGCAGTCGCTGCCTTGGCATGTTTCAGGTTTACTTGTATGACTTTGAACATAATTGTTGTATAGGATTGGGTTTAGGACTAGGTTACGAAAAGGAGAGGGAAAGGGATAAAACAAGTGAAAATATAAGTTAGTGTGGGTTAGGTTAGGGTTGTTAGGTAGGACGGTTTTTTAGGGGGTTTCGTGCAGCTTTCTTGCTGGTGTGCTCCCGGGCTAACGAGGGTGCTTGCAATGCCCCCCTGGTCGCCCTGGATTTTGCTCCACGACCCCTTTTTGCTCCTCTGGTGGTAATTGATGGCCCACCTGAAGGCCTATTGCTGAGCCTGATGGTGGAGCCACCAGGTCCAGAAGACCCACTAGGACCAGGATTTGGCATGATCGGCCAGTTCCTGGATGCCAGTGACGTCGAAGATGATTTTGCAGCACCAGTCGCATCCCTGGGAGATTCAGCAGGTGCTGCAGTGGACGTTGAGGCCACGAGTTCAGCTTCTGGAATTTCCATGGCAGTAACCACGGACTGGGCAGCAGCCCGCCCAGGTGCGGTATCGCCAGGTCCCTCCTCCACCTTACCCGTGTCGCTTGCTTGCGACTTAGGCTTCACCCGGAGCTGGACTTTGTGGAAGCTGATAAACAGACAGCAGGAGCTATCCATCAGCGGTCCCAGTGAGGATTCGTCGAAGGAGAAGGTTACTGTCTGACCCTTTTCCTCGACTTTCCTTTGGACCACTTTCCATGTGGTGAAGTCTATGCCCTGATTTTGAGCTTTTAGGCGCGGTATAATTCTTTCCTGGGCTATTATGGCCCCAGGTATCCGCGCATATCCAATCCTGGGTTTAGGTAAGGCCTTTTCGTCGAGGACAGATAGGCTAGCACCCTCCCAGGGTCGGAGTGTAGGAACAAATATCGATAGTCCAGTAATAGTGCGAATATCGATAGGACTATCGATAGCGCAGAATGATGTAATACTATTGATAATTTGCAATACTATCGATAGTATCGCACGTCAATAGTGAAAACGCAATCGATTGTATCGATAGTATTGTCATTCTAGACAGCTTAAATATCGATACTATCGACAGTATCAATTATTTTAGACTATCGATAGTTGCCTATTATGCAATAGTTCCTTCTACATTACCTACGTATTGAACGATGTTATCAAACATTTTGTTACTATCGACTGTGTCAAACTATCGATAGCATTTGTAGAACACAATTACTATCAATAGCACCGACACCATTTACGTCTAATACTATCGATACTGTTAGACATGATCAATAGTATAACACATTTTGCGCTATCGATAGTATCGATACAATGGATATCCTAACTGATTTTTAAGGTCGATAAATAGCAGGACTATAGATATTTCAGCATCACTGCTGACACTGCCGTCACATTGAAAATATAAGATAATGACATCATACTTGACCGTGTGCCGGGCGTAGACACGGCATAAGACAAGAAATTGAACTGGACTGGCCATATAGGTAAATCAAAATAATATAAGGTACCGTAAACTGCCCTAAATTGGCCCACAAGCCCTACTTTGCCTAGTTGTTTTTTGAGTAAACTATAATAGCTATGATTTCCGTCCTGGGGGATAAACGTAGTGGTTATATTCTCATTGCTGGGGGAGATTTAAAAACTATGACAACGCTAACTTTTGGTTCAGTTATAAAGAATCAGTGCGTGTAAAAATAAAGTTAATGCGTTAGGCAAAGTAGGGCTTGTGGGCAAAGTTAGGGCATCTTGCGGTAATAGAAGTGATAAAGGCGCGTGAACTTGTCGCCGCGTGCAGGTGTCTCATAGGACACCAGTGCACGAACCGTTTGCTTGATCATCAGTGCTGTTTTGGACGCAGTCACTAAAGTTGTATTTGGGAGCATATCTAACAGCGAAATTGTTTTAGGATTGAATGCTAGAAACATGGTGGGCGTAATTGCGTATTTATGTGTTGGTGGCGGAAAACCGGCGACACGCGTTCCGGTAGTAAAAGACAGTAGATACCATTTCTATTACCTTATTATTTATATTTCTATGGGACTGGCCATAGCCAAAGATAATAATCTACGTTTTAGCAGGTTTTAGCCCTAGCGCCTGATTCATGACGAATACCTCCACAAAACTGCGTGATCGAATCAGAAATGAGGAGATTCGCAGGAGAACGAAAGTAACCGACATAGCCCGAAGACTTGCCAAACTTAAGTGGCAGTGAGCGGGGCACATTGCTCGCAGAACGGATGGCCGATGGGGCAGTAAAGTTCTGGAGTGGCGACCGCGTACTGGAAGGCGCAGCGTGGGTAGACCCCCCACAAGGTGGACCGACGACCTGGTGAAGGTCGCGGGATTCCGCTGGATGCGGAAGGCACAGGACCGGTCGTTGTGGCGATGCTTGGGGGAGGCCTATGTCCAGCAGTGGACGTCTTTCGGCTGAAATTATGATGATGATGATGACCTCCACAAGGTTGCATACATAACTGACGACCGAAAGTAAGCCGGGCTTACAGGCCAGCCGTCTGTAGCCACGGCAAAAACCGTCTCATTAACAAGCGCCCTTAGCTTATAGACGATTTTTCTTTTTATGACTTTTTCCTAAACCTAAAAGGTTGCACTTGAATTTTATTTATTTATTTCTCCTTATATCTATCTTCACAGGTCTTAAGGTGGTTTCAAACCGGCGAGGCGAGGATTGGATGGGATGGGCGTGAATTGAAATCTCGCTGACCCTTTCACACCGAAAGATGTACATCGCAAGCACGCACCGACCGGCACGCGCTTGCTCGCTATATACCGTTTTGCAATGCAATAAATACTCTATTCATGCAGCAATAAAGTTTAATGTTGTACCAACAAACATTTCAATTCTCGCCTCGCACATCCACGCCTATCCAGACCTTTCACACCAAAGATGGGCGTGACGTGAATTGAAATTTTGCTATACAAATTTCAATTCTCGCTCGGCCCATCCACGCCACGCCTCGCCGGTGTGAAACCACATTCAAACCTAAAACGATAGTGTGGCTATCAACTATAATAACATATTACGAAAACCGCCCTTACTGCTTAGGAAATAAAGACGGTGTCAAGTTCAAACTCATACCACTGACGTGTCGTCGATTGTACTGTCACAATGCTGGACAAAGACCTCTTTGAAATAATTAGGTAGTCGCATAAAATATCAAAGCATTTATTTTTTATATATTTTCAACGCGGTGCCACATATTCAATTTATTTTAAAACAGTATCAGATATAATTGATTATTAATAATTTGGTTAGACTATTTCATATTATTTATTGGTTTTCTTCATCTTCGGAGTCCGCATCTGAGACGTCTGTGTAGCAATCGGCCTCCACGGCTTTTACCCTCAAGAAGTTTGTGGAATGTGGACCTGAAATTATCAATTTAGAAATATTTTAATTCATACTCAATACCGTAGCCAGGAATTCACTTAGGGCGAGGGGGGGATCGAGCTCTGGGAGATCGACGTGGATGGTCATCAGCAATAAAGCGCGTGATAAAGATCTCGACATCATGATGAACGCTCTTCAAGGCATTACATGCATATTGACGAAAGAGTTGCATGATTCATTCGAAAGAGTCGAAAATATTTTAGTCAGAAAGTATAACGGTGGGTTGGCTAAGGCATTTGGGGGGCTCCCCAAATGCTTCTCCCACCCCTTGCCTATGGCTTTGTTCAATTTTCATGATGTGTGGCTCACGACCAAAAAGTAGGGTTACTACGACATGAACCTAAAATGAATAGGGACAAAACATGGAACTTGTACTACAATAGGACATCAACATTTTGTGCGGTGGTGCATGCGGTGATAGCCTAGCCTAGTGACTTATGGTGCCGAGACGTGGACGCTGACAGTTAGGCTAGTCCACATATTTAAAGTCGCTCAGCAAGCTATGGCGTAAGCTATGCTTGGAGTTTCTTTGAAGTATTAAATCCGTGACTAGACTATCCGGAGAAGAACTGGAGTGACCGACATAGCTTGTAGGATCAGTAAGCTAAAGTGGCAGTGGCCTGGCCATGTCTGTCGGAGGACCCATGGCCGCTGGAGCAGACGAGTCCTTGAGTGGAGACCGCGAATCGGCAAACGCAACGTAGGGCGCCCCCCCACCAGGTGGACCGATGATCTGATGCCTGGGGGTCTGGATGCGGAAGGCAGAGGACCGAGTGTTGTGGCGTAACTTGGGAGAGGCCTTTGTCCAGCAGTGGACTGCGGTAGGCTGAGTTGATGAGTTAAACGAACGAACGCATGCCTTTCATGCAGGACTGAGACCCCTTAGTTCAAACCCGGCCCGCATTTCTGACTTCGATGCGGATCAGAATTCGAATATCACTTGCTTTAACAGTGAAGGAAAACATCGTGAGGAAACCTGCACACCTGAGAGTGCTCCATACAGTTCTCGATGGTGTGTGTAGTCCGCCAAATTGGGGTAGGCCAACATGGTGGACTAAGGCTTGAATCCATCTCAATCTGAGAAGAGGTTAGTTAAATAAATAAATATTTTTGGGACATTTTTACATAGCACCATCTAGTCCCAAACTAAGCAGAGCTTGTGCTATGGGTACTATACATTATGTATATATTACTTATATAGGTACTTTTTTTCGTAAATACATACTTATAATACATAACAATGTTAACCTATGTTCAGTAAATAAAGAATTGTATTGTATTGTGTAAGAAACACTCAGATCAACATAAACACTTATGTTCATCAAATAAATATGTGTATCCGGTGGGAATCGAACCTACGACCTCGTGATCAGCAGTCCGATACTCGAACCACTAGACCGCAAACGTCGTCAAAAAAATTCAATTCTAAAATTTAATTCTATGCTGAAATATTTTTCCAAGTTTGTCCCCATTCACCCCTGCAGCCCAACAAGGTAGGTAGTTATTAGAGAATGACTCAGAAAGACATAACTTAACGATAAGAATGACTTGCGTAAATAGGATTATGGGTAAGCCTAACCTTGGGTAGCGTTCAAATTCAATTAGGAGCTCGTGACCTTTCTTTGACCTGGCCATAACCTGTATTAACGATACAGTTTTGTTTAGGAATCTGAGATTTTAGGTTTGCTCACAGACAGTAAAAAATATACTTAGATGAAGTGCTGCGAACAAGCATAGTGAAGCCAAAAAAAAACTATGCTCCTTCGTGTACAAATAGCGCTCACGCACGCACCATGCACCTGAAAGATATTTGCTTTCGGGATGCTTGTTGGACGATGCCGCGACATGTGTACTGAGAGGGGTGAGCACGGTTAGAGGTGCGTGAGCGCTGGTTGTACACGAAGGAGCATAACTTTTTGGCTTCACTAGATTGTTCGCAGCACTTCGTCTTTATTTTTTACTATGTCTGTGGGTTTGCTACACTATCCTAAAATTATTAGGATAAATTATTAAAATTATTATTATTAATTATTTAGTCCTATGACTAAAATTGCTATAATAAACCAACCGAGATTAGTTATGTATACACATTTCACACAATACAAGTTCTGCTAAAATAAAATCGTAAACATTACACCTTAATTTTTTTATTGGTATGGTTTAACTGTTTTATTGTTTATAATAATATTGTCTCATTGCTCGGTAAAAATGGAGTAGTTTGGGTTTTTAAAATCATGTTTGGAGTTTTAAACGTCTAGTGACGTAGAAGGATGGTGAAGCAATTTCATCGTTGACTATGACTATTTAAAGTACATAATAGCAGTTTGGTTGAAGTCTAACAAACTATTTGTTTGACAAGTCCTAAAGGATTTCTGAGTATCGAGCTACCTTCATCTTAATTGGCTACCCCGTTTATGCGTAAAAATCTAGCAAACAGACAGACAAACACTCACTCGCATTTACTGAGATATGTAGGTTGTACCTTCAGTGTAAACGACATTGGCTGCAAAGTCTTGTATGGGCGTCGGTGTGACGGAACGGTCATCGACCCCCTCAGCATTTTCTTCTTCCTCATCTTCACTCTCTATTATTATTTCCACTTCTTCGCACTCTTCCACCTGAAGGAAAGTCAAATAACTTTGTTATTACATCATCGCCTTCTACATCATCATCATTTCAGCCAAAAGACGTTCACTGCGGGACATAGGCCTCCCCCAAAAAGGGGGGATATGCCATAATCGCCACGCTTGGCAGGTGGGTTGGCGATCGCAGTTGGTTGGTTAAATACTCAGAGAATGCTGCTGCCCGTCCTCTGTTGAATCCCTTATTCGCCTTTTACGACACCCATGAGAAGATATAATAAAAAAATAAAAAATAAAAAGCCTTTTATTTTCCAGTAACTTGAATTACAAATTAGCATGCTTGTCGTTACTACAGAATAGCTTGACTTATCATTATAGTTAAAATTAATTCAATTTTATTACAAATAATTATATTACATAATTAGTATTCAATTACAATTACAGTATCTTCATGCAAAATTATAATAATAAAAATTGATTTATAATTAGTTAAATAATTGAATAGTAACAACTCAATGATACATTTGAATAATATAATAAATCAGTAATTAGTTTAATATAAATAATTAATTAAATTTGAGCTACGTGGACCCCTCTTCGGGTAAAGGCCTCCGCCAGAGAAGTTTTCTGTTGGGGCGTAAACTTGTATGAGAGTCAGAGTATAATCTTCAAACCTCAGTTTTAGAACGCATACTCTTTCCGATATCCCGGTACATTGAACAAAAAGAAAAAAAAATCATGAGAAGATATAGGGTGGTGCAATTCTTTACGTCTGGCACAACATGGAACATCATCATCGCCTTCAGCACTGCATAATAGAATTAATAGATCACTATATTTTAATTAGATACCGTAAAAAATGTAAGGGCTGACACTGCTCACAATTTCAGAGTTCATCATCATCATCATAATCAGCCTATATTAGTCCACTGCTGGACATAGGCCTCTGCAATGGCCACAGAGTACACTGTAATATACTGAAAGCAATGGCACGCCACTGACATCGATCCTCGGCCACTCGCATCCAACTACTGCCAGCCGCCTTGCCAATATCATCGCTCCATCGAGCCTGAGGGCGTCCTACCCTACGTATGCCGATTCGCGGTCTATACTCAAGAACAGCTCTACCACAACGGTTATCGGTTCTTCGGCTAATATGGCCGGCCCACTGCCAATTCAGCTCGTTGATCGTGTGGGCCCCATAGTTGTGTCTGTTTCTGAGTTGGTACCACAGAAATATGTTTCTGTGGTTGGTCCCATAGCAAAAGATGTATAGAATATCGGTAAAAGTAGATTTGATCAACCTACAAGACGAAAAAAATACTAAAATCTTCATCCTTCCCGGATTTCTGATAATCTTGCGTAAATTGTGCTAAATACTGCTGTTACCTTTAATATTTTAATATCCGGACTTCACTATGAGTCTTTGAAGAAGTTGGACGTCCTATAACCTGACATGACTTGTCTTCGTACTTTGTTACGAACCAGCTTTGCCCCTGATATGCAGACATCGGTTTTAGTTGTAATACTAAAGTAATTTCTAAGCGGCAATTGTTCATAATTTAAGCCAGCGATGGGGCAAGCATCATAGACCATAGTCGCATAGCACCAGGTAATAAAACAAAAAAAAACCCGTCTATTTATTTATCAACAAAAAAATCTGTTGTCAGTGTGTTCTGAACGAAATGGCACCTTTAAAAAGTCTGAAAAACTCACCTGTATATCAAAAGACTGCTGCTTGTTCTTGTAGTCAAGGAGTGCGGAGGAAGATGACTTCTGTTTGGTGTGAGCCAGGCGCCTTATATTGCTAGGGGACGGCGTTCCTTGGTCAGGGTCTCCATCACTGACCAGATACTCCACGTCGAGATTCAACGGCAGACTAGGATTACCTGACACCTTTCGTCGACGCAGTTGGAATTCTGGTTCGTCTGTCATTTTTGTTATGGTTGTCTAATTTTAACTGAAACAAACAAAACGAAGAGGTCACACTCTTCGTTTTGTTTAGTACAAAAAGGATTTATAATATAAACTTTGAGAAGAGCAAAACCGTGAAAATCGTGAACTGCTAGAGGCTGTTGATGAATCTTATATAGGTTAGAAAGAGAAAAGACATTTTCGTGGTGCTGATAGGTGTAAATGTGTTGACTGCCTCGTTGGTCTAGTGTCTAGTTTAGTTCTAGTTTTATTATTGATTATAAGAAGACTTAAATTACATTTTAAACCAATAAACATATGCAAATCATTAGTGTGATATCATTTGTGTCACCGTCTCATTAGTGTAACTTCATTCGTAGGCTGTGAAATCAACCCTCAAACCGCTAGGCTATCACTGCAAAGTTAGAATTAAAATTCCAATTAGGTACATTACGGTCACTAATTCCTAGTATTAATAAATAAATATAAATATATTTTTGGGACACTTTACACATCACCACCTAGTCCCAAACTAAGCAGAGCTTGTGGTATGGGTACTAGACAATGGGTATAATACTTATATACTTTTTTTTTTCGTAAATACATACTTATAATACATAAGAAACAACCAGACCAACACAAACACTCATGTTCATCACACAAATATTTGTGTCCTGTGGGAATCGAACCCACGACCTCGTGATCAGCAGTCCGAAACTCGAACCACTAGACCACAGAGGTCGTATTGTGGTGGTATAGTTTTCTGATTTTCACTGAAGCTGATTTAGATAATTTTCTACGTTAGTGATTATGGCAGGGGCTCGTAACTGAGTAAAAACCGCATGTTTCGCAAGTTCTGCGAGGTTATGCTGCATTAGCCGCGGTCAGTCGTTGGATTGGTGACTGTAACGTTGTAGATCCCTTCCGTGCCTTGGAAAGCACGTCCAGCTGTCGGTCCCAGTAGCCATATGCATATCTATGGCAGTCATTACGGGTAGCTAGAAGCCTGAAAGTCTGGTAAGTGGTCTAACCTTAGGATATTACCCACTGACTAGGTTGCGGGGGTCTGATGGCAGTCACTCCGTGTAAAATACTGATGTTCAGCTGCATCAGGGGCCTTACTCCCGACTGGTTCGAGCTCTAAACCAAATCGAGCTAATATCAATTCCTAGAGAAATGCAGTACGAATTTACACTAACTCGAATTGAAATTCGATTGATACAGAATCCAGTCGGGAGTAAGGCTTCTGGTTAGTCTGGAAGCCGATCACAACGTAATTTTATTTTCTCCCACTTGCTCGAAAAAATACAACAATCGGCTCTTTTCCGTACGCAATGAAATAACAGGCCGGTAATATCCAACAGGACAATAAATTATAAATAGCTGGAATTTTTTATTTTTTAAATTATGCTACCGAGGTTTTTAAGTACACACTAACATAAATTAGGTGTTTTTAGGTACAAAATATTTATCATTATACAGGCTGAATGCGCATTTTTTTTTTCAAAACTTTGAAAATAGACCAAGAACCGCGCGCGGGCGAATTGGTGTGAATGAAAATGAGATACTGTTGAATTAATTTGTGTTGTATTTCCTCACAAATGAGAGAAAAGTACTATACAAGTCTCGACCGTAATAGCAATTAACGGCCTCCTTTAGTTAAAAAGGACTCGGCTTGCGCCTTGCCCTTTTAAAATCACTTGGGAAGTACTCGGCTTCGCCTCGTACTTCCAATATTATCGGCCGTAAATTACTTCATTTCACGCCTCGACAGTAATGTACTATTATTGGAAAAAGGCTAGCAGGAAGAGAGTACAATGGCATGAATCTATTGTCCAGGAACGCTAATTATTAATAAATATTGCTAAGTCGTTACTACTGTTAGACACAAAAATGCTTACCAAATGTGACTATTAAGTCTTTTGAAAAGCAGCAGGAATTTGCTTTTAATTTAAAAAGCAAGTCTTGGTTTTGGTGGATGACGAAGTATCCATTAGAATGGTGGGCGGACACTGGGGCGGGCGGCGGCTAAGTAGACAGCTTGCGGGTTCTAGAGCGAAGCCTTAGTACGCTAATCTGCACTGTTTTGTTCCAGGTGGACGTAACATTTTACGTACTTAGTAGGTACGTAAAAAGAATTACTCCCTGGTGAACTTTTTTTGTCCAGATTTCAGTCCAGGTTTTCTGGCCAGCACCCCTCCCTTGAAGTTGCACTACGCACTACCAAACACTATGGTCGAAAGTGCAACTGCTAAGCATATTACACTAACTGTACGTTAACTACCCATACATTAATAATGTTATTAGATTACATGTAATAATGAATAATTGAATGTAATTAAATTGAGTTACAAAATGTAATTAAATTGTATAATTTTGAAAATAAAAATAAGTGTTATTGTAATATTTGACTGTAACATCATAAAATCACGCCTGTATTTCCCCGAAGGGGTAGGCAGAGGTGTATGCACACCCACATTTCGCCAGTTATGTTATAGTCCCATGTAATAGGGGACGAGCCTATTTGACTGTAACCATTTATCGTATTTACTAACACGACTGGATCTCTGTTATCTTATAAATAAATGAATTGATATTTTGCTCATAGCCCCAGAATCCGGGTCTTTCTTTATAAGCTTTTTTCTACTCTCAAAGAGTGCTTTGACATAATTACATTCACTGTCCAGAGAGCAGCCTTATTAGTTACACAATCGTCTATGACTCCAAATAGAATCACTGGATTGGGAAAGTGTTAAATCATATTATATTAATTCTTGAAACGTCTGTAGGACCCCCAGTGGCCGCAATGTATTTTCTATTGTGTCTACCTACTTACGCCGCTTGAAAGGTTTTTGATGTAACACGAATTTTCATTGAAGTGAGAATATTCTTGTAGCTTGTTAAAAATATTAAGTTACAGTCAATCGCATATCGATAGTTTCAAAACCATTATATAACAAGAACTAGCTTAGTACGTACGTTCGACCGCACGTCATTGGTAACAGTTAGACATTGAAAGCGCCTTTATGACGTAAGCAGTAAGGGTGGTTTTCTAATTCAAGTGTTACCACTGTAATGCAGTCGACTGTAGGTACCTAATTATATAATTTTCATACAAGACACGTACTGCTTATTATACTGGTTCTTTTCCATTGATATGCGCTCGACTGTACCTTTTGCACTAGCTATTTACGCTATTTTATGCATTGTCTTTACGTTGTATTTACAAAGCTGAAGGTGTTACTTTCATGATTCTCTATAAGGTTAAAACAATAAAAATCAAGCCTTGTAGAAATTAACGATAAAATATTAAAGGCTTTACTCAAATCCTACTAACACTAGGATAAGCAGAAACGCTAATCCAATTTTATGATTGAAATGCAATATTTGTTTTGTTTCGTGCGGAAATTGCTTTATCTATCAATAAATTCGCAAATATGACCTTCAATTAAATGTGTCATTAACACACGAATGAACTTGGGCGTTCAATCCATGGCTAAATGTCAATAATAAATAATAATATATAATTTGTATGTAACCTGTATCAAATAAAAATTATTCTTATTCTTATTCTTAATAAAAAAGCTGTTCCGTATTTTTATTTCCGGCCAATTGTTGGCGATCTCTGCCACTTGTGGGGATTCACCGCGTCAATTATATTTTTGTCGTGACGTGACTTGACGTGAGGTATGCAAATTAGTTTGAAGGTATTCGAACACGTAAGTAATAACACAGCCCGAAATCTATTGATATAATTATAAAAGACTTACGGCCAAAAACCTACTTACTTTTAGATACATACTATATAGTTTTATTTCCATATGGAAATAAAGCCATTGTAGTGAAGGCAATGATAAATCATTGAGTGAAGACATAGACTTATATATTACTAGTGAGTGAAGGATAATAAAATAATAATCCTTCTCTCCTTTTTAACAAAATTAGGGATCAATAAAAATGCGTGATCGAATCATAAATGAGAGATTCGCAGGAGAACGAAAGTAACCGACATAGCCCGAAGAATGACCAAACTTAAGTGGCAGTGGGCGGAGCACATTGCTCGCAGAACGGATGGCCGATGGGGCCATATAAGTATATTATCTATGGATGGGGCAGTGAAGTTCTGGAGTGGCGACCGCGTACTAGAAGGCGCAGCGTGGGTAGGCCCCCCACAAGGTGGACCGACGACCTGTGCCCTATTTATCAAAAGTTACAAGCTACAAGTGATTCCTCTCGTATTATCAAGTGGTTTTTCACACATATATTATGGTTTTGTTTATCAAAAAATTTCTTGTAACTTGTAGCTTGTTGCTTACAAGTCTAAGAGTGGCCAATGACTCTTAATACTACTTTACAAGTGAACAAGAAACATTTTTTTTACTATTTCTAGCCAAAATGTGGTCAAATGGTTCCAGTAACGATGAAGAAATAAGAATTACTTAACCTAGCATACAAGCAAATAATTGTACCCAAATTAAAATGACCTACGAATTAAATATAAAGGTTAAATATAAACGGCACAATTATTGGGCTTACTATCTCGAATTTGGGCCTATCGGTAGGGACCAAATGGCCTATTGCAATAGTAAATAGGCAACAACTTGCCGATTGGTAGGATAGGATTCAACCTTCCGATCGTGAGTCAAATTGTGCCGTTCGTTTCAGTCTTAAGATTCAGAACTACAGGTTATGAAATGGAAAATTGATAAATAAATCATTCTGTATTACATGGCAGGCACCACTAATATGAGTGTTTCGCCATTAAACATTTACAAAAAAATATTAAAAGCTTCCCCCAAATTTGTAAGAGAATCATCATTCATTGATGATCAGAGTCTGCCCTTATTTTTTATAAAATTTGCGTAGCGTACCTAATGATAACCTAGCGGCTGTACACTTGCTATTGTATTGCCGTGCAGAAGGGTCAAATTCGAACCCGGCTCGCACAGGACCTATACCTACTTTTCTAATTCGTGTGCTGATCATAATTTGACTATAACTTGCTTTAACAGTGAAAGAAAACATCGTGAAGAAACCTGCATACTTGAGAGCTCCATATACAGTTCTCGATGGTGTCCACCAACCCGCACTACGCCAGCGTGGTGGCCTTAGTCTTCTTATTCTGAGAAGACCCCATGCTCAGCAGTACAACAATAATGGGCTGATTATTTTAGTGGTGTATAAAACCAAAATTATGATTATTTCTCGTTTTGTTATTTTCTCTTTTAATTAAAATGTGACATACTCCAATCATTATAAACTAATAGTTACATCGAATAATGTTTACAAGACTTGTAATTTCCTAATAAATCTACAAGCTTAGTGAAATTCTTTGATAAACGTAATTTACAAGGCCTTGTGAAAATGTTCTTGTAATTTGTATCTTGTAGCTTCCAAACACAAGTCTTTTGACAAATAGGGTATAGGATTCACTGGCCACCAAAACAAAACCGCAACAACATGTATGAAAAAATACTTGTAGCTTGTAGTTTCTACGTGAAGTTTTGATAAACGCATCTTTGTAAAAATGTATTATTTTACATGGAAAATGCTTGTAATACAAGGCTTGTAACTTTTGATAAACAGGGCACTGGTGAAGGTCGCGGTTATCCGCTGGATGCGGAAATCGCAGGGCCGGTCGTTGTGGCGATGCTTGGGAGAGGTCTATGTGTAGCAGTGGATGTCTTTCGGCTGAAATGATGATGATAATGAACTATCTGTCAATCATGTGATTTTGATGGTTTATATTATTTATAGTTATAATTATTAAAAGATAATAATTGATTGACGTCATCCGCCAGCCCAGCATTGGTTAAATTCAGTCTGAGGCGTCAGATATCTGGCAGATAAGATTGGGATAGGTTAATTAAATACGTTTGTCATTTTGTTTTCTATGTTTATTTTTTCAATTCGATGAGGTATTTTTATAGCGGTGGTTGCAATTATTTAGGCCTGTATTGATAAACCGCTCTCATAATGAAAGTAGAATTACTGTCATAATGTAAACATTGTTTTAATTAGAATCTTAATAATTAAGAGAGAGCCGTTTATTAATACAGACTTAATTAAGTTGTGATTACAAAACGAAATTTACCTGTGTCAGTCCTTTGAAATATTTTTTTAATATTCTGTATAAGTACTCCATAAACTTATTATACTAGCGTAAAGTATAATAAGTTTATGGTACCTATACTCACATCGTATATAAGTAGAAAATAAATAATTAATGGTGAAAACTGTCCTTTGTCCATAATTAGATAAAAGTTTTAACATAGTTTAAACTGTAAAAAAGAAATATACTTACAACAGTATCTAAGTCTTAACCTAATTTACTTTAGGTATACATACGTATACATAAGTAGGTATGTATACAACGTGTATCAGAAATACGTGGTCATATTTTAAGAGCTCATTCAGGGCATAGCAAAGAACAACTTTTCCTATGGAACCAACCCTGAAATCGCGAAAAAAATATGAGCTGTTCCCTACTGCCCCTTACTAAATCATCGATATCGCTCGACAACATTTTAGAATCAGCTAATTCTTTTTCGCGATTTCATGGTTGGTCCCATAGTAACAGTTGTTCGATAGCATCCCCTGAATGAGTTCTTCAAATATGACCACGCATTTCTGATACATGTTGTATAATAATACCTAATCTAATATCTAACTTATAAGCGTATTTACAATTTGTTCACAGGTATAAATAAATAAAATTAAAATGTAACGAACTAACAAAATTACATAGTAATATTAGATATTCTGTGATACAAGTCAGAACTCAGACGTGACACGTGCCACAACTACGCCGCAGCGACAACAACGTAGCTGAGCACAAAATTTTAATTTTATGAAAATAAGTAGTTCTATTGACGAGAACGATAATTTGCAATTTTGAAGGCCAATGACTGTAGTCAATATAGACAGCATCATGGCTACAGCATAACGTGACCACTCGCGGCAGTAGAAGCATTCGCACGCAGGCGACACCACCCGGCCACATCGCGACATAGGTATACCAGACTACCGTATGCGCGCCTTCCCTCCACCCGATTTTGTGGTTGCCTCAACGTAACTACATCACAACCACATGAAATTTGTAGCTATCACGAAAACGACACTTCAGGTAGCTGCAGCGAGACCATTCACACACGACCACTGCTTGGTAACATTTTTGCCACAGTGGAGTGGTTGTGGCGTGGCCCGTCTGAATAGACACACAACCAACTTGAAATCCGAGATATTGAAATATGCTGTAAAAATACAAAAAAAAATACAGTATTTACTTTGGTATAGGTGAGTTTTATCAACAAAATGGTGGGATGAAGATTGCTAAACCGACTAGTGCCCTAGCATTAAAATTATGAATGAATGTACTAACATGTATGAGGCATAAAATATTTAAGACAAAATATTAACCAGCCATCAGTCGCCATCGAAAAACTTACATCTACCTAACAAAATTCTTGAAGCTGACTGACAGACAACGTACAGCCTAAACCGGTGGGTCTAGGAGGATGAAATTTTGCACAGGAGTGTCTTAGATGACGTGGGTGAGCACTAAGAAAGAGTTTTAGAAAATTCATCCCCTAAGGGTGTTAAAAGTTTGTATGAAGAAAACACGGGGCGAGGCCACGGGCTTCAGCTAGTTATCAATAATATACTATCTATATGGAATCTGCTTAATATAATTTGAACGTCTTTTGTGGTAATGGATGTAATTAAGATGGTAGTCCACACAGACTGACCAACTTGAGACCTGAACATAACAACTACTTAATAAAATCTAAACTAGATAATCATTGTCAGCAACGCGTCTCTTTAACTACAGCTTCAGATGATATGCTACTATCATCCTCTACATCCTCATCATCCACAGGTGTAACCGTCCTACCGGCTTCCGTATCGTAACTATCATTAGTCCCTTCACTATTCAGCGACATCTTCCTAGCATCGTAAGTGGTGTACTGGAAAATCTCAGGACTTTTCCTATCGTCGGAAATGTTACTGAATCGATTTGCTTTCATGAAGAAGTAGCGGCTTCTATCTTCAATCCTGTAGAAGTCCATACTGTTTTGTTTCTTGATCAGGTTGAAGTTTTCGTCGAGGGGCACGAAGTATGTTTTGATGTAGCCAGCTCCTTTCACGAAGGTTTCACCTCGGCAAGTCGTTAGGATGTCGCACTCATCCAGTATTATAGCAGTGTTTTCTGTCACCTGTTTTACAAATAAAATATAAAAATTCGTTGCTTTTTTACATGTTTAACGAACAAATAGTGAGAAGGCTTGCTTATGAATAAAATTGAGTTTGATTTTGAAAACATATTGTTTCATATAAAGAATATATCTTTCATAAAAAGTGGGATAATTAATTTTCCAAAGTTTGTTTAAGATTAAGCACACTCACGATATCAGACAATTGTTTGAGGCTAATAATTTTTCTTTTAAAGAAATGTCTTTATATGGTAAGTCATTTAGCAGCATAGGAAAACTACCTATGTAGAGATTTATTTCAAAGTTAGAAATTGATAAGCACTAACCTGTATTTTACCGGATTCTCCAGTCGAATCCATTCGAGATGACATATTCACGGCGTGTCCCCAAATATCGTACAACGGCTTCTGTGATCCCACTACACCGGCGGCTACTTCTCCATTTGATATGCCTATATCATTATTTATGTTAGTGTTCGTAATTAATATTATCTGTACCCAAAGTAAGCAGTATTGTCTCTAAATGATCTACCCAATAGAGACACAAAAGGGAATATAGATAACATAATTTTGTATATAGTTATTGGAGGTCATTGATAACAAACAAGAAACAGAAATGGGCCTAAAATTGATCCCTGAGGTACACTCATTTTAACCAGTGAGCCGACAGAAGTGACACTACTAATAGCTATATTTTGTTACCACCACTAACTTTATTTATGAGTGCTTAGATAAACATGGATATAATATTATTGAAGAGTATCCAAACGTCATACCTACTTAACTGAGAAGACTGAATCAAACTAGTACTTAACAACTTAAAATATTCGACCGCAAACCATTTTTAGTTATTGCGGTCTTTGAAGGTAGTTCAAGGGCTGAAAAAGGAAGCAACTCACCTATTCGCAAGTTTAATCCCTCGAAGCTCTGAAAGGAGCCTCGGTTAAAAGTCTTTAGCTGCATCATCATGGCTGCAGCGAATTCCACCATGGTCAGTACCACGGCTCTATTGTAGGGGCTGTTCTGTTGATTCCTATCGATAGACACAGTATCTAAAGATTCTCTCCTGTTTGGATCAAGGCCACAAGCAGCCATGTAGGTCCAGCCAGCCATTTTAATTTTTTCCACCTTCAAATCTGAAGTTCCCGTGAGTAATAGCTAAAACGTAAGGCAAAATAAATTTTATCTATTATCTTTTTTTATCAATTTTTTTTTGTCTCAAACTGCATTTTCAAAAAAAATAGGATTAAATACGTACTCTGTCAAAATCCGATATGATCTGATCCAAGATTCTCAAGAGGAATTTATCACTCATATCAGCATCGCCTTCCATGCCCAGTTTGTAGTCAGTTAACGAAGCAAACATTACCGCTACGTTGTCGTACTTCTCGTAATACAGCTCGTCTAAAGACCTGTTGAGGTTCAAGTACACTTGAACTGGAAATAAATAAAACATGTTATTCTTTTATTCAATATGAAAAATGTCATGTTACTGAGTTCCAAGTACACACCTACATGAGCCGGCAGAATGTTTTCTAAAAGCATATTATTTACTTTCAACATAGTCTCCGCCTCTGTCTGCTCTTCACTCAGCTGTAATTGCCACAAGTGGTCCAATCTGTTCCTATATTCTGTAGTTCTATCGATCCAGTATAAAGTAACGGTTATCACAACAACTGCTAACGTGTGAGAAACTCTAGGATCTAAACCGACGTTCCAGGTCACATCGTCAGAGAAGAGCGACGTTTTGATCTCCCAAACGATCCATAAGTAGAAGAAAGTCATACCCCCAGCGACAATCCATTTGAAGATGAAGAAGACCCTGCTGAACAAAAAGTTCAGGAGCAAGGCCAAGCCCCAACATTGAGTCACATGCTGGAAAGAAAGACAGTGTCAGATAACACTGAAGAAAAATTGAATAGAGAAAGATAATAAAGAAATGAGATTACCCACGAAGATATACAGTTCGATAGAACGGTTTCAGCTGAAGGAACTTCAATTTCTCTGCAAGCGATGACATTCACCACAGATGTTGCAGCAAGTCCAATACTTATCAGTAAGTAGATCACAGTTCTTATCTGAGCCGATTTTATAATTTTAGCAGAAATATCATAGATCCAACGCAGATATTTGTTTCTTGGTTCTTCGAAACCTCTGTATTTTGTCCAGAGAAATTGGAACCAAGTGAAGGGCTGCATAATTATCAGTGAGAGTAAAAGAGCACTCAGAAGCACCCAAGCGTACCATGGAAAGCCTTTGAACCTTAAAAAGATGAAAACCAAATTGAAACATCTTAACCTATAAAACGATACGGGATACTTACTTGAAATAAAGTTTAAATATAAAAGTAAAATACGAATAAGGTGGTTTTTATAAAAATTCAGACATTTAGAAATATGCACATATTATTATGTAATAATTCGATGAAAAATATTTTTTTTCATACTACGTTTTAAAACGAAAGTGAGTTATTATTGCATTGTCATCCAGTTCTGAGCTATGTTTAAAGTTTCAAGTCTCTAGCTGATCGGGAAAATTGTTTAAAATTTATTGGAAAATTTGTACCGAACAGACAGACACGACGGAAAGCGAGTTAATAGAAACGTGGTAAAAAATTGAGATTAAAGTATATTTCTATTCATTGGTATCATAAAATTATAAATACTTTAATTATATTTTTTTATGAAAATTGTTACCAACACAAATGGTGATACTCTGAATAAATGAATAAATAATTAATATTATGAAATAAAATAAATGGTAGGTATAAAAAAAACACTTTTCAGAGGATTGAACAGAGTGTACGAGTAGATAGTTGAAATAGCTTACCAGTTAGTTGTCAGTCCATTGATCAACAACATCAGTAGCAGGATAATAAGGCAGCAAGTTATGTAATATTTAAACAGTGGGTCTGGTAGCAACAAAAACGTCTTCTCCAATTGAAAGTTTTTGTACATCAATGTGATTCTGTTCAGTTTCGATTCATTACGGAAATGTTCCCTAAAATAAATTTAAATGTTGAGTCGCACAGACACATGAAAATAAACATATCATCATTCGCCTATCTCCAAAACCCCACTTCTGGAGAGACAGGAATTCTCTTTCATCACCCATGCGCTATTCAATCAACAACAAGAAAATTGGACAAGCAATAATAGCTTTAGAACAATTTGCAGATCCTAAATCAGTTGTACTTTTAACCCTATCTCTTATAAATAAGAGTATCTAAAATAATCATTATTTGCAATCTACAACTAATAATTAAAATATTTTGTATGGAGCTTATGTCAAATTCCTATCTCTAGTAGGGCAAATCGTGAATAGATTGGATATAAATTTTGGCCGTAAATTGAAATATAAAACTCGAACTTACTTGCCGTTTGTCATATCTTCAATTTCCTTTGCCATTTGCGCGTCAGCAGCTTTCAACATTTGCTGATACTCCACCAAATTTTCATCCATAAAAGTTGTGGTCCTTCGGAAGTTATTGGAATTTCTATTCTCCGCTCGCTACTAGAAATACATAAATAATATAGCAAATTATTGTGTGATAATGTCTTGTCCATAATAAACAAATATATGGATCGTACTTACTCTAGCAGACGTGTTTGTTTTTGTTATAATTTTGTTGAAGCCAACTGATGCCCTTCGAAAAGGCTTGTATTCAAGAGCCTATAAAAAAATGATTTTAATTTTTAACGTATTATTTATGATTTCAACATATTGAAGTAAAAATATGGTTGAGTGGACGGATATTTACCCTTGATGGTCTGGACAACAGATATGTTTCCAATTTATTTTTCATAATAAAAGCATCATTTTGAGATTCAAAGTTAGGTTCAATTATATATTCTCTGGCATATTCTAGGAGTAATTCGAGAGTTTGTTTGGTCACATGCACTTTTCTGAAATAAAACAATTTACGTCAATACTACAATCGGTCGGTATATCTTTGTCCTTAATCTGTTGATTAACAAAATTATTGTTATATATTGTTATCTTGAGCATTTCTGACAAGACAAAATTGTTTTGGAGTAAAACTTTAAAAAACCAACCAACCAACCAGCCGGAAAACTTTATGGTCGATGGGAAATTCAAATTCCAATAGAAATGACTTGATTGTTGATTAACTGGTGAGATGCTATCTCCAAATTGAACTTACCCGGCTTTGCCAGTCGACTCCATTTTGTTAGCTATTGTAACATCTTTCGACCAAATGTCATATTGCCATTTTCTGATACCGATCAAGCCACTGAGGATCTTGCCTGAATGAACACCTATCCTCATGTCAATGTTTAGTGAACGCTTTTCTCTGTAAATGAAGTAAATGTTAACCTTCCTCAAAACGAGTCATTATCAATATCTGTTACTCGGTGATGTCCTAACCAACTGAAATAAATTTGACTGTATTGTTAATCCGTTCATGAGATTCTTGAAATGTTAGATTTTTTTTATTAGGAATAAACGAGGAAATGCAAATTTTGGTAAATACTCCCATGGAACACATCAATTGTTTTGTGTAAGGAATTGCCCTTATTATTTTTATAGTACAAGTAATGTGGTTTGTATCAACAGATTTCTTATAGGTACTGTATTTTGTTTTATTTTGCTGCCGATACAGCTGACGAAATAATGGAAGGTGTGGTTCTCAATGACGACAGTGCAAGATCAATGAAGAATCTACAAATATAAATGAAATATAATTTTGAAATTTAAGTAAACGTAAAGTGATTCTCTATCTTATCTACAAACATATGTAATGAGCTGGCAAGTATTTTTTATTGTCTAAGAATCTAATTAGGAAACATTTTTATGTTTTTGATTTTGTAATCAAGTCCTTTATCTGCATCGATATTTTTTGACAGATAATTTAAAACACATTTGATGCATCTACGGAGACATAATTTTCTTGACAAGTGGACTCGATGAATTAATTTGACCACTGTAGATTTTCCACCGGATATCTACCCAAAGTCAATTTAGGGCCTGGCTTCGATGAATAAAATAAAAGGTGTACATATGTGTTTATACCTGACGTCTTTTATAATATTGATCATCTCTAGACCAAGATCCACGCAGTTCTTGGCATGATGAGCATTTGGCTTCGGTATCCCGCTGACGCAGTAGTAACAATCACCCAAGAACTTTATTCTTAGTACGTCGTGTTCCTAAAATGTTTCTTTATTAGTCTCTTCTATCATAAGATGTTAGATATCTAACAAGATAAAGAATAGTATTTTTTTTAAACACGAAAAAGGATCACGTTCATAAGATTTTTATTATAAAACTAGCAGTGCCCGCGACTTCGTCCGCGTGGATGTCGGAAAGTAACAACATGTCGTATTCATATAAACATTGTCGTAATTTTCTATAATTATCTACTGATGTCTTTTAGTTCTTTTTTAGAAAACTTTGTAGTAAAGTAGCAAAGTCATTCTTTATTAGTAGGTATACGGAATAGGCCTATGTCCAGCAGTGGACTGAGATAGGCTGAGTTGATTGATTGATACGGAATAATATAACACTATAATATTATTTATACTTTGTTAACTGGGAAAACATTTTAGCAATTAATAAATGTTTCCTTTGTATTGGAAATGATTTAATTCCTTCTGTTTTACATTTAATTTGTTCAAATGATGAAAAGGGAAATAAAACTGTTTATACTTGCCACTGAAGGCAAGTTCGATTCCAGTATAAAACGTAGTGTCTGTAAACGCACGCACATTACAGGAGAAATTCTATTGTGCAGACAACGTTACAAAAAATGTGAACTAAGGACGTAAAAAACTACAACACCCAATATTTAATATGTAATGTCATACTTATACCTAATGGCGATGGCCGTTTTGCGCGGATGTGACGCATATCTTACCACTTGAATATTTGTACCAGTATTTGTTTTCTTTTTTTTTTTCTCTACAATTTTGGTAAGTTTGTGCGTAGACGCAAATAAATATATTTTCTTTCTTTCTTTCTAATTGGAAAATGCTGTTCCAAATAAAAACCCTAAATAATGAAACCAGTGACAAAATTATACATCTATCAAACTATGCTTAGGACCCGCGTTCAATGCGTATTCATGTCCTAGCTAGATGATGGTTGACTGTTACATACACATCGATATCTCTCTGAATCCAGAAACGTATGTTAAACTGTCAGTCCCGGTAGTCATAAGAATTAATCGACAGGTATTTCTTGAAACTTACAATATTGGTTTCCCCAAGTAATCGAATTGTAGGAGGTAAGACAGTAAGAGTCGCGCCACATAAAATAGTTTTTTTCAACCTGTTAGGAAAAGGCTGTGTTGATGATGATCTATTTCGGCTGTGATGTTTTTCATGAGCTTAGTATCCATTTGATGTGATTTTTTATTCAAACAATAGATACGACATCTTTACGCATTGCTATGAAGTTTTGGTTGATTTAGGCGCGGGTTTCTTGATAGATTTTTTTATTTTTCCTCGGCATGTCGTTGACTTCACCTTTTTTTTGTGACGGGTGCGGTTCCACAAATTATAACTTCAATGCAACGGCAAATATAGCGCTAGATCCTCATCATCATCATCATCATCATCATTCCAACCGAAAGACTGCAGGACATAGGCCTTCCCCAAGCATATGTTGGGGGGATATTCAATAATCACAATAAATAGAGCTAGATAGCACATTTCATTCCAAATAAAACAGTATATCAATTGTTAGGATATCTTTTAATATGAATTAATTCACATTTTTCCGAACAGCTCATCTTAATTTGCTCAAAAACTCGTCTAACTTTGATGACTTTTATTATTATTGTGTTTAGAATACCTTCTTTACTTTTATGATACATGTGTTTTGTTTGTACAGTGTTTAGATACTGAGCATCGTAATTTTTTTCGGAACATGTTTTCGTGTCTATTGTCTATGACTTTAGCCTACATACCACCTTGTACCATATGAGTAAACGTGATTATACCAATGATAAAAACCTGCATATCTGAGAGTGTTTGCAGTCTGCCAACCAGTACCAGGCAAGCGTGTTAGATTAAGTTACCTAATTCTCATTCTGAGAAAAAGGAAGACCGTGCGTCATAAAATATTGACTACACTAACAATAGACAAAATGATAAAAAAAAAATCTAAAACATAACTTCATCACAAAAAACAAACCTAAAATCTAAGACGGAAGCTGGGATTCGATTTCAGAACAAACATTCGCAAGACATCCGTGAGGACGCTAGGCAAATTAGTAATTACCTACGAAATACGCGTTCTGGTTTAAAAAAACTGTTGTTTAGCTTCCTTGAGATATAGCGTGATGGTCGATAAAAAAAAATGATTCTTTTAACATAATGGTGACAATTATGGGTAAGTATATAAATTGAAACATATCATAATATTTGCTGTAAAACAGCTTTATAGACATAATGTGGTATTACTCACCTCCCATGCACAAAAGCGTGATGATTTGCAGACTATAAATAACCTGAGCCGGTCTGTAACGGCAATTTTTGCCAAATTTCAACTAATTCACCAGTAGTTTTGGCGTTTATCTATTAAAAACAGACAGCAACTCTAAAAATTGCAATTTATCGTTCCTAGTAAGCATAGCAATTATTATAAAAAAACAGTTTTCAGTTTTTTCTTTATAAGGATTTTATTGTATGTATAGATAAGTAAAGTAGTCGTTGTTTTATGCACTCAAAAGTACCGACTTAATTTATGACCGCACCCACTCATCTAAAACAATGGAGGTCCAACTAAATTTCGGCTTTTGTTTCCTTGCAGGTGTGCGCCAAACTTATATTTTTTTTCTTGTAAATAATTATTGTGATGTTACTAAGTCGTTGGCACATAATAAAGTACTTGCCTGGTATTACTCTAATGTATATTAAACAGACAAACATAAAAAAACTCGAAATTTATTTTCTTACTTATTCTTATTCCTCCCTATTAATTTTTATGCAAAAATATACAATGTACAGACACGTCAGACTTACATTCTTATTATATGTATATAGAATAGATATAGATTTCATTACTTACAACCTCTTATAACTCATGTCATTCATCCATTTTATTCATCGCCGGCCACCACTCGTTTCGTGCCCTCAGCCTTAGCGCTACCTATTATTGTGTAATAGTACCGCTACATGTAAGCAAACTTTAAATTGACATAACTTCTGATAGAGTGAACCGATTTTTATCAAATAAAGACTAAGTGTAACCTCAAAGTATGCCCAATAATTTTGTTACAAATTATTTCAAATAAATCCAGTAGTTTTAACGTGATGCGCGTTCAAACAAACAGACAAACAGACAAACATTAAAAAAAATCTCGAAATTTATTTTATTACTTATTCTTATTCCTCCCTATTTTTTTTTTTGCAAAAATATACAATGTACAGACACGTCAGACTTACATTCTTATTATATGTATAGAATAGATAAAATATTGACTACACTAACAATAGACAAAATGATAAAAAAAAAATCTAAAACATAACTTCATCACAAAAAAAAAAACCTAAAATCTAAGACGGAAGCTGGGATTCGATTTCAGAACAAACATTCGCAAGACATCCGTGAGGACGCTAGGCAAATTAGTAATTACCTACGAAATACGCGTTCTGGTTTAAAAAAACTGTTGTTTAGCTTCCTTGAGATATAGCGTGATGGTCGATAAAAAAAAATGATTCTTTTAACATAATGGTGACAATTATGGGTAAGTATATAAATTGAAACATATCATAATATTTGCTGTAAAACAGCTTTATAGACATAATGTGGTATTACTCACCTCCCATGCACAAAAGCGTGATGATTTGCAGACTATAAATAACCTGAGCCGGTCTGTAACGGCAATTTTTGCCAAATTTCAACTAATTCACCAGTAGTTTTGGCGTTTATCTATTAAAAACAGACAGCAACTCTAAAAATTGCAATTTATCGTTCCTAGTAAGCATAGCAATTATTATAAAAAAACAGTTTTCAGTTTTTTCTTTATAAGGATTTTATTGTATGTATAGATAAGTAAAGTAGTCGTTGTTTTATGCACTCAAAAGTACCGACTTAATTTATGACCGCACCCACTCATCTAAAACAATGGAGGTCCAACTAAATTTCGGCTTTTGTTTCCTTGCAGGTGTGCGCCAAACTTATATTTTTTTTCTTGTAAATAATTATTGTGATGTTACTAAGTCGTTGGCACATAATAAAGTACTTGCCTGGTATTACTCTAATGTATATTAAACAGACAAACATAAAAAAACTCGAAATTTATTTTCTTACTTATTCTTATTCCTCCCTATTAATTTTTATGCAAAAATATACAATGTACAGACACGTCAGACTTACATTCTTATTATATGTATATAGAATAGATATAGATTTCATTACTTACAACCTCTTATAACTCATGTCATTCATCCATTTTATTCATCGCCGGCCACCACTCGTTTCGTGCCCTCAGCCTTAGCGCTACCTATTATTGTGTAATAGTACCGCTACATGTAAGCAAACTTTAAATTGACATAACTTCTGATAGAGTGAACCGATTTTTATCAAATAAAGACTAAGTGTAACCTCAAAGTATGCCCAATAATTTTGTTACAAATTATTTCAAATAAATCCAGTAGTTTTAACGTGATGCGCGTTCAAACAAACAGACAAACAGACAAACAGACAAACATTAAAAAAAATCTCGAAATTTATTTTATTACTTATTCTTATTCCTCCCTATTTTTTTTTTTGCAAAAATATACAATGTACAGACACGTCAGACTTACATTCTTATTATATGTATAGAAGATAGATGTTACTAAGTCGTTGGCACATAATAAAGTACTTGCCTGGTATTACTCTAATGTATATTAAACAGACAAACATAAAAAAACTCGAAATTTATTTTCTTACTTATTCTTATTCCTCCCTATTAATTTTTATGCAAAAATATACAATGTACAGACACGTCAGACTTACATTCTTATTATATGTATATAGAATAGATATAGATTTCATTACTTACAACCTCTTATAACTCATGTCATTCATCCATTTTATTCATCGCCGGCCACCACTCGTTTCGTGCCCTCAGCCTTAGCGCTACCTATTATTGTGTAATAGTACCGCTACATGTAAGCAAACTTTAAATTGACATAACTTCTGATAGAGTGAACCGATTTTTATCAAATAAAGACTAAGTGTAACCTCAAAGTATGCCCAATAATTTTGTTACAAATTATTTCAAATAAATCCAGTAGTTTTAACGTGATGCGCGTTCAAACAAACAGACAAACAGACAAACAGACAAACAGACAAACATTAAAAAAAATCTCGAAATTTATTTTATTACTTATTCTTATTCCTCCCTATTTTTTTTTTTGCAAAAATATACAATGTACAGACACGTCAGACTTACATTCTTATTATATGTATAGATATAGATGTATAGATGTTACTAAGTCGTTGGCACATAATAAAGTACTTGCCTGGTATTACTCTAATGTATATTAAACAGACAAACATAAAAAAACTCGAAATTTATTTTCTTACTTATTCTTATTCCTCCCTATTAATTTTTATGCAAAAATATACAATGTACAGACACGTCAGACTTACATTCTTATTATATGTATATAGAATAGATATAGATTTCATTACTTACAACCTCTTATAACTCATGTCATTCATCCATTTTATTCATCGCCGGCCACCACTCGTTTCGTGCCCTCAGCCTTAGCGCTACCTATTATTGTGTAATAGTACCGCTACATGTAAGCAAACTTTAAATTGACATAACTTCTGATAGAGTGAACCGATTTTTATCAAATAAAGACTAAGTGTAACCTCAAAGTATGCCCAATAATTTTGTTACAAATTATTTCAAATAAATCCAGTAGTTTTAACGTGATGCGCGTTCAAACAAACAGACAAACAGACAAACATTAAAAAAAATCTCGAAATTTATTTTATTACTTATTCTTATTCCTCCCTATTTTTTTTTTTGCAAAAATATACAATGTACAGACACGTCAGACTTACATTCTTATTATATGTATAGATAGATATTTTTTTTTTTGCAAAAATATACAATGTACAGACACGTCAGACTTACATTCTTATTATATGTATAGATATAGATAGAAGATATAGATATGTGGTTCCTGAGATAGTCTCTTGAAAATTTTCGATGTCATCTAGGTTCTTACTCATCTCAGTAGTGGTCACCGTCTTCTATAGACTACTTTTATCAGCTACGTTTAAAATCATCAATCATCATCATCAATCACATGGATTTGAAATCATCAAAACGTGTCTGCGTGCTTGTTCTTTCTTTGTATAAAAATTGGATTTGCCATGCAGTAGTACAATACAAGTTGGTGTTATCTATAGATAACATAACACCAACATTTTTCTTACTATTAGCCTAGATGGTAATTGTAAGCAAAATGTAATAATTAATTGGATTTACCTCAGAAGCTTCATCAAATCTACCGAACAGTTCGTTGAGCAGTTCAACCATCCTCATTGGTGACAAAGTGGTCGATATCATCGTATAGTTGACCACATCGGCATACAGAATGCTCACGTTATCATGTTCTTCCACGTAAAGTTGGCTGTAAATAACCGATAACTTGTAAATGATTTTATTATTATTGCCCTTAGAAAGTAGGTGGATAACCAAAAGATAATTTTGTGTTAAGTGAACGTGCAGCGTTTAGTGACAAATAACTTTTTTTTTGGTTCTACGCTCCTTAATTATCCGGTTATTGTTCGGTACCGGTACTTGTCTTATAAAGAGCTCAAAAAATAACAAATAGCAATGTGAAGTTTCATTTGTTGATAGCGCGAATTCGAAGGTGAAGACAATTTGGTAACTTACTTGAATGATTTCACATTTTGACTTATGGAATGTGTTTCGAGACCCATAAACATGTTTCTAATATCTTGACGCACTTTCGATACTATGTGCTCTGGTAATATGCTCATCATCAGACGTTCCTGAAACAATAAACCTGTTAGAAATGTAGAAAATTACTGCATCGTGGCTAAGAACGGTTATCATATACCTATATTATGCTTGTAGCCAACACAATTTTGTTAGTTACAATTTTTTCCAGAGAATGTACATTTATTTATTTATTTAAATAAATAAATAAATGTACAGTCGAAGGATGCTACTATGCATTCTTAGTTGCCTTGTACCATGTATGACACACCAATTGTTGCGAAAGGCAAGGAGGCTATTGATTCGCGTTGATTTTTTATATTATAGGGTGGCAATCCGCTGGACGCGGAAGGCGCAGGACCGGTCGTTGTGGGGTGCTGGCCAGAAAACCTCCACGTGTGCCTGACGGCTGCTTGTCCTTCTGGACACGTCTGGAGGGATCGGCAGTTGTTTGGCCGGTGCATCCTGGCACGGGCAATAAAATCCTGCCGAGGGATTAACCTTCGGGGGATTTTATTGCCTGTGGCGAATATTCTGGCACGGGAGGGGCCCGATGTGGGCCAATGGGAAGTTAAGTTGCTCCGCGTGTCCCTCTGAGAAAGCAGAGGGCACTGTGGAGGAGCAGGGGCGGGCCCGGTGTGCACTCACCCTGCCACTGGGCAGGCAGCGGGGGGACTGTCTTTCCCTGCCCCCGTCGATCTCGTAACCCCAGGAGTGCCCGCTGAGTAGTGTTCTCGCGCCTCTTGGGACCGAGGGTCTTGGCTTCACCGCCCGGACCGTGAAGAAAACCTCTATAAAAAATTACGGGAGGTAGGGCCTGCGAGCAGCAGACTCGGGGTAGTCTGCTGCCCGACCAGCAGCTGGCGTAGCTGGCACAGCCGGCGTAGTTGGCGCAGCTGGTAAAGGCCCATGAGGTGAGGTGGCGTGCAGTGTTCCGTGTGCGCCACAAAGGAGGGTGCGGCCAACGTAAGGCCGCACGGGGAGAAGGGGCTCGCCTGCTGGTGGCGGGCCAGGACCTGTCGGGGGTGGTTGTGTGAATACTCACGGGTTCCCACGCCCCCGGCTAAGGTAGTTGAAGGAACACCGTGGTGGTTTTAATCGGTAAGAGTCCGACACTGGCTCCGCCTACCCCGGGCGGAGTGCGTCCATGAGGATTACCCCACGGAAAAAAATAAAAATAAAGGACCGGTCGTTGTGGCGATGCATGGGGAAGGCCTATGTCCAGCAGTGGACGTCATTCGGCTGAAATGATGATGATGAATGATGATAGGGTGGCAAAACGAGCTAAAGGCCCACCTGTAGTTTTGTGGATACCATTACCCATAACAACTGCAATACTTAGGTTGTTGCCTAAATTGATGTTGAAAGTCTCGTTTGCCAAACTGAGATATGGAGATGGAATTCTCATGTCATTACTTGTAATTTTACCCTTTGCACTGGAAAACGTTACTGTTTGGTGGCAGAAATAACAATAACGATAAAATATCTGATTCTTTTGCACGTAATTCAACAGATTATGTTTTACACTAATCGGATAGAAAAGTGATAACTTTCAGAAATGGTCGGATTTGGTCGATTCCTATTTCCGATTCAACTATCGATCATTACAGGATAATCTTTAACAAATTATACTAAGTGCTAAGTAGCCTAATTAATCAGAAGATTAAATTAATTTACTTACTTATATTTTATGTCATATTTATGTAAAGGGGAAAACCAAAACAAATAAATAAATAAAACATTAATATCATAAATGGCTGTTGAGCATGCTATGGTACCCTTTTGACCAATATTTTGTGTTTGTGTAACTAAAAAGTGCACTGGCAAACAAAAAAAAAGGAATTGAGAGACTTTATTAAGTGTTAAAAAATCCTTACCTCTTGATCTTTTACAAATTTCAGTCTCAATGTGCTTTCAACACAAGCTCTTCTGTCCAAGAAAGACCGTCGCGTTACAATTTCGTTCATTAGTCTAAAGTATACACCCATGAGATTTACACCGATTAAATAAATTATGTCCGATGCTACCTGAAACATTAAGTAATTTTTAGTGTGTTCTAATAATTACCAGATAAGTTTTGGAGTAGCTTTTAAATCAATGTAAGTTCCAGCTATTACCGAAGATTAGGAAAAGGTGTAATACGATAACCTCACAGTCTACCGATGATTTTAGGCTTTAATGTAATGCAAACCGCACCTAATAATGAGCTTCTACTAAAATCAAACCAAAAAACCGGCCAAGAGCATGTCGGGCCATGCTCAGTATTATAGGGTTCCTTAAGTAGGTGTTACAAACAAATCAAATCGAATATTAATCATTGCAATCGGCAGCATTGGCGACTCAGAGAGTGATGTCAGTAGCCGCTAGATGGTGCTATACAGTGCCAAATGTAATACACGGCACTTGACGGCAGCATTGGCGACCCAGAGAGTGTTGTACGACGCCGCTAGATGGCGCCAAATTTAAGAAGTCTGTCGTCAACATAACACAAAGTTACTTTTTGTGATTTTTTCAAATAGAAAGTAGCTAAAGGAGCATTATTTGCTATGATCATTTTTCTCTAAGGTCAATGACCTTTGAACTAGGACGTTTTAAGTATTTTTCAGTTTTCTGTCTATAACTCGAAAAATTATAATCACATTATACTCGAAATAATTTTAAAAGAGAGTTTTCACAAAGGTCTATCAATGTGGAAGATTATAAGTTTTTACGTTGCATAGTTTAGAAATAGCAGGGGGGGGGACACATTGCAAGCCACTTTGACGGGCTATATTTCGCAGATGGTACACCTGATAAAAAAGTGATGTATTAAACATTACCTTCATTTTAGTAGACCTATTCAATGATACCCCACACGAGGGGGTGCAGCGAAAAAAATTTTTTTTTCCCCATTTCACATGTATGGGCGCCACCGCTACAGAACGTAAAAACTATTTTTTTATTCTTTTAAAATTGAGATCTATATGCAGACTATTTTTTAACAAAATTTCATTTACTTATGTTTATAACTGTAGAAGTTATTAAGCTGTAAAGAATTAGGACAGACGGACAGACGGACAGACGGACGGACATGACGAAACTATAAGGGTTCCTTGTAGGACTTCGGAACCCTAAAAAGAGGGTAGGCAATTAATCCACTCGATTTATTATTTTCTCGAAACACCGCCATAACAATTTGAAATGATGACTTTAACTATTGAAGTGCATAAGATTAACTTTCTAATGATAAAGTCTGGTCCTTATTAGTTTGTAGATCACAATTTGTCTCGCTAGTTGCCCTTTAAACTCGTTAGTTGCCCTGTGACCACTAAACCAAAGATGGTTTTATTAATCTCTTGACCATTTATAGGGTATCTTACATGGGAAAAGTTAGCAATCAGTGCTATTATAATTATTCAAGATAACCTAGTATTATAAATGAAAAGTTTGGATTTTCGTTATTCAATCACGCTGAAACGGCTAACAGAATTTACATCAAATTTGGCACTCGGATAGACCATAACCTGGATTAATACATGCTTTTTATTCCGGGAAAATAAATAGTTCCCGAGGGAGGACCAAAAAGTTTTCCTGTGATAGGTCGACTTATATACGGCAAAGCCGTAGGCAAAGTCTAGTATTAAATAATTAAAGGTTATCTGGCACGTGGCGTGACTGATAAACACGTGACCAAAATATTTACAATGAATTTCGTAGAAATAACAATTGTTCTCATAACAAAAATATTGTAGAAAAGCATTCCTAAAGCGGTGAATTTTTATTCATCCAAAACATCTGAATCTGAAAGCGAATTACTAAGATATGAGTAAAAGTTTATATTTTGACCTGAAAATGATGTTTATCATTTTGCAACAACAGCACAAACAAGTAGACTGATTGATTCGAAAATATATTTGAGCCATATGATATAAGTTGGTACCTACTCGTGATAACAAAAAAATAAATGCTTATTCATGTCATGTCACTGGTGGTGCTAAATTTAAATTAATAAAAAATCTGATTTTCTATTTTGCTAAATGATAACCCGATGGTCCAAAGAATGAAGCACAGCATAAAAATTAAGTAAAACAATAAAACAACTTACCACTATCAAAATTTGGGGATCCTGGTCGTATGTAAAGAAGGCGAAGATCAAAACATAGATGGTGCTGACGAGTAAACCGAGGAATATTACCAAGAAGTTGTTTCTCATGGGAAGGAAGATGTAGTTTGAAAGAAGAGCCATGGTCGCGTAGGCAGGTCGCAAAGATATGCCTTCGAAGAAACTGAAGATACTTACTATGACATCTGTTAAGAAAAAAAAAATTAAAGGTATAAGGAAAACAGTAACAAATTCGAAATATGGTTATACCAAGCTGAAAATAAGCATATCCTAAAAATTAAGTAGAATATGTATAATCTCATACAGACTTAGCGGCTTGCAGACAACCAATGGAGCCTTCTGGTACCAGTACTCTTTGACTGGGGGCTGTTCAAAATCAAAATGGCGTTATTCAATTTAGGCTAAAACCAATTAGCACTTATTGAACGTCGACAAAAAAACAGCCGCCCTTTTCACCGCTTCCTGGTGTTTAAGAAGCGGCGCAACAAACTCCCCATCGCTCGACAATTTTATTATATTCTTCTCCTTCTTGCAGTTTTTCTGTACTAAGTCTACTGAAGATTGGCCATTTATTCAGCATAGACTTCTTTGTATTCTACATGTAAGCTGGTTAAAGATTTAAATTTGTTTTCTCTCACCTGTAAAAACAAGGTCCAGAACGACGATAAAAGTGACAAGTATAGGCATCAAGAAGCATTTCTTCTTCAGAGGATAGTACAAAGGCCTCCAGAGGGTTATGATGGGTATCGCTATCCTTAATACGTACATTCCCATCGTTAAGTACGTTGAAGTTGACTGAACTTGCTGCAAGAAAACGGCGTATAATGATAACGTCTCTAGAGTTTTGACTTCTTCTGATTCCTGTAAAATTAGTAATTGCACATTGCAAAGACAAAATAAAACCTATGTGCGTGCTGTGATGTTAATTGCTTACAGAATTATTTTAGCACTAGAGGTCGCCGCGGCTTCGTTGGCATGGATATCGTTTATCGCAATTAAAAATAACATATGTCCATCTCTGGGTTTAAGACTATCTCTGTAAAAAGTTTCATTAAAATCGGTTCAGTGGTTGACTCGTGATGAGGTAACAAACAGACAGACAGTTTTACTTTCGCATTTATAATAAGTATGGATGGGTTTTTAATTCGCACTTTATTGTAAGCATAAATAAGATTGTATAATTCTGGCACTCGGCTACAGAAATATACAAAAACTACTAGGGATACGTGTAAAATAGATTTTTCTGATTCAAAAAGTGAAGCTAAATCTTTAATTAGCGAAAATCTCTTACCTCAAAAAATGTACTAATTATAACTAAAACTACGTGTACAGTTGAAAAGAATACTAATAAGCTTAAATATATATAAATGAGTGTTTCTCTCAGTTTGTCATCATATTTTCTGTACAATCCTTCTAGATCTTTTTGGTCGAATTGGTCCTAAAAATTAAAAATATACGATTTAATAAAAATAATAATACTTATGTAGCTGTTACATGTGAGTCCAGGGAAACATGTATTTGTAAAAAACGTAAAGGCTTGGTTCTACCAAGGTGTTCTTTTGAGGGAGCCCAAGCCTTTTCCCAATCTTCACTAAAATATTTACCCTCAAATACTTCCAATTCCACTGCTTTCCACCAGCTAACTCAACTTCTTGTATTCTGAAATCGTGTAGGGATGACAGAAGACTCGTAGCTCTGCCAGAATTCATGGAGTACCGCGCCAGAAGCTCCAGGGCCCCCACTTGGAGAACCACGGACCCCATGGTCCGAGTCAAAGAATGGTCGTCCTAATGAAGTAACAAATAAGAGTTCCATTTATCTGAACCATTCCCTACTGTACCCGTAAATATTAGGTTGTGTGAAGGGAATCAAAATAACGTAAACATCAGCAAAACTGTCATTTACATTACCATGATTTTCTAGTAAATGTGTTGTGGTACGCGTCTCAAGTCTCGGATTTTTTAAAAAATATAGGTATGTACTAAGTATTTACAAAGAGTATAGTGACTATACCAGGGGTATGTAGTACCAATGGATCAAGATTAAATATGTCAGTTCGTACTTTTGAATTCAATTTGGCTTAAAAAGTACCTATTGAGTGAAATTGCAAAAAAATGAATTTATAAGTTCAAAAAAATTTTTTTTGTTGCAAATTTACTCTATAGGTACTTTTTAATCCAAATGCATTCAAAAGTACGAACCGACATATTTAAATTGGGTAAGTCAAAATAGAAATGGATTTTTCTTTAAAATTGGGTTTTGATTGAATTCAGAATTATTTTCAAGAATCGAATTATTCGATTCGGCAAAGAAGACAGGCATTTTAAGTATTTGTGTTAGTTTACGGTTCACCATTAAAAATGGTCATTGTTATATTGAGTATCTACTAAATTCTAAGAAAAGGCAAAGCAAGGTGTTCTGTGGAAACCAAACTTAGCCAAAATTTAAAACATAATTATTTCGAATACTCTTTTAATAAATAAATAAATATAAATAAATATCTTTGGGACATTTTTACACAGCACCATCTAGTCCCAAACTAAGCAGAGCTTGTGGTATGAGTACTAGACAATGGATATAATACTTATATACTTTTTTTTTGTAAATACATACTTATAATACATAAGCAACACACCCAGACCAACACAAACACTTATGTTCATCACACAAATATTTGTGTCCTGTAGGAATCGAACCCACGACCTCGTTATCAGCAGTCCGACACTCGAACCACTAGACCACAGAGGTCGTCTTTAATGTTCATAGTTTGCATAACATTTTCTTTATTATTAAATAGAGCATCATGGATATCGATTATATCGTGGGTAAATCGTTCTATCTACCTGCGAAACGCCGGGTAAACGGGATTCTCTACTGTTCACCGTACCCTTGCTAGTTGAAATCTGCTAAAAAGTTTATATGGATAATGGAACCATGAAACCCACTTAGTGCAACGATAAGATCTTCTGTATGTATATTTGCCTCCATCAAGATAAAAACTGTTCAATTATCGAATAAATGATTCATTCATAATTAAAACATTATAGTAGCAAAATTAAACTCCAGGGCGGCAATTCTCGTTTCCTTCGAGATAATCTTGAAATAGAGATTACGTTTCGAACGCTCTCTACTATAAATGAATAAATATTGCTATTTTAAACAGATTTATGATGCGCGATGCAATTCAATCCACTTAGATAATGCGATTTTAATTTAATAAATTAAATTTAAGTTATAATATATACAATTTTAGTTAAAATAAACTAAATTTAAGTTAAAATAAATTAAATTAAAATGGCCCTCAAAATAAATTAAATAAAACATACTAACAAAATAAATTAAATTATAATTGCAATCTAATAAATTAAATTATAGTTGAAATCTAATAAATTAAATTAAAAATACAAAAGAAATAAATTAAATTAAAATCCCGATCAATATTAAATAAATTACAATCAATATTAATTACCTAGATAAAAATAAATAAAAATATTAATTATATTTATTTATATATTTAATATATATTTATTAATACTAATATAATCTCGCGAGATGACAACAAATATGCGTTTGATGTGGTTCGAATTCGAGATGTATGTCTCGAACGGTCACGACCAGTCGAAGCAACTCGAGCGGCAGCCTTAGAGATATCTCGGGTACGTACGACATTTCCAGAATAGGTCATCTTGAGTTACATTCGAGAAAAGACATTGAGTATAAATAATATTAATAATATAATATTAATAATATAATATTATTTAAATACATTATTTAATTGCCGTGTGGTATCCGGCAAATAAAAAGAATAGACCACCCCCCCTCTACCCATGGGTGTCGTAAAAGGCGACTAAGGGTTGAAATCAGGAGGATGGGCAGCAGCGTCCTTCTGTGCATTAACATCGTGCAACATCACCCACTGCGGTCACCAACCCGCCTGCCCAGCGTGGTGACTATGGGCATACATCCCAATGAACGCACAACCAAAAAAACGGCCCCCAGTTCCCGGTGGTCCCTCTATTCCCGACTACGGTAGCGGTCGTGGTAACGGTGCGAAGAATCCCCGGGTTACGGCAGGCTACCAAAACCGACGACTATATCTGGCAGCGTATAATGGACAAACGTTGAGACTGGACCATCACCTCGCCGAGCTTGAAGTAGAGTTAAGTCATATAAAATGGCATATACTGGGGTTATCCGAAGTCCGTAGAGAGGGGGAGGACACGATAACCCTGGAGTCAGGACACTTACTCTACTTCCGCGAAGGTGATCAGCTCTCCCAAGGTGGTGTTGGTTTTCTTGTCAATAAGGCCCTCGTGAACAACGTTGTGGAAATCGGTAGTGTGTCGACACGGGTAGCGTACCTTGTACTAAAGCTAAATGATAGGTACAAGCTGAAAATAGTGCAGGTATATGCGCCGACCTCGACACACTCTGACGATATAGCCGAAGCGATGTACGAAGACATAGCTAAGGCTATGAATAGTACCGCTAAGGCTCACTACAACGTTGTTATGGGGGACTTCAACGCTAAAGTGGGAGTACAAGAACGCGGCGAATCGAAAATCGGACCTTACGGTTTGGGGCGCAGAAACCACAGGGGCCAAATGTTGGTCAACTTCTTGGAGTCCCAGGGGCTCTTCTTAATGAACTCCTTCTTTAAGAAGAAGCCCCAAAGAAGATGGACTGGAAAAGCCCCGATAAGGTGACAATGAACGAGATAGACTTTATCATGACGGATAAGAAGCACATATTTAGAGATGTCTCTGTGATCAATAGGTTCAACACCGGAAGCGATCACCGACTTATCCGAGGCACTCTAAATATCAATTTTAGAGCTGAAAGAACGCGCATGATTAAGTCTACTCTCTGACCTTCGCCGCTCCAAACCAGTTTGGGCTCCGAAAGGTTCCAAGCGGAACTTCAAAATCGATTCGACTCGCTGGAAACCACTGGCAATATTGAGGAGAAAACCAACACCATAGTCAAAACATTGCAGGAACTGTCTCGAAAATTCTTTCCGCCGCAGCGTGGAAGCAAGATGCCCAAGCTTTCGACTGAGACTCTCGATCTGATGAGGAAAAGACGGGAAATGTCAGCCGCGCATTCGTTTTCATCAGATAATAGGTCCTTAAACCTACAGATTAGGAAGCTGATGCGACGTGACCTCCGCCGCTCCAACACCCGCGCCGTTGAGGCTGCGATTGAGCAAAATAGGGGGTCGAAAGTTTTCGCTCAGCAGCTAGGGAGGACCCATCTGATGAAACTGAAAGCCGCGGATGGCAAAATTGTCACCTCTAAGATCGAGATGCTTGATGAGGTCGAAAACTTCTATGGGCATTTGTATTCCACGAAAACGGCGAGACCAGCGGTTTCTAGCAATGACGACAAAAGAGCCCAGCTCACGCGCCATTACACCGAGGATCTTCCGGACGTTGACCAGGGCGAGATTAGGGCGGCCCTCGAGCAGCTTAAGAACAACAAAGCTCCGGGCGATGACGGCATTACTACTGAACTCCTAAAAGCAGGCGGGGCTCCAGTCCTGAAGGAGCTACAGAGTCTGTTTAATTCCGTCATCCAACAAGGCTCTACACCGGAGGCATGGAGCGGGAGTGCGGTGGTACTGTTCTTCAAAAAAGGGGATAAAACCCTTCTGAAGAACTACAGACCCATCTCACTCCTGAGTCATGTGTACAAGCTGTTCTCGAGGGTCATCACGAATCGTCTCGCCGGAAGACTCGACGAATTCCAGCCACCAGAGCAAGCTGGGTTTCGAAAAGGCTACAGCACCGTAGATCACATCCATACTGTTCGGCAGATCATACAGAAGACTGAAGAGTACAATCAGCCGCTGTGTATGGCATTCGTGGACTACGAGAAGGCCTTCGACTCTATCGAAACTTGGGCAGTTCTGGATGCTCTTCAGCGATGTCACATTGATGAGCGGTATATAGAGATGCTGAGATGCCTATACAACGCTGCTACCATGACTGTTCAGCTCCAGGACCAAAAGACGAAGCCAATCCAACTGCGCAGAGGGGTGAGACAAGGGGATGTAATATCCCCGAAATTGTTCACTAACGCGTTGGAGGACGTCTTCAAGACGCTGGACTGGACTGGACAGGGTATCAACGTTAACGGCGAGAACATCTCACATCTCCGTTTTGCCGATGACATCGTTGTAATGGCTGAGTCGCTGGAACAACTGGGTGAAATGCTGCACAGCTTAAACGGAGCCTCTCGACGTGTCGGTCTCGGCATGAATCTGGACAAGACTAAAGTCATGTTCAATATGCATGTCATGCCGAGGCCAATATTCGTCGAAGGGTCGGCACTCGAAGTTGTAATGGAATACGTCTACCTAGGGCAGGTAATTCAGCTTGGTAGACACAACTTCGAGAAAGAAGCCAACAGAAGGATCCGTCTGGGCTGGGCAGCATTTGGCAAACTTCGCCGAGTCTTCTCGTCGCCTATACCGCAAAGTTTGAAGACAAAGGTCTTCAACCAGTGCGTCCTGCCAGTCATGACTTACGGTACCGAGACGTGGACACTGACAGTTGGGCTAGTCCACAAATTCAAAGTCGCTCAGCGAGCTATGGAGCGAGCTATGCTTGGAGTTTCTTTGAAGGATAAAATCCGTAACGAGATTATCCGGAGAAGAACCGGAGTGACTGACATAGCTTGTAGGATCAGTAAGCTGAAGTGGCAGTGGGCTGGCCATGTCTGTCGAAGGACCGATGGCCGTTGGAGCAGACGAGTCCTTGAGTGGAGACCGCGAATCGGCAAACGCAGCGTAGGGCGCCCCCCTGCCAGGTGGACCGACGACCTGAAGAACGTGGCTGGGGGGGACTGGATGCGGAAGGCAGAGGACCGAGCGTTGTGGCGCAACTTGGGAGAGGCCTATGTCCAGCAGTGGACTGCGATAGGCTGAGTTGATTGACATTATTTAATAATTAAACATTAAATTAATAATATGTTTAATAGATAAATATTTTTTTAATAATATTAATAATTTTAAATAGTTTAAAAGTGCCGAGAACACAAGAATCGAAAAAATCACTTCAAATTTCGAAATTTTATAGTAGAGAGCGTTCGAAACGCAATCTCTATTTCGAGATTATCTCGAAGGAAACGAGAATTGCCGCCCAGTTTGCTAGTAATTCCTTTTACTAAATAGGGATGTTTTTTCTAATTTCAATAGCCTCACGAAGCATTCTAGGTACATATCGGTTTTCCTTTGCCAGGACTTGTGGTTTATCAAATCAAAGAAGATGGTTGCGTTTGTCTAGGGCATGTCCAGTGTCCACACACTGCAGACTAGACGCATGGTTATACTTGTTTTATGATATTTTTAATTAATTAAAATCGTTTCAATACACGTAGTAGTCACAGTCTCAGTATCATTATGTTTTAGAGAGCAGCGTGCTGAAAACCAATTTTTCAACACACTTGCTCGTAAAGTGGCTCTTATTGCACTGATTTTAGGTTCATAATGTAGCTTATTACGCACGCGTGCTTTTTAGGGTTCCGTACCCGAAGGGTGACAAACGGGACCCTATTACTCTCGCTACGCTGTCCGGCCGTCCGTCCGTCCGTCTGTCTGTCACAGGGCTGTATCTTTTGAACGGTAATAGGTAACCGGTTGAAATTTTCTCAGAATATGTGTTGCTATGAGGTGTATCACGACAAATACTAAAAACAAAAAAAAGTCTAAAACCAAAAGGGGTCCCCGTACAAGAAACCTCAAAAAACATGCATTTTTTTCAACGTTTTTGTTTTTGCACTATCTTCAAAACCGTAATATATACCAACGTCAAACTTGGTCAGATTATAGTGCATATTATGTAGTTTAACAACGAATACTAAAATTAAGACAATCATAGATATATGTGGCGGTACCTGCGTAAGAAAGACATGCAAAAATTCACTGTACGTTGATGTCTTTGATTAAATCAGTTTTTATGGGGTATCAGGTCGTTCAGAGGTACGGTACCCTTACTGCGCGAGTCCGACTCGCACTTGGCCGGTTTTTTCATTATATTATCGCACTAGTGCTTTTTACTTTACAGTTTATTTTTAAATCACAGCAAAGAGTTTTATTCCTATACAAAATTTAAAAAAATTGGGATTAAATCAACTGTAATAATTAAAATATGCTAAATAAACATTTGTTTCATCAAATTATTTATTTTTGTCAACAAATTAATATTAATTTGTGTTTTAAATAAATAAAACAATTTATAATATTTTTAATATTAGGCTGTTTGGCGGTTTCCTTCGACCATCTGCGCGCGCACTGCTGTAAGTATGTCACCGTGCGATTACATTACAGTAATCCTCGCGCCATTTTTCACAAATTCAATATTTGTCTAAAATGTATGTTTTTTTCCTCGCAAGTGTGTTGAAAAACGTCGTATGACACGCGTGAGCATTGACTATGATACTCTCTGCTCCATTACGCCCTCGCCTTCGGCTAGGGCTGCAATCCAGCCTCGAGTATAATAGACAACTTAGCTCACTTGTATCATAATGTACTATTAATAATATACGCGATGTAATCCGGTTAAACTTGTTTTATTATATTGTGTAGTGATCGCGAAAACCTATGAAATTATTATAAAAACATTTGTTAGATATAATTACTACACGACAAGAGAAACAGATTTATATCGGTTGATAGCGTATCACGGCAAACTACTGGCCTTATCCTTCTGTACTGAGTTATTTCATTGATAACATGATTATAGAAAACAAGACGTTTACACACATCTGCAATGCCATTTGCCATGGATTTGTGCCTGGTGGCAATAAGCTCGCCCCCTATTACATTCGATTGATAACATAACTGGCGAAATGTGATTGTACCTCTGCCTACCCCTTCGGGTAATACAGGCGTGATGTTATGTTATGCAATGCCATGGGTTAAGACGCTGACAACAGCCAAATACCCCAAATAGGCTTCTTTTAAAAACATTTTTAGCTGTATCTATTCAGTTTGTGGCAGTGAATAAAATATATGTTAATCTTGATCGTATTTTCTGAAACTGTATTGTGCCCAAAACACGTTTTCTTGAAGTTTTCTCGATAGAAAAGAATTGTAAACTAACCTCTTAAAACATGCTTTAAAGCAAACAATCTCTATTATTTAGAAAATATTATAAATAAAATTAAGAAAACATTTGAGAAAGACAATAATCTAAACATTTGTTGTTTCTGTTTTTCAAATAAGCTTTTAGTTTTTTATTAAAAAAAAATATTGTTAATTTTCATTCAAGTTGAGCGGCGTATCCGACGTCCCTCGGCTCGTTGCCTCTCTTTCAGTTCTGTACGAAACGACAGTGACCGCAGAGGTCTGATTTTTTAGGTGTTGTCAGCCTCTTAAAATCGAGTTCCCATTTTCTGTATAAAAATGTTTGGTATCCTGTTGCGGTCAGATATTGAAACAGATTCTATGAAATCCCTCGTAAAAAGTTGAGATACAGACGTTTTAGAGATCTTTAATGTCTTAAACATAACATAACATCAATATCATCATCATCATTATCATTTTTTTACCATCTATGTATCAATATTCACGCAAATAATGAATTGAATTGAATTGAATTGAATTGAATCACGCCTGTATTTCGCCAGTTATGTTATAGTCCCATGTAATAGGGGGCGGGCCTATTGCCATTGACCGGGCACAAATCCAGACTCCGGGCTGCTACTGAGAATTTCCTAATGAAAAAACCCAATACCACTTTGCCGGACCCGGGAATCGAACCCAGGACCCCACGCTCAGCAGTCGCGCTTGCAACCACTAGACCAACGAGGCAGTCAGTTAAATGTCTTCATCGACGCAATATAAGAAGAGGCTGGGCAGCTGAATTTTTCCTACAAACACTAGCACTATTTTAAAACCAACAACGGGCGCAAAGCCACCGGTAGTTGCAAAACAATAGAAAATCTATTGTGTCTCATTTGTCATTCCTCGATAAATAGAAATACACTGTGATAACTATTCTGTGTGGCAAGCATTTTGTTTATTGTAATATCATCAGATTTTCATCGAAGAGAAATTCAGGAGTGGAAAAAATAAATAATATTATATAGCAATAATTAATTACGTGAGATCCATAGTTTTAAATCTCCCAAAGTTATTCAAACTTTTGTTGTTATATATAGACCCGGATTTAGATATTAAAAATATTATCTCACACTAATACTTATATGTAAGTGGATTTTTAGTTTTATTGTTATTGGTTTATACAACACGGCTTAATTTATGCTATTAATTAGCCATCTCTATCCGATAACTTATGATGGGAAAACATTTTTATCATACGGGCAGTCCATAATGTATCTAGTGCACTAAGTATAAAGCGCATTTTGCAGTGTGAAATTTAGTGAGGTATAAATGAGTTAGGTCCTAAGGAAGACGGGCAATTCAAAGCTAGCAACAATTTTGCATATCCCACATCATCTTATAAAATAAAACCGGCCAAGTGTGAGTCAGACCCACGCAGTAACGGTTCCGTACCACCCATCGACCTGATACCCCATAGAAATTGATTTAATTTACGAGAGTTTATCAAAAGACATTAACGAACGTACGCGAAATGTGAATTTTTGCATCTCTTTCTTCTGTCTTTGTCCTGTTTTTAGTATTTGTTGCTAAACTAGATAGTATGCACTATAATCAGAGCAAGTTTGAAGCTGGTATGTATTACCGTTTTGAAGATAGAACAGGAACAAAAACGTTGAAAAAAATGCATGTTTTTCGAGGTTTCTTGTATGGGGACCCCCTTTGGTTTTAGACTTTTTGTTTGTTTTTATTATTTGTCGTGATACACCTCATAGCAAAACATATTTTGTAAAAATTTCAACTGGTTATCTATTACCGTTACAAAGATACAGCCCTGTGACAGACAGGCGGACGGACGGACAGCGTAGCGAGAGTAATAGGGTCCCGTTTGCACCCGTTGTTTATTTTTTTCGTTTTCTGGTTACGGAACCCTAAAAACAGGATTTAGCAATAGTTTTAAGCCTGAGCCGGGATTAAACACCTTTTTGTGTATGAAGTTTGACGTTAGACCTAATTTAAACCAGTGCCAACATATGGTCTAAACTCTTGTAATAACGGTGACATATTTACTTTTAAACTTTCGCCTCGCATTATCAGGTACTTATAAATTTGGACTGGCCATGTCTGTCGAAGGACCGATGGCCGTTGGAGCAGACGAGTTCTTGAGTGGAGACCGCGAATCGGCAAACGCAGCGTAGGGCGCCCCCCTGCCAGGTGGACCGACGACCTAAAGAACGTGGCTGGGGGGAATGGATGCGGAAGGCAGAGGACCGAGCGTTGTGGCGCAACTTGGGAGAGGCCTATGTCCAGCAGTGGACTGCGATAGGCTGAGTTGATGATAAATTTGAAACGTGAATTAACGTGCACATAGATATTTTAAGGCCAACGTTTCCACCAGGTTCCACTGGTCGTGGTTACGCGCGGACTCACTGCCTGTTCCCTGCATTGACCGTCAGCTCGTGACCACGATCAGTTGAACTTGGTCTAAACGTCAGAATTCAAATATGTATCGAATGCGCGTTAATTCCCGTTTAAAATCAATAAGGGGAGCATACGCTAAATTGGCGCACTAATTGGATCATATTTTAAAAGAAAGTTAGTAACTAAAGTATTTAGAGAGAAAGAAAGAAAAGAAAAGAAAGAAAGAAACAGAAAATATTTCAGTCTCGTTACAGGCGAAAGAGAAAAAACACAGAGAGTTAGTATTTTGATGGGCAATTGGGCCGCCTCAGTCCTTTTGTCGGCCTGAAGTATTTAGAGTTTGTCTGGGAAGTTAGGTGGTTCCTTAGCAGGCTAGTAATGCGATCCGCCGTTCAGTGATCCTTCATTTTATGAATGGGAAAATTCCCAATATTTCAATTTCGAATTATGCGATTTAAATCACAACAAGAACTCACCCATACCACTATATAATTTTTACAACCCATAGAATAGTTCAAATACCTAATATATTTGAAGCATTAATGTTCTGTAGCAGGTTCCAAACTTTTATCTCTATTTTATGCTGAGGATGGGTACCGTGTGGTTTTACGGCCAAAATTAATATCCTATCTATCCAAGATTTGCCCTACTACAGATAGAAATTTGACATAAGTTCCATACATTCTATGTCAAATCTATATTTCTTGTAGAGCAAATCATGGATAGATAGGAGAGAATTACAAATCTGTTACTTAACTTACAACAATTAATTAGCAACAATTAGTTAGGCTTGCGTTGTTTTAGCTTATTTACGAGATTTTTTTTTTCAATGGACGCAAAAAATAATTGGGTACCTACTACTTTCAACTTTTTCCTGATGAAAGCATTGTCGCAATATGCATTCTGCTTTTTTACATTAAGGTTAAATTATATGGAATAATTTCCATGACTATATACAAAAATAATTATTGATAGTCGTCCTATTTATCGGGGAAAAACATCGTGGCGTGATTTCCCTATCGCTCACAAAATTTCCGTTACACTGTCAGCACTTGCTTCTGAAAACCACGAAATGTACTATAACCCATTCAAACACTTACCATATTTGTCAACAAAACGGCACTATCATCATACAAACAACCAGAAACAAAACAAAAACAACACTGCACACGTTTTAACACTAGCGCCAACAACTGGCTGTCACTGACTGACTATTACTGAGTATCACTGACTGACTATGGACAATGATTAATTCCGATAAGCGCCACTCGGCGGACACAGATATTAGTTGATTGTGTTGGCGATTATCGCATTAAATTGTGATTAAATCAGGTGATGAATTAGAAACTCAAATATTCAGTTCATGTTAGAATAACATGGTATTCATGTTACGAAATTGCTATTCCAATAATTTAATGACATGGTTGTAATATAAACAATAAATTGTAATATGCTTTGGACTTAAAATCATGAAGCTATCTTAAGGATACCGCAAAAAAACTACTTGTAATTGTTTTGTTAAAAAACGAACGTGACGGAAATTCATTTTTGAAAACATTTTTTAGGGTATGAAATTACAAACTTTACATTACATTCTAGAGCGTATTATTAAACAACATAATATGTTCTATGTCAATGAAACGTAAGAAGATTAAAATACAATCAATGAAATTCCTACCAACAAACCAAAATATCACATTCTTAAACTAGATAAAGTCATAAGCTGAGATACTATAAATACTGTCATCCTCCGAGCCTTTTCCCAATTATATTGGGGTTGGCTTCCAGTCTAGCCAGATGCGGCTGAACATCAGTATTTTACACGGAGCGACTGCCATCAGACCCCCGCAACCCAGTTACTGGGTAATACCGACATTCGGAGGTTAGACCAGTTGTCAGACTTTCAGGCTTCTGACTACCCGTAACGACTGCCATAGATATTCGTATGACAACCGGGACCGACAGCTTAACGTGCTCTCCGAGGCACGGAGGGGTCTCGATGTGTAACGAAACGGTCACCCATCCACAGACTGACCGCGGCAAGTGCAGCTTAACCTTGCAGATCGTACAATCCGCGCAGTCGTTGCTTCGCTACGAGCCCCTCTACTATATATATATATATACTATAAATACTGTACTATATTGAAAACATTTAAAAATACGTACTAGGTACCAAAGCAAAGTAGAGTACGATTTGAAAAAAAAATTCAATAGACTTTTCACTTTTGACACACAGACCAACAGGTTGGTCTGAGTTTTGAAATTTAATTGTCCGCGTGCAGACATAATAGTTAAATAAAAATCACGGGGCTCACTGGACAAGGAAAGGCTGAATTTTTAATAATATATAATAGTCCTAATATTATTCAACACTTGTATGGATTTTACAATCAATAATTATTTAAAAATCTAATTACCTGCAACTTAAAGATGATTTGCACCATTTTACTTTCACAGTTTCATAAAATATTCTAATTTTCAGAGTACACCCATGGTTTACCTGAACACTTTAACAACTGACACGTTACACGAGTATTTTACTGACACCTTGTAGTTTACACAATAAAACCATTGTTAGTAGTAAATAAGTAGGTTGTGCTTGTATATTTGCCAATCATTGTAGATAGGTACATGAGTTCTAGCTGGCGGCGTAAATGACGCGCCTATTTGTCCTACAGGTAGGCATCGTCTAAACTACAATAGCGCTTTTCTACACCTGATGTTAAGGTTCATCATTACAGCCGAAAGACGGCCACTACTGGACATAGGCCTCCCCCAATTAAGGGGGGGATGATGATGTTAAGGTTCATCTGATGTTAAACCTTTGCCCATACAACTGCAATACCACCTAGGCTGTTTCTTAAGTAGTATTCAATCAACTTAGCCTATCGCAGTCTACTGCTAGACATAGGCATCTCCCAAGTTGCGCCACAACACTCGGTCCTCTGCCTTCCGCATCCAGCTCCCCCCAGCCACCTTCTTCAGGTCATCGGTCCACCTGTCGGGGAGCGCAGGGCACCCGCCCTGCACTCAGTTTGCTGATTCGCGGTGTCCATACAAGGACTCGTCTGCTCCAGCGGCCATCGGTCTTTTGTCAGACATGGCCAGCCCACTGTCATTTCAGCTTACTGATCCTACAAGCTATGTGGGTCACTCCGGTTCTTCTCCAAATAGAAGACAAAAAAATGTAAGTCACGTTATCCAAATTGAGACATGAATATGGAAAGTCTCATATGGTATGGTATGTCTCATGTGATTGTTATTGCACTGGCACCCGTATCCTTCGCACCGGGACACAGCAATACAAGCATCTCTGTTTGACTGCAGAAATAGGTACGGCGGAAGTACTTCCCCGGACGTGCTCATTAACAAGGAAATCTACTACTACTAAAAACGCATTAGTTTTCCGTTTTTCTTTTCTGCGGCACCTATTGGGCTAGGCAGACACGATGGATTTCCACCTGCTACGTTTCTGACACACCTCATTCGCTTCATCTACGTTCATTAACATCGTCATGCTCATCGGTTTAGAGTACTTTTAACCTGGCATTTTTTGAGAACCTCCATCCGCGATTCGATTGTGATACGTTTGCCAAGATTGTCACTCTCTAACTGTTCCTTGTTGCAAATATATCTAGGTCTAAAGGATAAAGTGCACACCTGTGTAAGTTGTCACATTTTTCAATTTTTCTATGCCTTATAACTTACCTGCGTTTCCCGATAAGTATAATCTGGTGGTCTTCAAGGCTCGAGTGAATAGGTTTTTGCTGGGCAAGCGTGTACCATCTTCGACAGCACCATCGCTTAGCATCGTGCAGGTGAGGTGGCGGTCAAACGCAAGCCCCAGGGAAAATATTGGTGTAAGCGTGTAAGGAATTGCCTTGTTTTCCAAAGGAAACATGTGTAGCAACAAAGAACTGCAGTAGACCGAAAATGTATCTACTAGTTCTGGGCGTGTCGCTGCGAATCTGACACGATAATCTTGTAGTTATTATGTATTTTGCGGACAAAGTGCTTTGATATGATGATTATGTAAAATTATACGGATGAATCAGAATTGATAAACTTTATAACATTAAAATTACTAAGATTATATTTATTTTAAGAAATAACTTTAGAATACAGGTATCATCTACATATTTGTGCTTCGGTTCATAAGTTTAATGTGTACTTACAGTCAAGTGTTTATCGATTATGAAAAACTAGTATAAGCAGAGCCTGTCTTGTATAAAACTTACATACTAAGCGTGACGGACACCTTTAGGTTACAATTAAAATACATTTTTGAGGTAAAAAATGGACCACTGGATTGATCAACGTGCGAGGGTACCTGCAACAGTCGTACGGTCAGATCGTGGATGTGTGACGCGTGGATCTGAAAGCCGGTCAGATCGTGGATGTGTGACGCGTAGTCCCGGAAGCCGGTTAGCTCCTCGATTCAGAACATTTTCGATAATCAGTTGTCGACCGATTCGGTTTATTATCTCTTTTTCTCTCATGACGTGAATCTTAGACGCAACAAGATAACAACCCGAATTTGTCGACAACTGCTTATTGAAAGTGTTTTGAATCGGGGAACAGATCGTGGATGAGTGACGCGTAGTTCTCGAAGCCGGTCGGATCGTGGATGCATGACGCGTAGTACCGGCAGCCTGTCAGATCGTGGATGCGTGACGCGTAGTCCTGGTAGCCGGTCAGATCCAGGATGTGTGATGCATAGATGGCATAGTCATTCTGTGAAAAATAGTTAATATCAACGCACTTAACATAAATAAATAACCCATTACGTTCCACTGCTGGGCACCGGCTCCTTCCCTTCCCTTCTTCTAAAATGAGAAAGATTAAAGCTCTAGTCAGTAGTCGGTAACATGGTAACGCTGGCCTACCGTAGGTTGAAGGAATACACATATGATCAAAAACTGTGTGGAGCACTCTTGGGTGCAGGTTTCCTCATGATATTTTTCTTTACCACTAAATAAAGTAATCAAATTTTTATCCACACATGCATTCGAAAAGTCAAAGAGGTCCGCCTCTTTGACTTTTCTGGATGGAATTCAGGCTCTTCTGAATGAAACGCAAGCCTTTAACCCAGCCATACTCAACCTTTTTTTTATAGGGGCCACAAACACGTTTCAGTAATGGTGTCGAGGGCCACAAGCAAAAATTATTTAGGACTTAATTAAAACGTAATTCCAAGTTAACGATGTAGTTACTTCATTAATGAAAAAAATAAGTTTTAACACAGATGCTTATATGTTTTAATGCGACTTTTGATACTGTGAACACTTTTTCAGAACTTTATCGAGATCTGGCTTGTCGCTACATGCTATCCTTATAATATCATCCAGATGAGAAACTGTAAGTTTGTTTCTGTAAACGTTCTTTGTGTATTTCACTTTTGAAAAAGATGATTCGCACACATACGTAGACCCAAAGAATGTTAGTAGGATTTGGGCACATCTTTGGACGCTTTTATATTTTTGGGGAACAATACTCCAAAACTCCACATATTCTCTGTTTTCCCTTTTTTCTTTAAACAGAACTTCTAGATTGGTATTGTTTTTAAAATCTATGAACTCATCAAACAACTCTGAGTAATTACAATTTAAAACGGAAGCCAACTATGAGATAGTAGTAGTAGTTGTTTCTAAATGCCGTGGATTTTCTATAAGTAACAAAACTTTTTTTTTTCTTAGATCTTGGAACCTTTTTCGAAATTCGTTTAGTAGTGCGGTTATATCATTTGAAATTACCCATTCTCTGATGGGCGTGAAATTTAAATTTGTAACTTCAGAAGGGCCAATAACAAAGGCCCGGCGGGCCGCAGGTTGAGTATAGCTGCTTTAACAGCTAGGCTAAAACTGCTCAAAGCTAACCCCAACATACAGCATACCTATTTGGGAAACAAATGAGCGGTCAGTACTTGGATGGGTGACCATCTGGGAACACCGCGTGTCTTTGGCTTTTTGCTGATTTTGCATTAAAAAAACTTTTCTTATGTCAATTAAATTTTTAAGTAGTTTGAATTTTCTATTGTTTCTAAACATTTTGGTTTATTTAGCACCGTAGCATGCCTACTAGGCTGTATTCTTTTCTTGAATGACCGCTTCGAAGCTATCGAGCCGGGAGCCATACGGTTTTTACGCACTTATGAAGTCATGTTATAAGTTACAGTAAATATTGATAGCAATGCTTGATAGTCAACATAAAATTGGGTTTCGCAAATGCCAACGTCCATACTACGTTGAATACACCGGTTCTCGTCCGATCACCGAAGTTAAGCAACATCGGGCGCGGTCAGTACTTGGATGGGTGACCGCCTGGGAACACCGCGTGACGTTGGCTTTTTGCTCATTTGTTTCATATCCTTTTTGAAAAAAATGTTATGCGCATGAAATACAGCTGGGTATGTCAATTATAAGTCCGTAGTTCTAACTTTATTTTACTACTTTACTGGTTCATCTACCTTGTTTTTTGTCCCTGCATCACCCTGTATAAGGTTGTCTGTTAGAGAACGGGAACGCCCATGGCGTTAAGACCGCCTTTCTACCCAGTTGTGCACAAAGAATTAAATAAATAAATACAGTACCAAAGTACTGCCTCGTTGGTCTAGTGGTTGCAAGTGCGACTGCTGAGCATGGGGTCTTGGGTTCGATTCCCAGGTCGGGCAAAGTGTTATTGGGTTTTTTCACTCGGAAATTCTCAGTAGCAGCCCGGAGTCTGGATTTGTGCCCGGTCAATTGCAAAGGCTCGCAATATTACATGGGACTATAACATAACTGGCGAAATGTGGGTGTACTATTACATCTCTGCCTACCCCTTCGGGGAAATACAGGCGTGATGTTATGTTATGTGTTATGTTAGTACCAAAGTAAAAAACAGGGTTTGGAAATAGAATTCGAACAAAGTACCTTTACTTCGGTACACTCGTGAGAACAGTTTCCTGCATAGACAAGTTATACACATCTCTCTAATTGAGTGTGAAGTTCGTTTACTTTGTTACCGTTCGTAATGAGCTGTACTTGTGGGGTTGCGTGTACGTATTACCTAATTGGGTATTTGGTATTTGGGTGTCGTAAAAGGCGACTAAGGGATTCACCAGAGGATGGGCAGCAGCGTTCTCTGAGTATTTAACCAACCAACTGCGATTGCCAACCCGCTTGACAAGCGTGGCGATTATGGCATATCCCCCCTTTTGGGAGAGGCCTATGTCCAGTAGTGGACGTTTTCCGGCTGAAATGATGATGATGATTACCTAATTTGGGTGATATGAGCACTTGTGTGGATATATTATATATATTACTCCGGATTATAATTGGGGTTGCAGAAGATAAACGACAATCGATACATAAATATGTCACCCTTTTAGTTTTTCAGAGACATAATAGTAAGTAGGTGTTTATCATTTGGTCTCAACAGCCTAGAGATCGGGTAAAAAAAAATTGCTTCTGTGTTTGATATGTTCGATATAATATTCAATTTTAGTTCATATGACTTTTTGAAGCAAAACTGCTTAGTTAATATGAAGAAAAAAAATCCAAAACTTTTCAGAGAGTACTACAGGCGTGAATAAATTCTGTGAAACTGCCCTCTAACGAGTTTCATAGGAAACGTTGCCTACTGCTGGCGTTTCTTTACGTTAGAGTTACAAGAAATGTGCTCCAGATGGCGCGGCAAATTACAACTTGTATCATGCAAATACATGATACAAATTGTAGTTTGCATTTTTCTACATTATTTTCAGAAAATAAGAAAAGCTTTAATTTGAGAAAAACTGGTAAGTCTTGTAGTCGATAACTAGGTTAGCTAAAGTTTAATTGGGCATTTCTGTAAGGGACCTGCCAGCCCAAAATTATATTTTGACTTAGCCTCCGCTCGTCCCGGAGATGGAGACCTCGTCAAAAAATAAAAAGATGTACTACATGTGTTTAAATCTAAGTTTAAACACATGTAGTACATCTTTTTATTTTTTTTCAAGGTCTCCATACTAAGATTTCTCCTGAGACTCACCCACCTCACTTACTCAGGTGCACAGAAACTTATATTAGTAACACCTGTCATACACTACAATAAAATCTGTTTTTTCTTACTTGTCTTATATAATAAACAATCTTGGAAAAATATTTTTTTTATGCAATTTGTCATTATTAATTATTTAATGACATTTACACTTTACAATTTTATACACTTAATATTTTTTTATTTAACGTATTACATATGCAGAACTAGTAATTATATTTTAACTGTAGATAAAAAAAAAATCAACAGTAATAAGACATGACAAGGTTGTTAACTAATTAAGACAAGTAAGAAAAAACTGATTGTACAAACATAATTTTTAGGGTTCCGTATTTCCTTATTGGAATTGAAACTGCAACACGCAACGGAATACAGAAGGCCAAACTAACTTATTAGCAAGTTAGATACTATTAGTTACAGTCACGAACGACCACGAACGCTGCAAAGTATTCGAAACTTCAGAAAAACTAATTTTAATAATATATCCGATGTAATCCAGTTCATCATCATCATCATTTCAGCCAAAACACGTCCACTGCTGGACATAGGCCTCCCACAATATGCCATAATCACCACGCTTGGCAGGCCGGTTGGCGATCGCAGTTGGTTGGTTAAATACTCAGAAAACGCTGCTGCCCATCCTCTGGTGAATCCCTTAGTCACCTTTTACGATACCCATGAGAAGATATAGGGTGGTGCAATTCTTTACGTCCGGTACCACATGGAATAACGTAATCCAGTTAAACTTGTTTTATTAGAAGGTACAGACAGTTGGAGAACAATTTTTTATTGTTACTGTGCATAAACAGTTGGAGTATTAAGCAAGCAAAAGAATTCTGTTTCCTAGAATTGTCACTAACAAAATAATATTCCTTAGCAAAGTTTTAACAAGTTCGTTTCCAATCTAACTTTTCGTTTATCGTGCAATCCATTATTTTTGTTTAAGAATGCGAAGATTTTGTAAATTACGTACCTACGGGCAAAATAATTGCGAAAGTTGTTTCGCTTCATTTGAATGTAAATAATGGAAACAATACTTACCTACCGGCTTTCTACAAGATTTTGATGGGGCCTCGATTGCTGAAACATTTTTGCTAATATCTTGATCTCAGATAGAAACATTGATAAGGATTCAAACTAATTTACCTAAGTGAATAATAACTATAGTCTAATTGGAAACCCTAATTGGAAAGATCTATTTATTAAGTTCGGTAAATTGATTTCCTTTTGACTTTTAAACATAAGTCGGAACACAGAGAACGACATAATAAGGTACATTTTTCCAATGTATAATGACCTCCAGTCACCCTAAAAACCAAGTATGTATTGTTTAAATCATACTAGCCTATGCCCGCGACTTCCCCGCGTGAATTTTGTTAATCGCGCATGCCTCGGGAACTGTTCGTTTTTCCGGGATAAAAGTTGCTTATATATTAATCCAAGTTATGTTCTATCTGTATGTCAAATTTAATTCAAATCTGTCCACCCGTTCTTGAGTTATAAATAATGTAACCAACACGACTTTGTTATAAAACAAAAAAAAAGTTATCTATATCTATTAATATCTAGACCTATGTCCAGCAGTGGATGTCTTTCAGCTGACATGATGATGATGATGATGATTAATATCTATACGTGGGACACTCAGAAAGTTTTGCGAAACTAAAAAAAATTGTTCTATACGTACATATATTTTTATCAAATCTTTTCAAAGTACTTTCCACCAGCCTCTATACAAAGATTCATGCGCCTAAACCAGTTTTCAAAACACTTTTTCCAGTCCGCCGCAGACACCTCGTTTACAGCCTGCTCGAACGCAGCCAGCGCATCTTCCGGCGACGAAAATTGTATCCCTTTGAGCTGATTTTTTATATTTGGGAATAAAAAGAAGTCACACGGTGCTAGATCAGGGCTGTAAGGAGGGTGACCCAGGAGTTTGACTGGCGTGCTGTCCAGGAAGTCCCTCGTTTTGAGTGCGGTGTGCGCAGGTGCATTGTCGTGGTGGAGCAGTAGCCCGCGGAGCCCTGTGTGCGACCAAACACAGGGCTTGTTGCTTATAACAGAGAAAACTTCTGGCAAACATTTGGTAGTATACCATTCGGCATTAATGCTTCTTTGATCCCGTAAGGGAATTGATACCAAGTGGCCAGTCAAATTAAAAAAGCTAGCGATCAAAATCTTACCCCCGCTTCTAGATCGCTTCACTTTGGTAGGCGTTGGCTCATTTTGAAACACCCAAACAGTCGACTGGCGCTTGGTTTCTGGGTCGTATTGATAAATCCAGGACTCATCACCTGTAACGATGTCGTAAACACGCCGAGACGAGCCTGCTTCAAATTTGTTAAGCATATCACGGCACCATTCCACCCGGACCTGCTTCTGAGCATCGGTGAGGTTGTGCGGCACCCAGCGTGATACTATCCTCCTCACGCGAAGATGGCTGTGTAGAATCTCGTGAACGCTTCCCGATCCAATCTTCAATATGTGTTGAATCTCCTGATATGTAATTCGCCTATTGTCTTGGATTAAATTTTTCACTGCTAGCACGTTTTCTTCGGTAACAGCCGTCAAAGGGCGACCGCTTCTTTCGTCATCCCCCACAGTTGGTCGACCGCGCTTGAATTCGTTATACCAACGATACACGGTTGCCTTGGAAGGGCCTTCATCCATGAATGCCATTTGAAGTCTATCGTACGATTCATCCGGTTTCAGGCGACACTTGAAATCGTATAAAATCATAGCTCTAAAATGTTCCCGGCGCAGATCCATATTTCAGTGAGACACAATACTTTGAATTAACTCGCAAAAAATGTGGAGGGAAATTTTGAAATTGGAACTTACTTATTTTTACTTATAAATAATCATATTTTCGAAAAACATTATAACTGGCCAGTCTCCCATATATAAAAACTTTTTTTCGCAATACTTTCTGAGGGGCCTGGTATATTACTAAACTTATTTTAAGTGACACTTGGTTCGTAAAATAATTATAAAAAAAAAAAAAAAAACCTGACTGCTTTTATCACCAGATTAACTAAAAAGACAGAAACAAGATACTAGTCTACAATTAGATCTGTGAGTGGAAAAAGAGTTGCTCCTAATTTTATTCAACACGGTACACAATATTAGTTTATAATCATTTGATCAAATCGCGGATGTTCTCTAAAAATCCCAGGTCAAGAGTTCTCTAAGCCGACGAGCATGCATGACGAGGTTAATGGACGTAGATGAAGCGAAAGAGGTGTGTCAGGATCGTAGCAGGTGGAAATCCATAGTCTCTGCCTACCCCAATGGGAAACAGGCATGATAATATGTATGTATGCATAATGTTCAATTTATGACTGCAAATTAATTGTAGCAGTGGGGACCCATCAGCGCCATGTAATGTATAAACCACGTATTTGTATGTATTAACAGATGATAAATGTATAATATTATATATAGGGCAACCTTGTCGCTCATAAAATTAAATGTTTGTGTGTTGTTCAATTTATTTTAATACTAACTCGTATATAGTTTGTTAAGTTTTTTACTAACATGTGGGCCTCTGTAGTCACAATTAATAAATTAATTTAATTTAATATTGAAAGATTTCAATCCACGTTTTCACGTTCGTCAGGCTGGCCCGGCCCCGTGGCCTTAAGTCGCGAGATGTGTCGACCAAAAAGATTAGGTAATTTTATCGTCAATGAAACTCAAGATATTACTTACCTGAAAGACCCTCTAATGAAAACTGTCGATCTGGCAGGCCGCACGGCTGAGTTATGTTATAGTCACAGACCAGTAAGCCTCAAGACGCCGCATAAACAAGTCGTAAAATGGTGGCGGGGACCGGGAGGCGGACGGCGCGGTATGGTTGGTCGGCTCAAAAATTCGGTGGTATGATTCCATACGATTGGTGTCGCTCGCTGGTGGAGTGACGTCCCAATTGGCGGGGCATGTGATATGCAGTGCTACTGCATATGCTTGGTGACTGGGGGTTTCCGGCTTATTAGCGTCTAAAGGCTTACTGGTATGTGGTTATAGTACATGCTTCAGTTACATACACCGTGTACAAGCACTATAACAAACGTCGGATGAAAAATAAATGAGTTTCCATACAAAAACCTTTGCGATAGAAAATGTATTTAGTATCACCACAGCGTAATTAATAAAACGGACGCGGACGTTCTCAAAAAATGCCAGGTTAAGAGTTCTCTAAACCGACGAGCATGCATGACGAGGTTAATGGACGTAGATGAAGCGAAAGAGGTGTGTCAGGATCGTAGCAGGTGGAAATCCATAGTATCTGCCTACCCCAATGGGAAACAGGCGTGATAATATGTATGTAATGATAACGAGGTCGTGGGTTCGATTCCCACAGGACACAAATATTTGTGTGATGAACATAAGTGTTTGTGTTGGTCTGGGTGTGTTGCTTATGTATTATAAGTATGTATTTACAAAAAAAAGTATATACGTATTATATCCATTGTCTAGTACCCATACCACAAGCTCTGCTTAGTTTGGGACTAGATGGTGCTGTGTAAAAATGTCCCAAAGATATTTATTTATTTATATTTATGTATGTATGTATGTAATTAATAGAAAGAGCAGAGCTAGAGTTCCTTAGACTGGGGCCGCCTTATATCAGCAAACTGTAATTATCAGTCCATCTCAATCAATCGTAATTATCACAATGGCCAAATAAATAAAAATAAAATAAATACCTTTGGGACATTTTTTACACAACACCATCTAGTCCCAAACTAAGCAGAGCTTGTACTATGGGCACTAGACAATGGATATAATACTTATGTACATATTTTTTTTGTAAATACATACTTATAACTTATAACTTAACTTACTTATCTCTTCTCATGGGTGTCGTAAAAGGCGACTAAGGGATTCACCAGAGGATGAGCAGCAGCGTTCTCTGAGTATTTAACCAACCAACTGCGATCGCCAACCCGCCTGCCAAGCGTGGCGATTATGGCATATCCCCCCCTTGATTGGGGGAGGCCTATGTCCAGTAGTGGACGTCTTTCGGCTGAAATGATGATGATGATGACACACTTATAATACATAAGAAACACCCAGACCAACACAAACACTTATGTTCATCAGACAAATATTTGTGTCCTGTGGGAATCGAACCCACGACCTCGTGATCAGCAGTCCGACACTCGAACCACTAGACCACAGACGTCGTCAAAACCAAGGGTCAATGACCATAACGGGGTGTTTATTTATTTATTTATGTACACACAACACAAAGGAAGGATCCTCCAACCAGGTTGGGTCTTATTGCCTGGCGGGCCGTGGCCCAACGGTTGATGTCGGGTATTTGAATTTATGCTAACTGTGCCTCACCATTTGCTTGCACGATTCAGGATTAGGTGACGTCATCCCATTCCTAACGCCAGCACGTCTGTACTAGCGCGATAGATGTCGCTATAACCCTATGGACCCTTATGGATGGAAAATGTCAGCAGTACACCTCCATATGATAGGCCCGACGCAGTTTTTTTTCTTTTATATTTTTTTTTTTTTCGAAGTACTTACCTGCCGCATATCTTGTTGTGGCAATTAAATCATTTTTCTATATTTATATTGAACCCAGCCCAGCCGAGTGCCAGACGGTGAATTTAATGTATTTTTTTCACGAATGTGGGCTGAGCTACACACACACGTTTACAAGATTTAAAAAAAGTATTGGTCCCACGGCTACGACGGCGTAGCCCAGTAGGGGAAGTATTTAAGAACAAAAGACATAAACGCGCCATCTAGCACTTAACTATGCTAGACTGGTCTGGGTTCATTATGCGGCTGGCCTTTTCTTTTTTTCCGTGGGGCATCTTCATGGATGCACTCCGCCCGGGGTAGGTGGAGCCAGTGTCGAACTCTTACCAACTAAAACCACCACGGTGTTCCTTCAACTACCTTAGCTGGGGGCGTGGGAACCCGTGAGTATTCACACAACCACCCCCGACAGGTACCCGCTCGCCACAAGCAGGCGAGCCCCTTCTACCCGTGCGGCCTAACGTCGGCCGCACCCTCCTCGGTGGCGCACACGGAACACTGCACGCCACCTCACTTCATGGGCCTTTACCAGCTGCGCCAACTACGTCGGCTGTGCCAGCTTCGCCAGCTGCTGGTCGGGCAGCAGACTACCCCGAGTCTGCTGCTCGCAGGCCCTACCTCCCGTTATTTTTTATAGAGGTTTTCTTCCTCGCGGTCTGGGCGGTGAAGCCAAGACCCTCGGTCCCAAGAAGCGCGAGAACACTACTCAGCGGGCACTCCTGGGGTTACGAGATCGACGGGGGCAGGGAAAGACAGTCCCCCCGCTGCCTGCCCAGTGGCAGGGTGAGTGCACACCGGGCCCGCCTCTGCTCCTCCACTGTGCCCTCTGTTGGTAACAGAGGGACACGTGGAGCAACTCCCCACTGGCCCAGAACGGGCTCCTATCGCGCCAGAATATTCGCCACAGGCAATAAAATTCCCCAAAGGTTAATCCCTCGAAAGGATTTTATTGCCCGTACCCGGGATGCACCGGCCAAACAACTGCCGTTCCCTCCAGACGTGTCCAAAAGGACAAGCAGCCGTCAGGCACACGTGGAGGTTTTCTGGCCAGCATCCCTTATGCGGCTGGCCTTATTATAGGCTTAAAATGACTTACAAAGTACAAAGTAACAACAATTTCATTCGGGCACACTCGGTGTACACACAGTAAATTATTTTTTCTAACCTGTTTGATTTGTGATAGCAAATTGAAGTGCATGATTTGCAGAATGAGAACTTTTGTGCGTCTCGAAATGAGATCAAAAGATACTCTGTTAATGTTTGGAAGTGTTTATTTTTTTGTGGTCTAGTAACATCTAAGGGGCTTGTGACTAAGTTTTACCCACGAAGCGTTCCGCCAAATAAAGAAATGATTGTGGTAGTGTGATTGTGTGTTTTACTAACATAGTTTTTATGTTGTGTGTTACAAACAAAATAACTATTGTATGTTTTACTTTTTTTTAAATTAGGTAAATATTTTTACAAAATGTGACTCAACACCTATTCAATGTTTGCAGTGCCCTAACAGGGTTCATGTGCTCCAATGTAATATAATTGTAATGTGAATGATTATAATATGTTCAATTGTTGATGTACATGTTGGCAAATAAATAAATAAATAAAATAAACTAGCGGTTCGCCCTGAACGGAGACCTTGCGATAAACGTTTTGACGAACTAAATCGGCACATTTCCTGGAAATAAAAAAATATACAGTTGGAAGACTGGTATTGCGCTTATCTATTCCAAACTTTTTGTTGAATATGTACCCTTAAATGTACAGCAAAGTTCAAAACCTGGCCATAAAGTGCTTGTGAGAAAATGTTTTTGCTTTTATTGCTTATAACTTTTTTTCTGACTGTTAATTGATCATTTTTAGTATTTGTTGTAGAACAGGATATTACGGAAATTATCCATAAGTAACAACTTTTGACGTGGAGCTGTTTCTCAGATAGACCCCGGAACAAAAAAGGTCTAAAAACAGCGTCTTTGGAAGCCCACCAAATTACAAATACAAATACAAATAATTTATTGAATCAAGCACATGTTTACACAAATGATCATCTAGTTATAAGTAAGCTTAAACATAATGTACAAATGTGTCTGCTTCTTAGCATCCGCTGCCGAACTAGGCTGTAAAAGCCTGTGTTTCAGCATACGGCGCCTCCAACCTTCGGATTTGTGAATACATTTATAACAAAGCCTACGTATAAAAGGACACAATTCTTATTATCATTATTTAGAAACTTGTTTGAGTACTTTAACAGGATCCAAAATAGAACAAAATGTTGTAACTGTCCTCTGGGTGTGTAAAGTGAAGGGGGTGAGTGTATGTGTGTCAGAGGGTGAGTAATAGTTAAATAATTGATGCAGATAGATTCTTATATTTTGTCCACAGGTTTATATAGAAATACAATGTGATGTAAATTTATTAGGATTATTATATTATTCTGTATAACATATTATTACTATTGTAAAAAGATTAGAAGATTTTCGAATTATTAATCTATTACCTAGAATATTTCTAAAAATTGTTTTATACTCTGTTAACAAAGTTATTTTCAACGATACGTGTATTATGTATTAGTAGAACGAAAAAAAAATTGAGTAATTGAGTTAGAAGCGTTCTTGTACAACTTTTTGGAAAAAATAATTAATTAATTAATTATTATTTATCTGTTAAGATATCTTATAATTGTATGATTTTAAAGCAAGTGTTTTCGGTTTTCTGTGAGGACTTCTTCTTCTATCGTGTCGACATGAGCTACATAATGATAAGAGCTCATGTCGTGGGATAAAGATTAGCCAGTCAGCAGGTTGTTAGATGGGGCTGACTGTCCAGGGTGCGCCGGACGATCAATTATATATCGTCACTCGTGGAGGTGGAGGCTTTTTACATGCACCCCCAATGTGAGGACTTAATTTATGTCATAAAATAAAAACAATTTTTGAGGAAAATGTCCTATACTGGGTTTTAAAAAACGTTGTTTAGTTTCCTAAGCTATGCAAGATCAAGGTCTTGCTTGTAAATGAAGATTACTTTGTCATTGTGAATTGAGTAGGAATATCTTGAGCAATCTTAAGTTTTAAATACGTGACCTATTTTTTGAAGTGAGTGAAAAATAAAATTAAGTCTCCTATAAGTAAAATTTCATATTTAAAGTACTTTTCTTCCATGAAGCATTGCGATGAGATACCCTGTATAAACCTAGACTAAAACCTAAACTAACTTTTGATCTGTAAAACTTTCAAGGAAAAATAACTCTTCCATCATTATCTGTTCGTCGACTTAATTAGTAACATGATAATAATAAAATATAATCTGTAACTTTTTATCGATATATTTGTTTTCTCGTGTCCAATCGCCGTATTGGTCGGCAGCTCGTAAAAAAATGTATAAACGAGCGAGTCCCACGATCCAATCGGTTTTATACAGTGTTCGTTTAATTGCAATAAAATAAACACGGCTTTCGCAGCGGCAACACGTGAAAAATAACTGTTATTTCGTACATCGGCTTAGTTTTGTACGAAACGTATAGAGTTGTAACTTTGTTTGAGCTTAGATTTAAAAACTATAGTCTGTGAACAAGAGAATCAACGGCATTGTAAATACGGGGGTCGAATCTCGTTGCGATGGCACGGGAAACGGATTAGTAACAGAAGTGAATGGTGTAGTACAGTCAACTGCATGACAGTGGTAACACTTCAGTTCAAAAACCGCCCTTACTGCTTACGAAATAAAGATACTGCCTGTCAAAGTGTTACCACCGACGTGCGGTCGACCGTACAAGGGAAGCCAAATTAGCAGGTTTTTATGCGAAAGTCAGAGTAATGGAAGTGCGAGTGCGAGTTGGCGTTATAATGTTTATTCATAGTGTTTCTATATCGTTGTAATAAAATAAATCTTTTTAACAAAAAATTGAACCGACGAAAACAGAAACTGAAAAGCGAAAAATAAATAATTATGAGTCGGCGCCAAACGAACTTTTAACAGGCAAAGTGCGTGCAAGTTGCAAGTGGCCGAGCGGAGAACGCATTTTTGGAAAATTATTGTTTATCGTTAAAAATTTAACGTTGTATTTGATGTGACGTTGTTTTTATTATTTATTTAAAGTAATTTAATGATCTTCGTTGATTGGTTGTTTGGCGCCGACTCATAATTATTTATTTTTCGCTTTTCAGTTTCTGTTTTTGTCGGTTCAATTTTTTGTTAAAAAGTTTTATTTTTCATTTTTTTGTGGTTAAAATCTAACTCCAGGTCTCCATTATGTCGTAGTGTCTAGAACTATATTTATGTGTGTCAAGTTTCAACAGAATCGGTTAACAGGTAAGAATTCAGTGGGTGAACAAACACTCATCCCCTGTTTTACTACCCTTAGGGGTCGATTTTGGTTTTGAAATTTAAATGGGACCAACTTCGAGATATTAACTTAGCAGGCAGAGCGGCGAAGCTGTAACTATTTTGACGTCTACCATTGCTCGAAGTCGAATGTGAAATAAGTAATGAAGCAGCGTGTAAACACTCACTGCCTTCGATGCTGTCACAGAAGTATTTCTGGTTTTTTTTTTACGACGGAACATCGTTGTATGATCATTATAAAGTAATATATGTACCTATTGGCTTGTGCTCAATTTACTTTATACATAAACTTAATTCGTAAAGAAATTGTTTGAAATAAAATAAGTAAGCTTTATCTCATTCTAAGCCACAGACATAGTAAAAAATATAGACGAAGTGCTGCGAACAATCATAGTGAAGCCAAAAAAACCGTGCTCCTCCGTATATAAACCAGCACTCACACACACACACACATGCACCTCAAACCGTGCTCACTGTTCTCGAACAAAATAAAAATAATAATTAAAATATTAATTGAAATATTTGTATGCCGGAAACGGCAGAATATGATGGATCCAATTTTTTTTTGTAACAACTATATTGTACTATATTCTGACAAATAATGATCTATCTATCTAACATATGTCGCAGTATCGTCCAGTAAGCATCGCGAAAACAAATATCCTTCAGATACATAGTGTGTCCTGAACACTGGTTTGTACTTTTGTACACGGAGGAGCACGGTTTTGTTGTCTTCACTATGATAGTTCGCAGCACTTCGTCTATATTTTTTACTATATCTGTGTTCTAAAGCCAAGTAAGTATGTTGTTCATTTAAAACTTCGAAACAATGTTTTCATTTACAGAAAACTCATTCAATTTAACAAAAACAAACGACAAATCTTTGAAGATTTCCATTCCATTCTGGGTTCAACTAACAATTTGTATCTAATGACTTTTGAGAATTTGCGTCAAAAGATGCCATCAGTTTGGACAGGTCTCTTCGAATCAGTAGTGATGTCCCAAGTGTGCCCGGACATTGCCGAAGAAGAGTCTGTACAAGAAGAACGGGCCGCGGTGCATGGGTCGCGAATGCCATGTATTGCAGTTCTCGTGGTTCATCCACCAAGGCGAGAGTAGGTACACGGCGGAGTTTTTAGTGCGAGCCCCACATAACCACGCTGGCTCCCCAGGTGGTATGGCATGTGGTAGGCGTTTTATGGTCCCTTCAAATCAACCTGGCACTTTCTTCAATAGGCTAGTATAGGCGTTGCACTAAATTTTTTTCAAACAAATATTTACCTCATTGTGTCATTTACTACCTCATTGGTCTAGTGGTTGCAAGCGCGCCTGCTGAGCGTGAGGTCCTGGGTTCGATTCCCGGGTCGGGCAAAATGTTATTGGGTTTTTTCATTAGGAAATTCTCAGTAGCAGCCCGGAGTCTGGATTTGTGCCTGGTCAATGGCAATAGGCTCGCCCTCTATTACATGGGACTATAACATAACTGGCGAAAAGTGGGTGTATTATTACACCTCAGCCTACCCCTTCGGGGAAATACAGGCATGATGTTATGTTATGTTGTTATGTAAATATTTAATACAACATAACTAAATGTCTGGACTTTAAAACAGACTTTGAACCCTGAGTTTGTTTCGGTATTTATTCTCAGAGGGAGTAGAATGCCGATGCTTTTTAGTTTTTTTAAATAATTAATATGTAAAATTGATTTAAGCATCCAATTTGCAGAATAAACAATTTCATTTTATTTCATTTCAAGAGTCTACGGAGCGCCTACGAAAAAGCGTAGCGCTACGACCCATGATATTAGGTGGAATAATGTAGTAAATTGCCTACACCAAATTAACGATCATTACCATAATTCAAAGCTTAACGCAAGTAATTTGTCATTCAGAATGCCTTTAATATTAACAGATTTTCCAGAAACTGTTAAATCAAATAACAATAAATCTTAAATTCTAATAAACTAAATTTGAATTTATAAGAGGTTAGTTACGTCTGTTTTTATTCAATTTACTTCTAAAAATCCCGCATTACATTTAATTCAATTAAAATGTGCACAGCGTTTGGGGGCGAGCTTCAGTAAAAACAGCTTTTGACAGCGCGGCTTCGGAGCTTATGCGAAAATTTATAGAAAATTGCATGGTACACGCGTTGCGCCCATAGGGTACGCGGGAAACGGTCGGGGGGTGTATATTTAGAAATGCTTCTAGTCACCAGCCGGCAGTCCAGTCCACGCTTGGCGCGCGAACTGAGCGCACGTGTCCCCGTCTTCCCCTTTCGCTATAGCATCGTACCCGATTCCGTAATTAACATAAATTGAAATTAATTAATACTGGAGTGTTGTGTGCCTCGAACTGGATTTGAACGTGCCCTGTGCTACCTTGTGAACTCTCAGCGTATTTTGCCGATTTTCAGTGACTGTATGATTATTTAATCGCTGCTCGTATTTTTATTCGTGAATGGACTTTTTATTGAAAATTCACTTCATTTCTTCGATATAAGGTATGGGAAATATTTATTGCTATTCATTTTAACTATACGGATGAACCCTTTCTAGTTAACTGCATGCTATAATTAAGTGATATGATGGTAATACCGGGTTAGCGACACTAATAACAACGTTTTAAGTGGAGCGATAATATTTTTCAGTTATTAACTGCTTTATTACATTGTTTGTGTATAATTGTTCGGCAAATGTATCTGATATTATGTGAATATATTTAAAAATATTCTTTATTAGGGTTGTTAAAGGGATGCAAAGATACAATTTTAATAGTTTATTAGGAAGTATTACAAAAAAAAAACTTGAACTGAAATGAACTCAGATTTCAGTCATCATCATCATTTCAGCTGGACGTCTCCACTGCTGGACATAGTCCTCCCCTAAGAGGGGGGAATATGCCATAATCGCCACGCTTTGCAGGCGGGTTGGCGATCGCAGTTCTTTGGTTGCATAAATACTAAGAGAACGCTGCCCATCCTCTGGTGAACCCCTTAGTCGACTTTTACGACACACATGAGAAGTGATGGAAGAGAACCCACAGATCTAGCATTTCCCATTCCATAAAATTCAGATAATAATTAAAATGTGTAGATAATTAAACATAATTTACTTTTAATGATAACTGTACGTCTCTCAGATAAATATCACACATTCGTAAACTCGGAAATATTAGAATAAAAATATGAGAGTGGCACTGAATGGGTTAATAATCGCGACTTTTATAGTTTTCATTATGAGTTTCGAATAATAAAACGAAAAGTTTCGAATAATAAAATAAGTCAGCTTATTCGAAGACTAACCTAATTTTATATGAAATGATATAATGATATTATTTTATCATTCTAAGTTATGACTTGTTTAGTATTCAGTGAGATAACAAACGAAGCAGATTCACATTTTACGTCTTAATAAGTAGCCCAGACATCAAATATTAATGAATTATTGTCGATGATAAGAGGTATCTTTGTACGCTATATATTTTGTTTTATCGTGTCTTTGTTATTCCAGTTGCTTTGATTTATTAAATTCATGTTTCTATTATTGAACTTTGTTGGCGTTGATAATGTTAGAGTAAAGTTTTGAAGTTTTAGATGGTACCTATTCTTGTGAAATCTATGAAACAAAATTAATAAAACGAGTTTTTAACTTTGTCCGGATTGAGCTTTTATTTCATGAAATCACGTAAAAAGGTAGTCTTCGTACCTAATGTTATTTTGTGCTTAATTTTTTAAAAACAAAACATAGAATTACAACAGTTTATTCACACTTTCCTGACATCCTACTTCCAACTAATATTAAGTTTGTGAAGATGTTCGGGTGTTTGTTACTCAATCACGATGAAACGGCTGAATGAATACGAATGAAATTTAGCACACAGATAGATCGTAGCCTACTTTTGTCCTGGGAAAATAAATAGGTCCCGAGGGATGGGTGATAAGTCTTTCTGTGATAAGCCAAATTATACGCGAACGAAGTCTGGTTTCATATAATATATAAAGGTTAAAAGTTCAAAAGTAAGAAGAATTCGGAGAATAATACCCAGTACATATTACTTCTAACCGGCTGATATCGTCTCAAAGGCTTCTATTTGTATTAATAGTGAATCTTTAACTTGTTAAAACGTCGGTTTCTCGGTCAGTGAACGAGTTCAGGTGGTTCACGTGAGGAATTTTCACTTTAGTAGCCTGAAATATTCGACGTACAGAGCTTTGACTAGAGCTCAAATAACTAGGGGATTAGGGGCACTTTTAACAATGTTTACGTTTTCCGTAGATATTTCGTGAGAGGTTGTTCGATCATGTTGAAGTTTTACGTAATAGGATTCGGTATTTTTAGTTGGAGCTTGCTTATGTATTAAATGGAAATTTAACTTCGAAAAGGTTAGAGATCTGTGAGGTTTTCAAGATTTTATATTAGAGACCTGTTTAGTCGTAGTGTAGAACTATAAATAAGATTTTTTTTGTTGAAATATATATTTTTCAAGACCAGCAAGATGAGAACATCATCATCATCATCATCACTTCAGCTGATCATGATGTGTGATGTGATGATGTTTAATGTTATGTTATGTTCCCAATTAAGGGGGATATGCCATACTTACCACGCTTGGCAGGCCGGTTGGCGATCGTAGTTCTTGGTTAAATACTCAGAAAACACTGCTGCCCATCCTCTGGTGAATCCATTAGTCGCCTTTTACGACACCCATGAGTAGAGATAAGGGTGGTGTAATTCTTTATGTCCGGCACCACACGAAACCAGACCAGACCAGCAGGGTGATTCAGAACCACACGATAACCAGTTGTCGACCGATTCGGTTTGTTGTCCCGTTTCGTCTGATGGTTAACGAAACGAGAGAAAAAGAGATAACAAACCGAATCGATCGACAACTGGTTATCGTGTAGTTCTGAATCGGGGGGCAGCTTCTATAAGACAAAAATTATAAGACAAGGATTCGAGCTAAATGAGCCCAAACATCATCAATTGTCTGTTACCCATTGATGAGTTTAGTTGGACCTTTCATTTCCATTATTAGATCAACTCCTAAGCATTATAATATTGCATAGTCATTAAGTTTACATATGTGTTCTGATAACGGGCATTGGTTCAAAAGGTACTTGCAAGATTGGCCCCAAACGTACTAATAAACTAACATGCTATAAAGTAAAGTTAAATAAAATCTTTTAAGAAATCTATTATAGGTATAATTGTGTTGATGTCTTATTGATTTTGCATGTTAGAAAAGATGTTTAAAACCATATAAATTATAATGTTGGAGATACTGGGAAAATAAATAAACTCTTAACAAATCTTTGAACACACATTAATATTAGGGAATAACCACACGTTACGATTTCCGATGTTGCCTATAGGTATGTGAACTGCCCTGAAGTGAGGCTTTTTGATGGAATTTCTGGAGCAAAATATTGTCGGGCGCGCACAGTATTTCACTTAACGATTTGTTATATCTTCGAGTAACCTTCATGTTTGCCGCGGCCTCCTAAAATATACTATAAAATATTATTTGTTATGAAAAGCAGAGAAATATAGTTTTGGGGTCATGTTTGAAGGGGTAACAGAAAATATATTTGGGATTATTCAAAACGTTTTAGTCAAATGAAAATTCGTTGGAATTGGAATACCAAAGATTTGTGGGGTACATGAATATTTTAACTCAAACTTCAAAGTTACTGTTATTTCAACCAAAGTAGGTTTTAACATATTAATATGCTCAGCTCACACTCAAGTGTTGGTATGTAGGTACATATATTTCCGATTCAAATTAATTTCCAAAATATATTGTCGGTGCTATAAATATATAGGTACCTAATATACATAATTTATGTAGAACGGTGTTGGCATCTAAGTGTTAGTTGGCATCAGTAGTAATTTAAAAATACATTTCTTTTAATAAAATAAAAAGTTCCATAAAATATAAACATTGTTAAAAATTATAAAAAAAAAAATTTTTATGAAAATCTCTACGTACTCTTAAAAAAAAAAAAACAAAAAAACCTTACGGTAATACGTATTTATCAAAAAAAAACAATTTCCGATTTTAATAAAATTATTCGCAATAACATTAAATAAAAAATTGGTTCATCATCATCATTTCAGCCCAAAGACGTCTACTGCTGGACATAGGCCTCCCTCAAGCATCGCCACAACGACCGGTCCTGCGCTTTCCGCATCCAGCGGATTCCCGCGACCTTCACAATTATTTTTTTGGTTATTCAAACAAATTTTGTCAACAACTTAATGTATATACACTCGGCAACACAATTAAGTGCGTTACGGTATGTAATGGGCTTGAGGACAATTTTGAATGTACGATATTAACAAACTTTTTAGTAGTACTTATCACTAATCACACTAAGTCACTAATCGACAATTTTAATTGGAAAACTCGTTATAGTTGACTCAACGGTGCAGCAGTGCGACCGAACAGGAACTTACCAACTCAAAATATTTAATCAGTATACCTATGTAGTATTAAATTGTTCATTGTGTACGTGTGGAAGTAATGTTTGATTAACAGGTTTGCTTCCATCATGAGATTTGAACTTAAATAAAATTTAAACGTCGAGAAATTTGACGTTATGAAATTTTTCGTGTTGTATGTAAACAACACAAAGAAATTTTATAAAAGATGTTTTCGTCTTCATACTAAATACAATTTACAATTCTTTAAAATCTTAGAAGAATCTGTACAATAATGGGGTCAACTTTTCTACTGTAGTCAGAGTGTCAATTTCTAAACGGTAGATATGTGACAATTTGCAAACCCATCGGCGACGATCATTTGAGAGCGTTTCATTTCCCTTTACCATTTAGAACCTCCTCGGGATTTCAAACGATTGTCCTTGCTTCTACATCCCATTTGGTAAAATTTCTTACTTCGTCAACTTAACTTTTGTTTACTAAATTGAATTTAAAGTTTACGAAATGGGATTTCTTTTAAGAAATAAAACGAAATAGGTACCCTGTTTCGTTCCCAGATGAAATGGGATGTAGCATGTAGCCCTTCTGTATACATATATCATGTTTCGTTCCCAGATGAAATGGGAGGTAGCCCTTCTGTATATACCATGTTTCGTTCCCAGATGAAATGGGATGTAGCCCTTCTGTATACATCATGTTTCGTTCCCAGATGAAATGGGGTGGAGCCCTTCTGTATATACCATGTTTCGTTCCCAGATGAAATAAGATATATCCCTTCTGCATGAGGTACCTTGTTACGTTCCCAGGTGAAATGGGATGTAGTCTTTCTGCATGTAACCCGTTTCGTCCCCAGACCATAAAGTTGACGAAATGAGAAGTTTATGAAAGGGATGTAGTCCTTCTGCATATAGTACGTTTACATATAATTTTCGTTCCCAGACAGTAAAATTGTTTCGAACGCTGTAAAATATTTTTGAAAAGTCAATTAGGAAGCATGGACGAACATTCACATAGTCTACTAGAGTAATAACTGCAATTTGAAGTAGGTCATAATAATGCATCGACATTATTGCAAGTTGAGGACTTAAAAATGCATCGACATTATTGCAAACCGAGGATTTAAAAATACATCAGTCATTATTATTATACGTCACTAGTGTCAAGTAATTTTATTCCCAAGACTTTTTACAACACTAGAAAATTACTTTTACAACGAAGGCTATAAATATTTCGACCGAAGTGTACAGGTCGTACGTCAATATAAAAATAAAAAAGAACGAGAGTCTAATTTAAATACTTATAAAAGGAACCTTCATCGTCCTAATTAACTCTAATACTTGCATATAAAAAGTTGAACGTCCAGTATGTTGGGTTGTAAATCGAACTAGAGTTGGTTTATAAGTGTACTATTACGGTCAATTAGTATACCGGTCGGTTTTCTTTGATGGTATTGGGTTGTAAACAGAAAATTGATCCGGACCGCCCTGGAGTCGATGCGTCGTTTTATTTGAATGCACAAAGTATTTTGTGTGTGGATCAATGGCCATCAATCGTATCCAATTTGGTCTGCTTCAATCTGCTTCGACGGATTATTTATTAGTCATTTTGGAAATCAAAGTAGGTATTTTATATTTATGTTGCATTTATCAATACAGTACCGACCCCGGGAATGCACTTTGTTAAACTGTGAATAGTATCGTAGGATTCCACGAGACAGGCTTGTCCTAGTGTGGAATCCACAAGTTAATTGTTTCCTTATGTAATACCTACTACTTATACCTGTAATGTACCTCTTAAGGAAATGTAAAAATACAGTTATTTTTGGCAAATAAATGATTATCTTATCTTATCTTATCGATGCTACTTTAATAAATAAAACACTAAGATGAGTAGTATTGTGCTTCCCCAACTCGGATTACACGAGTATAGAGAAAAAAGATAAATTTAGAAAATTGGATTTACAAAAGAGATAACAGTAAGAATCAAAAGATAGACCATATAGTAACAAACGAGAACGAATTTCCACAAAAATTTATTAAAACCGGAAAACTTAACACAAGCACTAAAAGAGTAGAGGATGCATTAAAAGTACCTCCACAAGTGATAATAAAATATTCAATTGATCGTCCGGCGAACCCTGGGCAGTCAGCCTTGCTTCATACCTAATGGCTAATCTTTTTTCAACTGCATGAGCTATTATCATTATGTAGCTCATATGGATACGATAGAAGAAGAAGAAGAAGGCACGCAAGCAATTCATCAAAAGATTTAAAAAATGTAGGTACCACAAGCACAAACTTCGTACAAAACTTTAAACCGAGCGACGAACAATATCCGTTCATTATTTACCAGAAGAATGGCTATTCTGAACAACAGCGCCTGCGCAGAGCCCGCCGGCAATGAACACCAGGTGTGGGTAAAATAAATAGCCCCACATATCCCAATACATAGTAACGTTCACTACCAATTATTACGATTAATTGGGAACTAGTCAGCCTTTATTTTTGTTTCTGATCGTTATAACTGTAGGAAATACTCTAATATATGAGACGTCGCTCGAGGCAATCTTCGGCCTACGGATTATTTCTATATGTATCTACGTAATTTTTGTGGGGAAAATTACACGGTTCGTCGGCTAATAGCGTGGTCTTAAACAGAAGTACGCTTAACGGTGGCACGGTAGTATCGAGATCCGATGTAGAAATTATAATCTATGTTTTTTTTGTATATTATTATAGGTCTTAAATCAACTCTGTGTAAGAAATTTCTGAATACGAAATTATGTAATTGATTGTTTTGACTGCCTAATTCCAGTATCATTCTGATATAATCATTTCAGCCGAAAGACGTCCACTGCTGGACATAGGCCTCCCCCCAAGTGGGGGGAGATGCATTCTGATATAATGACTACGTTTAAATAACCAATACAACGTGTTTTTGAAATAACTAAAAATCTTTATCGACAAAGTGTAGGGAACAACTGCCAAAGTAAAGTAGTTAGTAGTAAGTTTTTCATACTATGAGTACAATGACCCCTCAAGAGATTTTCAGTTATTTCAATAACACGTAGTATAAAAAAAAAATTGTGACCTGTCAATCAACACCAAAAAGCACTCAAACTAAGTTAATTCGTATTACCGAAAGCCGATAATATAATACGTGCAATCCAACACCGCTCAAGAAACTACGTTAATAATTGTTATAAATGACTTTACAAGGTCTCATTCCTCATACTAGGTAAGGTCAAAGTTTATTGACTCAAGCGATTATCCTTGGCGTAGAGAATTAATGCGGCGTGAAAGTTCACAATTTTATTCCATTATCGGACGTGAGTGGATGGTAACGCAGTTCTCATGTAATCCCAGCTCTACGGAAAACGTTGAAAGTTTCGCCACCGAACAAAGTTTCTTGGTACATTCATAAACATTTTACTTTTCGAGTTCCATGTTTCATGTTCCGAGTCGTGGTCTGTACCACTTGATATTTTACATTTAAAGCACGTGTTTTACAGTAATATTGTTCGTGCTGAATGTTTGAATCTTAATAATTTATGACAGATGAAAAGTTTAAAGTCGGGTATTAGAGTTTTTGGAAGAGTCTACCAATCTGCAACGCGGATCTTTTATGGAACCCTGCATATCGGTACGTCTGTACATAGCTTAGAATAGCTTTGCTGAAATATTTATTATACAGGTGAGTTTTGAAAATTATGCTGGAGGGCCATATCCGAAACTATAATAAGGTATAGAGAAAAGTTTTCAAAAGAGTCGTGAGCTCGATTTTGGAGAAAATAAAAACTGCATTTTTAGATTTTTCAAAAGCATCTTGTTCAGCTAGGAATCGGACCCAGTCTATTTAAAAAAAAACAACAACACCCTACATTATTGTACCAATTGATAAGGTTGCTGATAAGGAAAACAACCTGAAAAGAAATGTTATATGGAAAATCAAAGGAAATGGTTTTTTTGTAACCATCTTTATTTTCTATACATTGCTGTAATAGTTCCTTATCTTATTAACTGTTTCAAAAATGGTTACCATTCATTATCATCATCATCATTTCAGCTGAAAGACGTCCACTGCTGGATATAGGCCTCGCTCAAGCATTGCCACAACGACCGGAGCTTTGCGCATCCAGCGTATTCTCGCGACCTTCACCAGGTCGTCGGTCCACCATGTGGGGATTACCTTTGCTTTTAATATTTTTTTGTGAAAATCTTTAAGGTTTTATTGCATTCCTTGTGGTAGTTAATTGAGTTTTTGATAGTATGTCATAAGATTATTGTTTAAAAAATACATAATGGATTGGTTTGCAGAATAGAACTGACGATGATTTGTAGTCTGCTACGAAAATTAGGAAAATTTACAAAAATCTTAATAATAATATAATTTCCTTTGATTTTCTACATAACATTTCTTTGCAGGATTTGTTATTATTACTAACCTTATGAATTGGTGCAACAACATAGGGTGATATTTTATTGCAAAAAAGATCGGGTTTGGTTCCTGGCCGAACCAGCTGCTTTATAAAAAATCAGCATAAGTAGTTTTTTTTTTCTCCAAAATCAATCTCACGACTCATTTGACAACCTTTAACCTTTCTCTATACCTTACAGCACATAAATATACAGAGATAGAATGGTTGTAATCACAATTTTACTTGCGATTCATGCGTGGCAACTTCAGAACAAACTACGCCTTACATATTGACGTCATAAATTTTTATAAATTTACTTTAATCAAATGTACTTTACAGCTTTTGTTTCTGCAGTTAGAAACAACACAATAAAGCATTTTTGCGGGTTTTAGTTACACTATTTACAGAAAAAAGTCATAAGGCGTTCTGAAAAAGGCTTTGAAATACACTATGGTGCAGATTATTGCCACGCGCGCCCTGTCCACTTTTCCATTCTATCTATTTCTGTGCCTTAGTTTAAGATTTGGCCCTCCAGCACTATTTTCAAAAATAACCCTGTATATCGAGGGGTCAAAACCGTTACATCAATGATCGCTCTACAGAATATTACTATTTATGATTCCGTGACTCTGATCTCAAGGAAAGAAATCTGAAAGGACCTCAGTACAATGCTCGATGACCTCAGTAGAGCTTCTGATAGAGTGGGTCTTCAAATGAATATGGACAAGACAAAGGTTATGTTGAATTCCCATATAGCACCCATTCCCGTAAACATCGGAGAATCTACACTCGAAGTTGTTGACGATTATGTATACCTAGGACAAACTGTCCAGCTAGGTAAGTCCAACTTCGAGAAAGAGGTCAATCGTCGAATCCAACTCGGTTGGGCAGCATTCGGGAAGCTACGCAATATCTTCTCGTCCAAAATACCGCAGTGTCTCAAGACGAAAGTCTTTGACCAGTGCGTGTTGCCAGTAATTACTTACGGTACTGAAACGTGGTCGCTCACAATGGGCCTGATAAGAAGGCTCAAAGTCACTCAAAGGGCAATGGAGAGGGCTATGCTCGGAGTGTCCCTGCGTGATCGAATCAGAAATGAGGAGATTCGCAGGAGAACGAGAGTAACCGACATAGCCCGAAGAATTGCCAAACTTAAGTGGCAGTGGGCGGGGCACATTGCTCGCAGAACGGATGGCCGATGGGGCAGTAAAGTTCTGGAGTGGCGACCGCGTACTGGAAGGCGCAGCGTGGGTAGGCCCCCCATAAGGTGGACCGACGATCTGGTGAAGGTCGCGGGAATCCGCTGGATGCGGAAGGCACAGGACCGGTCGTTGTGGCGATGTTTGGGGGAGGCCTATGTCCAGCAGTGGACGTCTTTCGGCTGAAATGATGATGATGATGACTCTGATCTGAAATGGGAATTTTATGTCTACGAAATTACGTATTATCAAGTCGTTTATTTATTTAAAGTAAAACTTCTTTACACACGCTTGACTTGGGGAGTAAGCTGGCGAGAGCGTTACGAAACGTTACGAAAAGTGTGACCGGGCGAGGCGAACGGAAGGGGTAGTGCTGGACGCGGGGAACGGGGCGCGCGCGACGGCCGGCCACGACACAGCGCCGGCAGATGTACGCGCGCCACACCACCATTCCTTTGTTCTCATTGAAATAGTATTGAGGGAGATATAAGTTAGTGAAGTTTTACTTCAGTCGTATGGTCTAAAAGCACACTCGTTTTTTCCTTATGTGAAGTTTGCAAATTTTACACAGGTTATGGAAAGAAGTAACTGACTCTACCAGCATTCGCTAACTCACATCTGTCAATTTAACTGAAATTGGCATCAACTTAACCCCACGAAGACATAACATAAAAACACGACATTTTACTTTTACGCCCCTAACCCTCAAATAAAGTATTTATTGCACCAAAAAACAACGAAACTCGTGGGTAGGGTAGCACGAAAGTACGAAAAGTTGTCGTATATTATATGATTTGCACACAACTCACGTACATACATGAATGATATGAATAAGTTATTCGCACACAGGCCTAGGCCAGGCCACTGTGGCCTGCCTACACACTTACGGCCTGCTGGATTTTAATACTTTATTCCACTTTTGAGGCCAAAACTATGTGCAACACGTTTCTGGCTCGCTAAGAGATTTATATGCGAGATTTGCTTCTTTAGGGTTCTTGAGAGAAACAAACAATGTGTTATAACTATTATTTGAGGTTTTAGTTATTTTCAACGTAAAACGTCATGAAAATTATGCACGGTGTCCCAAATATGACCTCAAATGTAAACATAGCTGATGAAAGGGTTGCCTTAACGCTCTCTAAAAATATTAACTTTTGTGGATCTTGTAGAAGAAATAAATTTGGTTTGGACCAAAACATTAATCATTTATTTTGGACCAAAAATTTGTACATTTATTTTGTTACAAACTACGTACCTAACAGTTTGTCGGCGAGATTTAGTACTCGTTTTAAATGTTTAGGTTATAATTTAAATTAAGTGAAGTGATATTACGCGCCTTACGTTATTATTATTGTGCTATTGTTCTCATAATTTTCATACCTATGAATGAAAATAATGAAAACAAACACACTATTAATTACTTACTTACGGCAAACTTGCCGTAAGTAATTATTGTTACCTGTAGATATTTTTATCGTTCAAACAGTTTCGGCTTCTCATTTCTACAGGATGATTTTGAATTCATTAGCAACCCTTTAAGGGATGATTGTACTCATCAATTTCAACAACTTTTACTACGGGACAAACCCTGAAGACGTGAAATAAACAGCTGTTCCCTACATTTGTGTTCACATAAATCGACAAAATCTAGGGAACAGCAATTTTTTTTTAAATTGTAGATTTGGTCCCATAGTAAAAGATGGTTGCTGATGAATTTAAAATCATGCTGTATACAGCATTGGTCATAATCATAAAACTCATAACATTGTGTCGAGAAATGACGCATTTTGACCATTTAGGAATCTCTTTAGGAAATTTAGGTATCTGTTCGAACTGGACGATAAGCCATTACACGGTTTTATAGTAATAACTTATTGTAGATCAAGTAAGTTTCTCCACTCGTTAAAATATTCATAAATCAAACAAAATAAGGATGACCCATTAGCTTCAAGTTACATCGTAAAAATATTAACGATAACATCTTACGACGTGGACGTCCACATTTTGCATAGTTGATGGTCATTGGACACCGTTTTGTTAACTTTGGCTATAAAAATTGACCCAAAATGTGGCCTATCGGCTCCTGTCATCGGATGGACGTAGGAGGGAACAGAAGTTATGGACCACTATCACTACTATGGTATGATATTTGTGGGCGTTTCTATAATATAGCAATGTTTAAGAAAAAACTATTACTCCTTGCCTGTACAAACCGAAAAGATAGGCAGAAGGAGTGCCCTGTTCCGTGTGGCGCCGGACATAAAATAATTGCACCACCCTATTTCTTCTCAAGGATGTCGTAGAAGGCGACTAAGGGATTCACCAGAGGATGGGCAGCAGCGTTCTATGAATATTTAACCAACCAACTGCGATCGCCAACCCGCTTGCCAAGCGTGGAAATTATGACATATCCCCCCCTTTTGGGGGAGGTCTATGTCCAGCAGAGGACGTTTTTCGGCTGACATGATGATTATGATGATGTGCCCTGTTCTCGGGGACGATTCTGAATTCGACTAAAACTGAAGTTTTTCTATCATGAAACTAAATATACTGTGTAACTAAATGTACTTGGAAATCAAAAACAAATCAAATCAAAATCGCGTACAATATGTACGGAATTGTGGCCGAATATCATGCTAAACCAGTCATGTCAAACATAAGGCCGCATGTAGCCCTCGGATCATAATGATGCGGCCCGCGACCAGAATCTAGATCACAAGATTTTATCAATATAGATATTACCAATTCAGTATGTGTTTACCTACTTTGAGTCTGGCCCGCTGAAACACCCAACATTTTGTAAACGGCTCTTTAGTAAATCCAGTTTGACAACCCTATGCTAAACTATACGAGGCAGCGACGTGAGTGATTATTTGAAGCCGATGTATTACTAGTACTACTTGACCAAGACAACTAGAGATAATAACTACTCGACCAAGACTATATATTATGAACCCGAGGTACTACTACTCGACCAAGACAATTAGACAACTGGCCGGTATGTGATTCAATCATATACATTATAATACTTACTGACGTGGTTCAACCTACCGCTTACCACGCGTTCGTTTCAGCAAAATTGGGTACATTTCGACCCTACGTCGGATGACGTCACTTTTGACAGTTGTATGATTATTTTGGCCGACTAGTAGTTTTGTTTTGAGTTGCCCTAGAGACTTGCTCTGGCTGAAAGAATGACTGACCCATAAATACTCAATCGACACCAAAGACATTTACGTCAGTAAAATACCATTATGATCGACACTCAATTTTAAGACGCCGTTAAGTTTCATGCTGTCACTGTCATTTTGAGGTGCATTAAAGGGACGGAACGACTTTTAAGAATATCATAAAGCTAAATGTCGTTTGAGTATGAGGTTGAGTCCCATCGCATACTTACTGAACCCAGCCCAAGCATAGCAAACGGCGTGGATTGTTTTGTAAAATGTATAAAATAATATCGCATCGCATATTGGTCCCATGTCAGAGCCATGTAGGAAGAATTTGCGAACAAAAGACATAAACGCACCGTCTGGCAAGTGCCAGCCAAGTGGCTGTGCTGGGCTAGGCGAGCCTAACAAGTCTAACAACAGTCCCTATATAGTATAGTATCTTCTACCTACATACTATGCCTCTATATACGTAAGTAGCAAATAAAAATACCTTTTACTGTGTACGCTACTGACTTAGCACATGACATTATTTTGCTTCGATGACTTCCGCGCAGTTGTGTAACCAAGCATGACTGCAATACTGACAGTTTTATGTATGAAAATTTTAATTATAGATAGGAAGGCAAGAGGGATACACAGGTATCAACATAAAACATAAATATATATGGAGAGGTGTAATTATAGACTAGGCTGGCCAGATCGGAAACCGTAGGGTTAAGCCTATAAATATATGGGCTACCTGCATTTCGCTGTAAACATCATTGAATTTTGTAAGTATTCGATATATAAAGGAGGTCAACATTATGCTACATATTTTTTTTACATTTATTTTATTAATATGTAAGTACAGTCAGAGTAAAAATACTTTTGACGTAGTTATTTTATATTCAAAATTTAGAAAATTTTCATTTTCAGCTACTAAAAATTACAAAATTGTTAAAATATGATTGTGTTATGTTATAAATAAAACATTTCATTTCAGGTTTGTTTTCATTGTTTCACGGAAAAAAATACTTATGTAGTTAATAATACAAACACGGGAAAAAGCAATAAACAACTTCAATTTATTCAATTTATATTGAAATAATATAATTTATATTCAAATGATTTAACAATACAGTATGTCCTGTTTTGTAGTCATAAAACAGTATTTGCCTTAATCTGCATAATACACAACATAAGACACAACTTTTTTTTTTTAATTGGAACTTTTGTATCGATAAAATTAAATGTATTTACCGCCCTTAAAGTTTTATTAGTACAATCCGGGACATATTGTATACTGAATAGACTTTCGAGGCTTTTATGTTTGTCCTTTTCTCTTTATAATGGTGTTTTCTTTTGTAAGTGATACTCAACCCAGGTTTTCAAGATACAGGCTTGTCTAGTTTGAAAACCGCTGTCAACTGTAACCAATGTACCAGTGTTTTTTTGGAAATAATTTTTTTTATTATTTATTATTATTTTTATAATAGTATTATAATACTGTCCACGTTATGTTACGTATCATCATCTTGCTGCTCTGGTCCCAAATTACTTGGGGTCGGTCAATGGGTCTGTGTAATACGTCTTCTTCTTCCATTGTTGTCTATCAGCCGTCATCTCATAATTTACTCCCTTTTCATCCATATCATTCTTCATGAAATCCATCCATATTTTATTTGGTCTCCCTCTCCCTCTCCGTCCATGAATATTCATATTCATCACTCTCTTAGTAACATGCGTTTCGTTATGTTACGTATAATTAAGCAAATTTAAGATTTCCTCAAAGTGAGGTCTTGAGACGTTTTCAGAGCAACTTCAGAGGTAATCGATTTAGAGCTTATCCACATTTACAGTCTACTCGAATGTTCGCAATGTTGACTTAACATAATGGAGCTAAGACGTGGAATATATATAAATAAAGACAAATATAGAGAGAAATTGGTTATATATACGGATAATAAAAAAACGGACCAAGTGCGAGTAAGGGTTCCGTTCCGTACATCCATCGACCTGATACCCCATAGAAACTGATTAAATTTACGAGAGTTCATCAAAAGACATCAACGCAACGTGCGGGAAATATTAATTTTATTAATCTCTTTCTTACGCAGGTACCACCACATTTTTAGTATTAATAGATCATAGCAACACATATTATGAGAAAATTTGAACTATTACCGTTCAAAAGGTACAGCCCTGTGACATATAGACGGACGGATGGACGGACGGCCAGACGGACGGACGGACGCCGGACAGATGGATGGATAGCGTAGCGAGAGTAATAGGGTCACGTTTGGCACCCTTCGGGTACGGAACCGTCTAAAAATAAAGAAACGTCTGATTTCATAAGGATCACGAAAAACTACACTAAACTGTGTAATTAACTACTATCAAAACAGAATCTTGCCTCCTAAGAATGCTCTATAAAGTTCTCGATGGTGTGTGTAGTCTGCCAACCCACACTAGGTCAGCGTAGTGGACTATGGCCTTAACCATCCTGAGAAGAGGCATAAGCCCAATAGTTGACAGTAATGGACTGATTATGTGATACCTATAGAAAAATAAGTCGACTAATACTAAGATAAGACTTACGTCTGTTTTTGTAGGTATCCTGGAGGTAACCAAAGCACTATTGTGCAGTCACCCGCAGGACAGTGGTTACACTTGGATTACGAAAACCACCCTTACTGCTTACGAAATAAAGACATTCATCATCATCATCAACTCAGTGTATCGCAATGTTGGACATAGGCCTCTTCCAAATCGTGCCACAAAATTCGGTCCACTGCTTTCCGCATCCAGTCCCCCTCAGCTACTTTCATCAGGTCGTCAGTCCACCTGGCGGCGCCCGGCGCCGAGAGGCCCCCTAAACTGCGTTTGCCGATTCGCGGTCTTCACTCAAGGACTCGTCTGCTACACCGACCATAGATCCTTCGACAGACATGGTCAGCCCACTGCCACTTCAGCTTACTGATGCTACAAGCTATGTCGGTCTCTCCGGTTTTTCTCCGGATAATCTTGTTACGGATTTTACCCTTCAAAGAAACTCCAAGCATAGCTCGCTCCATAGCTTGCTGAGCATCTTTGAATTTGTGGATTAGCGCAACTGTCAGTGTCCATGTCTCGGCACCGTAAGTCATGAAAGGCAGGACGCACTGGTTGAAGACCTTTGTCTTCAAACTTTGCGGTATAGGTGACGAGAAGACTCGGCGAAGTTTGCCAAATGCTGCGCAGCCCAAACGGATCCTTCTGTCGGCTTCTTTCTCGAAGTTGTGTCTACCAAGCTGAATTACCTACCCTAGGTAGATGTATTCCGTTACAACTTCGAGAACCGACCTTTCGACGAATATTGGCCTCAGCATGACATTGCATATTGAACATGCCCTTAGTCTTGTTCAGATTTATGACACGACACGCTGAGAAGCTCTAATTAAGCTGTGCTGCACTAAAGACACTGAAGTGGTCAAACTTTTGCCACTCACGTCCCGTCGACTGTACCATCAACAGTTCTTAAGCTTTATTGTTGTGACGTCGCGTTATGGTCACCTCACTAAACTTAAAAACTGCAGCTTGTTTATTAGTGCACAAAATAATCTATAATGTAAAGCCAACGTAAACAAAAGGCCAATAATTTTTAACAAAATACATTATAAGCAACAACACAAAGCTAATTCCTAATACGAAAACCATGAAAGACGTCATAACAAGCAACCAATGGCTTTATTATTAACCGCTCGTTTTTCTGTTATTGTATTTTTTATCGTGCACAATTGAATAATCGCCGAATATCCCTTTATCGGTCCCGAGGGCCGGTAACGACCGCCGATACGTCAGGGTTAAGGGTATACGATCAATATTCAATATCCGGCTAGAATTCGCCTCTTCCGATCGCCGGATATACTAACTAGTTACATCACTGGGTTTATCTGTACCAGTGTACTCGTTGAAATTAAGTGAAAATATAGGATATATTTTTATGTGTGGAAATGAAAATGGAATGTTTCTACTTGTTCTACTAAATAGTTCTACGGTAGAACTAATGGTAGTTTTTTTCTCACTAGTCCTACGATATGTTAGAAAATAGTAGAACTAGTGGGACTCTTGATTCCCACTTCTTTACTCAGTTTCACGGTAGAATTAATGGGAGTTTTTGCTATCACTAGTGCTACGATGTAATATGTTACAGACAAAGACTTTAAATATTTAATTAAATCTCTTTGGTTACAGAATAACAGAACTCGTGGGATTCTTTATCCCCACTTCTTTACACAATTCCACGGTAGAACGAATGGGAGTTTTTGTTGTCACTAGTTCTACGATATAGTATGTTACAGAATAGTATAACTAGTAGGATTCTTTATTCCCACTTCTTCTACAGAGTTTCACGGTAGAACTAATGGGAGTTTTTGTTCTCACTAGTCCTACGATATAATATTATATTACAGAATAGTAGAACTAGTGGGATTCTTTATTCCCACTTCTTCTACAGAGTTTCACGGTAGAACTACTGGGAGTTTTTATTCTCACTAGTCCTACGATATAATATTATGTTACAGAATAGTAGAACTACTGGGATTCTTTATTCCCACTTCTTCTACAGAGTTTCACGGTAGAACTAATGGGAGTTTTTGTTCTCACTAGTCCTACGATATAATATTTTACAGAATAGTAGAACTAGTGGGACTCTCTATTTCCACTCCTTCTACACAGTTCCACGGTAGAACTAATGGGAGTTTCTTTTTCTCTCTAGACCTACGACTGAACGACAGATACCCAATTTTATTTATCGATGTTATTTTTTTATTGTTTATTTATTTATTTATAATTTATGTACACACAATAACATATGAAAGGAGACAGCATTAAGATCAGCATTGTTATTGGTATTCGGCTATTTAATATATTATCACTTAGGTCGTCACAGCTAACTATTGATTATCCTCCTTAGTTGTATACTTACCTAGTATGGTGAAACCCAATAAACGGCTGATATTTAGTTAAAGAAAAGCCTGTCCAAAAAGTTTTATATTGAGAAATCTTGTCTATGAAATAATCTCCTTCCAAAGAACATCGAGCAACCCATGACTTTTGCATACATATAAGAGAAGAGACATCACGTAAACTCTTTGCCAGGAAAACACAAAGAAGTCTCACAATGTCAAACAATTGAAGGCACACGACAGTACATAAAAGCAATGAAGCAATAACAAATGAAGCTAAAGTAATGCAGATGTAAGTGACTAGCATGATAATAGAGGTGGTTGACCAGCAACGCCATTAACTAATCAATTCCCTTCGCTTACTCACGATAAGCAGCGGACACTTTCTTTTAAATTCCTTCCCAGATTACCTGGTGACAAATAAGTGAAGAAAAAAGATTATGCGAACTTTCTACGAAGGTTCGAATACGTAATAAGGTTTATCTATTTCTAGAATGTGTTTACCATAGTATGTGGTAATCCTAAGCTAACTTCTTTGGTATTTGTGTCTATGGATTTAAAGTATTACATAGATACTCGTTGATTTAAATGTCAGATGTTCAGGGTTAAATCATGGTACATTAATATGTACATTACACAGGTACATTAATATATTTCACCAGGTATTCTCTTCCCGTGACAACTAGGTCACGTGATTGGCCCAAGACTACGTCATTGGCCGTCGAGCCAATCGCGGGCTGGCGGTATGACACTTGACAGTTTGATGTGCTGTCATTATGTGTAAATAAATTACCCGAGCAAAATGTATATTTTCTCACTTACTTGCTCTTATAAGGAAGCACTTTTGAACTAGTAATTTTATACGGCTTCCTTTATCAGATAATTAGATGAATAGCACCAGCTAACGAATAGGCTTTCTTCTAGGATATATGATGAGAACGTTCGGTAGGAAAGCTTTTCTAAAGATTATAATATAGGCTTAGACTATTTAAGTAAATTACTCAAAGAAAAATTCGCTCACGAGCAGCATTCGTAACAGCAACTTCTAGCTAGACCATGAGCTCAGCTCGTGGTATTGAATTTAACTTCCACGTGAATCTGTGTTACGGTGATGCAGAGTTCACGGTAGCTTAGCAGTTTAAACTACTGCCCCCCTAGCCAAGTTTACATTCTATTGTAGATTGTCAACTTGGCTAGGGGGGCTGGTGTACATTAGCCTTAGCACGAACAATTATGACGTGTCGAAACGTTAATTTAAGCGGTTTTTGATTTTTTGAATAAAAAATACAATTGTTCTACTTATTACATTTTGACTAAATTTTATGCACAATACGCACTTTGTATCATACAGAGATATGGCTAAAATCTTCAAGTAAAAAAAATATTATGTCTCAAACGAGTATGTATGAAGGAAAAGTCGCAGGTTTATGATATAAGCTTTTAGTACTGGTAGTTTGATAACAGCCAGTGGAAGGGTGTTTTCTTAAATTTATTGACAAAATACTGGAGTAACCTTGTGTAATTTATTTATTTAGTTTTATTTGGAAAATCAACATCATTTAACAACAAAAAAAATTACAGGTTGTGACAGAAATTGCTAGGTCTTCACGAATAAGAACTAGAATACAAATCTCAATTAAGCAAACAGTATAGTAAATTTTCTATCTCGTAGCAGAGGTTTCAAATCTGACAAGCTACAGTGTCCTGCGAACGAATGTTTAAAAGTTTTAGCATAAACCAGAAGAAAATGGGGAAGCGGACTAGATTTTTTCGTGGAAAGTGGGAAAGCTAAATTCCTAGCTGTAATAATGTCTAAGGTCATGCCCACGGAATACTTGAATTAATTTCCTCTATGGTTATGCCCAATATTCTGGTACAGATATTTAATTAGGTATAATATAAGGCCACTAACAGACGACACGCAATTTCACAGCATTCTTTTTGCACGTGAAAATAGGCAACACTAAATTATATGAAGCATCGCATACGGCACGTAAAAGAAGAAAGAAAATGAAAAAGTGTTTATTCTCAGAAATAACAATTTTACAAAAAAATATTACTTATTTTTTTTATTTTATAAAAGAACGACGTTCAAAATGAACGTTGATTTTTCGCACGTCTCTCCGCGCCAATCCACGTCAAAAAAATAGAACGTACTGAAGCACATCCGCTAACGCAGAGGATGGCGCTCTTTTTAGCCTATGATTGGCATTTGAAGGGATGGTCGCGTACTAACCTCCACACTAAATGAACGTGGTGCACGTTTAGTCTGCCAAAAGAACGCGAAATACCACGATTCAAGTTTCAATCGAACTTGGCTGTTTTAATGATATTGGCATGTGAATTAATCTCGCAATTGCCTTCCTCGGCTTTACCGTGAATCAACATGGTACCAGTAGATATTTGCTGACAGATACGATTTTGCATCAGTACTCAGCGCCGCCGCAAGTACCATTATCTCAACCGCAGATCTCGCGTTGGAAACGTTCTTATCCCGCTCTGGTTTCTTCACCACGTATCATTAGTTAATTTATGTTGCTTTCTGTTCAGAATTATGTGGCCGGTATTATCTATGTTGAGATACTCGTCGGAGTGGCTGCGGACGGGTCGACGTCCTTGCGATCCCATCTCGCTCGACCGCGCCGCAGGTGCACCGCGTACACCTGCCCGGCCCGCCAACTTACCATAAAATGCGATTCGAACCAACCCCGTTGAAACAAAGCTTCATCTCACTCACACTCGCACAGATAAAAGGGACGGCCGCACAATCACGACCGATATTAACTCAATATACGACGGACGGAACGCGGCCGAACGGAATATCAGTTTTTACCGGCGCAAAAACTATCGGAATTTCAAGTCTGGGTTAGGCCGGCCGTAATCACCCGCCCGGGACTTACTTTTAAAACAATATCTCCGCTTTATATTTCATCGAGGCAGGTAATTCATGGGATATTCTCATCCTTTTTTTCTGGGAGTTTTGATTTTTCACTTGCCTTCGCCCCTCGGTAGCATTGATCGCGTTCTCAGAGTTTTGTTTTTCTTCTGTCTACGGTTCGTCTCGGGCGTCTTTCGCGGTGTTTACTTCGGAGTTTAGATTGAATTTCGCCGTCTCTTTTTAACATTCTTTCGTGTTGTGCTCGTAGCTAATCGTACAATCAGATCGACAAATAAAAAATCAATTATAAACAACAATATAGAGTGCGAGATGGAAAACATGGCGCTGCTTGGGGCTTAGTCATTGTTGGGTAGAATTAATAGGCTTCCCAACGGGTCGCAATATCACAACATCGAATCAATAAAGAAGCGTGTCTGTATTCTGTGGCTCTCATTTGTAGAATAACGGTACATTATATTGTTTTGAATCTAAGAGATCTATTATTGCGCTCGCAAGCGCTCTACTTGTGATAACTTAGTTTATCTTAATAGCCAAAGTTAAAATGTTATGGTGCTTCTTGTATAAAGAAACTATGAAGAAATTTTAAAGTTGGTCATCACTTACGAATTAATATCCGATCTATCTACGATTTACCCTACTAAAGATAGAAATTTGACATATTTTGTATGGAGCTTATGTCAAATTCCTATCTCTCTAGTAGGGCAAATCGTGGATAGATTGGATATTAATTTTGGCCGTTAGTTAGTTTCGCCTAAAATCTATCTCTTATAAGTTAATTGACGACGTCTGTGGTCTAGTGGTTCGAGTGTCGGACCGCTGATCACGAGGTCGTGGGTTCGATTCCCACAGGACACAAATATTTGTGTGATGAACATGTGTTTGTGTTGGTCTGGATGTTTGTATTATAAGCATGTATTTACAAAAAAAAGTATTTAAGTATCATATCCATTGTCTAGTAGAGTACCCATAGTACAAGCTCTGCCTAGTTTGGGACTAGATGGTGCTGTGTAAAAATGTCCCAAAAATATTTATTTAATTATTTCCGTCAGAATAAGAGGCTCGGAGAATTAAACAGTGGGGCGATATAAATAAACAAAATATACGAGCAACATTAAATAATAAAGCGTGTACGTATTCTTGATGAAGCTCACAAAACTTAATACAAAAGTACATTACAGTACATTATCAAAATAACGGAAGGCCGTGCCTTTACAACGCATGTTTAATGGAGTGATGTGAAACGTGGCGAGGAGTTTTTAAAAGCAAAGTCACGCCTCGGCTCGATGAACAATACATCTTAATTAAATCGTAACTACGGCGTCAGAACTTACGGCCGTACGTACCATATAATTATTTAATTATATACGTTCCCGCGAGACAATCAATAATTTAAACCTGAGTACGTTTGCTTTGTGAACAAAATAGTGAAAATCTGAATTTAGCACGTGCGCTAGTGTAAATAAGTAATGAGTCGAGGCTTATGTACAATGTGAAAGAGTCGGATTAAAATAATATATATGTTGCCAGGATATTATGCGTAGACTCGTAGATTTTCGGCACATGTCGTGTTAACGTAGATAAAATAGAAAAAATCACGGGTGTCACGAAAACGCGTGCGAACGTGATGCTCGCAATTTTGATGTTGATAAAGTAGTATAATTGCCGCTAAAGTCATTAACAATTAATTCATTTCAGTGAGCTTTACGTTTACTTTAACGATGTTGGGGATTATTAAAAATGTTGCGGAATTAAAAACATTTATATCATGTGTAATATTGTAATATTATCTTTATCTTTATGATCGGTGCTCGTAGGCGATGCCGCGATGGCGTGAAGCTGTCACCTATGCACTCCTGCGATGGCTGCGATCTTGAAATCCCACGCGTTAAAACGGTTCGATGAAAGTTATTCTCATGCCTTTGTTTCTCTTTACTAGGAGCCGAGAAATACTAAAATAATTCTCGAAGCTAAAATACGATAAAGTATGAGTCAAACCAATTTTACCATTCGTTATACAATGGCCAATTTAGATGCCGTTCCTAAGGCCACAAATTAGGATTAATGTTCATCTTTAATTAGTTCGCGAAAGCTTCAAATATTTATGGCATAATTATATTAAGTAATTATAGTGCAGTGAGATTCGCCAGAGGCGGTGGTTTGGGATTTACAGCGGCACATCACGCTAACAATAGGCCGGACCGGGCTGCATAGTTCGTATCCTTCATTCGTTTTGCTCTCCTTACGTTCCTGCAGTCTAGACGTAATATTTCTAAGCAATATGCACTTATGCTGACATATCGTATAATTTCAAACGCACCATTATCGACCTGTTCGTCTTCCAACTTATTGTCTTATTTAGAATGTTAATGCAGGCTCAAATAGTTTGTTTGCTGTCATCTGATATTTTTTGAACATACAAGAAAGTATTGTGGACTTCGCTGGTGCATTAGTTTGTATTAACGAATGCTAACAGAACCAACTCCCTGCGTAGCGTCGAGTTCAGTTTTTGTGTGTGACAAAGTTAATGCGAGCCCTAATAGCCATAACTGGAACTCGTTCGTTGCGGGAGAACAAATCAAATAAAAAGATCGCACTTTGAAGGGAAGTATGAGAGTTTATTAAAACAAAACATGAAGCGCACTCATTTCTAATTCCAGCGAGTACGGCGCCGCTCTTTAACATTCACGGAGCGGTCGCGTGCGGTAGGTGTATTTAATCTGAATTATTCCAAACTGACTGACAGAATGTCTAAGCGACACTCACAAAAAAAAACAATAAGTTATCCACCTAAAGGGGAAAAGTTTGGAATAAAGAGAACTCTTTGTTTAGCGAAGAATATTAAAATGGCAGGATGTCTCCGAGTCGTGCCGAGTCGCTCCCGGATCGCGATTATTAACCGCTCGACTCGCTTCTGATTAAAGAGAAGCGATTTTGGACAGGATGAATGATGCGCACGTGATTTCGAGGAATAATGTTGTTTATTAAAATATGGACGGAAATTTTAACTTCGTGATAGGAAGGGCCCGTGTATTTCGTGCATACAAATTAGGGTGAACGCTTAAAATCGAATAAAGTGAGTGTTTAGCCGAGATTTTATAGTCGGCCGCTGATTTATGGAATCTTGTTACAAGAATGTAAGCTGCCTACACTTAGTCGGGTTGAGTTAGTTGAACATGGAAGTTCTGTCGACTAGTCTCAATAAATTTCCGTGGCCCACGTTTGCGTTTGCTGGAAGCGTAATTATCTCGAATTAAGCGAGTCATTACAGGAGCGGCGGCTAACGAAGTCGCTCGTCCCGCCGCCATCGCCTCATAACCGGAAGGTTCAGTTTCGCCCCCGAATACGGCGACGACTCGCAATCATTAACGCGGTATCGCCGAGCACAGAAAATTCGGTGCCTTTATTTAATTCCCTTCTTGCCGTAATGACCGTCATTGTACATTTCAGATCATGTACTAATTAAGTTGCGTTTTCGGGTCCTACGACTTTTCTTCGAATATGTTCGTGATACATTGTAATTTTGTGGTTTCCAGTAAGTGTAATAACGTAATGTGTCACGTGAGACTGGGGACAGACGCCTTGCACCTTGCACAGAGTCTGATCCAGTCTTGAGCGATCATCTAAATATAGAACGCGTGTCGAGATGATTGTACTGCGATTACTACGAACGAGCTTGTGGTTTGTTCGACTCTTCTGCGGTTGCGCGTTTTTGTTCACACCTGCGGTCAACTTCAGTTATGAGATCTCGGCGCGAAATCTCCACGTCTCGTACTTGAAATTATTGTTTGTTTGTTGTGTTGTGTTGTAGTAAGTACTTTTAGGGAGGTAATCATATTTGTGTAAGAGCTACCTAAAACGCTCTTTTCTTGTAAAAGTCTGTCACTTACCTATTGTGACTTAATAATGAAAACATTACCTTTACACAGCTCAACAAAGACGACGAAACATTTATCTTTTTCAGCATTAACGCGCTAAAATCGTGTCGTGCTACTGTCGCCATAAATCATTATCATCAAACAGTATTCCGGGCCAGCGACGTCGGCTTTCATCGGACGCTTTCAATCTGGCCCTCCTTTATTTCATTACAATAAGTAATTCACTCGCCTACCATTCAGTCACTTTTCGGTAAACATTTTCTGAAATTGGCAATAAATTCCCCTCTAAAATATCGTTCCGTCGACTGGAACTCAACCTTTTGTAACAATAGACTGAGATGTCGTCTTATGAAGATGTTCACTTGGTTTTGTTTGGCGCAACAATAGTTTTATTTAGCTTCGAGCCCACTGCCCACACGCCTCGGCTAATGGTCAGGATTGTATGAAGATGTAAAAATGAATGGCCTATCTTATAAAGGGCCAATAATAAGTTCTTATGCGGCTGCGATCGAAGGCTATTGTTGGATTATTTTTTGTGCGTGTGGATCGTGGTGTATAATGGGGTAGGTGTCAATCGCGGCCGAGGTAGGCAGGTGTAGTCCGAGGCGCGGCGGGAAATAAAAATGCTCATAATTTCATTCTGCAGCTGCCCGTCAAGCGAGCATCGATTCGAGCCGGCCCGCGGTCCGTCCGTCCTTTTGTAACACCAAATTCCACAAAAATGGTACAGACGAACAGACGATCATCATATTTTATTTGTATATATTCGGTTACACTTCATCTACAGTCTAACAAAGGGATAAGTATCTAGGGTAGCAAGATATAGATGAAGATTACGCAGGAAATTATGATAAAACGGTTTCAATAGGGTTTTGTATAAACATAGTTCAAATTTGTCCGTTATCATTTTATGATATTACAATCGAAAACATCCATAATCTCTTGAGAAAACTTAATTTAATTGGCGACTCTGGATACTTATTTATTTATTACATACATAATGGTTAAGAGATTACATGTTTTTAGCAAGCCTTCGCTAAACTGATATACATACAACGTACAACTTTTGCTACGGGAGCAACCAAAGAAATCTAAATAATAAGGTAATAGAAATGTTATCTACTTTATTTTAATACCGGAACGGGTGTCGCTGGTTTGCCGCTACCAACACATAAATACGCAAATACGCCTATCATGTTTCTAGCATTCCATGAAAAAACCGCTGCTAGATATGCTGCAAAATACAATTATAGTGACTCTGCGTCCAAAACAGCACTGATGATCAAGCAAATGGTTCGCGCATGACAACGTCTGTGGTCTAGTGGTTCGATTGTCAGACTGCTGATCACGAGGTCGTGGGTCAGATTCCCACAGGACACAAATATTTATGTGATGAACACAAGTGTTTGTGTTGGTCTGGGTGTTTATTTTATTTTTACTGGTGTCCTACGAGACACCTGCACGCGGCGACAAGATGACGCGCCTTAAACACTTATTTTTACTGGTGTCCTACGAGACACCTGCACGCGGCGACAAGATGACGCGCCTTAAACACTTTTATTACCTTAATACGTGGGACACTCAGAAAGTTTTGCGAAACTAAAAAAAATTGTTCTATACGTACATATATTTTTATCAAATCTTTTCAAAGTACTTTCCACCAGCCTCTATACAAAGATTCATGCGCCTAAACCAGTTTTCAAAACACTTTTTCCAGTCCGCCGCAGACACCTCGTTTACAGCCTGCTCGAACGCAGCCAGCGCATCTTCCGGCGACGAAAATTGTATCCCTTTGAGCTGATTTTTTATTTTTGGGAATAAAAAGAAGTCACACGGTGCTAGATCAGGGCTGTAAGGAGGGTGACCCAGGAGTTTGACTGGCGTGCTGTCCAGGAAGTCCCTCGTTTTGAGTGCGGTGTGCGCAGGTGCATTGTCGTGGTGGAGCAGTAGCCCGCGGAGCCCTGTGTTTGGTCGCTTGTTGCTTATAACAGAGAAAACTTCTGGCAAACATTTGGTAGTATACCATTCGGCATTAATGCTTCTTTGATCCCGTAAGGGAATTGATACCAAGTGGCCAGTCAAATTAAAAAAGCTAGCGATCAAAATCTTACCCCCGCTTCTAGATCGCTTCACTTTGGTAGGCGTTGGCTCATTTTGAAACACCCAAACAGTCGACTGGCGCTTGGTTTCTGGGTCGTATTGATAAATCCAGGACTCATCACCTGTAACGATGTCGTAAACACGCCGAGACGAGCCTGCTTCAAATTTGTTAAGCATATCACGGCACCATTCCACCCGGGCCTGCTTCTGAGCATCGGTGAGGTTGTGCGGCACCCAGCGTGATACTATCCTCCTCACGCGAAGATGGCTGTGTAGAATCTCGTGAACGCTTCCCGATCCAATCTTCAATATGTGTTGAATCTCCTGATATGTAATTCGCCTATTGTCTTGGATTAAATTTTTCACTGCTAGCACGTTTTCTTCGGTAACAGCCGTCAAAGGGCGACCGCTTCTTTCGTCATCCCCCAAAGTTGGTCGACCGCGCTTGAATTCGTTATACCAACGATACACGGTTGCCTTGGAAGGGCCTTCATCCATGAATGCCATTTGAAGTCTATCGTACGATTCATCCGGTTTCAGGCGACACTTGAAATCGTATAAAATCATAGCTCTAAAATGTTCCCGGCGCAGATCCATATTTCAGTGAGACACAATACTTTGAATTAACTCGCAAAAAATGTGGAGGGAAATTTTGAAATTGGAACTTACTTATTTTTACTTATAAATAATCATATTTTCGAAAAACATTATAACTGGCCAGTCTCCCATATATAAAAACTTTTTTTCGCAATACTTTCTGAGGGGCCTGGTATTTAGATTTCTATGGGACCAAATCTGAAATCGCGAAAAAAAAAACTGCTGTGTTTTCTTATAAATCGAAAAGATGTAGGGTTCAGCTGATATTTTTCGGGATTTCAGGGTTGGTCCCATATTAAATATTGTTCATATTGATGAGTGCAATGACCCCTTAAGAGGTTTTCGGTTATTTCAATAACACTTTGTAAATGCAGGTTGGTGTGCAAACCACAACTAGTTTAGGTTCGTGAAATTATTCCGTATTTTTAATAATAAGCAATTCGCCGATGTAAAATCAACATTAATATGCCTATGTAATACGTGTCCATATTAAGCTCAGCTATAAAGCTTTTATCGTTTTAATCAGTAAAATATTACTAAGTACATTGCCTACAAATTAAATTTGAAACTTGTCAAATATAAGTAGATAGGTAATATTTATGTACCTTTTTAGAATGAATATAGGTAATGAAATTAATTGGCCTTTAAAGTTTTCAATCAGAACTATTAGTTTATATTTAACTCGTTGGTCTGAATACAATTTCATTAACAATTTTATTCGATCCCAGCCGAACAATTTGGAAACTTTATCAAATTACCTAAAATATTACAATCAATTTTGTGATTGTAGGTACCTACCCATTACATAAAATTTCACAAATAAATTGAACCTAATAGAAGTGAGCCGGGCGAGTGCTCCCGAAATCAATTCTACGATTAATTAATCAACATCAGACACTTTAATAAGTTTGTTTCAACAGTGGCTGGCGGCTGGCATCCCGCTGCGTTCGACTCGAGCCGATTTTCATATTGAAATACTGTGTAGGATATTAACATTAAGAAAAATCCTAGCAGGCACGCGCGGCCCGGCGCACCCGCCGCTAATCTCTACTGAATAATACATTAGATGCTCGATAACCTACTATTAGAGTTAAGGCACATTTAATACGGCTTTCTATTATCGTGCAATATGGAGCGAGTTAGTGTAAATAGCCCGGGATTGTACGTAATCGCACGCACGAGCGACTAACACGCCCGTTAACGAATTCTTAATTAAATCTTAATAAAAAGACGTGCTCCATATGTACCTACTCTTGTGAAGGGGGAATACTTAATGTTTAGATAAAGGAAAATATGGGTTCACGTCGTTATTAGTGATGGAACGAATATTACTTTTACGAATACGAATACCAATTGTACTATTCGGCGAATACGAATATGAATACCTGATTCTACTATAGCTGCACGTAATTATTAGTCAAAGATCAACAATTTAAAATGACACTGCTCAATTTTAGTACACTAGTTGATAAAACACAGTTAACACACAGAAAATTGCTTTGTGGTGACGTGATAATTCCTTAAATTTAACTATGTATGTACAATTGTACAAGCTCACTCCTACCTACCAATCTGGTCTCTGCAAACAAAAACAATTACTGACCATCAAAATAAAATGTTTTTTTATTTCAAATAAACCTAATTACAGGCACTTTTGAAACGTCAGGCTCTAGTTCCACGGATCATCACATCTGACATCTGTTGACAAAAGATACGAAAGATTAATGATTTTATGAGTGAATCTTTGTGTCTTTGTCGACTTGATCGCAACACTCTCAAGTTGCAACGGAATTTCTGCATGGGATTTCTATGAATTTATTTTTACACGAATATTCGGTAATTTCATGGTTTATGGCGAATACGAATAATCGTATTCGTGGCATCACTAGTCTTTATGTTATGTTTTATGGCTGTAGCAAAGTTGCGGGAAGAAACGCTTAGGGCTACGTCGTGATAGGACTAAAGAGGGAAATCTGAGGGAATTCCTCCACTGTTAGTTAAACATAAGTAAAGACTGTATTGATTTTGGTGCTTTACGTTTCTCTAACATATTCAAGACAATATTGGATATTTGATATTGTTTGCTCACGTTTGTGTCGTAACGCCACATATACATACTAATGTATCTACATACTTGATTCAAATTAGGGGTTATTATGTATAACTTTTCACTGTGACCGACGCGCTCGAGAGCTTATCTGTATAATTATGCATTAGGCCGCTAAACAGGAACTTTAAATATTAATTTATGTGTGGCGTAGTGATGCTGAACTATCGATAGTCCTGCTATCGATAGTCCTGCTATCGATAGTTGACCTTGAAAATCAGTTAGGATATCAATAGGGACATCGATAGTATCGGTAGTGTGGTACGGTCAACCGCACGTCAGTGGTAACAGTTTGACATTGACAGCGCCTTTATTTCGTAAGCAGTAAGGGTAGTTTTCTAATGGAAGTGTTACCACTGTCATGCAGTCGATACGTGCTAATACTATCAATAGTATCGATAGTATTGGCCACTAAAAGTGATAATGCTATCGATAGTATCGATACTCCGATAGTATTGGACACTAATATTATTGATACTATCGATAATACAGTCGACTGCATGACAGTGGTAACACTTCAATTCAAAAATCGCCCTTACTGCTTGATGTCAATGTCAAAGTGTTACCACGGACGTGCGGTCGACCGTTTAGTCACTATCGGTGTCCAATACTATCGATAGTATTGATACTATCGAAATATCAATAGTCTATCGATACTATTGTTTTTTCGTGTACCGTCCATAGGCTATCTATAGACAACAGCGGCATCACTAGTGTGGCGTCGTTTGCACAATCTCATGGTATCAATTAAACCCGCCCACTTGTCTCATACACTCACCAAAACTCTAGTCTCTATTCCCCGATCAATTTGCTTTATCTACGGATAGCTCTTATCGTCGAATAAAATATTTACAGCACAATAAAGGCGACCTCCCCGCAATAATAAAAGCTAATAACAACGATAATGAACGCCGACGCAAGTTCCACGTAATTTTTGTAGATAAATCTATCTGGTATGTTGTAAGGCAGCAGTGTAACGTATTAAAAAACTTACTGTAGTATACATCCAAATCCTAAACTTAACCCGAAAAAAAATTGTTAATATGTATGTGCTTGTTTGTCCGAGCATCACGCAAAAATTACAGGACCAATTTTGATGAAACTTTTCGTGTTTGAATGATAAATAATTAGACTTTAAAACTGGATGCAATTTATGAAAAAAGGGTTCCATTGGGAAAACCTGAAGAACCACGGGGGTGAAGCCGCGGGGATACTCTAGTTTAAAATAAAAACTACTGAAATTTTTCTATTGAATTTCGTATGAATATAAAAGCAAGTAGGTATGTCGAATAATGCAGCTGAAGATATTGATAGAGTCAATTTCTTAAAACAACAATGGGAACCAAACAATTCGCTTTGTGCGGTATTTCATTTATAGTTTGCGCTTATTGATATTCCTAGCACATCGGACGAGATATCAGCGGGTGGGTGAATAATTAGACTTTAAAACTGGATGCAATTTATGAAAAAAGGGTTCCATTGGGAATACCTGAAGAACCACGGGGGTGAAGCCGCGGGCATACTTTAGTTTAAAATAAAAACTACTGAAATTTTTCTATTGAATTTCGTATGAATATAAAAGCAAGTAGGTATGTCGAATAATGCAGCTGAAGATATAGATAGAGTCAATTTCTTAAAACAACAATGGGAACCAAACAATTCGCTTTGTGCGGTATTTCATTTATAGTTTGCGCTTATTGATATTCCTAGCACATCGGACGAGATATCAGCGGGTGGGTATAAAACTTTACGTGAGTGCAAGTCGAGTCGCTAGTGACAGCGATCCGCGAACCGCCCCGGGCAACTCCTCACTACAGGGAGTTGATTGTTAACAAGTGAACCGCGGAGGCAGCAAATGTTTGCTCGCGTTAATATTAATTTATATCCCCCTATATTCCCCACTCAATATATTCCCATATAGTATTCGAATTTACGAAATACGCTTATTTTATTATCTACTTAATTTTATAGAAAACCACAAAGTTAATGCTTGATTTTCGATAAGAACATGATCTAATGTAAGATAAACAGTATAAAATTGGTGATTGGGATTTTATTAGTAATCAATGTTTAGTTTTAAAGTCGTCACGGCTAGGTAAATAAAAACAAATAATTTACATACTGAGCTTTCTGTTTTTGGTGATAGGTAGGTACTTACGTAAGTGTCGTAATAACACTTTTATGTTTATTTTTTGAGATTTATTTTCGATAGCTGTTATGCTATATCAGAATTATACTCAACAACTATTTTGTCATCATGAATAAATGCCCTTACTTTCACTGCTATATTGAATACTAGCACTTTCCTGCGGCTTCGTTTGCGAACAATTCGTCATGTCGCAGAAAAACTTATCGCGTATCCCTTGGGAACTGTTTTTCCGGAATAAAAAGTAGCCTATGTGTTAATCCAGGCTATGGTTTATCTGTGTGCCAATTTTCATCCAAATCTGTTCAGTCGTTTCAGCGTGATTGAGTAATAAACATCCAAATATCACATTCATAATATAATTAGGTAGGATGATAACCCCAAAATCTTAATAATTTTACTTAATCTTCTGACTATTCAACTGTCGTACTCCGTCATAATTTCATAATCATTCTTATAAGTACAATGCCCTGAGTACAGTCTCGGTTGAAGCGTTGCTTAAGTTTGAGTAGGTCATTGTTTAGTATGAAGCGATTAGTTTCAATTTATTAAAACTCTAACTTAATTCTGGATTTTCTTTTGAAAACTTTAAAAATAACCTGAAAACTATCGTGCTTAAGCTAGCTGGTTGATGGTTTTATTAGCTGAAGTGGCAATGGGTTGGGCTGGCCCTTGGACGTGTCTGTCAAAGGATCGATGGCCATTTGAACAGGCGAGTCCTTGAGTGGGGACTGAATCGGCAAACGTAGGTCGCATCCCAGCCAGGTGGACTGACGACCTGAAGAAGGTAGCTGGGGGACTGGATGTGGAAGGCGGAGGACCGTGTATTGTGATGCAACTTGGGTGAGGCGTATATCCAGCAGTGCACTGCGATAGGCTGAGGTTTTTTATTTTTATTTTAGTGATTACTTTATTCAGTTACTACTATAAAGACGATCATGATGATGGTTTTTACTGAAGTGTGTAAAATTAAGATTTAAACTGAAAATGAAAATGTGAAAATGGAATTTTTTTTCGTCTCTAACTCTCATCTTCTCTTGAGTTTCACAGTGTTCCAATTTTTATTGAGTTGTTCTAATTAGGAAATTGTTCTACAAGGATATTAATGGCAGTATTCGTTGAACTTCTTCATTATACTTACCTCACCATTCAACATTTTTTCACAGTTTTTCATACTCATCATCATCAGCATCATTATCACGCTGTAGCAGTCCACTGCTGAAAAAAGGCCTTTCCAATAGCACGTCAACGACATCGATCCTCGGCAACTCTTATCCAGCTTCTACTAGCAACCTTGGGAATGTCGTCACGCCAACTAGCCTGAGGGCGTCCCACATTACGTTTGCCAATTCGTGGTCCATCAGTTATCGGTTCTTCGGCTAATACGGCTGGCCTATTGACACTTCAGCTTGCTTATCCTGTGGGCTATGTTGACAAAACTTTGGTACTCTCTTCAACTTATTCTTCCTTACACGCTATCCGCTCACACAAGCACTGCACCTTTACCCCGATGCAGTAGGCAGTTACCGTCACGATCGCTCGCGGGCGGCGCGGCGGCTTCGTCTGAGGGTGGCCCACAATTCATTGTGCTTTGTTTGTCTAACGTTTCCTGTACTCGCTCACTTCGACGATTAGTGATGTTCATGCAAATTGACGATCTTCTTATGAGTAGTGCGATCGTGAAGAGTCTATTTGCTTTGAAATATGATGGGAACGCAAAGGTATTAATTATGTGTGCTTATTTTTTTTTTCTGAGAAGGCAGATGTAAAGCTCAAAGCGTTCGGTTCTATGATCGCGTTTTTTTTCGTCGGTTCTGTATGGAATATGCATCTACATGTCTCTACAGGAACTGAAATGGATTAAATTTCATGAAAAATTAAGCTACTGTTTGTTAGTATAAAACATCGAGTGCGTATTTCGTATTTACAGAATAAGTACTTTCAGACTTAACTCATATTTTTAGTCTACTTAACTTTGAAATAAATGTTGCGAGTGAAATAAAACATCTTCCGAAACATACTATGCGTGTATTTGAATAAGAGGCACTGAATATAAAATGAACGTTTTCGGTTTTTCGCGAAGTAGTCTTAAAATATGAACGTTAATGTATTCGAATGCGAATGTCGTCTACATCTAGACAATTTATTTTAACTACAAGCTTTTGTCTGCCCTTTAAACGAGGTTTTATGTAAATGTTTGTTAACGTGTAGTCTTTTTTCTTGCATGTTTTATTTATTTATGCGACTGTTTCCGTGGTATTTGCTCTAGTTTAGTCGAGTTTTAGTTCGATGACGTAATTCTGTCTCTAATGATGCTTGTACACCATGCATGTAACTGGAGCATTTAACTGGAGTGGGCTGCATGCGCGGGCTACCCGCGTGGGCTAGTGCGGTACATTTATGCGTGAATGTACACAGTGCATGTGACTGGAGCATGTAACTGGAGTGGAATACATGCGCGGGCTACTGGCGAGGGCTAGTGCGGTAAATTTATGCGTGCTTGTACCCTGTGCATGTGACTGGAGCATGTGACTGGAGCATGTAACTGGGGTGGACTACATGCGCGGGCTACTCGCGAGGGCTAGTGCGGTAAATTTATGCGTGCTTGTACCCTGTGCATGTGACTGGAGCATGTAACCGGAACGGGCTTCATGCGCGGGCTACTACGCGGGCTAGTGTGGTACATTCATGAGGCACTGGACTCGTGCATATATTAACAAGGTCGTTTACACGGTGCATGTAACCCGCGCAAGTGCCTCAACATGCGCATGTTACCCACGCCGTGTACAAGCACCATTAATCGAAATTCAAATTTGAGTAAAGGTTGAATAATAAATAATGCTATTTGTATCTACATATAACATAGTTATTCAAATATGTAACTATCAGGACATAAAATATATTATGTACTTTATATTCAAATTGTTCAGCATGCATGGCAACATAATTATGCAATTTATACCTGTATACCTGTTCTCTTAACGCACGGTCATATTACAGCAGGTTATAGTCATTATACGACCACAAAGGCCTGAACCGATCGCACCGGATCTAATGCTAAATACCAACTTATCATGTGTATGCCTTCGTAAATTGTATGTAAATACGTGAACACCTGCTGAATATATTTGTACAAGCGTTAGTCCGCAAGGCGTGTTTGAGAATGCTCAATAGGGTGCATTTGACTGTGTAAACCTATTAATATGGGCAGTCCAGTATGATGTGGTGAGGTGTTATGTAAATTGCCTCGGGATAAACGTGTGACAAGTCATGAGAACTGCCTGTGACTTGTTATTATAATGATACTTTGTTTATTTCAAACGATAGGCCCTTGATTGGAATGACAAACAAATAGAGAGGCGCTCCTTGTCATTTTCAAGGAGGATCCGAAAATATTTTTTCCTGTTCAATTGTTTTTATTCGACTCGTTCTACATTTGAACCAACCAATTATAATTTGTTTAGGTATACAGGGTGTTTTATTGTTATCGTGAAGAATATGTTAAGTTTTATTTTGTTACTAATGTTATAAAATAATGCAAAAGTATGGATGTATCTTCGTCCTTCAATCATGCTAAAATGGATGAACGAATTTGGATGAAATTTGACACATTGATAGACCATGTCTTGGATTAATACATGGGATACTTTTTATTGAAGACGAACCCGCGGGTTTCAGCTAGAGTAAAATAAAGTTTCAAAAGCTTCCTTTCTTAAATGCAGCTTTATCATCCTTGATACGATTTTTCGTTAAAAAAATGACTATAACTAATCAAAAACTATTTCAATATCAGAACTAGTTAACAAAAGATGAATCATTAGTTAAAGTTACGAAATAAACCGCCTCTAGTTAAGCGAAATTTTAAAGTTGTATTGTTGTATTTGAAAACCCCCAAAAGTTTAGTTTAGTTTACAATAGAGAGTAATGACTCGACATATTAGGCAAACAAAGGTCCTTTTTTGCGAACGATTAGAAAGAGAGCGCTCGTAAAGTTGTATAGTTATACGAATACGAATATCGGTTCTAAAGTTGTATAGTTATACGAGTAGGGGATGGAGAGTGCAGTTGGATATTATTATTGGTCCCAGTATGCCTGTTTATTGTTAATAGTATTTTTAAATGACACGAATTGCAGTTTCTACGTATTGAGATGTAGGGGTTGATATTGATACCCTTACATTTTTTTAAAGCATTTAATGTACGAACAGGGTAATGGAACATCTCAATTTATTGATGAACTCCAACGGTTTCAAATATGTATATGAAAAGTAGGAGAGAGTAATAGAAAGTTAACAATAGATGAATTCAACAAATTCTTGTAGTACATTATTATTACACAAAAAATAAAAAGAATCCGATGACGCTATTAAGCAGAACAACTATCTACGCATCTAATCAATAAGATACACGAGAAATTCATGTAAGACAGATAGAACTAATAAAACAAAACCATTATCGTATACGAACCTACAATCTTGTTAAGTAAGCCCAAGTTGGTGCAAGTATAATGATATTGACAAGATATCTTTTATCTCACTCTCCCATCAACGCGGTACTACTCGTCGATGCGATAATCGTAATACAAGAAAAAAGTTTTTAAGTTATCGTCGCTGTCAGTAACAGTAATCTTACATCTCACGGAATTTCCGGATAGTGACGTTTCGAAATCGTCACTAGACGAATTATTAGCCGTTAATGCAGCATCGTAACGTTTTACTGGTTTACAACCGCGCCACTTAGGACCAAAGCTCAAATTACCTTTACCTTATCCTATTATACCGCTATTTTGTTATCTAAAAGTATACCTTGCTACTTTTTCATTATTCTTTCTTCGAGATAAAATGTAATGCTTTATACGTTTTATAGCTATTTTATTAATTAGTTATTAATAGATTACATTGTGCCGTGACTGTGTAACGCGGTATTAAACTTGAAGATGATAATTCTTAGAATATTTTAGCTACAGGTTAAAGGCGCTTTAACATTTAAGATTATCTTTATTAAGAGTAAATTGACGAACGTATAATAAAATTATAGTAATACAAATGCCTAAAGATTAGAGACGCGTCATAAAAACGATATAGCTATTTTATGTTCTTAATTCAATTTTGGAACGTAGTAAATTTGACGATGACTTATAAGAAATTAGGCAGACTGAAAAAAGTCAATAGTTCTATTTGCTGACAACACTCGCTCCACATATGACTAGTGAAGTGAAGCAATGACTATGAGCAATAATTTGTTACCAATACCAGCAGACCGACAAAATGACAGGGATTACCGTTACCAGATTCAGTTGATGACCAGATAGAAATCTATTAATAACATTCGAACAGTGCCGACGGACAGATTTATAAATGATGAGTTTCATTTCAGATAAGATCATATCCGATATCTCAGATGATTGATGGAGCACCGCTTGATATTACTTAGGAATTCTATTAAGTGTATACTCGAGTATTGTTTTCTAGTCCATTATACTCGTATTAGCATAATTCGTTACTCCATTCTATCTATAACACATTGTATATCACTCTAAGTGAACTTTCTAAGTCGTGTACGTAATGTATTCTAATTAATTTTCAATTAGAATAGATATTTTGAGAACGGAAAATGGAAACGCTTCTGAAGTTTATTCTCTTTGTGTACAAATCCTTTGGAAGATCCAAATACAACTTTGAAGAAAAGTTTCGTCCGTAGCTTCATAATTCCTTTGAAAATGGACTTACTTCTAGAGCTTGAAAAATACTTGAACACCTCATTAGTCTAAAGTAATAATTCTTGTCATAACAATTATTTGTGCAGAATATATTTCTAGAAGCTCATGAAATAGAAAAATAAGTACACGAATTTAAGAGATCTTTAACCTTTTAAAGTGGTTAAGAGAAAGACATTCTTGTACTCCAGGTGTTCAAAAGAGAAAAATAAACAATAGTCATTCTAATCGTGTAAAAGATCCATTTGATTGTGCCCAGTCATCCTGTTACGATGTACTAAGCTTTATTGTTAACATGCTTCAAAGAAAAACAAATGAATTTAAATCACTAGGCAACATTGAGTCGAGACGAAAGGAAACGCGGAGGCGTTGTTACGAACAAACTTCGAGACATTGAGTGTACTTTGTTTTACTATCTCTTTTATACCTACATCAATATTAGGCTGAGAGAGAAAGAGAACAAGAACATTCATGAAAGTTGTTGATGTAGCTAGTCATTTTTGCTAATTTCTCGCCGTTGAAACAGTTTCCAAGATGAATACCGGTTTTATTACACTTTATTTTTCTTTTGCATAATAATCTATTCGGTACTTCTTTGAGATAATTTCAGTTAATATACAGTTCTCTCTTATTATTATTTTTTTTGTTTTTATTTTTTGTAATCATTACTAATAACCAGCCTAATACTGTACCAATAATTTAGAAGAAACTAACTCCTGAAATACATGGATGACCTAATTTAGGAGTTAGAGACTTATTTAAATTGTTGTGTGTAAGTCAATAACGTATTCATTATATGCAAGTGAATTGAAAGCAGGAAGTCAAACCCGTGCTAAAACGACAAGTTTATACTTCATTCAAAGTAATTGTCTCGATCTAAATACATACTCAGATAAACTAAGATAAATGGAATAGTCCAAAGTGAATGACGAAACTAATAACATTGTGGGTTTTAATCGAAATGGCCGTATTATAACACTGTTGGGTTAGGCACGGCTGTCCTTCAACAATCTGGATAATAACTATCATTTGCTTAATAGCTATTAATTAATTAAAGGCACCGTACCGAATTTGAAGCCTTCCGCTAACGACTCTAATGACTTTAATGCTCCACACGCGTTGAATCTTGTAGCTCATTGATTTAATAGGAATAAAATGTTTTCGAATGAAAAAGAGAGGAGTGTATGTGGAATACTTTAGCGGGACCACACACTGGGCCGTATCTCCTGGTCTAATGATATGCACATCTATTTAAAAGTTAATGTAATACATTTTATACATAGGTGTTGATTCAATACAACTTGTTGATTTAATTGATAGGAATAAGCGGCTTTGTAAATAATATTTTGAGTTTGTTACAATTTGTTGTTACAATTTGTTACAGCGTTGTTGTCGTTATTGTTAGCATCCGTTATGCGTATAAGAATTATTTTATGAGTATTACATACAACAGCAAGTGTTTTAATTTTATACCATATAATTTAATCGTAATCTTCTGTGTCACTCACTTAAACTAAGTATTGTTAATTTTGTTTGTAATTCCATCAAAAATATGAATCGACAACCACCAATTTGGCCTTTTGACTCTTTAGTTTTTTTGTTTTAAGGCCAAATTGGCACTTTAGTCTTTCTGCCTTTCCACTGTCGTATGTGATCGTAATATTGAAAAGCTCTGGTTTCCAAAGTTTAATTAAACGCAACTATCAATTTTATTTATTAATACTTACATAGTAATTTTATCTCTTAAATAAGAACTGTGTTTGTGTTCTATGATGATATTTAGGATAGTAATTTAACTCAGAGTAGATTCACAAAAGAGTTTAACGGGATAAAATATAAATACACATGTCATCACATCACTTGGTCGACAGCCAAATCTTTAGCTGTAGAGTTTTTGACACTTCAAGTCTTTGTAACAAACATTTCATTGCCTAACAATATAAGTACACTTTCAAACAAGCCTTTCATATTAGCATAAACCACTTGTTTGTATTTGCCCACACATTTATTTGGCACTCACTGTTAAGAGTTAAAAATTTCATTTGAATCTGGCACTTTGCCCACGATCCACGATACGAATCGTGTTCAACTTGTTTATACAGTCAAGTTTATTATGCCTACTTAACATAAGTGTATTTCGCATTATTGTGTATTGTTTGAATGTATATATGTTTTTATTGACTGATTGACATGCAAGTGCACTTACATTAGTGGCAAAAGCTAGTTTAAGATTGTTTTGTTTCCTTTCTTAAGAATTAGCAGACTTTCTTAAGTTATATTGTAGTTTAAATGACCTTTTTTCTATAGCCTACTGGTATTTGTTTATGTAATTATGTTGCTTTCTACCAAAGAGGTTAAATATTAAGTATTTTAATGTCTTTGCCTTCAACATACAATATTTTGTGATCTGTCTCTACCACAGTCCACATCGTAAGACATTCGACGTGATTGCATTATTTCAAACTTTTTTGAGGCTACAAATATGACGACTGGGGAATAAGAATTGCTTTAGAAGTGTTAATCCAATTCAAAGATTGCACTGTATAACTTTAGTAGCTGCAGTTGTTTGTTTTGTGCCCAAGAGAAATAAAACAACTCATTACAAGTTTACAACTAACAAGAGAAAGATGGGCAAAGTTCAGAAACTGAAAAATATAATACGAAGATGAAACCTATAATGAACGAATTGTAACAAAATTAAAAGTTTACTAAAGTCACGCTCTGTATAATGTCGATTTACGATAAATAAAATGGCTCGTTTTAATTCCAACATCATTTTGAACACTATAAAGTTTATATAAAGTTTATATAAACGATGTTTGAATTGATAAATTTACTGCGTGTACTATTAAATTTATGCGATGTAAATCTTTATGTTAATAAAGTAAATGTTAGCTGCGGTTTATCCCTTGTATGATGATCTCGGCGAGTGTACAAGCTAAACAATGATAATTTCAAAGGGCCCACGTGTGTTCCGTGAATCGAAACGTGGCGCGTTGGGCGGCGGACAGCTATCCCTCCACTAATCTGCATATTGGACCTCCAAACATTGTATGCACATGTTGAAGTTATTAAACATTCAACTTTCAACCTTATGTCCAAAGCATAAGGCTTATCAGTTCTAGATACAAAAATGCACAGTGAAAAGTTCGTTTTCACTTGTCACGTGCTTTGTTCTCGATTTTTAAACAGCGATGAGATAATATATTTTATCTACACTCGTATCGTAAAATTCGAATTATGAACTCGAAAGTAATGACATAATGACATACTTTACGCACATGCACCTGTTATGAATTTAAAAAGTTTCATTACGATACAGTTTGCTGAACAAAACAATGCGGTAATTTAATTTTTTTTCCATAACCGCACACTTCAGCCTAACTAAGGAGTTTTTAATGCCACTTCGACCTAACCAAGGAGTTTTCAAACCTTTTTTTTAGCAGTCGTACAGTTTGGCACCAATGAGTACACAAAATTCAGGGTGGCGCCACTTGTCATACATTGAAAATTTTTATCGTTTAAAATCGCGTTTTTGGCAGAACTTTTGATTGTCATATTGCTTTTAATTATATTTAAGTGTATACAGGCATATTTTTTGTATGATAAAACAGAGATTGACGGAATCCTGACAAGGATAGAAAATTAGTTCCGATTATAATGTTGTCGCCAGACTATATTTTATTATCTGTGTAGGCGCGCACCAGCGCGCGTGCGCGGCCGCGCGCCCTACCTACTGGATTTGGACATCGTTACTTGTAAATTTATTGTTATTTTTTACGTTATTATTATGGTTTTGTATGTCGAAAGTTTTATTCTGGGCAAAAATATCTGACTACAGCAGTGATACTGAACTGTGGAGAATATGACCCCGCCTGAATTTCTGGATGCAGCAACGTAAATGACGAACAATCTTTTACCAGAGAAATCAAGAAAAACAACGACAATTTTACCAAGATTTTGACTTTGGTATTTTATTTAAAATTATATGAGTGTAGATAAAATAGTGTATGAAACTGACATAATTAGGTATTAAAACACTCGTGTGATACTATTAAAAACCTCGCCTACGGCTCGGTTTTTAAACTCACACTCGTGTTTTAATAACCCCTATTATGCAACAGTTTCATAAACTACTATTATGACTGTATGAATAAAATATTACTTTACTGTCGAGGCCTGAAGTGAAGCAATTGACGGCCGAGTAATATTGTAATACTTCCGAAGTGATTTTAAAAGGACGATGCGCAAGCCGAGTCCTTTTTAACTAAACGAGGCCGTTAATTGCTATTTCGGCCTAGACTTGTATAGTACTTTTCTCTCATTTGCGAGGAAACATTGAATACACAAATTAATTCAACAGTATCTAATTTTCATTCGAGCCAATTCATCCCAGCGTGGTTTTTGCTCTATTTTCAAAGTTTTGAAAAAAAATGCGCATTCAGCTTTTATAATGATAATAAATATTAAAAATATCTAATATAAGTAAGTGTGTACTTAAAAACCTCGCTAGCTTAATTTAAAAAATAAAAACTCCAGCAATTTCTATTACTGTCGTTTTGGATATTACTGGCCTGTTATTTCGTTGCGTACGGAAAAGAGCTGATTGATGTATTTTTTTTTTGAATAATAAACAAGAGGGAGAAAAAATATTTTATTTATGGTCACGAAAACACGAAAAGAACCTATATAAATTTTAAATAAATATATCACCTTGTCAGCTTATATAATGCCTAGTAAAAAATCTGACAAGTCAATTCTATTAATTCAAACATAATGTTTGCAAATAAAGACTCCCAGCCTCCGTTTCGCAGATAAACGTATCTTCTGAGAAAGATAATAAAACGGACAATATTTCTCGTTAATATCGCGTGATGGATGGTCTAACCAGCCAGGTAGACGTGATGATTATTAAACTTTTTGCTACCAAAAAAATTCTACCCAAACATAAACACTTCTATTATTCGGAGTACAATGGCGGACCAAAACTGGCGCGCCGAATTCCGATCGGTTACGCTAGTTTAACACAGTTAATCGTTATTTTTTACTTTATGTCCGTAGTCGTTATTAACAATTTCATCTCATTAATAAGCACTGGAGCGAAAGAGAATACATTTAAGAGCGCCGTACTCGTATTACACCCGATGGTAACGCTCGCATTAATAATGTTTAATGTTTTATTCAGATCATATGCCGCTATTGCATCAGTACGATATAAAACTTCTAATTGATATGATGCTCTTCATTATAACGGTGATTAACCTCGCCCGCCTTTGTCTAATGCTTCTTTCCCAATTTCTCTTATTGCTATCATTAAAACGAATAGTCATTTTCACGGTAGAAAGCCCAATTTGTCTGATTTATATTTAAAGCACTTGGCTAATAACGAATGTTTGCCGAAATAATAGTACCACCCTGTGTTCACGAACCGCAAAACCACTCAAATCCAATTCACAGCATCGCTTCCTTTATAGCGTATAACAATGGATAACGCTAATTTATTTCGACATCGAGTATCGTTGGGCACAGACCCAATATAGAAAAATTAAGTAATTCATTTGGGTTGAAAGGGTAGAATGTTTGTATCTGACGTAGAAAAAAGCGGTACTATTCAGACCGGAGTCGGAATGGGCGCGCTTGGCTGGTTCCCCACGGGCGGGCATCGCTCACTCTCCCGTTCGACGCATTCTTATTCTGATGTTTAGATAAACATTAATAAGTCCCTACGGCATAACCTATTTCATATGTATCTAAAATGGCGGTTGGCAAGTTAAATTATTTCCGGAAAACGAGTTATGCACCATACACCCGAACTCGAATGATGTGAAAGAATGTTAAATTCATTATGCGTGTGTTTTGTTAAGATATACATCAAATTAGTGCGCATGTGTATGCATAATACGCTGTTTATTTAATTTAATGGTGATAATGTAATTTATTCACGTGGAAAGCCATCAATTGTATGTTGTCATCAAAATTCGAGGAGCGTTTCGAAATGAAAGAATCGTAATGAAAGTTCCCAGGTAGAACTCGGTCGGGAGTCGGTTGGCGGACGAGTGTTGAGCAAGCAGGCCGCGCGGAGTTACAGCAGCTAATGAAGATATGCAAGTACACTCGACCGTGTAAACAAGCCAACCCGGAGGCGCTTTTTCTGTTTGGCCCCGCGGGATTAGTAATTTAAAAGTCAATGCGGACACTCGAAAGGGTCAATCGCATCGCTCGACCAGTGTATTGAAAACAGATACCCTTTTCTGTATTCTGGTGGTAGCCCATGAAAGTTATAAGGGCTGAGTTGTTGAACTATGTAATTGACTTGGTTCTGCGGTCGTAGGCTTTGTTCTCCGGAGGGCGGATAATCGAAAACGCCTCTGGTTAGCCCCGAATGATGGGAGAGAAACAATGCGAAGTTGATATGTGGATTCGCCAGACGGTCCCTTGTTTGATTTGCAAAGAGCTATTTGCTCGTCGAAGACTGCGGCTACAGCAGGAAATTGGACCTCCGCGTCCGGTGGCGACTACGCTAACACTTGTCCAATTACTTCCTTTTCAACAGTTAAACTGTTAAATACGCGCACTCGTTTTAATAAAGGGCTTTGCCCATTACGTAGTGAACATGTTTGTGTAACACAACAATTTCCGTAAGACACGAATAGTTGTCAAAAAAAACTAATATGTTACACGAAAATAAAAGGAAAATAGAAAGAGGCGACGCCGTTTATAAAATAGACAAAAGCGTTTAGCTATAGCACGAATAGTGATCTATTTAGGTCCGCACCATCATTTTTATTTTCTCGCACAAAACATGTCGGCTGTCGCTCCGCATTATGCCGCCACGACGGAGCGCCACACGTAACATTCGACGGTGTTTTATTTTGGGTAAATGTGGACGTTCCAATGATTGACTTATCCGGGGGTAACTTGAGAGGCTCTCGCGACGTGCAGGCCGCGCTCGCCGGCCGCCCGGCGTATACGCCACCGAGTACATAGCGGTAACACTATACCGGCTCTCAGACGACAAACACAACTCAAACACTGACAGGTATCTTAAAGTGAAAGGTCGTTTAAATATCTCTGATACATATATCACAGATTTCATAATTCAGTCGGATGAGCGTAAAAGATATGATTCCCAATGCGCATTATTGTGGCAGCATCATCAAGATCTTGTCTGTTTAATTTATTCAATGTTTCTTAAGAAAATATTATATTCCATGAAAACTTGATTTAGCTTTAGTTGACATTAATAGTTGAAAGCAAGTAAACAAATAAATCTTTGACATGGTCCGAGTCGGTCATGTTGTGCTTGTGTCGCGTCGTCCACAGCGACTAACACTAATCTATCTTAGTTCAGAACGCACCGCCTCAGACAAATGCTTTTGTTTTACTAAGGGAAGGCAATATCGACGGTCTTATGTGATTTAAATGTCTTCTCTTTTAAGAGAAAGCTAATACGGATGTAGGTACCATCTGTGTGTTGTCTTTTTCAAATGGTCGGGGGTAGTAACTTGATCCGAGACTTCGCCCAGGATGAGTGAGTCTGTAGCAAAATAAACTTATTGTATTGACTGAACAAAGAGAGTTCGACGAATATGAATGTAATGACACGAATGCAGCGAGCGGGGCTTAGCGCCAAATGTAAAGAAAATAAAAACGTGGAATTCCAGACGAGTTTGCTGGCTTAACGCATCACCATAATTCAATCGTGGCCCGTTCCTTTGCTACCAAAAAGAGCATCGAATTTATTACAAAGCTCTTTGGTTCAGGACCCCTACCTATTATTTATGGCACTCGGTTGGTCTGTCACAAAAAACGGACGGGTGCTTCGAATATCTCAGCGGGCGACTACGAAACATAAGCTGCAATAACACGCACTTCCTACGGGCTGAAAGCACGTTACCGGAGCACGGTTGCACATTTGTTACCAGCATTTATTGTAATATAAACCCTGTGACAAAGTAATATAAAGCATTTTTAAAGTCCATTAGGTGGTGTTCGTGCCTGGGTATGCTTAAATAAATGATAATCCGGATTTATTGAAAGTAGGCTGCAGTGTAGGAGATATGTTTCAATGCGAGCCATGTGGTGGCAAATGTGGGAACCCCGCCAAGATGTTGTCCTACTAACGACTTTGTTACTTCATTGTTGTGTTGTTATAAATGTGTTTGTTTCAGAAATAAACTCTTTTGTTCGCTTGTTTATTTTTTATTCGGTAGCGCATACTTTTTCATTAACCAGTAGATATAGCTTTTCGATATTCAAGTACGACACGTGTTTCCTGTTGGATAGATTTAATTTGAAATGAATGCTTCGATCAATAGCACTCACGTTTTCTGTACTGTTTACTAACTGTACAATTTATTTTTTGCTGTTAAACCTTTTAAAAAGCTCTTAAGTGAACCGGATATGAATTTAAAAACATTACCTTCCATAAACGCAGTAACGTTTGAGATGTCATTGAACCGCCTTTAGAATTAGGCAAAGATCCCTTCTTTACAGGCTGTTATAAGTCCTCTTTTGTCATTCGAGAACACTCGAAGAGCAAAGCCATTTTGAACCGGCTCTAATTATACGAGATGTTCGTACGAAAGACGCGCGTAAACCAACCCCCGATGTTTATTGTAAAGACAGATTGAACAAACAGAAGGCGTTGCCGTTCAACAGCGATCACTTTTAATCCCCGAAATGAGACAAATATCACGAACCGGGTCAACGGCTATCTTCTCACGTTTGTTGACGACTTAAAGTGTGATAATATTTATTAAACGGTTCACTCGAAACGACCGACGACGATAAATAAACTCCATAAGACCATTACGCGTCACGCAAGATTTACTATGTATGGTAACGACTGCTTTTTTTACTGATGCCGCATTATAATGTTGAAAATTTCGGTCGCGATGTTATCGTTTGTTATTTTACTAGTAATTAGTATTTATTACCGAGTGCCTTCGTGCGTCTGATGTCGGAGCGATCTTATAGTGTGAAAGCGGTTTAATGTGAATTATGTGGTTACGGGACGGATGAGTTAAGAAATTAAAGCTGTTTTTATGTGAACTATGTCGACTTCTAGATGTGGCATGTGATAATCACAATATTTATGATCTTATAGGTGTTGAAGATTGGTATCGTAATCACTAACCTCGTAGTTGCGCTATTAGTTCGAAGCTATTATTTCCGTTTAAGAAGACAGCAAAGTTATTAGTCTAAATATTTCGCATCTTCCGAATACCTTCGCGTTGGTCCCGGCCCACACAAATAGTTGGCGTGTCAACGAATTTGTACAGTAAAAAAAACAGCTACCGTCTTTATTTTGCTTACCAGCTGTTCCAGGAATGCGAACCTTCAAAATTAATGCGATAGTTAACGCTTAAATAAACCATTGCGATGGCAAAGCCGCGCGCCTCGCGACCCTTCAGTCCGTATAAATCATATGATAATTGAATCATATGCTGCGTGTCAAAAGTAATTAACAGACGCTGCGATACGCATCTCGGGCCACATGTGCTTTTTTAATAACGTCGCCTCTCGGTTTCCTCTCGCACACGCGACTCACGCTCGAGATAACATCGACATAGAATTTCTTTGATACTTATATGAAAATTATTACTCTCCATTCATTGCGCCGGGATGACTTCATATTAAGGTCATTGTGAGAGTAAATTGATCTGTGAGCCACCGCGCCGAGCGGGCGCGGTCGCAATTATACAAATCTAATTGAACCACGGCATTTTTCTGCTGATACGAAAGTCTATTCCAATGGCTCAAATGATTAATAGTTCTAAATATTAGTTTAGCTTATGGCCAATTAAAAAAACGTAAATACTACAACGGATACGTGACAATAGGTTGTAAATTGCCGGCTTTTAATTAAAATATATACGTTCGGCATTTTGTCGTTCTATAAATTTTGAGAAGCAATTTATCTGGCTGATACTTAAATTTGATCCATTAGCATCGTACGTATTAAATTCAGCCGGCGGCAAAGATTGACAATGATTGGCCTAGCGCAGCCCCAAACGACCAATGCGATGGGCTATAAAAATGTTTCGCAGCCGTACACCAATTACCTTAATGTAACTAACATCACAACAACCTTTTTAGCAAAACGTTCCTCCGCTTTTTCCCACGCAGCGTTTGCTCTTAATAAAATTAAGAGCAAATGCAAATGTACGAAAAATAACACCAAATAACATCACTATGAGCATTTTATGAAAATTAGAAAACTCTCCGGAGTTTTCTCGTATCGTTTTAAAAAAAGCTGTTTCGTCGAGTAGCGTCGCTGCGGCCCTTCCTAAGGATGAAATATTAGAGGTGTCGGCCCCGCCCCGGCCTGTAATGAGACCCGCAGGAATACCAAGCAATATCTTAATACCCACCTTCGCCCGGGGTGACAAATACACGGCGTTCGCGTGGAAACTGTAAATAATTTATAACCGCCCCATTTTACGATGTTTCCAGCAAGGCGATGACAAGACGAGGCCAGGGCGAAGAAATTGCCATATATTCGCCACTGCTAAGTGGAATTATTGCTGACGACGTACTGAAACCTTTCCAATACCCGGGCTCAGTAATTCCGCTATCGTTGCCACAGGAGCACATCAAAGCTATTTTTGCATTAGGCAAGTAATAATTCCGCCTAAACAAACTTACGCGTGAGTCGACAGATGTGGAGATGATTTATGAAATATCTGACTTGAAGCTTTATTAGATAGTCGACACTATCGGGAACATCAAACGTGTCGAACGATGATGCTCTTGCCTGACTTCAAAGAACAATAACCAAGGATATAAGCCAGCGCGGAAAATAAACACGTTTACGAGTCGCCCGCATTAATTAATTTTGTCGTCGAAACAATCGCACTTCGTCCTCACTTAAGAACGTTGCGACTGAAAGTTGAATATGAAAGGGCTCATAAAACGGTCGTAAACTCTATGAGGAGTGACGATCGTGCTTTTCGAGTGTTCGGGTGTAGGCACTTTGATTTGTGTGAAGCAGCTGGCTGGTAGCGTTTATAACTTAATTCGTCAGAGTCTACGCGACGGGAAGAGGGTTTTAAAAGATGACTACATGTGCAGGCGCCGAGGAAGCGCTGTGTTATGCGCGGGAGCAAGGATGAAGCTGTGACGTCAACGAGACGGCGACGGCGAACGGGGCGCTTTGAAAGTGCGGCTGTTGAACGATTTGTGTTCATCGGCAACAACTTGAGTTGAGAGCTCGTCTAATTGACTGCTAACCGCGATAAACATTAATCACGCCGTCCAAATGATCATCGCGATGGCCGACAACGTTTGAAATGAGAACATAAAGCGAAGATCTACATATACATACTTTTATTTTGGTCATAATCACTCGTGAGCAAAGTATTAAGCTTACATTGCAACTTTAGTACTGGTGGTAAACTTTCTACTGCAATAAAACTTTTCACACTTAAATGGTAATTTCGCTATTAGCTGATGAGACGCGGTCATCAAGAATATATTAATATAGTTGTATAAATTCTTAAAGACGCGTCTCATTATGAAGTCTATAAATTCCTAAAGCACTCCACAGGTGCTCGAAGCGTCATTCCTATGAGAACTGTCATAATTATTTGTACACACTCGTTGGTAGGGCGATGAGAGATGTGCTTCGAAACACTACTTGAAGTTCAGATAGTCGCCTCCTCATAATAATTCATGTCCCGTCGTGTCGCTTCGATGGAAGCCACTTCACTACTTGTTAAGAGTCACAGGGACTCACCTTTACATTATTTTTATAAGACTCCTGACAGTTTGGCTGCATCCATAAAGTTATATCTGTTAATATTTCTTTGTGCAGAAATTGGACTATACATATTTTATTGGACAGTTTTTGTGTGAAAGGTTCGAATTAGTTATTGATTTCATTTTCTTAGATATTCTAGTACCTTTTAAAAAGGTAATAAAAAATGTATTAGCAGATCTTTTTTCATGCGAAAACATCGAGTATATAACAAGTAGCACATTACTTCAGGAAATGATGCAAAAGCTTATTTCGTGACCGTAAAATTGAGCATTAACGAATTCGGATCACAAATACGAGAATCATGCCTCATAATTTGCGAAAAAAACGTATCGATACATCACTAGCGAAAAAGCCTACCTTCGATACGGAAAATTGTTGCCACCCGTTAACTATAAGGATCTTATGTATTCCTTTGCTATGTATAATTGGCGACACGGTTACAGTTTTAGCTCTGAAATCGATAAGTCGTGTTTGATGGCACGCCCGGGGAATATTCAACGAGTTTGCTATTTTGTACCACCATGTACACCGCAATATACTTAGGTTACAATGCGTTAATTAATGGAATTTGCATTGTGTGTAATCCCGCGGAGTTTGGACGTTCGCTCAGAGCAGGTGAGGACGATACTTATGTTCTGATAGGTGTACCTACTACATAGAAATCTAAATAATAAGGTAATAGAAGTGCTAAAGGCGCGTGAACTTGTCGCCGTTTGCAGGAGTCTCGCAGTGCACCAGTGCGCGAACCGTTTGCTTGATCACTGTTGTATATGTATTTTTGCAGCATATCTAGCAGCAGAGTTTTTTTAGGCTCAATATATTTATTTATAGAAGTTTTTAAACGAAACGAAACGTCGCCGCGTCGAGGTTAGTCAATATGTTTGTTATATTTTGATTTAATTGTGCGCGACAAGTCCCGTAAACATAGTTCAATATTTATTTATATTTTGCATTGAAGGCTAGAAACATCATAGGCGTAATTGCATATTTATGTGTTGGTACCTGCACTGAAAAAAAAACTTGATAACATTAATAAAAAAAATGTTTGCAGCAATCAAGGAACTTGTTTATATACGAGCACATAAAGTAATATGATTATGGCAATAAAGTTATCTTGATTAAGTAACAGACAAGTTGTCTTGATAAAATCAAACAAAGTAATTGTCAATACAATCAAGTTTGGTTATCATGCCAATGACATCTGTTAATTGGTGTTATTAACGAACTTGGTAATGGTTATCACGTATTTTAGTTGTTTGTAATAATGAATATTGTAAAGTTATTCAGTTATCTTGTTTAAAGCTATAAAGTACTTTTATTGAGACTATTAGGAAAGATATTTATTCTTATAAATCGTGTTATTGAAATAACTGAAAACCTCTAAAGGGTTCATTGTACTCATCAGTTTGAACAACTTTTACTATGGGACTAACACTGAAATCGCGAAATAAAAAATGTTACCTACATTTGTGTTCACAAGAATCGGCTAAATGTAGAGATCAACTGCTTTTTTTTTCGCTATTTCTCGTTTGGTCCCATAGTAAAAGTTGTTCATACTGATGAGTACAATGAACCCTTTAGAGGTTTTCAGTTATTTCAATAACACGTGGTATAATTAGATTAATCAGCATTAGATACGAATTATAAATTAAGATTTCTAAATTGCTTTTACCTAGCACTGACTATTTCTCAAAAATAATAATGACAGAAGTTATTATAAAAAGTTTTTATTTCTTTCTAAACAGAGATCAATATTTTTCCTACCTACACACTTACACCTACTATAAAGATATCTTGATACTGCTCAAGTCTTATATTATCGTCTAAATCCGACTTCCACATTTTCCAGCTGCGTAGAAATAGGGTTCTAGGCCTTAACAGAGGAATCATCTCTTTGATATCGACATCGGTAAGCGCAGAAAGCGCTTTCATATTCTGCAAAACAATCGTCGATTAATTGGTGTGAAAAACAACATATTATCATCGTTGCTAAAAGGGTAGTTTAGGTACTTACTGATAAAATTGGCACGTAATTCGGGCAGCCTCCAAGCCTGGAGAATTACGCACACTTCTTCCATCACAAACAGGAGTATAAAACCACTACGACGGCTACTGAGATTCACTCACAGCACGATTCACTGAGTTCATAGGATACCTTGGTGTGTTAATAACGATCAGTGGGTTTTGCTTTTGGGTGTAACCGTGCAATAACATGAAATCTAAATAATTTACTCCGCGTAACAAAAGCGTGCCATGCTTAGGCTCACGAACGAACGGAATGAACAAGTCTAGACCTGAAACACTGACTACCCCGACCGACAACAAAGGGCGTGTTTACATTGATCATCTGACTTGATTAAATCTGTGATGTGCCATGTTTACACTATCTTAATCATGCTATCTTTATTCCTTGTATGAAGTGAATGATAGAGAAGAGTTGATCATTTTAACTTTATTGTGACAACAAACCGTGATTAATATATTTTTATAAGTTTTTGATTGCTTCATTCATAATTTTTTCTATCAAGCAAAATGTCATGCTTGATTGACCCGATTTTTTTCAGTGTGCAAACCGGTGACACGCGTTACGGTATCAAGACAGTAAATAATATTTCTATTACCTTATTATATAGATTTCTATGATGTACTAACTAGCTGCTCGGTAGTAATTAGATGTGTGACGTTCAGCGCGAAATATTTTCCCCACGGCATGAGCTATTATCATTATGTAGCTCGTGTTGACATACACGATAGAGGAGAGGAGTGCAAAATGTTAAAGTTGGTCTTAGTTTAAATACCTATCTCGTCAAAGCGGTGTCAGAAGCCGGAACTTACTTCCAGAAACCGTGTTTGAGGGTCAACGAATTGTAACTCCATTAAAAGTTTCCTTGTTTTCCGAGTAAACACAGCGCCACTCAAAGGAAGTCCTTAAAAATTAATGGAGACATCCTGATTACTCTAAAGATCCAAGGTATGAGTTGTATTTAGACTACCGAGTCTATTTCTGTTGACACGGATATCTTTACGATTTAATCTTCCTTGTAACTTTGCATTTCCTCTCAGTGCTGAAGTCGAATTCTTGTTTATATTTTCTTAATCCAACAGCACATTAATATCCGCACCAGATGGCGTGACAGCCACTAAAGAATCGGATAAAGAACCTGCATGCGGGTAATATTGTGACTGTCGCCGGCATAGCGCAGTTAATATCTGAATCCCACAAAGGAAATAACGTCCCGATACGAAAAACGAATAAGAGTTGAACAGAGTGCAGCGCGCGTCAGATTATAGGCATAAATTATTAGGCACTTTTGTTCAAGTCAAAGAGCTACTCGCGGCCCATTCAATTACGGATCAACCGTACAAGGAGTGCCGAGTCTTTTTCAGATGTTTGTGTAAGGGATTAGTCGGGATATCTGTGCCGGTATCTCCGTGAGATAAGTACGAATATACGTCAACGTCGGACGGCTAAGCCGATTATTTTAAATGTATTCACTTCCTTAATGAACGTCGTTTTTCACGTGCACCGTGAGCCCTCGCACTGACTTACTGAAGATTTTTGGTTATGATCCGGTCATTGACTGTTGGATATTAATGCTCACTTATCGACATTTATTAAATTGTCGGAACAAGGGAGCGAGGGCAAGTGGATGAAAATATCAACTTTTATAATTGTCATGTCCACTTGTCTCGATACCCGACCCTTTTGAATTCTTAATTAGAATGAAATATGGACTTTAAATTATTTAAAGTTCGTAGATCTACAGCATGACTGGGTGAACAATTGAAATATTCAAGAATACTGTAGGACGTGGGTACACTAACAAAAAAAAACCACGCTTATCAAGCGGACATGAGAAAAAAATGCTCGCGCATTTTCAGATTGTCTAGGGTTCTGCTGGCTAGTACAAAAGGCAGAGATGGTGGAAATAGCGACCGATGGACATTGCCGTGCTAGGTGCATCACCTCACTGCATGAAACTTTGATTTGTAAGCGCGGAATAGTGATTGATGAAATCGATTCAAATTTAAATTATTTATTTGATAGAATATGGTACATAAAATAGATGTTATAAAAATTAATTAATGTTCTAACAAACGACGACGACGACGACGACGACGACGATAGAAATATTAAATAATAAAATGTCAACAGTAGGTACATAATTGATTAGGCTTACATAATCACATGGTATTAATTGATCTGTATTGTAAATACTGACTTATCTTCTAAGTATTTATTTACACAATAATATTTTTTATTTAATACCAACTTAAATAAAGTATTTTTAAATAATTTCAGAGGTAGTTTACTAAGATTCTGGGGTAGTTGATTAAATCTTTTAACAGATATGCATGATTGGAGTTCTTTTCAAGAATTAAGGTGTCATTTATTACACATTTGGAACAAGAATCAAGTATTGAACATCCTCCTGCAATAAGTACCTTATTCAACCAGTCAAACTGTGTAATACGTGGGACACTCAGAAAGTTTTGCGAAACTAAAAAAAATTGTTCTATACGTACATATATTTTTATCAAATCTTTTCAAAGTACTTTCCACCAGCCTCTATACAAAGATTCATGCGCCTAAACCAGTTTTCAAAACACTTTTTCCAGTCCGCCGCAGACACCTCGTTTACAGCCTGCTCGAACGCAGCCAGCGCATCTTCCGGCGACGAAAATTGTATCCCTTTGAGCTGATTTTTTATTTTTGGGAATAAAAAGAAGTCACACGGTGCTAGATCAGGGCTGTAAGGAGGGTGACCCAGGAGTTTGACTGGCGTGCTGTCCAGGAAGTCCCTCGTTTTGAGTGCGGTGTGCGCAGGTGCATTGTCGTGGTGGAGCAGTAGCCCGCGGAGCCCTGTGTTTGGTCGCTTGTTGCTTATAACAGAGAAAACTTCTGGCAAACATTTGGTAGTATACCATTCGGCATTAATGCTTCTTTGATCCCGTAAGGGAATTGATACCAAGTGGCCAGTCAAATTAAAAAAGCTAGCGATCAAAATCTTACCCCCGCTTCTAGATCGCTTCACTTTGGTAGGCGTTGGCTCATTTTGAAACACCCAAACAGTCGACTGGCGCTTGGTTTCTGGGTCGTATTGATAAATCCAGGACTCATCACCTGTAACGATGTCGTAAACACGCCGAGACGAGCCTGCTTCAAATTTGTTAAGCATATCACGGCACCATTCCACCCGGGCCTGCTTCTGAGCATCGGTGAGGTTGTGCGGCACCCAGCGTGATACTATCCTCCTCACGCGAAGATGGCTGTGTAGAATCTCGTGAACGCTTCCCGATCCAATCTTCAATATGTGTTGAATCTCCTGATATGTAATTCGCCTATTGTCTTGGATTAAATTTTTCACTGCTAGCACGTTTTCTTCGGTAACAGCCGTCAAAGGGCGACCGCTTCTTTCGTCATCCCCCAAAGTTGGTCGACCGCGCTTGAATTCGTTATACCAACGATACACGGTTGCCTTGGAAGGGCCTTCATCCATGAATGCCATTTGAAGTCTATCGTACGATTCATCCGGTTTCAGGCGACACTTGAAATCGTATAAAATCATAGCTCTAAAATGTTCCCGGCGCAGATCCATATTTCAGTGAGACACAATACTTTGAATTAACTCGCAAAAAATGTGGAGGGAAATTTTGAAATTGGAACTTACTTATTTTTACTTATAAATAATCATATTTTCGAAAAACATTATAACTGGCCAGTCTCCCATATATAAAAACTTTTTTTCGCAATACTTTCTGAGGGGCCTGGTATTGTAAATACTGACTTATCTTCTAAGTATTTATTTACACAATAATATTTTTTATTTAATACCAACTTAAATAAAGTATTTTTAAATAATTTCAGAGGTAGTTTACTAAGATTCTGGGGTAGTTGATTAAATCTTTTAATAGACATGCATGATTGGAGTTCTTTTCAAGAATTAAGGTGTCATTTATTACACATTTGGAACAAGAATCAAGTATTGAACATCCTCCTGCAATAAGTACCTTATTCAACCAGTCAAACTGTGTAATATGTATTTAAATATCCGTCTTTGTTAAGGTCCTGGACATAAATAATTATACGTAGGTTCCTCCAAACAGAGACCACACACGTATCTATAAAATCGAATGCCTTCACGATCGTGGGCATTTATAAGAAGCTGCGTAGGTTATAGAAATGGACAAAAAAATAAAGTAATAACAGGATCACGGGCAGCCCACCTGGGCGGGCATTGACAAATACTGCTGTTAGACTGCGCTCCCTCAGCGCCCGGGCTAAGGCCCAAATAATATACATATCATTATTTCGCCTCGCGCCCTCATAAATATTACTTACAAATTCGCCCATCCAGTGAGTAGCGAGCTACTACGCCGCCGGCGGCAATTTTTCAAGGAAATATCGCTTGAGACCCGCCAACCGCTCGGGAGTAGGCGACAACATGCAATGATGCATTGTTTTATTTACGTACCAGGGCTGCTACTTGAGTGAATTAGAACTCAATACTTTTTATTGCCCTTGTTGCTTGTAAGTGGTTATTAAGCTTCAAAAACACTTTAACGATAGATTTTTTCAACTTTTCTATTTTTCTTTGATGTAGTTGCATATTTATTCACGCTATTCCATAAATTTATTTGAAATATTCATTATAATGAATTTAGAATAACACGTGTACAATGTTTATTTTACACAAACAGCTATTAAGTCAATAATAACGGCCGGCAATCATAGACATTTATTTAAACACGAACTCACCACAATACAGGGTGTTTTATGGCAGGTGGGCATCTAATTAATTAGTAGGTGGGTCCCCCAGCCACGAGGGTCGAAATTAAATGTTTATTTTGCATTTTTTCACCCGCCATGAACGCCGCATGCCGTCAGACTCCATGTAATTAATAATAAAATTTACCAGCAAAGTAATGGTGGGCACATATTTATTTGTGCAACGTTTTAATATTTTTTATGCAAAATAGGGGTTGGTCAGATTACTTATGGTAAAAATCTGGCCGTTATTTCTTTGAAAAAAATATTTCATTATTTTTCCGCAAGAAAACCTTTTTTCGGGTTAATTAAAATCAATTTTCAGGTGGAAGTATCATTTAGAACCGTATTTACAAAATAACAGTGAAAAGAATGTAAAAAAAGTGTGTAAAGTATGTTCCGAAAATTATGTAAGATTATAAGTCCTGTTTCTTAGGTAGCATGCGTTGACGGCTGTCAATCAGGATAACAAACAATCTGACGGCACACTTCCAGCTGACACTTCCGAAAATAAAATAAATTGTATCCAGGCGTGGAATACGTCAATGGAAGGATTGGAAGGGATTTAAAAATAACTTGTGCAGTTGTGCACTCGCCAGTACCCCAGTCATCCGTACGTGTACTGTGTCACCCCGTCGTTGGCGTCGCGTGTAGACTTGCCGTAGTGGGGGAGCGGGTAGGTATAACACTTCTCGTCTACATAATGTTACCGCGTTATTACAAGTCACCGCTGCTGCATGTCAACTCACCGCTTCAGGATGACTAACGCTGATAAGCTACGCAACGTCTACACACGTTTTTGTATGCAATTTTGAAGTAAAACTTCTTTACGCACGCTTGACTTGGGGAGTAAGCTGTAGAATGCGTTACGAAAAGTTTGATCGCGTTACGAACAGTCTGATCGGGCGAGGCGAACGGAAATTGAGAGGGAGATATAAGTTAGTGAAGATAGAAAGAGAGAGGGTTACGTTTCATATATAATACTGTAGGGGCAAAAGAGAGGTGCGAGCTAACAAATTTTTTTAGTGAAGTTTTACTTCAGTCGTGTGGTCTAAAGCACACGCGTTTTTTTACGAGAACGTATTTTTTCCTGAAGCATTCATCATAAATAAGTGTAAAAAAAAAAGTAGCTTCTGAGGTAGCTAACACGAATATGTTGTATGTTTAATAAAAACAACTGACAACTTTCAACAACCAGTTATATATGACAACGTTTCGAAAACAAACACCCATACATATTTCTAACTAGAACAGCCTCAAGCAAGCGAAAATAACTAATGGAGCACAAATAATTTCAATAACCAACAAAATGTAATACAAAATAAGTAAGTGCATTAATAAACGCAGTTTATGAAAACACAAGTAGTACAAAATTATAAATTGTATGCAGTTTGCCGTCAGACTGTAGGGTAATAAAATTAAATGGTGGCGAATATGTCTGTCTCGATCATTTGTGATTGTTTTAATGCTTGAATTTGTTGCAAATGCTGGAACGTTTGGCTTGTTGAATTAGACAGGCAAGTGACTTAATATATCAGTTGGCGGGAAACACATAGTGTTGATTAAAATTGTTTGTAGACATTAATTTATAACAATTAGTAATGTTAGAATATTTAATTACCTACAAGTTTAATTGAGCACTAGGAATACTTTATTATTAAAACTTTTAGTACCTTTTGAGTTTATTCTACATAGTTGTTTTGTTTCATCCGTTGAAATTGAAACCCTAGAGAGTACCTAGATTTGTTTACTTTCCTCGTAAATGTTAAGGTCTTCTGAATAGATAACGGTCTACATCTGAATAAATAACAAGGCTAAATAATTAAATGTGCGGCTAAAATTTTACACACACATACACATACCTATTATTACGTCTGATTCCCATATTCCGGAGTAGGTAGAAACTATGGATTATGGATTAAAATCTACCTAAAACATGATAAAGTACCAATAAAATACTGACAGCTGTTCATATAGGTCTAAACTTTTAATCCATAAACATTATCAGTCTAATTAACAATAATATCACATAAGACATTCCTATGAAAAAAAAACTATCGTCGGTACACCTGTCAAATAGTTTGAAACAAGTTTTGTTAGAACTACGCAATCACATTACATCTGAGATGCAGCTGGCTATGTTACATCTTTTACTGATACTGGTTTAAAAAAAAACGCATTAAAAAGAGTTGCTCAACGTATATCTATGGTGAATACAGGTGCATAATTGAGGGAGATTCATAAGTGTTAATAAGATAAGACTGTTCGTGGAACTCAGCTTATGTTATGGTTTCTTAGAAGTCATTTTTCAGCTTTTTTAAGAACTATTAAGTTGGTTGAGTCATTGCAAATATTATGCTGACGCAACCGTTGGAATTTAACATTAAAACTGTTTTAACATTTATATTGCTACAGTTTGTGAGTAAAATAATAAAGCAGCGTCATAATAGAGTAAAATACAGTACAAAAGAGATATCATGTCCTCCTACTGGACTATATTCACATAAACACTTTACAATTTAAACAGCAGTATCAACCCAATGGATATTTATATTAATATTACAACAAGGAATGTAAACCAGACCCATAGACGTTACAAACGGCTTGTATCAACGATATTATCAATGAAAAACTACCTGTTCCAGATAGAAAAGTGTATGCAGGGATTCAACCACAAAAGCCCTGTACACAAAAGCATGTGAATAAATAAACAGCCCACGCTAACTTAACAGCCTCCTACGCTATACAAAACACTTAATACGGACGGGATAAATCTATAAAAATATAACCTAATAAAAATGTTTACCTACAATCAATGGTCAATGCGATAACTGACAATAAAGAAAATAAACATGCTATTAAATTTAAGAGCATTATTAACGTTCAAAAACTGCTTTTGCGTACCTATGAGAATGTGGGGTTCGGTAAGCTTCGTCTAATACTCTACGTTTATGCTCCGTAATCTGATTATTTCGAACATTCGGTATTGGGTATCTTGGGTTGGGGTACGTTCCAGTACTTGCTATTATGTGTTTATTGTTCGATGAAAGTCCTGTTATAGTCCTGATCTTAATGTACAGTACATGAAATTTAGTGAATTTTCACTCCGATTGACAGAGATAATGTTATAGAAAATGTTGTTGTTATTACCTACGAATTACTTGTTTATGAAAATTCTGTGAGTATGAATGCATTGATGCTGTTTTTTTTCAAAGATTTATTAAGACCCCAGGCTAGCTTTAAAAGCACCCAACAAGACAAAAAGGGTTAAAGGCATGAAGTTAGTTCCAAAAAGGAGAGGCGCAAAAATATTGATTTACAATTAAACCCAAAGTAAGAAAGAAAGAAATAATTTATTTTAGTCTCGTTACAGGCGAAAACAAAAACTTTGATGATAATAAAACTTTTTAACAAAAAATTGAACCGACGAAAACAGAAACTGAAAAGCGAAAAATAACTAATTATGAGTCGGCGCCAAACGAACTTTTAACAAGCATAGTGCGTGTAAGTTGGAAGTGGCCGAGCGGAGAACGCATTTTTGGAAAGTTATTGTTTATCGTTGAAAATCTCACGTTGTATTTGATGTGACGTTGTTTTTATTATTTATTTAAAGTAATTTAATGATCTTCGTTGATTGGTTGTTTGGCGCCGACTCATAATTAGTTATTTTTCGCTTTTCAGTTTCTGTTTTCGTCGGTTCAATTTTTTGTTAAAAAGTTTTATTTTTCATTTTTTTGTGGTTAAACTCTAAATCCAGGTCTCCATTATGTCGTAGTGTCTAGAACTATATTTATGTATGTCAAGTTTCAACAGAATCAGTTAACAGGTAAGAATTCAGTGGGTGAACAAACACTCATCCCCTGTTTTACTACCCTTAGGGGTGGATTTTGATTTTGAAATTGATTTGAAACGGGACCAACTTCAAGATATACCCTATCCAATAAAAAAATCATCAAAATCGGACCACTCTGTAAAAAGTTATGCGTGGTCATACATAAAAAAAAAAAAAAAAAAAAAAAATATATATATACGCGTCGAATTGAGAACCTCCTCCTTTTTTCGTCGGTTAAAAAGAAAAACATTAAACTCAAAATAACTAGCCTACACAAGACATAAGACCAAAAAAGGCCCCCATCTCAGCATATTTAATAGAAGTTAAAAACATCATTAATAAATTCATCCATCGACATAGTTTCTTGCCTCGAGTCGAATCTTTAAAAGCAATGTAAAATTTAAAGAGTTTCAGAAGAAAATTAAGGATGGTTTCGAAGGAGGTTTTGAAAGTGCTGCCTAAGAATTGCATTAAACTTTGTTAAGCACGGTGTGTTACCTCGTTAACGGGCGCGACGAAAATATTATAAAGAAGTTTACTCAAATTAATCTAGAATGTTTTTTTTGCTAAAAGGATATTCCTCTGCTAATGAGCTAGATTGTTAGCTCCGCTCGACGCTCGCCTTTGTGGCAACTGCCTCTGTTTAGCTTTCTGCAAACTTCATTAATACGAATAGCATTGTTGGGTATTTTTGTATTTCCTTACTTAAGCAGTGTAAGTATAATACATTCAGAATTCAAAAATAAAAATATTCGAGTTAAAATAAATTGTAATTCAAACATAATTACTAATTACAGGCAGTTTTGAAAAGCACATCTTGTACTTTATCAAATACTAGTTACTGCTCGTGGTTTCGCTCCTGTGGTACGTCAATAAAAAATATCCTTTGTTTTAATCCAGGACATGTTATCTGTGTGCTTAATTTCATCAAAATCCGTTTGGCCGTTTCAGCGTTATTAAAAGACAAACGAATTATTTCGCATAATAATAATATGTATTAGCATTAGTAGAATGTTGTGCAAAAGGAACAGAGTTGAGAGTTTTTGTTTTTGTGTTATTTTAATTGTAACCATTTCATTTCATATGATCTTCTTACTCAAGTTCTTTTATTTCCAAATCGAAGTGAAAAATCATGCTATTTATGAGAATGATGTTTCAATTTAGCCCACGTCTATCAGTCAAAGTAGCCCCGCAGTGCGATTTATACCGTTGTTATTAGGCAATAAAGTCATAAAGGCTCGTAGCTGGTCCCCTAAACAAGGTGTGCTTATCTAACTATCGATTGGAGCAGCTGTAACGGGTGGGACATATTACCCTGATTCTATTAACCGCATGAATACGGGTGGTCTCGGAAAAATTACGACCTTTCTGTCCAATGCAAGCACTTTTTTCTCTCGCTTTATTATTTATCCATTCAAATGTCTGCATAAACAAGTCGAAGTGACTCTATCTACTTAACTCTATGCTTGTAATAATAAACGACAAAATAACATAATTTATGCATCTACAACTTTGCTACAGTATTCTGCATAACAATGGCGTCGCTGAACAAAGTCAGCTGGGAAATGTATCCGAACGCGTTCGAGGGACGTCATTGAAACGTTCACTTTTTGGTTTTAGAACTTTCTTTTAAATTCTGTCTTCAAAGAGGTTGTAATGGTAATTGTTGGCGCCATTTTATTATTATATTAATTTCTTTATGAAACAGGTTGTTATAATGAGCTGATGTCTGTCCATTATTTTATATCTTCAGAGTTAATGAGGTGAATTCCTGTAGCAGATAATAAGTTGTAGTGTTATAATTAACGTCAAATAAAGGGTATTAGACTATTATTTATGTATTTTTGTTTATTAAGGAAAACACATAACAACTAACAGAAAATAATGATGGTGATAGTGAGATTATTTTAATTGTGGCTTTTAGACTACGTTTCAAAAAAACATTGATAGCACCAACTGATTTGAGGCATGGTAAAACCACTCGAAACCTCAAACATCTCCAAAACTATTTGTGACCGCTCACCCATTTGCGGTCCTATTTGTTTGTTCAGTTGCGTTTGATAGATTTACACTGCATACAACTAGGCTTCTATTTTTCAAGGTACTCGTGTTAAAATAGATAGGATAGATAGGTCCACACCGGTCATTCTACACGCCCCAGATAAATTCTCACCATTTCTCACATCGCCTCCGTACCGTACACAGTACAAACGTTGTAAGTGTCTTTTTGTTCCGAACCGATGGGATTACAGCATTAATCAGCCGAAATGAACCTTTTAGCGAAATGTCAAAAGGTTTACCGAAGATCTTCGTAACGAGGCACGGTTAGTAGAAACAAAAGAATGTTCTGTCTGCTCGGACGAGACGGAGCAAATGAAATAGCTGCGGTAAGCGTTCGATATAAAATCAGAGGTCAATTTTATATTGCTCGGTAAAGACAAGACTCCTCTTGTGTAATTTAAATTGACTTACCTGTTCTAAAAATAAATTGTAATTCCTAAAACCGCTAAGAAAGCTTTCTGAAATCTGTATTTTTTTTACGTTTTTTTTGTTAAAAGATTTTATGTCGGAAACATGATACGTTAAGTAAGTACCTACATCCGTGAAGATTGATGCATGATGCAGTCGGACGCACCGATAGCCGACAACCGGCTTTCTCCCAGATAAGCGGCAAGTCCGCTCTTTGTCTGACCACATTAATTTAAGGCTATGATATAAACCCGTTTGGAATTGTTAAATTGATTGTGCTCACTGCGTTATCGTAAACCTTTTTTATGACCGTGCAGTGCTTCACCGCTGTAAGTAACAAAAGTAAAGATGTAAAAGCATTTGTGGATCGCTTCAAGCGAACAAACAGAAAGATCGCTCAAAACGGAATCTAAATTTCCTGTTAGAATTGACCGAATGTGAACTCAATTCAAATTCCGGCGGGGCGCGGGATTGTAGCGTTCAGGTGTAGCGGGGGTGCCGGGCGCGACCAGTCAGGCGACCGGGCCCGGTCCGGTCGTCCGGCTGCCGGCCATCCAAGCACACATTTCCGCTTGATTAGAGGACGTGCGAGTCGCCGAGGACACCTGCGCCATCTGTGTGCCGACTTTTCGGTACGCTTTGTTTTGGAATTTGGAAAACGTTCAGACGTTACCCCGACGAAGTTTTATCGCTGAGGACCGACGATGCGGGCACCGTTTGACTTTTGCCCGACATAAACGAAATTTCACTGCGATATATTTCGTTTTATTTCATCAGCGATTTCCTCTTGAAATTCGTACGTGAGCTAATTTTCGTGATGTTATTACTTCTTTTTCTGTCTAGCCTTTTCACTATCAAACATATTTTATGAAAGGTTAAATAATGTTTTAAGTACAATTTATTTGACCTTTTCTATCATATTCACAGAAATGGGAAAGAAAACGAATTATGGCGTTGTATAAAAGATATTGCTTGTTTATGAAGGTCTGTTTTTATAGGCCCCTGAGGGAGTAACTTCTTTACCGATGCTTTATTATGTAACGGTTATCCGGAAAGATAATAAAGTTTGTGGGTTAAGTGCATTACAGATGTAAATGAACGCTCTTATTCATAAAATTGTTTCTTTTGTTTCAGGATTTTTCGTGTTTACTTTGAGCTCATGATCTCAAGTATCGCCACGTTATAACATCAAGCTGCCCTGCCCACTATTAGGTAAGCACAATTAGATTTTATTACAGCATTCAATATAACAAAGTGACCGACGACCTGGTGAAGTTAGCAGGAATCCGATGGATGCGGGAAGCACAGGACCGGTCGTTGTGGCTATGCTTGGAGGAGGGCTATCTATGACCAGTAGCGGACGTCTTTTGGCCGAAATTATGATGATGATTCAATATAAGCTTCCGTACAAATAAAAGGAAAAAAATATCGCCATTATAACAATAACTGCAGCAAAGCAAAACAGAATGACAAAGTAAAAGAAAATCTCATTGTAAGCAAACTTTTTTGTGTACAAAATAATAATTTATGCAAGGAAACCCACAGTCTTTGTCAACAAGAAACGTGAAAAAGACAAAACAAGAAACAATCTGCGGACCGTTTACCCAACTCCTTGTAAAAGGCATCAATCCGCCATCAAATTGCGTAGAAAGGGGTAATTTGTATCTTTTTTTCAATAAAGCAACACCTGTGCCAGACCATTTGTGTTCCCTCTAAGCTTAAAGCTTTGTAAATGTTACACCATTTGTAGCGGAATTGAAAACTGTTTTGCTTCTCGCTCGCAACAGTTTGTCGTATGGTGTAGAGTTGGCCTTATTTGTCATGGTGTTGTTTCTTTTACTTTTTGTTGAGTACATGTGTCGTGTAAGTGTGCTTGTTTAATAATAATAATAAGTTTTAAACTGGGTAATTGGTGTAACAACATTGGTTGAGATGTGGGCAATTAAATATTGTTTTTTTTTGCTTAACTATTATGTTATGTTCATGTTTTTGTGCCCTTATACGTTATCTAGTTTATTTTTTAATATTTTAAAAAGCTGTAACTAAGGCTTGATTTCACCGACAATAACTCTCTGGTTAAACGACCGGTTACCCATAATTCCAGTACATTTTTCGAGTAATCGGCCGTTTAATCAGAGAATTAACGTTGATGAACACCGGCCTAAGTGGTGTCCATACAGAAAATCCATATTTAAATGCTATTAATCGTATATTAGCTAGGTAGGACTAGCTAGATAGGTCCAAATTCGAGAAAGAGGTCAATCGTCGAATCCGACTCGGTTGGGCAGCATTCGGGAAGCTACGCAATATATTTTCGTCCAAAATACAGCATTGTCTCAAAACGAAAGTCTTTGACCAGCATGTGTTGCCAGTAATTACTTACGGCACTGAACAGTGGGCCTGATAAGAAGGCTCAAAGTCACTCAAAGGGCAATGGAGAGGGCTATGCTCGGAGTGTCCCTGCGTGATCGAATCAGAAATGAGGAAATTCGCAGAACGAAAGTAACCGACATAGCCCGAAGAATTGCCAAACTTAAGTGGCAGTGGGCGGGGTACATTGCTTGCAGAACAGATGGCCGATGGGGCCGTTAAGTTCTGAAGTGGCGACCGCGTACTGAAAGGCGCAGCGTGGGTCGGCCCCCACAAGGTGGACCGACAACCTGGTGAAGGTCGCGGGAATCCGCTGGATGCGGAAGGCGCAGGGCCGGTCGTTGTGGCGATGCTTGGGAGAGGCCTATGTCCAGCAGTGGACGTCTTTCAGCTGAAATGATGATGATGATGAATAGTATATTAAAATGGGCTATATCTATGTATAACTTCGGTTCTAATTCTTACCATACAAATCTCTGAACAAAAAGCATAAAAATAAAACTCTTATGTGGCTGTCAAAAAATTAAAGCCAACACATCATTATAATACCTCGTTCACCAATACAATGCATCACTAAGCAACGACAATCCTCAGTCAATTGGCCTTAATAAATTACTATTGCTAACATAACTATTATAATAAAAGATACAGCGTATATTTTACCTTTTATTTCTTTATGGGCATTCAACGCGCTGTTTGTTCCGTAGACTGCCGTTCAAAATATATGACCAATCATTTTTCAACGACACTCCCTATCAGACAGATTTAAAGCGTGGTTTGAATGACGCGTGTTTCCAATGTGTCAATCACATGTATGGCCGCCCCTAAATGTACAGTGGCGTACAATTCGTCCGGGACTCGCCTAAATTTATCGGCTGGTAGTGTACTGAAGTACTGATTAGAAGCTGTTTAGTTTGGTACTGAATTTGATTAGGTAAGGTAATTTAGTGGAGGTATACCTAAGTCTAAGTCAAAGTGAACTGTTAAAAATTCCGTCTTTTTTTTCTCTTGAGAAATTAGGTACAGATTTATGTTAAATCCCACTAATATATTTAATTTTGTCCTGAAACTCCATTATTATATTATATATTTTTATACTTAAAAGGCTTGCGTTTGACCGCCACCTCACCTGATGTTAAGCGTTGGTGCGATCGATTTTGGTTTACGCTTGCCCAGCAAAGGTAGCAGTCAGGATGGCAGTGATTTTTTTCGACCCATCCTCTCAAGTGGCTACACCGGGCATCGTAACGGAACACGACTAGGTCGCTTGGCGGCACATTTTTGCCCGATGTGTGGTCGCAATCCGTCGGCCGTGGCCTACCACCAGTATGTCACCTGATTTGCACCATCCAGGGTTCTCGTGTAGGGATTCGGAAAAGGGTACTCTACTACGAACGTGGTACGTTTTTTTATATTTTTTTATTATATAAAAACTGTGTTTATATTTTTTATTACAGGTATTCGCGGTTACGGTCTCTTACCATAACTGTTCATTTTACCCCAATAAATAACCATCACAGCTGTTATGTTTGGAGGAATAGTGAGACGCTTGCGAACACCGCACCTATGCAAATGATATATTTTATTCCAGATGAAGGTGACCTTTGTAACCTACTTATTATATTATTGAAGTGAAACCTTAAGGTGAATGCTACAGAGTAGCCCGCGAAATACAAAATTTATTGCGTTTTTGTACAAATTTTAGCTCTATTTCGCGTTGTATATCGGTCGAAAATTGATTCGCAGCAGTAATACCAATATATCTACTGAATAGTACTCATAAAAAATATCAATCTAGCTCTATAAACTGTACAAGCTCGATAATATTAATTTACGAGCTTGTAGAGCTTATAGAGTTAGGTTTATTTCTTTCAGTAGATATATTGTTATTACTACTGCATATCATATTTTGATTGATTCACATAGGTACACAATGCGAAATAGAGCTACAATTTTCAAAAAATGCAAGAAATTTTGAATTTCGCGGGCTACTCTGTAGCATTCACCTGAAAGATACTAAACAAAAGATTGAAAAAAAAATTAACTATAAATAAATAAATAAATATTTTTGGGACATTTTTTTACACAGCACCATCTAGTCCCAATAAGCAGAGCTTGTATTATGGGTACTAGACAATGGATATGATACTTGTATACTTTTTTTTTTGTAAATACATACTTATAATACATAAGAAACACCCAGACCAACACAAACACTCACAACTATAAAAAACTCGTAAGCAAAACCTTACATAACATTATCATAATTATCTCGTTTTAATTGTACGGTAAAACTCGTGTAGTCACCTAACGACAGCCTTATGAAACAATTATTATTTTATGTAAAAAACAGGCCCGCTACAATAACAAAGGCCAGACAAAAAAACTATTCAAAAGGTTAAGGTTGAAGCTACAGCTAATTGAGGGGCACTTGTATTTAATGAAAACAATAGAAATTTCGAGAAGATAATTCTTAAAATGTTCTATCGAAGCAATGGCACTGTCTCTACGCAAGAAATATAAAAATTTAAATGTCAAATGATTTAATTTTGTTTGTCTTTTTGTGAACCGTTTAACGGCCAAAATTAATATCCAATCTATCATCGATTTTCGCAACTAGAGATAGAAATTTGACATAAGCTCCATACAAGATATGTTAAATTTTTATCTCTAGTAGGGTAAATCGTGGATAAATAGGATATTCATTTTCGGCCAAAATTAATATATAATTATTATTATTATGTAATTATAAGTCCGTAGTACGAAACATATTTTACTACTTTACTGGTGCATCTACCCTATTCTTTGTCTCTGCATTACCCTAAGGTTGTCTGGTAGAGAACGCCTATGGCGTTAAGACCGCCTTTGTACCCTGTTGTGCATAAAGAATTAAATAAATAAATAAATAAATTTCTATCCCCAGTAGGGAAAATCGTGGATAGATTGGATATTAATTTTGGCCATTAGGCTGTAAGTCTAGCCATAGATTGAGATAAGCTGAAGAGATTGATAAACTAGTCGCCAAAAATGTAGTCAAAATAAACGACCTCTGTGGTCTAGTGGTTCGAGTGTCGGACGCTGATCTTGAGGTCGTGGGTTCGATTCCCACAGGACACAAATATTTGCGCGATGAACATAAGTGTTTGTGTTGGTCTGGGTGTTTCTTGTGTATTATAAGTATGTATTTACAAAAAAAATGTATGTATGTATTATATTCATTGTCGGGTACCCATAGTCCATATTACAAGCTCTGCTTAGTTGGGACTAAAATGGTGCAAAAATGTCCTAAATATATAAATATAAACCCATAAAATTTTCCTAATTTACATAAAATTCTTCCTACAAAATACAGGTTAATAAACACTACCGCTGTAAAATTACCGCGGAAGCTGCGCAAACTCTCATCCCGCTTCATTATCATACAAATTTTAGTTGAAGCTCTATTACTTAGCAATTTCCCTGATTAAGGGTGTGTGTATACCTACGCATCGGTGACAGCGACAGACCGGCAAATAGCCTATCGTGTACGCCACAATGAATATTTATGTGCACACCAATGTAACTTTGGATGAGGTATGTCAGTTAAAATTGGACACAGTTTTATGTCTGTAGATAGAGCTAGGGTTTATTGGTTAACTTCAATCAATTAATCAACTCAGCCTATCGCAGTCCACTGCTGGACATAGGCCTCTCCCAAGTTGCGCCACAACGCTGGGTCCTCTGCCTTCCGCATCCAGTCCCGCCCAGCCACGTTCTTCCATTGGTTAACTTATAAAACATGAAATCAGTTGTGTAGATTCGTTTAATTTAGGGCCAGTTTTTCAATCGTCTGATAACTTTAATTGAGGATTAAATGTGATGCTTTGACAGGTTTTCTAATAGAAAAATTGTCAAAATACTTATTCCTCAGTTTAAAGTTAACTAGCGATTGAAAAACCGATCCATAGAAGATTTTTTCGTCTTATTTGATTTTTGTGAATTTCAAAGTTGCCTATGGTTGAAGAAAAAACTACTTTTACTGATTATTTCAAGAATAATAATTTAACTTGGCCACGACTAACATTGACTTCTCATCCTTGACTAAGAGCGCTGAGAGGTTTTCGGAACCTTGAATGACGTAATTAGATAATTAATTCATCAAATGATACATCATTATCATTATCATCATTTCAGCCGAAAGTCGTCCACTGCTGGACATAGGCCTCCCCCAAGCATCGCCACAACGACCGGTCCTGCACCTTCCGCATCCAGCAGATTCCCGTGACCTTCACCAGGTCGTTGGTTCAGCTTGTGGGGCGCCTACCACGCTGCGACTAATAATGCATAACGAACCACAATATATTTTCTATTGTTTCGCTGCCGCCCTGTTTTCTTTAGTCTTGTTTATTTTCCCGAGATGATGTAGCAGAGTTTTAAGTGAAGTGGGTCAAGGTAGAGTATTTGTAACGCTTTTGCATAATAAAGGTTGGTTGTAATTTCTTTTAGTTCTGAGGGATTAGGTATTTTTAGTTATAAATTATGTATGGCAATCGGCAACAAAGTTATTTTGTAATTTAGACTGTGTTCTAACAGTACTTCACTGAGTTGAAAAAGCGTAGGATTTATCAAGTCTAATTATGTTGCTTTTGAACTCAAATAAAAGCTACTAATTTATTTAAACAGAATAATTGAACCGAGTCAATATCAGCTAATTTAATTACAGGATATCTAGAATAAAACAGAGCGTAACTCTATAAAGTAATTGTAAGTTTAAAACGAATCGTAATCTCAAGTTACATTGAACTTCTCCAAAGGTTATTGTATCTCAAAGCGGCAAATTAACTATCTCAGATTTCTCGCAATTTACTAACTTGTAGTATCAAAGGTTAAAAGCAGTTACCTATTTCGAATCAGAGCTTCGTGATAAAATTTTATGGTTCGTTTCCACTATCGTTTGCAGTAATAGCTTCAACAGTTACCTCGCAGGTGATAGCTGATTCGATAGCTGTTACCTTTACTATGTAGATTTCAGGGCTTGCTTCGTGATTCTACGTGATCTCTAGATAGGTCCATGCGGGCTCTAAATTGAGGCTCGAAGGCCAGTCTGACATAATGTTCTTGCATCGACATGCTTTTGTCAGGGCGATTCAAAGGTGGTTGTCCGTAAGTGGGTCAGCTGGGATTTGCGTTCAGTGTATTCAGTTATATGTGCCTTGCAGCTATTGTGGCCTCTCTTTTTTAGGCCTTTTAGCTTTGCGACAGCTATTTAGTGTAGGAACTTGCTCTGTTGTTGACTTTTTAATTTTTCCAGTGTTTACGAAGCTAAAAACCTGTTGTGTACTAACGCTCTCGGTTTTATAACCAACTTTTTTTACTGACGACACTGAATATTTTTGTGCAAATACTCCCAGTTTTCGCAACAATACGTTCACATGAATAGATTTTTTATCATTGTTTTAGGCATACAATGCCACTTCAATGTTTGGGATCGTTGTTTTACGTATATCCGATTGGTCAGGGTAGTTAACCATAAAAGCGGTCGTGAAAAATCAAAAGTGCCCGCGGTGGCCGTCGTAAAGTATTTTCAGAGCTTCAAAACCTTCATGTTTTAGAAATGGGCCGTCAAAACAAATGGCGGGTGAAAAATACAAGGGAATATAAACAAAGGCTTGTTTGGTCGTAGGTTGTTCGGCGTGGGGTGGCAAGCGCCTCATTTCGACAGGCGGATAAGTGCGGCCGTAATCTGTGCCGGAGCTCGTGTAAATGCAAATTGTCCCATAAAGCCATTGCTCTCCGCCCCGCCCCGCCCCTCTCTCTTAATGAAGAGGAGCATCTCGGACGGAAGCCCACGTCCGTCATCTCCGCGGCGGTTTACGTGGCCTGTAGATACATGACGAAATTAGATTCTCCCTGAAATTGGTTTGCATACATGTTGCAATTATGAGGGAGATCCAAGTCTAATACGTTTTTGGTTCTGTTTTGTCTTTGAAGACAGTGATTGGTTTGTATCTAGGTCGCTTTACTTTGAGATTAATTTTTTCAAGAAATCATGAACACTACATAGAAATACTTATTGAGTGATATGTTATTTAAGTTTCATAAAAAGAAACAATGCCAAAACAAAGCTATCATTTTTATTTTTATTAAGTGAATGATGTCAATGATGATGAATTAAGTATGATGTATATATTTTTATTTATCTTGAATTATCTGTGTGTTTGTGTCTTTGTGTTTGTGTTGGTTTCCGTGTGTTTCCCACTTGGGGTGCCCACTGAAAATCAGCGCTGTATCGTGGCTTGTTCTGTACTTAAACACAGCATCATACCGAGTTAACTTTGTTGTCACGGCTACGGCGTGCAATTGGCTAAATGTATTAAGAATTAACGGAGGATTTTTTTTTTCAAAGTAGATTTATGTACCTACCACAGAAATAGATAGAGATAGAATGCTTGTAATCACAATTTTACTTGCGATTCATGCGTGGCAACTTTCGAACAAACTACGCCTTAATTTAAAGCTGTAAAGTAAATTTGATTAAAGTTTTTTTTTTTTAATTAATGACGTCACTATTCATTAATTAAAAAAAATAACTTTAATCAAATGTACTTTACAGCTTTTGTTTCTGCAGTTAGAAACAGCACAATAAGGCATTTTTGCGGGTTTTAGTTACAGTATTTACAGAAACAAGTCATAAGGCGTACTGAGAAAGGCTTTGAAATGCCCTGCACTATGGTGCAGAGTATTGGCACGCGCGCCTTGCCCACTTTTCTATTCTATATATTTCTGTGGAACCTACTTAGCTTATTTTTATTATTATTTTATACCTACCAGCTTCACATTGATTAGTTTATTTAAATGTTGCACGCTGTTAACTGGGTCAATAAAGACTTTTTCTTTCTTTCTTTCTTCTATGAGGAAAAGCGCGAACTGTTTTGTACAGAAAAATAACCCCAAATGATTAAACTTTGATTAAGCTCATCAACGGCCGACAGCAACGTGTTTTTATGACAATGATAACATAAAGTTTATGGGTATTGTAGTTTCAGCCGCTGTAGTAAAGGAAAAGTGGGTTATTTATCTAGAGTTGGACTCAATTTTCTTTGGGGTGCTGTGCTAGGTAAGGTGTGATTGTCCCGTCATCATATCGTATTGAGTTCGAAGTAATACGTATGAAGTCTCGGCTGTACCTGGAACATAATAATTAATTACGCATTGTATTGTGAAATTAATAAAACACTAAGCCCTATTAAAAACTCAATCTTAAAGAAAGCACAATAATTGACCAAGCGAAGCGAGGTCTCTGAGTTAACTAGGCCGCTCAGCAATTTGTCCGTCTGTCTGTCTGGCTGTCAGATCCTTATAACATCCAATCCAAAAAATATAATTACTCCAAAATCTCACAGAATATGTAAAACTTCAGGCCAAAGCCGAATATGATATATAAAATTTTAAATGATGAAATTTGAGAGGGGTGTCGATACATGCAAAGAGCAGGTAAATTTTTTGCTTTCGTCCTAATAATGTATGTGGGGTATCGTTGAAAAGAACTTAATTAACAGAATATTAAACTGTTTTTATAAATATTCTAGGTCATCGTGGGCATCCAAAGTAGCTGTTTTTGACCTTTTTGTCCTGGGTTCTATCTGGAAAACCGGCCAAGTGTGAGTTGGACTCACGCAGTAAGGGTTCCGTACCACCCATCGACCTGATACCCCATAGAAACTGATATAATTTACGAGAGTTTATCAAAAGACATCAACATACCGTTAGCGAAATATGCTTTTTGCATCTCATTCTTACGCAGGTACCATCAAATATGCCTATTTTTGCCCTATTTTTAGTGTTTGTTACTAAATTACATAGTATGCACTATAATCAGACCAAGTTTGATGTTGGCATGTACATATTACCGTTTCGATGACAGAGCAGGAACAAAAAAGTTGAAAAAAATCATGTTTTTCGAGGTTTTTTGTGTGGGGATCCCCTTTGGTTTTAGACTATTTTTATTTTTAGTATTTGACATGATAGGGGCCATAGCAAAACATATTCTGAGATAATTTCAACCAGCTACCTTTTACCGTTCAAAAGATACAGCCCTGTGACAGACAACGGACGGACTGACAGCCTAGTGAGAGTAATAGGGTCCCGTCCCGTTTGATACCCTAAGGGTACGGAACCCAAAAACGGCTCGACGTCAAAGGTGATGGACGGTGGATGACGACTTATGGATGATTTCAGTAATATCCTGTACTTAAACAACAAATACTAAAACTTATGAAATATCAGTAAGAAAAAAAGTCATAAGCCATAAAAGCTAAATCATTTTCTCATTAGCACTTTCTGGGCAGTCTTTGAACTTTGCTATACATTCAAGGGTAAGGGTAAGGGTGCATTCAACAAAAATAAGATTTTTTTGATTTGAGAGAAATGTGTCAATTATTAGTAGTATTATTTATATTTTGGTAGATTTTAATCTCTCCCATTTCTGAGGAAATACGCAAAAGTTGCGGGCTTTTGGCCAAACAACCTTCGCGGTATAGCGCTTAGACTATTGACAGAAACTTTTTGACGATTCTGCATGTGTTCAGTATGACTGCTTTCTGTATTATTAATAGTATTTTATTTAGTTCGTCAATACGTTTATCGCGATGTATCCGTTCGGGGTGAATCACTAGTTATGGAAATGTTAACATAAATAACTCTAGAATTAATTCTTACCCTTTTAGGTACTATGTAGGAACAACCTTGTTTAATTTTATTGCCATCTAGTTAAGTCTAGGGCTGTCCAAAACCATTCAATTTATGATATACCAAATTAACAGTTCTATACTGTTATTGGAAGTCGGTGTCTGTACTCTGTAATCAGTTTCCCTGACTTACTGCGGTTCGGGCTATTACCGGCGATTATCCTAACGATTACGTTTATTTTAATTACTCTGATTGGATCCGATAACGAACGATGTGAATCGGTTATGATTCTTTTATATTATTGTTTTTATTTTATGGTGTATTATAAGTTTGTGTGTTATGATATAAATATGGTAGTTTCAGTTTTATTTCATAGTGTATTTTTATATAGATCGCTTTAAGAAGGCGTCCTTTTGTACTTTTTATTTTTTACCAGTCTTGTTCAATATAGTATATTGGTTTAAGTTTTTTTTTACAAACAAAACACATGCGGCTCTTTGTTGGGCAAGCGTGTATCATCGTCGATCACACTATCGCTTAACATCAGGTGAGATAGCGATCAAACGTAAGCCCATTAAATGTATACAAAAATTAAAAAATTGCGAATGGAGCAATGTTCTTGTTGAATATTTTACTTCAAGCAATGGTGAGATATCAGAAAAAGTATAAATATGTATCCAATTAAAGAAAATCTTTAAGAAAATGTCGTATTAGGTAAACAAGATCAATCAATCAATCAATCAATCAATCAACTCAGCCTATTGCAGTCCACTGCTGGACATAGGCCTCTCCCAAGTTGCGCCGCAACGTTCGGTCCTCTGCCTTCCGCATCCAGTCCCCCCCAGCCACGTTCTTTAGGTCGTCAGTCCACCTGGCAGGGGGGCGCCCTACGCTGCGTTTGCCGAAACAAGATCCTTTACATTGAATTTTAAACACAATTATTAAGGCACATCACTACCAATCCAATTCAATAAACACAACGTGAACCGCACAAATTAATTCGTAACTACCGACCGCTCAGCCCACTGAATGCCCATTCAGATTATCAATAAACGGTCTGCACCGAACTGAACAACTGAACGTCGCCTTAAGTAGCAGTGGGTGAAACAATACATACTGCTGGGATCCCGCGTTGAATTACAAATACGAAGACTTGACGTGAATTCGAATAAGGACGAGACTGAGGCAACGATATGTTCCATGTTATATATAAGGTTTATAACAGTTTAGCTGATGCCATATAAAGTAAATGTGCCGTCGAATTTTCTAGGCACGTAATTGCCTCGCTATCGTGTTTACAGCTAAACAAGTGTTCCATCTGATAAGGGAATCTTTTATTTTTTTGCAGTAGTCGTCGACCATACACGCCAATAGACGCCTAATGTTGAATACAACGTATTATTGAAATAACTCAAAACCTCTTCGGGGGTCCTCATTAGTATGAACAACTTTTACTATGGGACCAACCCTGAAATCGCGAAAAAAAAACAGATGTTCCCTACATTCACATTAATCGACAAAATGTAAGGAACAGCAGATTTTTCGAGTAATCGGCTGTTTTATCAGAGAATTAACGTTGATGAACACCGGCCTAAGAGTGCGAACAATAATCCACGATTTTATTCAACTTTACCTATTTATTTATTTAATTATTTATGCACAACTGGGTAAAAAGGCGGTCTTCTATTTTACTGCGTTTTAGTTTATGTTCTTTGTCGATTTAGGAAGAAATTATAAGGCTATACTGTTTTACAAGTGTTGCTGAGATATTGCTGCTTGCGGTATATTCGTTTTTGTCTATGGTTCCGCCTGTGCGGATGTAATTTTTTATCTGCCTTACGGTCGTCTTTTGTGATAAAATAAATACGAATATACCAAAAAAAAACAGTTTTTGCGGTACCTATGAAATAGATCCCGTTTGAAAAATGTATTGAATAAAATTGTTCTCAAAATTGTAACGAAATTTTCATTGACGACAAGAAATTTCGTAAATTTGCACAAAAAATTCCGTGATGAAAATTTTGTTCATCTCGGCCTCGTACACATTTCTATAGGTTGTCGAATGCAATGCGGGATTTTCCAGCAGACATAGCATGACTAGTGCAGTGTAGTCAAGGATTGTGTCTACGAAGAAGACAAAATGAGCAAAGTTCACGGAACCAGAAGTCGCAGGTTCGAATCCTGCTCGTGATCAAATTTTTCTTTCCATAATTTATATCTGAAGATAAAAAAAAAAATGATAATAATTTAAATTATTTTAATGCGTTAAAATAATAAATAATAGACAAAAAAAACAATATGACAGCTATACCTAGTTCTTTAAAATGTTGTTTTGGCTGTTCTTCCGTAGACATATCTCTTGTCTACAGTGGTCATGCTATGCTTGCAGATTTCGAAACTCATCTAAACCCATTCCAGCATATCCCATACGACCTGACTCACAATCTTTGCTCTTTTAGACCAAATGAACTAATTAGGTCAATGCAGTCACACAAACTTTTTAATATCATTGGCCTTTCACTGTCTGCTCACTTTATAGTCCCTATAAAAAAATATTCTTCAAACAGCACTTCACTAGTGCACATAATAATTAATAGCGAGTCATAATTAAGCACAAATTGACGATCATGTATCGGTTTACAAAAACATTTTGTTTTCACTTCACGCCGATTCGAACTATTAAGCTGTTTTTAACAATTATAAAGAATTTGTAATCGTTTTTACTGCTTGTAATATATATCAAATCACAGGGAACGTATCGAATTGTGTAATTGTTGTATTGGTTCACTAGAAAAATAATTATGGAATCTGAAGACGTTATATTGATGGGCAGTGGAGCGCGACTGTGAGAACTTTTCGAGTTTTGTTGTTAATCTACATTTGATACTGAACGGAACACGCTCGTGGTTTTTTTACCGCAAGATTGGGTTAGTTTACTGTCTTTGAATATTTTATTTAGGTGACAATATTTTACGTGAATCTTCTAGATTTTAATGCTTTGCTTTAAGGCCGGATTACGGAACGATGCATATCAATCTAGATTCAAGAACTATAATTTCATACTTTTGTTTGGTGTAAATGTATAAAATGATAGTGGCTCGAGTGAAGAGGTTTTTTTTCACACTCCGACGCCGTCGTCCTAACTATCGTCCCCGCCGGCGAGGACCGACGCGACATCCACACAGATGCCGAGAGTCCGACTCTCGAGAAACCCAACACGATGCAGCAGTGGCTCCCGGGGGGACCGGTGGCGGGGTCTCCCAGCTCCACCCTGAGCCGAGGCCCGAGCTCCCCCCTGGGGACGCCGTCACGGTGTCGCAACCGGAGATAATCTCGTCACGCGAGACCGGCCCTATGCTCTAGAGTAGTTCCTAGGAGTAGGCTTAATCGCCACTGTGTTAGGATTAGGTAGGTCTTCGCCTCGCCGGCGAGGCTTGCCGCTTAACGGCGATTCGCGAAACGCGTCACCCACCCGATATACCGAAAGTCCGCCACTTTCGAGGAAACTATTCCCGATGCAGCAACGGCTGCCAGGGGGACATAGCGGCGGGGTCCCCCCGCAATAACCCAGTAAGCCGAGGTAACAATTCTGCGAGAGTCCATTCGAAAAAAAAAGTGAAGAGGTTTTTGCTGGGCAAGCGTGAACCATCGTTGATCGCACCATTGCTTAACATCAGGTGAGGTGGCGGTCAAACCCAAGCCGGTTAAGAATTAAAAAAAAAACAGTTCTTGCATTTAGATTCATGCTTGAGTATTATTTGAGAACTCGGGCCATAGACTTACTTTTATTAAAGATACTATTGAGCGTAGTTGAAGTTATGACATTATTATTAAGGCGAGGGATTCATTCTGGACTTGCCGTTTCTTTTTATCAAGGAAAGAATTTCTCAAGTAAAAGCATGAATATTTAAAGGAAACTACCGATTAACTCCCTGCACTAAAGTTTTTAATTAAGTGTATAAAAAACATTCTTTTATAAAAACCCTTTTGTTTTAGAAAATGAGGTCAATAAGTTTTATAGTCAGTACTTTTAAAATTAATTAGTTTACTTAAGCTTTCATACTTCCTATTCAATTAAAAGTTGCACAAAGTTACTATGAAAAGCTGACATTTTAAACTAAAACTACTCGCGTTAAACGTTGTGTTTAAAGTTGGTAGTTTTTCCTTTTTATTTTCTCTATTTTCGGGTACCTTCACACGGTCCGAAAAACCGCGGTTTCACGGTCCATAAGCCCATGTCAATCTACATTTTTGAGTACGCTGTGACCAACACAGCGATATTCGATACAGTGTATTGTGTAACAGAGCATAGATATCCTCGAATAACGGCCAACTCCGCCACTGAGGTAGGCCATAACATTTCGTGGGAGACCGTTCAGAATCGCCTATATGCATGTAGTTTTGACGTTTAATATCGTTCATGGGAACCAAGTTTTGATTTCACACGTGAGCCGAGTCGGTCGTTTCAAAAACTTTAACTGTATATAGTCACGTAACCTTGTTAGTGCGACAACAGATAAAGTTCGAATTAAATAAATATAAAAATAATCAAGTTTGTTTATTAATATTGTTGGTTGAGGTCGCGAGGTGAGTCTCTTTTTTACTGATTTAAAATTCTGATATCTTAATCTGATCATTAGTGTCCTTTACCTTTACTTTATTAATCCCCTAACGATATCTATCTCATAGTCATATTCAAATACGGATAGTATTACGCTGTTGTCTGGTTTTTGTATCAACTTATGTAAAAATTATGATAATAAAGAACTTTTGAAAACAAACAAAACAAAACAGTATTGTGCTACATTATAATAAGCTGTTTTGAATATAATTCTCCGAATTCTTTTTAGGGTTCCATACCCAAAGGGTGCCAAACGGGACCCTATTACTCTCGCTACGCTGTCCGTCTATCTGTCACAGGGCTGTATCTTTGTAACGGTAATAGATAACTAGTTGAAATTTTCACAGAATATGTTGTACTATGATGCCTGTCACAAAAAAAAAAAAAAAAAAAAGTCTAAAACCAATGGGAGTTCCCATACAATCAACTATCAACTCAGCCTATCGCAGTCCACTGCTGGACATAGGCCTCTCCCAAGTTGCGCCACAACACTCGGTCCTCTGCCTTCCGCATCCAGCCCCCCCCAGCCACGTTTTTCAGGTCGTCGGTCCACCTGGCGGGGGGCGCCCTACGCTGCGTTTGCCGATTCGCGGTCTCCACTCAAGGACTCGTCTGCTCCAGCGGCCATCGGTCCTTCGACAGACATGGCCAGCCCACTGCCACTTCAGCTTACAAGATCCCCATACAAGAAACCTCGAAAAATATGCATTTTTTTCAATGTTTTTGTTTCTTCTCTGCTTTAAAACGGTAATACATAGTACAAACGTCAAACTTGGTCTGATTATAGTGCATACTATGTAGTTTAGTAAAAAATACTAAAAATAGGGCAAACATAGTCATATGTGGTGGTACCTGCGTAAGAAAGAAATGCAAAAATATATATATTTCGCGCACGGGGCGTTGATGTCTTTTGATGAACTCTCGTAAATAAAATCAGTTCGTTTGGGGTATCAGGTCGATGGGCGGTACGGAACCCTTACTGCGCGAGTCCGACTCGCACTTGGCTGGTTTTTTAGAATCATCAGATACGCCGTGAGCGTTATTTAATTTATCTTGTTGTGACTTTCAAATAAAGAAGGTAGGTGAACAATCTAATCTGTGTACCGATTTCTATGAAATCATAAGATGATTCAACGCTGTTAACTCCGGAATTTTAGTACGTCGTTATGATTCTTATATGGGTTGTAATCTTAATTGCTACCATCATCTTAAGTTTATGTTTCTGACTCTTGAACTCGTGATTACCACTGAATATTCAAGTTTTTATACCATTTAACTTGTACTCTCCAAACGTTAGGCAGAGGCTTGTTGTTCAATAGGTGTTTGTGTTAAACCACTGTTTGCTATTATGGATAATAAGATAACACATAACATAACATTGTGCCCTAAAGGGTAGGCAGAGGTATACAGTCGCAGACCAGTAAGCCTCCTAAGACTCCGATTAGCCTGATACCCCTGGTCACCAAGCGTATGCAGTAGCACTGGATATCATACGCATACGCCCCACCGCCAATTGGGACGTCACTCCGTCAGCGAGCGACACCAATCATACCACCGAACTTTTGAGCCGACCAATCATAACGCGCCATCCACCCCCTGTTCTCCGCCAACATTTTACGAATGTGTTCTCGTGCAAAACTTTGTTTATGCGGTGTCTTGAGGCTTACTGGTTTGTGTATACAGTACATCCACATTTCACCAGTTGTTATAAGTCACATGTAATAGGGGGCGAGCTTATTGCCATCAACCGGGCACAAATTCAGACTCCGGACTGCTACTGAGAATTTCCTTAAAGTACCTATCAGATTCTATTATCCCAAATCAGCTTTTTGCAATTCCTGGGTTCATCTTTTCAGCCGGAAGACGTCCACTGCTGGACATAGGCCTCCCCCAATTACGGTGAGATATGCCATAATCGCCACACTTGGCAGGCGGGTTGCTATTGATAATTTCTGAAAAAAAAAAAAAACATAACACTTGCCTAGGAAATTGAACCTCTTGTTCATGTTTGACCTATATAGCGAGCAACAGACTTAATGACGCGATCCAACTGAATAATTTAATATTCAGCTAAATATATCTCCGTTATTTTTCTTGGATACCTAAGCGTTTGTTACATTTTGCCATCGTCCATCAAGAATAAATGGAAAGGAAGCAGCTGTCACGCAGACAGGTTGTAAAACGGCCTATAGTCGAGTTACCGTACCGTAGGGCTGCCGTCTTCCAATCGTGAGTTATCGGCACTCATAGTAAAATATTATGTCCGTTGTAGTCCTGAGTTTTTATGTGTTGTTAGTGTCTTGTTTTATGTTTCCGTGTTCGTTTCTGCAAGCAATGAGGGGTACAGGGAAAACTACTGCATATGACTCATATTTAGTGACATTTGAGAATTTGATTATCACTTGCTTTAACGGTGAAGAAAAACCTCGTGAGGAAACCTGCACACCTTTAAGTGTTCCTTACAGTTTTCGGTTGTGTATTTAGTCTGCCAACCCGCACTAAGCCAGCGTTCTGGGCTAAAGCCTTAACCTTCTCATTCGAAGAAGAAGCCCACGCCCAGTGGGATAATAATGAGCTGCTTATTATTCTGTAAATCTGAATTAAATAAAGCAAAAATAACTTTTTTTTTATATTTTACTAGCGACTAGCCCCGGATTCGCACCGTAGCAATTATAGCCTATAACCTTTTTAGATAATTCTTCTTTCTGTTGGTGAAAACCATGTCAAAATCCGTACAGTAGTTTCTAAGATTAGCCCGAAAAAACACGAACTTAGCGTGGCGGGGGACTTACATTTATAATATGTAGTAGTGATGAAGCCGTATTCTATAACTTTACAATAACAGAAAATGGACTTCCACAATAATAATAATTTTTCTAATATATATTTTTGCTAAAGAATTCAAGGAATGTCGCATACAATGAAATATAGTGACACCCCTAGTAACGGTGTATGTGCTTGCGCAGCCGATGTTTTTATAATCGCCACTTGCAGGACACATTCGTGGCTAAGGAATTTAGCTGTGTTGTTGGATTTTTTTTATAGAAAATTGAAACAAGTTTAGTTTTTTCCATAAAATGTTAAGGTTACATGCTTATGCAAATGTTTTTGTAAGACTTTTGCGAAAGTTCGGTCGTTTGATAAGTTCGGTCGTTTGGTCGGATAACGATTGAATTTTAAACACAATTATTAAGGCACATCACTACCAATCCAATTCAATAAACACAACGTGAACCGCACAAATTAATTCGTAACTACCGACCGCTCAGCCCACTGAATGCCCATTCAGATTATCAATAAACGGTCTGCACCGAACTGAACAACTGAACGTCGCCTTAAGTAGCAGTGGGTGAAACAATACATACTGCTGGGATCCCGCGTTGAATTACAAATACGAAGACTTGACGTGAATTCGAATAAGGACGAGACTGAGGCAACGATATGTTCCATGTTATATATAAGGTTTATAACAGTTTAGCTGATGCCATATAAAGTAAATGTGCCGTCGAATTTTCTAGGCACGTAATTGCCTCGCTATCGTGTTTACAGCTAAACAAGTGTTCCATCTGATAAGGGAATCTTTTATTTTTTTGCAGTAGTCGTCGACCATACACGCCAATAGACGCCTAATGTTGAATACAACGTATTATTGAAATAACTCAAAACCTCTTCGGGGGTCCTCATTAGTATGAACAACTTTTACTATGGGACCAACCCTGAAATCGCGAAAAAAAAACAGATGTTCCCTACATTCACATTAATCGACAAAATGTAAGGAACAGCAGATTTTTCGAGTAATCGGCTGTTTTATCAGAGAATTAACGTTGATGAACACCGGCCTAAGAGTGCGAACAATAATCCACGATTTTATTCAACTTTACCTATTTATTTATTTAATTATTTATGCACAACTGGGTAAAAAGGCGGTCTTCTATTTTACTGCGTTTTAGTTTATGTTCTTTGTCGATTTAGGAAGAAATTATAAGGCTATACTGTTTTACAAGTGTTGCTGAGATATTGCTGCTTGCGGTATATTCGTTTTTGTCTATGGTTCCGCCTGTGCGGATGTAATTTTTTATCTGCCTTACGGTCGTCTTTTGTGATAAAATAAATACGAATATACCAAAAAAAAACAGTTTTTGCGGTACCTATGAAATAGATCCCGTTTGAAAAATGTATTGAATAAAATTGTTCTCAAAATTGTAACGAAATTTTCATTGACGACAAGAAATTTCGTAAATTTGCACAAAAAATTCCGTGATGAAAATTTTGTTCATCTCGGCCTCGTACACATTTCTATAGGTTGTCGAATGCAATGCGGGATTTTCCAGCAGACATAGCATGACTAGTGCAGTGTAGTCAAGGATTGTGTCTACGAAGAAGACAAAATGAGCAAAGTTCACGGAACCAGAAGTCGCAGGTTCGAATCCTGCTCGTGATCAAATTTTTCTTTCCATAATTTATATCTGAAGATAAAAAAAAAAATGATAATAATTTAAATTATTTTAATGCGTTAAAATAATAAATAATAGACAAAAAAAACAATATGACAGCTATACCTAGTTCTTTAAAATGTTGTTTTGGCTGTTCTTCCGTAGACATATCTCTTGTCTACAGTGGTCATGCTATGCTTGCAGATTTCGAAACTCATCTAAACCCATTCCAGCATATCCCATACGACCTGACTCACAATCTTTGCTCTTTTAGACCAAATGAACTAATTAGGTCAATGCAGTCACACAAACTTTTTAATATCATTGGCCTTTCACTGTCTGCTCACTTTATAGTCCCTATAAAAAAATATTCTTCAAACAGCACTTCACTAGTGCACATAATAATTAATAGCGAGTCATAATTAAGCACAAATTGACGATCATGTATCGGTTTACAAAAACATTTTGTTTTCACTTCACGCCGATTCGAACTATTAAGCTGTTTTTAACAATTATAAAGAATTTGTAATCGTTTTTACTGCTTGTAATATATATCAAATCACAGGGAACGTATCGAATTGTGTAATTGTTGTATTGGTTCACTAGAAAAATAATTATGGAATCTGAAGACGTTATATTGATGGGCAGTGGAGCGCGACTGTGAGAACTTTTCGAGTTTTGTTGTTAATCTACATTTGATACTGAACGGAACACGCTCGTGGTTTTTTTACCGCAAGATTGGGTTAGTTTACTGTCTTTGAATATTTTATTTAGGTGACAATATTTTACGTGAATCTTCTAGATTTTAATGCTTTGCTTTAAGGCCGGATTACGGAACGATGCATATCAATCTAGATTCAAGAACTATAATTTCATACTTTTGTTTGGTGTAAATGTATAAAATGATAGTGGCTCGAGTGAAGAGGTTTTTTTTCACACTCCGACGCCGTCGTCCTAACTATCGTCCCCGCCGGCGAGGACCGACGCGACATCCACACAGATGCCGAGAGTCCGACTCTCGAGAAACCCAACACGATGCAGCAGTGGCTCCCGGGGGGACCGGTGGCGGGGTCTCCCAGCTCCACCCTGAGCCGAGGCCCGAGCTCCCCCCTGGGGACGCCGTCACGGTGTCGCAACCGGAGATAATCTCGTCACGCGAGACCGGCCCTATGCTCTAGAGTAGTTCCTAGGAGTAGGCTTAATCGCCACTGTGTTAGGATTAGGTAGGTCTTCGCCTCGCCGGCGAGGCTTGCCGCTTAACGGCGATTCGCGAAACGCGTCACCCACCCGATATACCGAAAGTCCGCCACTTTCGAGGAAACTATTCCCGATGCAGCAACGGCTGCCAGGGGGACATAGCGGCGGGGTCCCCCCGCAATAACCCAGTAAGCCGAGGTAACAATTCTGCGAGAGTCCATTCGAAAAAAAAAGTGAAGAGGTTTTTGCTGGGCAAGCGTGAACCATCGTTGATCGCACCATTGCTTAACATCAGGTGAGGTGGCGGTCAAACCCAAGCCGGTTAAGAATTAAAAAAAAAACAGTTCTTGCATTTAGATTCATGCTTGAGTATTATTTGAGAACTCGGGCCATAGACTTACTTTTATTAAAGATACTATTGAGCGTAGTTGAAGTTATGACATTATTATTAAGGCGAGGGATTCATTCTGGACTTGCCGTTTCTTTTTATCAAGGAAAGAATTTCTCAAGTAAAAGCATGAATATTTAAAGGAAACTACCGATTAACTCCCTGCACTAAAGTTTTTAATTAAGTGTATAAAAAACATTCTTTTATAAAAACCCTTTTGTTTTAGAAAATGAGGTCAATAAGTTTTATAGTCAGTACTTTTAAAATTAATTAGTTTACTTAAGCTTTCATACTTCCTATTCAATTAAAAGTTGCACAAAGTTACTATGAAAAGCTGACATTTTAAACTAAAACTACTCGCGTTAAACGTTGTGTTTAAAGTTGGTAGTTTTTCCTTTTTATTTTCTCTATTTTCGGGTACCTTCACACGGTCCGAAAAACCGCGGTTTCACGGTCCATAAGCCCATGTCAATCTACATTTTTGAGTACGCTGTGACCAACACAGCGATATTCGATACAGTGTATTGTGTAACAGAGCATAGATATCCTCGAATAACGGCCAACTCCGCCACTGAGGTAGGCCATAACATTTCGTGGGAGACCGTTCAGAATCGCCTATATGCATGTAGTTTTGACGTTTAATATCGTTCATGGGAACCAAGTTTTGATTTCACACGTGAGCCGAGTCGGTCGTTTCAAAAACTTTAACTGTATATAGTCACGTAACCTTGTTAGTGCGACAACAGATAAAGTTCGAATTAAATAAATATAAAAATAATCAAGTTTGTTTATTAATATTGTTGGTTGAGGTCGCGAGGTGAGTCTCTTTTTTACTGATTTAAAATTCTGATATCTTAATCTGATCATTAGTGTCCTTTACCTTTACTTTATTAATCCCCTAACGATATCTATCTCATAGTCATATTCAAATACGGATAGTATTACGCTGTTGTCTGGTTTTTGTATCAACTTATGTAAAAATTATGATAATAAAGAACTTTTGAAAACAAACAAAACAAAACAGTATTGTGCTACATTATAATAAGCTGTTTTGAATATAATTCTCCGAATTCTTTTTAGGGTTCCATACCCAAAGGGTGCCAAACGGGACCCTATTACTCTCGCTACGCTGTCCGTCTATCTGTCACAGGGCTGTATCTTTGTAACGGTAATAGATAACTAGTTGAAATTTTCACAGAATATGTTGTACTGTGATGCCTGTCACAAAAAAAAAAAAAAAAAAAAAATCTAAAACCAATGGGAGTTCCCATACAATCAACTATCAACTCAGCCTATCGCAGTCCACTGCTGGACATAGGCCTCTCCCAAGTTGCGCCACAACACTCGGTCCTCTGCCTTCCGCATCCAGCCCCCCCCAGCCACGTTTTTCAGGTCGTCGGTCCACCTGGCGGGGGGCGCCCTACGCTGCGTTTGCCGATTCGCGGTCTCCACTCAAGGACTCGTCTGCTCCAGCGGCCATCGGTCCTTCGACAGACATGGCCAGCCCACTGCCACTTCAGCTTACAAGATCCCCATACAAGAAACCTCGAAAAATATGCATTTTTTTCAAAGTTTTTGTTTCTTCTCTGCTTTAAAACGGTAATACATAGTACAAACGTCAAACTTGGTCTGATTATAGTGCATACTATGTAGTTTAGTAAAAAATACTAAAAATAGGGCAAACATAGTCATATGTGGTGGTACCTGCGTAAGAAAGAAATGCAAAAATATATATATTTCGCGCACGGGGCGTTGATGTCTTTTGATGAACTCTCGTAAATAAAATCAGTTCGTTTGGGGTATCAGGTCGATGGGCGGTACGGAACCCTTACTGCGCGAGTCCGACTCGCACTTGGCTGGTTTTTTAGAATCATCAGATACGCCGTGAGCGTTATTTAATTTATCTTGTTGTGACTTTCAAATAAAGAAGGTAGGTGAACAATCTAATCTGTGTACCGATTTCTATGAAATCATAAGATGATTCAACGCTGTTAACTCCGGAATTTTAGTACGTCGTTATGATTCTTATATGGGTTGTAATCTTAATTGCTACCATCATCTTAAGTTTATGTTTCTGACTCTTGAACTCGTGATTACCACTGAATATTCAAGTTTTTATACCATTTAACTTGTACTCTCCAAACGTTAGGCAGAGGCTTGTTGTTCAATAGGTGTTTGTGTTAAACCACTGTTTGCTATTATGGATAATAAGATAACACATAACATAACATTGTGCCCTAAAGGGTAGGCAGAGGTATACAGTCGCAGACCAGTAAGCCTCCTAAGACTCCGATTAGCCTGATACCCCTGGTCACCAAGCGTATGCAGTAGCACTGGATATCATACGCATACGCCCCACCGCCAATTGGGACGTCACTCCGTCAGCGAGCGACACCAATCATACCACCGAACTTTTGAGCCGACCAATCATAACGCGCCATCCACCCCCTGTTCTCCGCCAACATTTTACGAATGTGTTCTCGTGCAAAACTTTGTTTATGCGGTGTCTTGAGGCTTACTGGTTTGTGTATACAGTACATCCACATTTCACCAGTTGTTATAAGTCACATGTAATAGGGGGCGAGCTTATTGCCATCAACCGGGCACAAATTCAGACTCCGGACTGCTACTGAGAATTTCCTTAAAGTACCTATCAGATTCTATTATCCCAAATCAGCTTTTTGCAATTCCTGGGTTCATCTTTTCAGCCGGAAGACGTCCACTGCTGGACATAGGCCTCCCCCAATTACGGTGAGATATGCCATAATCGCCACACTTGGCAGGCGGGTTGCTATTGATAATTTCTGAAAAAAAAAAAAAACATAACACTTGCCTAGGAAATTGAACCTCTTGTTCATGTTTGACCTATATAGCGAGCAACAGACTTAATGACGCGATCCAACTGAATAATTTAATATTCAGCTAAATATATCTCCGTTATTTTTCTTGGATACCTAAGCGTTTGTTACATTTTGCCATCGTCCATCAAGAATAAATGGAAAGGAAGCAGCTGTCACGCAGACAGGTTGTAAAACGGCCTATAGTCGAGTTACCGTACCGTAGGGCTGCCGTCTTCCAATCGTGAGTTATCGGCACTCATAGTAAAATATTATGTCCGTTGTAGTCCTGAGTTTTTATGTGTTGTTAGTGTCTTGTTTTATGTTTCCGTGTTCGTTTCTGCAAGCAATGAGGGGTACAGGGAAAACTACTGCATATGACTCATATTTAGTGACATTTGAGAATTTGATTATCACTTGCTTTAACGGTGAAGAAAAACCTCGTGAGGAAACCTGCACACCTTTAAGTGTTCCTTACAGTTTTCGGTTGTGTATTTAGTCTGCCAACCCGCACTAAGCCAGCGTTCTGGGCTAAAGCCTTAACCTTCTCATTCGAAGAAGAAGCCCACGCCCAGTGGGATAATAATGAGCTGCTTATTATTCTGTAAATCTGAATTAAATAAAGCAAAAATAACTTTTTTTTTATATTTTACTAGCGACTAGCCCCGGATTCGCACCGTAGCAATTATAGCCTATAACCTTTTTAGATAATTCTTCTTTCTGTTGGTGAAAACCATGTCAAAATCCGTACAGTAGTTTCTAAGATTAGCCCGAAAAAACACGAACTTAGCGTGGCGGGGGACTTACATTTATAATATGTAGTAGTGATGAAGCCGTATTCTATAACTTTACAATAACAGAAAATGGACTTCCACAATAATAATAATTTTTCTAATATATATTTTTGCTAAAGAATTCAAGGAATGTCGCATACAATGAAATATAGTGACACCCCTAGTAACGGTGTATGTGCTTGCGCAGCCGATGTTTTTATAATCGCCACTTGCAGGACACATTCGTGGCTAAGGAATTTAGCTGTGTTGTTGGATTTTTTTTATAGAAAATTGAAACAAGTTTAGTTTTTTCCATAAAATGTTAAGGTTACATGCTTATGCAAATGTTTTTGTAAGACTTTTGCGAAAGTTCGGTCGTTTGATAAGATGTTGCGCTATTATGTGTGTGGAGCATTTTTTAGATTGTTGAATCTTAGATTTAGATACCGTTACGCCATTTGTGAGTAACATGAATATTTTTTGCTCGATGTACGTGGAATCATGTTTTTAAAATACAGAGGGTGCGAGTTCGATCCCGGCCCGCACCTCTGACTTTTCGGATTCATGTGCGGATCAGAATTTGATTATCACTTGCTTTAACGGTGAAGGAAAACATCGTGAGGAAATCTGCACACCAGAGAGTGCTCCATACAGTTCTCAATGGTGTGTGTAGTCCACCAACCCGCACTAGGCCGGCGTGGTGGACTAAGGCCTTAACCTTCTCATACTGAGAAGAGGCCCGTGTTCAGCAGTGGGACAGTAATGGGCTGATTATGATTATGAGTACAGAATATTACGCTTAAAATTAGGAGGGCGAAAAATTTGAAAATATTGAAATTCGGGTAGGTAGGTACCTACTTAAAATCTTTCAGTCAATTTCGACGAAAATCCTACCCGATTTGCATGAAAAAGTAGTCACTGAAATCACAAGCTTTCATTCCTTTAAAAAATATTTGAAAAGATTTTGAAGATAATGTTACGGCTGAATACTTAATAATATTATAATGCGTTTCAAGCTTGAATTCTCCGACAATTAGTCAAGCTATAACAATAAAACATTGTTCTTTACTGCATATGCTGAAAGGTTGCTACGTGAAGGGCATTTTATGAATATGACATGAAATTTTAAGTACTTATGCGTCGTGTGTACCGGTCCTAATGGTACTAACGTGGCTGTAAAATGTTTAATATTATCACACCTCACTTTTTTTCCCATTGCAGATTGGCACATGCATTATGTTCCGAGAACATGGCATGCAAAACGTTATGAATTTTATGTAAATTGGTTTGTTTTTGGTATCTACAAAAAAATCTTGTTTAGTACGGTCGACCGCACGTCGGTGGTAACACTTTGACATAAGCAGCATCTTTATTTCGTAAGCAGTAAAGGCGGTTTTCGAATTGAAGTGTTAATGTCAAAATTGCTACAAAAGCCATGACTATATTTATTAATTTCATAGCTTATCCTGTGGTCTATCTCTTATATCTGGAGTAAGGACTCAAGGGAATGGAGACCGTGGATCGGCAAACGCAGCATAGGGAACCCCCCAGCCAGGTGGAATGATGATCTGAAGAAGGTAGCTGGGGTGACTGGATGCGGAAGGCAGAGGACCAAGTGTTGTGGCGCAACTTGGGAAAGGGCTTGACCAGCAGTGGACTGCCATAGGCTGACGTGATTATCCTGGGGATTATTCCATTTCTAGTTGACGCTGAAACTGCATCTATAACTAACTAACTAAAGTCCAGTTAAATTAGGAATTAGGTCCAGTTGAGGTACACCTGGCACACGTTAAATGATGTTTATTTTATTTTTTTAAACATTACCTAACTAATTGTCACATTTGTAACATTTGTCTCATATACAATAATACACAATTTAGGTTTACTGTAATTATATTTATTTGCACTGCCTCGTTGGTCTAGTGGTTGCAAGCGCGACTGCTGAGCGTGGGGTCTTGGGTTCGATTCCCGGGTCGGGCAAAGTGTTATTGGGTTTTTTCATTAGGAAATTCTCAGTAGCAGCCTGGAGTCTGGATTTGTGCCCGGTCAATGGCAATAGGCTCGCCCCCTATTACATGGGACTATAACATAACTGGTGAAATGTGGGTGTACTATTACACCTCTGCCTACCCCTTCAGGGAAATACAGGCGTGATGTTATGTTATGTTATGCTCGTTTTTACCCGTGGCCTCACTATCGGGACCCATCCGAAAACCAGCGCTGCAACATTTCGGTGTTGTAGCATATGCTGAGATGGGGGCCTTTTTTAGTCTCATACAGGCATGTCAATTTTAAGTATTTTAGTTAAATGTTATTTATAGTTTTTTTTCTCTCGCCTGTACCGAGACTGAAATAAATATTTTCTTTCTTTCTTTCTAGTTAACCTCTGAAAGAAAGGTAGAAAGCTATGATTTGCTAAAAAGTCCGGTATGTCGTGTCTCCGCAATGATATTATTATGAAACTTTTCAGCAAGTCTTTAGAACATCAAAACAAAGGTTTATGTAGAAAATCACCTTTCATTCCACGGTTCACCCTTAATTTATTTTAATTTGACTGGCCTAATATTAACAATAAGTATTACTAAATCACACATCACTGAATTTTTCTAAGGTCATCGACACACAATCAAAGTGGGTTGATAGAAAACAGTTTCGGTCTTGTTGCACTCGCAATCAAAGCGTCCAGACGGAAAATTGAATTAATCAAATCATCTGTCCTTTGAGTGTCGCCAACCGTTTGCAGGCGCATTCATTAATAAATACCTAGGCTGGTCAGGATTCGCCCTATTCAAATAGGTGGATTTTATACTTCTTTTACGCAGTTATAGCGATACACTGTTTATTCTTCTACTAATAATAATTTATGTAAGGGAATACGTAGATCGAAGATAATATACAAGGAACTTTTTTTAGATTAAATTGCGTGAATATCAAAACAGCAATGTCTTGCTGTCAGAAATTATAATCATACTTACTTAGTGGTCAGCCCTACTATTGATTACAAAAGTTTTTTAAAAATACTTAGGTGTCTATTCGATTTTGTTATAAGAATTGATCAAAAGATGAGATCGAGTGTGTGCCCTTTGTCTTCTAGATCACAAGTATAAGCGACAACATGAAGCATCCATTGTGCGAGAGGGTTTTATTACAAGACTCAATTTTGAGTGACGCATAGTTGTAGAGGGTTAAGCGAAATTTATGAGCGCTAGTCATTTAATCCAAGAATGCCGTCCTCGAGACATGCTCACTAAATCACCTCGTCGACTTTATGCTGTCTCAACTCAAATGTCGTATTCTCTCGCTCCAAACTTTATGCACCGTAATAAACTGCAACGGTCCTCACTACGACACATCGTCTATGAAATTGAGCCAATATTTGTGTTACAGCGATTTTCCGTGTGAGGACGTTACAGCAAAACCATTCAAAATTTATCGTTTCGAACCAAACACGGAGGCTCCATTTAAAGCCGTAAAAGTCTTACCGGTGCGTCGGCTGCGCTTTTGCTCAAACCAACGGTTAGTTGGAAGTGAAATCCTCCCATTCATTCGTTCATTCATTCATAAAACGCATTACCGTCGCCGCGCGCTCTAACCCCGCCGTCTCGGGTAAAGGGGATCCTCGGTACAGTGCAATACTGGATGGAAACGTGGACGCGGGATTTTGTTGCAAGTTACGCTTGCGGAGTCCCGGGTAAGCTTAGCTCCTGGGTGTGCATCGGGCTTTGAGCCCGCTCAGGCGAGGCCGCCATGTTTTGTATTCGCCTTTACTAAAACCCGAAGAATGAAATAAATATGTCAGTTTGCACAAAGATCGGATATGATTCGGGGTACGCTCAGTATTTTTGTTTGAATATTTTTTTCGTAGGCTTTTAATTATTCTCTTTCGAGCTTATAGTTTTTAAAGTAGGCTTGCATCAAAAGATTTATTTAAAAAAGTCTGGGTAATATTTGTCAAAGAACTCTCATCATTAAAATTGTATTATACACAAAGCTAATAGTTTTCGTAATGTAGGTACCATCCACGAAAATAATGTAAATTTTCATTAGTGCTAAGTATTTTAGATTCAATTAATGTTTAACATTACGAATTCTGAATACTATTATTAGTATTAATAATTACTATTATTAGTTGCGAAGTAACTCAAAACCCTTGTCTGTTTGAAGCTATTTGCGAATATTACTTGTCATAATACTTGACGTAATGGTGCTTGTACACGGTGCATGTAACTGGTGCGGGTTACATGCGCGGGCTACTCGCGAGGGCTAAAGGCACGCGTCGGCTTACGGTATCGTACGCATCGTACGGATCGCATTAAACTAATCCGTATAGCATAGTGCGTCTACCTTTCCGCAGTGTACGGATTGCCGGCGAATTTCTATGAGGAATCGGATTTTCGATATTGCATTTGGATGACGATGACGTCATCTGCATTATTGAATAAAATGCGATCCGTCCGATGCGTACAATGCCGATAGGTGGACGCGTGCCTTAATGCGGTAAGTTCATAAGACATTTACACAATGCATGTAACCCGCGCAAGTGCCTCAACATGCGCATATTAAGTGTATAAGCACCATACTTCAACTAATAAATGCGATGTATTTTTGTAAAATTCTATACATAGATAAGAAACATTTTAGTTTTGAAAAACTTTATTATCACTACTAGTTTTGCCAATACTACGGATGATTTTCACGAATTATTATATGACAAGTCATTCACTTACCGATTCTGTAAAGATTGGTTGTACAGAACCCACAATTTTATTGTTTTTTAGCCTCTATCATCAGTGGCGATAAATGTTGGTTATCACATTAAACACTTGGGTTTTTAAAGGTATTTATTAAAATGCGCATGCGCCTTATATTGACAGGTTCATTATAATGCTAAATTTCACAACTATAATATAAGCACAGATGGCAGGGAACATCAAGCGTCAAACTGAGAAACCACAGGGCCTACGTTTGAGCCTCAGTAAAACATACCATTTGCATGTTTTATTTAATAGTTAACACCTACCGCAAGCCGCGATAAGGACCTTCGTTAAAAAAAGATAGATTTTGAATGTAAATGCAGAGAAAAAATAACAAACCACATACTGTTTCATAAAAATATAGGTTAAAATAACCATACGTATTTATTAGTAAAAACTAATTAAAAATTGTACACGATCATAAAGATTATAATTAAGTTTAACACAATTCCCGGCAGTGCGTGGTGTGCACCCCGCTCTATCTCAACACGTTGCTTCTTTGTATCAGAAATCCAATTTTTATTTACAATCACAATATTACCATTCGACTTCCATTCTTGTAAAGGAAGAACAACGGTTTTATCAACGATAACTGTTCTACTTCCATTCTCCTTATTGGCAATCGGTTCGTACGAGCGCAGATTTTTATCTGTCGGGTATGCTTCCCACCGCTCCAATGAAGACAATATATGAGCCTGTCTAATTTATTTCATGGGCATTCCTTATTTACGGAGAACACAGATTTTTCCATTCTAAGGGAGAGTAGATTTATTCGCCAGCTCATTTCCCTAAAACCCACTTCACTTAATAACCCTAAAGGAGGCGCCAGATATCTCATACGGAATCCGTGGGATTTTCGCTGTGCTCGGCCGCGCGATCGCGTTCCAATGGGCCACAGTGTAGATACCGTCCTTTCGCCGTCTCAACGAGCTATTTCATTATTCAGCTTCACCGACTTCGCTAAAGATGGCTGAGATAGGATTGACTAATTTCGCAGTATGCTTTAGATGAGCGTCGCGTCGCGTCTTCATTTAGGCCGAGACCGTTTTGCGGGTTTAGCGAAAGATCGCTCGATATCTTCCACGTAAGCACGTCATTTGCAACTCCCTCTTAAACCTGGAATGCTTCTTAACCTCCTCGTCTATCCCAGTTTAACTAATAATGCAAACGGTAACTTTTAATTTTATTATAGAGAGTACCTACATTTTCTAAAAGGAAAAGTTTTAATAACAGTCAAACAACTCATGACTGCTGTTTTTTATTCCTGTCGACGAAAGTCGAAGTTGGAGTTTCTAAACGTGTACCGCGATCCGTAGACTTGCGGCGAATACCGCAGAAATCCTGTACCTACAGATGGAAACTTCTATTCTTGAAAGCTCTCGGGAATAAAGCCAAGCTTTATTGCTCCACACAGAATTAAAGCAGTGAAAACATGTTGAGTTCACTAGAATTAAACGGTTTAAAGAACAACGGTTCAATCTAGTCGATTTTACGACACAATGCATTCATTTTTCCCAGCACGAATCAGTGCAGACAGTTTTTTGAAATGGAGTTAAATGTAAACAAGTACGCTTTTAATTTGCGCCGCCGCCCGTTGCTTGGCCTAAATTCATTGACTATTCATCCGTGGGCCGCATCCAATCGCGCCGGGGCACGCCTAATCCTCGCTCAGCGATGAAAATCAAAGCGAAAGCAAGTTGGTGCTCGCTAAAAGCCCTTTGGCGAGGCGTCGAGGCGGTGGTGGCGAGGCGGCGGCGTGGCGGTGGCGAGGTGCGGAGGTTCGTGCGGCGGCCGTCACCCGTTCGCCATTACCGCCCCAAGTGGCAAGTTTTGTGCTCGGCTCATGGGCGATTCATCGGCACCTCTCGTTAGGGAGCACGCCTGAATACCGCCTTAGCACTCCTCATTATTGCGTTTATAAAGGCGCCCATACAGGAGCCTGATTCACTAAGACTCGCTCTGTTGGTGAAAGAGAAAATGGAATTGTGTAGACGTTTTGTTCGCTAAAGTTCCTTTTTTATTCTTTACCGTAAGCCGTCGTCGCGGGGCGTATCTGAATGAAAGATATTTTGTGGCAACAGTCTGCATTGTGACCGTAACGACGTGAAGTTCCTCCTGGTCTTTAGTTAACGTTAAACATTAAAGTAATAGAGGGACATAAAAAAGAGACGTCGTTTTCCACATAGGTGGCTTTATTTTGTGCTTTAATGAACTAGCTTACTTTTTATTCGCACTGGCCCGAGGTGTGGTGGTTCTAGTTTTTATATGACAGGAAATCCTAGTTAGGAGTCTGTTAGAAACTTGAGCTACATAAAAATGTGCATGTAACGATGTGGGAATGTTTGTTTAAAAAATGTATTTCCGTTCCAAAGAGTGTTGCCGGTAATAAATTAATAAATCTGGTTATAATCGCGGGGTAGTGGCGTGGCTCTCTAACGGGGCTTTGATTGCAAAATCAATAGCGGTGGGGTGTGCAACTATCGGCAGGTGTGCTGCCCGGTGATATTAAAATTTGTTAGCCAGCGAATTAGGGCGCGAGCACGCGGGTAATCGGCGATGACCAACGTTTATCTGCTTTGAATCGATGGCCCTTTGATTAAATTGATTTGCTGTTTCGATTAGTGGCACCCTAATACGATCGGTTAGGGGTAGGCTGTTCGCTTCATCATGTTTAATTATGAAATTTTGACGTCATGGACATGTGTTCAAAAATCACATAATACAGGTACTAATATAATAATAATGGTATATAATCATTGGTTGCTTTTATTGGCTTGTCACCCGCTCGTAACTTGGGTTTCACACTGAAAATCAGCGCTGTGTTGTGGCTCACGTTACAACACAGTAACACAGCATCATGCTGAGTGTCAACCTCATTGCCGCAGCTACGACATGCAACATTACTTTTCTTATGATGTTACAACTATGTACTATCACTATAATTCCTAAAATATAAGAAGATCTTTTTTATCTTCACTTACCGCATGTCGTCTTGATGTGGTAATAAATATGTATTTTTTTCTCTTTTTACTTAATAACGCCTTTACTAGAATTTTCCACACTGTTTCGACACCTTGCTAGTCACAAAGCTTCTGCTATCAACATGTGCGAGCTATAATGGTGTAAAAGCACCATAAAGTTGATAAAGAGCAGCGTTAATGGTGTTTATTATTGTATGTGGTGGATAAGTCCAGGCATAATGAAATGCAGTCATGATTTTTTTTTGTAATACTACAACCGATGGTTTGTAGTCCGATGTAGGTACCTATCTATCTACTCATAGAATTATTTGTATCTAAGTAGGTAATAACTTTTAAATAACTTTTGAAATGACAACAAGGTTTAAATTCTACTATCTTACTACATAAATGCACAATTGTGGATATTTGTTTGTTTGTCTTTCAATCACGCTGAAACGGCGGAATGGATTTGAATACAATTTGGCATAAAGATAGATTCCCGTTTTGAATTAATACACAGGTTACTTTTTATCGGAATATCACGGGAATAATGCGGCGGGCGTCAGCTAGTTTTGTTTATTGCAAAGCAGTTCACAAATTTTATTTATTGACTAGCCAATGCCCCGGCTTCACCCACGCATAATTCGGTTTATCATACACAAAAAGATGTAATCGCACATCCCTCAGGATCTTTTTGTCTTCCCGGGATAGCCTACTAATTCCTATAGTATGGTCTACCTGTGTGCCAAATGTCTTACAAAACCGTTCATCCGTTTCAACGTAATTGAAGCATAAAAAACAAATAGCCAACATTTCTCATTACTAATAGGAATTATAGGTTAATAAATAATTTTATGTGATTCAAAGAAAGCGATTTAATATTACATTGTCATCCAGTTAAGCTATATTTAAAGTTTCAAGTCTCTAGCTCATCGGGAAGTTAGTTTAAATAATAATAAATTCATTTATTTCAGATAATCAAATCCATAGAAAAAAATTACATGTCAAAAAATTACAATAATGTCAAGAAAAGTTAATTAATAATGTCAAATGTAAAAGCATGTCACAAAAGAAACATAAATTATCATTTATTAATTAAATTATTATTACACGTGAACATAGTATTTACATTAAATTAATGACACTGACACAATTGACAAATTATCTGCCCCACCTCTGGTTTACAGGAGCATGTAAGGCCTGCCAGTGCTTCAAAAACGGCCCGTCCAACCTGTCGGCAACGGCGGCCAGGAGGCTGTTGTTACTGTAAAATCGATTGCAAAATTTGTACTGAACAGACAGACATGACTCAAAGCGAGTTAATAAAAACGTGTTACGGTGGTAAAAAAAGTTTAAGAAAGTTTTTAACCAAACTTTCAGTAAGTTCCTTTTCACGTTACCTACTATATCTTCATTATACAGCTTTTGCAGCTGCTTACAGGTAGTAGATTGTGAAGGCGAGGACTCTAGACAGGAGTGCGCCAAAGCGTGCTAACTTAGGCACTTCCACGTTAAGGACGTTTGAAATCCTGAGATCAAATTAAAAGTTTCCTTCAACATTCAACACTGCCGTGCACTAGCGAGATTTTCATTTAAATAGCCATTAATGAGAATTTATTTTTAAACTTTTTTATTTACTTGTTAACAACAACATAACATAACATAACATCACGCCTGTAGTTCCCCGAACGGGTAGGCAGAAGTGTAATAGTACACCCACATTTCACCAGTTATGTTATAGTCCCATGTAATAGTAGGGGGCGAGCCTATTGCCACTGACCGGGCACAAATCCAGACTCCGGGCTGCTACTGAGAATTTTCTGATGAAAAAACCCAATAACTCTTTGCCCGACCCGGAAATCGAACCCAGGACCCCACGCTCAGCAGTCGCGCTTGCTACCACTAGACCAACGAGGCAGTCTAATTACTTGTTAAAGTTAGTTTAATTATTCTTATTCTTTATTATACACACATATATACATTTATATTACAGTAGGAAAGTTTATGTACATCGGCGAGCTTAACTCAGAAATGAGTTTTCTAACAGCAAACCTTAGAGATGTTGAATTTATAGTATTTTTTATTTAATTAGTATTAAAATGAGACTATTTTATTAAGCATTTAACTAATTATGTTTACTGAACTTTGTTTTTAAATTAAGAGCTCTTTTATTTATTAATTTGTTAGTGGACTGGCAATCAGCAGATTCTTGAACAAATTTCATTTTTAGAACGAAAAAAAAAACTAGATCTTTACAGATCATATTGTAGGTATGTAGGCAGGGCTTTCATTCTAATATAACTCATTGTGCGAAGTAAACGTACGCCTGCTCCGCTCAGATTCGCCCGCTGCGAATAACTAGCGGCTGCATTCTCCTCAGCCGGCCAAGTTTTCTCATTACGGCCGTTACTGCCTCCCGCCACTCACAGTATTACTTACGAGCGTCAAACAAGACACGTATACGCACCAACAACTACCAACCCCGCAGAATGCAACAAAACAATTGCTACAAGAAACCACCCATACGCTCAAAGTAAAACATCTTCTATTTCAATACGTTGAGCACCAAAGTTTTCGGCTTAAGTCCGGGAGACCGGGAGACTATTTTAAAAACGGCAGAGCACGACTTAAGCAACTCATGAAAGTGGAGAGGGCTAAGATATTTTCTTGGGGAGGGCGAGAGGAGCGGTTAGCCGACTTTTACACTGGTTTTATTGTCTCAGCCCCTCGTAAAGCGTCCTTTGTGTTAGTAACGTCTCAAGTTGTATTAACACCGTGATAACTTTACTGGGGACCGTTTGGTTCGACGAGTCCGATTGGCTCGTTGCGTCGACGCAATTAGGCCGATAGGCCGAAGTAAGCGGATAGTTTTGATAATAATTTAAATGGTGCCGATGATGTTCAGTCCTATTAATACTCAAGGGAGATTTGGACCCCCTGATATTGAATTTCGTAAGCGAAACTGTATAATAAATTACGGGGATCCCTTACCGCCGCGGCCTAAACGGTGTTTAGATGTTATGGTGTAATTACGAAGGTCGCCAGTTCTGCCGGGTCGAGTACCCGTAACCGCTTTACAAAATTGGTTGCCGGGTTAATATTCTCTGAATGTGAAACTAATACTAAGCACGCGTCACAGAATTGGGACAGGAAACGATAGTAAAATGAATATTAACTTAAATAAACGAGTTCATTACTGCGTGGCGACACACGAATAATAAAACGAGCGATAATAAGCCCCGATACGTGACGTAATTTAACAATCCACGGCAGTCGTTAAGGAAAACATCAATTTAACGAACTTTTTCAAGCTTCTAATTCAGTTTCGTAAAAGAAAATAACTGAATAAACTTTACTGAAAATCCTTATTTGAAGTAAGTCAGAAACGAAAGAAAGTCTTTTACAATTATTGAAATCCGCATCTAAATGTTTATAACACTCAAACTTTTCAATAAGGAAATATTTAATTTCCATTTCAAGAGCTTCGACTGGGCGAAAACAAAACAAAAACTTGAAAACATACTCGATTTATAAAAGGAAAACGGGAATTGAGTCGTTGTTCATATTGTTTTTGGTAGGGGCGTCGATTTCTGCGACGAGAATTTTCCAACGCATTTAGCGGTTTCAATCGATGACGTCGGTAATGGAAAAGTTCAATAGGTAACAACAAAGGCCGATATAAGTTAACGAAGCTCACGAAAGCAAAATTCACGATGGGAGCGCACTCTGGCGGACAGGAAATTAAAAGACAAAAGAGTGGCGGCCTGGGCAGTTTAGGCTCGGAAATGGAGGGCGTGCCCTACCTTTTGCGTTTTTCATCGGCGCCAAACCGCAACCACCTCTGTATGAATATTTAAAAAAAAGCGGTATCTGATGTATATTGTGTTGTGATTATTCTGTTATACCGTTATACTGACGTTAGCAGCAACGACCTATACTGTGTGTGTTGTGTTATTTACGAGAAAAATATGCAAGTTAATATTCTCTACACGCTGAATTTTAAGTGGTTTTGGAAACGAAAAGAGATTATTGTACTCATTATGAACAATTTTTACTATGGGACCGACCCACAACACAACATTTGTGTTCTTATAAGTAGACAAAATGTAAGGAACAGCAGTTTTTTTTCGCGATTTCAGTGTTAGTCCATAGTAACAGTTGTTCATAATGATGAGAATAATGACCACTTTTTGTTTCCAAAACCACCTAAAATACAGCGTGTGTAATAAATATTAAAGCTTTAATCCAAACGTACAGTCGACCGTACGTCTGTGGTAACTGTTTGACCTTGACAGCGTCTTTATTTCGTAAGCAGTAAGGACGGTTTTCATAATTCAAGAGTTACCACTGACGTGCGACTCGACTGTACAAAAGAAACCTGCAATAATCTCTCAAGAAAATCTATTCAACTTTAAAAGACCCACACTAGAAGTAATCATCCGCCCTCAGTATAAGAAACATTAAACAGGCAATCTTTCACGTTGACGTGATGCCGAATAAATTTGGAATGTAACAGAATTAATCCTTACTAATATGGGATCCTTAATGTATCAAGACTACGTATGGTTTCTGTAATTCAGGCGGGCTGGCGTAATCCATTCGCGTCGAGTGATATCGAGTTTCTGGGGGAGACTAGATGCCGTTTTCTCGCATCTTTATATGGACTCACTCGAGCTACCTATTCGATGGAACAATGTGGTTTTAGACGCGGATACCATGGAGATGCTGGCTGTTTGGCTCTCTCCTTTGTGTTGATCTGAATGTTTGGTTTGCAAAGTGTCGTCTGTAATGATAGGATCCAATGCATTCAAGTTTTAATGGATTGGTTGTTGTGAAATGTCTGTTATTTGTTAGGCAAGAGTACATACTTCTACGGGTTTGTTGTTGTTAAGTGAATACTCTGAAATAAAGGATTAAGAAAAGTTGGTGTGATTTTCATGTTAATCACATAAAATGGATGTTAATCGCGATACAGCCGATGATGACAAAGCGAAAGTTCAACACTCACAACTTTGTTTCCTAATTCAATTTGCATTTGGAATCGAAAACTTTCCGTGACACTGTTTTGCATTATTAATACTTCAGCATAGCGTGATCTCCCGGGAGGCGCACTAGAAACCATAAATTGAATTCCAACCTTCGCAATTAGTTATTCCCGCGCGTGAAAACTTTCTAGATCGTTCGCCTTCGTTAACAGATGTTACGGTGCTATTCATTATACATTCCGTCGAATTGTAAAGCCGAACATTTAATTTAAAGTACCTACCGAAGGCTCCTTTGTTAAATCGCCGAGCATTTTGGGCGGTATTGTTGAGGAAGCGCTGAAGCGACGGAGGATTAGCGGCAGAGTGCTGCCCGCTAGTTTCCCGTTTATGGAGAACATTCGTCTTACGGGGAAATGCGGGACGATAAATAAAGGTGCGCAATATGGGTTGCGAGCTCGCCGGGTGTACTCCGTGAAACGCATTAACCCTCCGGCACGTGTCGTGTCGCACTCGCCGCTTGCCGCCCGCGGCCAAATGATAAGTCGTTCTCATAATACTATATTGAATAACAAATCAACGACGTAAACAGCATTTGTGCAATATGCTCCGATGAAACATCTTTCGGTCTACGGGATGCCGTAGCAGGATAATAAAAAAGTTTTTGTGGCGAAGCTACCATTCCGCCGGCGCGGCACGTCTCTTATCGGCCTAATTTGGATCAAACAATTCCACTCCCCCATACAAATTGCGGAGAGGCACATTTGTTATCTGCAGTTTTCGGGAGAAATTATATTAAGATTTTGTGTTACGATAATGTTGTGTATATTTTTACCCTGTTCGTGGTCTAGGGCGACGCATCCTGAGGGAGCCGGATTTTATGATAACAATAAATTACGAGAAAAATAAACTAAGTAGATCCCGTCTATGGCAATGAGATTTTCTTTTTTGTATGGGTAAATAATTTGCTTAAGAGATTAGACTTGATAAGTTGTCCCAAGAGTAGTTTATGTAACTACGATAAACTTTTTATTCTTTTGTTGTACAGAAGATCTACATATTTATCTTTTATTTGTACACTCTTTTATGTAAATATTTTTCATGTACTTTATAGTAGAGTATTTATATTGTATTATTAGATCTTTTTACCTTTAAAAACCAGCAGATTAAGTTCTTAATCCAATAAACACCAAAATCTCCAGCTTTTATGATCTTTTTTATGTTGAGTGCTGTATGTATAACACTTTCTTTCATTGTTGCAGGTCCCCTGTGGCGTATACATGAGATGTTATGGGCTCCTGCGTAGCGAAGTGGCGCTGGTGGGTGGTAGTGGTGGCATGGGCGTGGGGAGCGACGGCTCGCACGCTTTGCCCCGCGCGCTGCGCCTGCGACGACGCACTGCGCGCCGCCTCCTGCGCCAACGCCAGCTTGGAGATCGTCCCCATACAACTCAACCCAGAAGCAACACACATCAACCTCACACACAATGCTATCGACAACCTCCTTTACACTTTTGGCTTCTACACGCAGCTTGCTGTCCTCGACATCTCCTACAACAAAATTATAGACTTAGGTAGTAAAAACTTTGAAAACAACAACGAGATGACACATCTCAATTTGAGCAACAATTTTCTCAAACGCTTAGATAAAGACACATTTATTGGGCTAAAAAATCTCGTTGAATTAAATTTAGCAAACAATGAAATAGTGAACATTCATGTGCAGACTTTCAAAGATTTGTCTGCACTGGAGAGACTCGATTTATCCAACAATAAGATGGTGAAGTTTGAGCCGGATACTTTCAAGCCTTTGACATCACTGAAGATATTATCACTCGAAAACAATTCCATATTAGACATACCGTCAACTAATCTTGCATTCATCACGCATCTGGAAATTTTAGACCTGTCAGAAAATTTAATAGAACAAGTTTCCAAGCACGGTATCCCTTATTTACAGGAATTGAAGCATTTAGACTTGAACAATAATTTAATTGAAAATGTGGATCAATTAGGATTCCACAATCTGCCATCTCTGCGGCACCTGGATCTGAGCGATAACAATATGACTTCGATTCCAACGTCAGCTCTGTCTAAACTATCAAACTTGTCCCATTTGTACTTAAGTGGAAACTTTTTTCAAAACGTAACGGCGCTTTCGTTCCAAAGTCTGTTCCATTTAAAACATTTACACTTGAGTAGACTTTATGAACTAGAAAGAATTGACTCAAGAGCTTTCGTAGACAATATAAATTTGCAAAAAATATGGATGAATGAGAACGTCAAAGTTGGGGATGTTCCTCCGAGACTGTTTCACGGTAATCCGAAGCTGACACACATTTATATGAGGAACAATGCACTGGTGGCTCTTGATGCATCACACTTCCCAATAGATAGACTGCAAGAACTTGAGATTGCTGGGAACCCATTCGCTTGCAATTGTTCTTTATTGTGGCTATGGAAACTTGGAAGAGAAAGTGAAATCAGCAGCAGGAAGTCCGGGAACGCAAGTACCATTCTTAAAATAGACTATGAGGACGTAAAGTGTGCTGCTCCAGCACACCTGAAGGGTGTCTTATTTGTACAGATTCCGGAGTCGGAATTTGGGTGCTCGAGTGGATGGGTAATAGTGGCGGTTGTGGTGCTAACTGTGAGTATCGTTATAAGCGTGGTTGGTGGTGTTTTATACTTCATGGGACCCTTGAAGAAGTGTAAAGGGGATAAATCAAAACAAGTCATGACGAGTGTCATGATGAACGGTGACGTGTCAAAATTAGGGAATGGGTTAGGGTATACGACTCGAAGTAGGGAGCCGGACACCAAGAGAGACGTAGACCGGTATCTAATGATCGGTTCTTCTGTGAGTAATAACTTTCATTCGTTGAATCCTCCTTGGCACAGTGTGGACAAGAATCCTTACTACCAGGAGGATAGTGAGGAACACATCTACCAGCAGTTTGCCTATGAGACAATTCCTCATCACAGGACGCCAGAGAAACCACACATAGTGTACGTCTAACATAAGTTGTGCGCAAAGGACAATATCACGGGTATATTTTCTTTGCTACGTTATACGAACAAAGTTGTGTACTGTCGTCAAAACGACGGAGAACATTGAATTTGCAATAATGTATATAGTGATATGAATAAAATGTAATATGTGATAGCTTTGTATATAGACGTGTAAATATATAACTCAGTGCATATAAAGACATTACTTTATAGAAATTCCCGATTTTGTACTTACTTATTTAGTCATGTTTATACCTAATATTGATTGTCACATTCACCCGTATGTAGTGTTGACATTCAGTCGTTTTATTTACTAGTTCCTGAATTATATGGGTACCCGATTATTTTTAAGTGCTTTGTAAAATTCTCTAAGATGTTCAATACAAAATGAATATTATATTCATGTGTAATAATATAGTATACATTATATATTTTTCAGAATTGAAAACACCAATACTTGATGAAAACTTTGTACAAATATGAGCAATATAGAATAATTTAAAATGTTATGTCGTCAATTTAATTTGGTACATTGTTATAGCATACTTATTAGTTGTACTTTAGAGATGAAACTTTTTGACAGTTAATGCTAATAACATTAAATACCTATCTACATAAATAAATAGATTATACAATAAACCAGTTGCTCTGATGGTAAGGGGTACAAAATACAGATTTATTGGCTTAACAAAATGATTTCTATGAAAATTATTTTAATAATATTCTGTTAATAGATATTCTGAAATTAATATTTTTGTACTTAGTGAATACGTGAATGTTGGGTCTAAAAGTTTTCGGTTTAAAACTTTGTTAAGAGAACTGAATACCTTGGGTTTGGACGCAGCTTTTTCGCATACAAATTAGAAATGGCTGCGCTAACATCTGAAAGAACTGTTCAAATTTTTGAAATACAATTGAAGAGTTCTTTTATTTCAAACAAAACTCGTTGTAATGTTTAATCAGTGTGACTGTTTGTTTTTTTATTTTCTGCAAAATTAAAAATAATATGATTGTTATTAAAATTTTGGCGAGAAATAAAACCAGCTTTTTATGTATAAAGTTCAGAAATTGTGTTATGTTTAAAAACTAATTTACAAGTGTTATCAGAAAATCTTAGGTTAATATTGCATAACCAGAAAACGTATAAAATTAGTTATCCAGACTGAATTACTGAGCAATAACATGTTGGATTGACTTTCAACACTCAGTATGAGAGCGTTGCGTTGCTTCTGGCAGAAGTGCAGCTTGGCTTGCTAATGCATTTAGTGCCTAATGCCTAAACGGTTTATTCCACACCAAAAAAAAAAAGACACCATAAATTCCAATTTGTTCACCCAGGTGAACAAAGTGGAATTTATGGTGTCTTTATTTCACCTCGGAATCATTTCACCTATTAAAGCCAATTTATTATTTAATTCAATTTAATGTAAATTAGATGGTTAGCTATTTCATTTGACAGAAAACGATTCCAAAAATATATATATAAAATATAAAATATTAGTTACACCAATATTTTATACAAAAAAAAAAATGTAAATTATCCTATTGGATAATTTTCAATTCATCACTTTTTGTTAATCGAAAAACGTTTCATCGAAAAAACGACTCGATTTTGTCTCGGTTCATAAAATAAAGCTACACCGAACTTAAATTTCATAGAATATCATTTAATCAAAGTGTCAATTTATTAAAACAATTTTTGGCGAATTGGTTATATCCGGACCCCCTCGTGGTGAATTCACTCCAATACAAACCAAAATTCGAGTGATATTTTAAGTTCGCTTTGATTTGATAGTTGTTTTAGCATATTTTATGTGGGTGATTAAAGTCCACAAGAATAATAAAAATAGTTGCCCCTGTTCACCTGGGTGATTTAGTTCCAAGGTGAACAAATGACAGCAATAATGTCGAATTATTTCACCTAGGTGATTTCACCTGGGTGAAATGATTCCGAGGTGAAATAAAGACACCATAAATTCCACTTTGTCACAGGTGATTTCACCCAGGTGAACAAAGTGAAATAAACCGCCTAAACTAGACTCGATGTTTTAGCTTGTGTATTTTTGTTCTGGGAAACAAGTGACGTAGTAGTGCATAGTAATGCTACTCAGTAAAATGGAAAAATAGACACGTGCTGAATCACTTGTATGGTTTAGGACTAGAGTTCAGATTACTTCACAAAGGAGAGATGTGACTGTTAGTATTGTTCTTGATTAATCCACCAAAAACTTTTAGAGCCAACAGCTTAAAATGTTCTAGCTGAAGTAATCACTGCAATTATAATAATTTTTATACATACATATAAAGAATATCTAATACGATTTTCATAAGGATATATCTGCTTCATAACCAAACCTATTCAGTCGATACCTACAGTCATAATGATAATGTAAGGCTATTTATACATACTACTTAAAGAAAAACCTTTTGTTATGAAACTTATTTAAATATATAATGCATTAAAACAAACGACAAATAAACAATTAAAAATATTAATTGCATTTTAATTGAAGTAAACACTTACAGAATGCTCATTCCAATTAATTATTGTGAGGCAATTCATAATTGGACCGAGAAATAAAATTTCAGTACATAGCTACATGTCTGCTTACCCACTCATGTTACATCCAATTAAATGGGGATTTTAATGGTTTCTATAATAATAGGCGAAGTGACAGGCACGTAAAATATTCACATTTTGCAATTGTTGCAAAGGATATAAATTTTTGTTGATGTTTTACGCAATATATGCTTGGCCACCGCAATTATTAAAAATTTTGATACCTAGGCTGTGTATCCATATGGACTGCAGAACCAATTTTGATATTGAAACCAAGAATTTACATCTATTTACTAGCAAATTAGCCGATTTTGTAGACGTTTTCAAACGTTTCAATTGAGGAGCCACCTTGAACATCATGGAACTGTAGACTTACTACAAATTCGAGAATTGGATCTACAAAATCGGCTAATTTGCTACTAAATAGAAGTAAAATCCCCGTTTCAATATAAAAATTGGGTCTTCAGTCCATACATGCAGTAGTCAAGTGTCATTTAGGAACTTCTGAAACAAGACAGATAATTCATTAGCCAGATTCCATTAATATTTTGTATAGCCTTCAGCTACTTACAATCCCTTTTTGTGATTTAACTAAATTAAACACAAGGGGTTTGATAGGAAAACATTCGTAGTTCTTAGTGTGGAGTGGGATTCAAATTCGCAACCCATAAGTATTACAGAAGGCGAACATGTTTCATTTGGATCATCATCATCATCCTTCTGCTCTTATCCCAATTTATTTGAGGTCGGCACAGCATGTCTTTTTCTTCCACATAACTCTATTATCCGTCATCTCAGTTTTCACTTTTTTATCCATATCATCTTTCACACATTCCATCCATCTTTTCTTTGGTCTTCCTCTTTTCTAATAGCTATCCACATTTATACTCAAAACTTTCCTCGTAATATGCTCCTCATTCCTCTGTATCACATGTCCATACCATGACAATCTACTGCATCTCGACTTTTCCGTCACTGAATTTACGTTCAAACGTAGTCTCACATACTCATTTCATATTATATCCATACTCGTTACACCGCACATTCCTCTTAACATTCTCATCTCAACTGCGTGAGATTGCCTTTCATTCATCCCTTTTGTAGCCCAACATTTTGATCCATACAAGACAACAGGTCTAATCATGGTATTGTATTTTATGCTGTACATAGCACTTAGGTTTGGACACACACACACACACATTTGGACCATCAAAAATAACATAACTAGTAAGTATACAGCACTTATAAAATAAAGATTAATAAAGATTAGTTGAGTGGCGTTATTTCAAAACTGAAAATATTTCGATGTTTTTTTGCAAGTAAACAAAGCTTCTATTCAATAGTTAAGAAAAAAATAATTAATAGGTAATATTTATGGTAATAAGATAATATTATCAAAAAATTCATTGAAATTGTTTTAAAGGGCTTAGAAATTACACTACTTAGTAGTCAAAAAACAAACTAACCTGAAATATTTAATACGTATGAAAAAATACCTACCTAATTCTCATTCGAATCAAGATTATTCTAGAGTGTACTCCTGAAGATTTCAAATTAGTAGGGATCCGAAATGGCTCTTTAATTAGGCGCTGACTCCGCTTGTACTACATCTGGTTAAGAGGCCCATAATCCTTCCAACCGTAGATCACAATTTTCACGAATTTAAAAATTTGGTGTTTTATTTATGGAAGTCATCCACTGCTGGATGTAGGCCTCCCCCAAAAGGGGGGATATGCTATAATCGGCACGCTTGGCAGGCGGATTGGCGATCGCAGTTGGTTGGTTAAATACTCAGAGAACGCTGCTTCCCATACTCTGGTGAATCCCTTTGTCACCTTTTACGACACCCATGAGAAGAGATAGGGTATTATTAAGAAATTTAAATAGGTAAACACTGTTGTCTTAGATAGGAGGGGCTAAGTAGCAACCACGTGAATTGTATGATCTGCGAGCTTACTACACTTGCCACGGTCAGTCTGTGGATCAGTCTGTCTGTGTAGTTAGAAGCCCGTAAGTCTGACAACTGGCCTAATCTCTGAATGTCGGTATAAACCAGTAGCTGGGTTGCGGGGGTGTGATGGCAGTCGCTTCGTGTAAAATACTGATGTTCAGCCGCATCTGGCTAGACTGGAAGCCGACCACAACATAGTTTGGAAAAGGCTCGGAGGATGATATTATAATGTTTTCCCGCTAAATCGTTCTTTATTCCTAGCACTAACTTTAATGATTCTTTAGGGTCTACACGCTTAAAGTTGGATATTGCTGCTCTTCTATTCGATTTGAATCCACAAACACCACTTTTGGCAACTGAAAGAAAAATTACTAATGCCGTTTCAGAGGTAAGTACAGGGACAAGAGGGTATAGAACATACGTAAGTATAATTCTGCCTAAAAATATCAATACTGAAAAGATACACAATAGTAACTTAATTAGGTATTTGCTACATTTATGTCTAGTTAATAACTTTTACCATATGAATATTTTATATTTTGCTAATTACAATCACATGATACCTATATGTTATATTTTCATGTCTCAGTTTGGCGAAGACGATTTGCAATACCATTGAGGCAATAGCTTAGTAGCCTAAATGGTATTGTTTTAGCTCATTTCGTCATCATATACAATGTGTAACAAAAACCCTCTTGTTCCTGTGAGCTACGTTATCGGAATCAATATTCATGCGTAAGGACACAACCCATTTGGAAAATCTCTTTAGTAAAAATAATCAAATTAAATATTAAATCATTATTAATTGTGAATTGAATGTGATTTTGTCACTGAAAGTTTGATGATTGATTGATTAATGATTGATTGATTGATATCACTCAAAACTCACCCACTCAGTGATTACATCAATAAAAATCAATCAATATATCAACTCAGCCTATCGCAGTCCACTGCTGGACATAGGCCTCTCCCAAGTTGCGCCACAACACTCGGTCCTCTGCCTCCCGCATCCAGTGCCCCCCAGCCACGTTCTTTAGGTCGTCGGTCCACATGCAAGGGGGGAGCCCTACAAAAAAAAATGTTAAAAAAAATTTACGGTAAAAATAGTTTTATTTAATGTTAAATCATTATTAATTGTAAATTGAAAGTGTTATAATCACTTTTAATAACGATTTAATATTTAACTTATTATTTTTATTGAAGAGTTTTTCAAAATAAGTTGCGTCCTTACGTATGAATATCGATTCTGATAACGTAGGTCACAGGAATAACAGGGTTTTTGTTACATGTTGTATTATAAAAAGCCGTCAACATTATTTACATACAAACCAGAAACTGCTATTACACTTATCACTAAAACTACTCCATTGGGACCAGAATCTGAACATCGTGTACGTCACTATGCAAATAACCCAATTTTATTACAGTATTAATTAGCCGATTTAAATACGTAAATAAAAGCAAATTTATGTACATTGAAGCTGTAAAACATCGGAAATAAAACTCTTACTTACTAAAAGCGAATACGAGAATCATAAAATTTATCGAAGTTCTCGAACTAAAAAGTTTTAAAAAACACTTTGAGAACAACTTGCTTCTTTAAATTAAGTAGAAGTAGAATTCAGTTTTAGCGAAATTTCATGCTTTTTATTTTACGTAGTCAATATATATTACAATAATCTTACTTCAAATTACACCTACAATCGTAATTTAACTTTTTTTCAAGATACCTAGAAGAAAAATGGATCATATTTTTTTACAAAATTGTGGTGAAATTTTCATTTACGATGCAAAAACAAGGGAAACCAGAAGGGGTGAAAGAAAACTCATTGTCCGGTGAAGCAATAAAAGCCATGCGCCTATCATCCACCCAAATTGAGGGGTGAAAAAGGATAAAATATATCTTTAAAACAAACAATGTGACTACTTAATTTAAGCTATGAGTAATAATAGAGACTTTGTAGTTTTTAGTAGTACATAATAATCTTAGCTGAATGTTATGCAAAATACCACAAACACACACACGCACATATGTTTTTAACTAGGATCACTGTGACCACTTAATTTAAGCTATGAGTAACAATAGTGTAATCGTAGTAACAACCTTTGTACAGTTTTTACTAGTAGTAATCTAAATTGAAAGTTATGTGTACACACTCATACACACCCCCCCCACATGTTTTTTCAACTAGGACGTAAACGTTTTCGAGGTAAATTATTTTATGACATAATTAATAATTATCTCGATATTTAGATGTAAAGAAAACCCTTACGAATTGTAAATTTTTATTCGATGTCTTGTTTATTTACAGAAATATGTTTCTTATTCAAATCTATTAGCTAAATTTTAGGCATCAATTATAAACACAAACATTATCCGACAAAACTCATTAATTAAAATAAAAAATTACAAAAAATATTAATCACATCACTAAATCTATTCAACCTATAATAAATAGCAAATACAACCACAATCAGGTGTAGGTATCTAAAAGGAATACTAAATGTATGGTTTAATGAAAGACATTTCTATACTGCAGTATAATAACTTTATGGGTTTAATGAACTTTGGTTCGTCTCACAACAAGTTGGTTATGATAAAGTCATTTTACCGGTCAGTATCGACGGAAGACAGTCATTTGACGGTTAACAAGGGGGTGCGTGAAAAATGCCAGCGGGCGCCTTTTTATCATGCACAATTACCTATCAGTTGGACGTTAAATGGCTGAATGTGTGGAATTTTCACGTAAATTACCATGGAATGGCATCAATTTGTGGTATGAAGGGGTGAGTAGTGGATATTTTCTTTGTTTTTCGTATTTTTTCGTATTAGATGCTTAAGTGAACAATACCGTCATGCGTCTGTAGGTTGCTTTTTGGTCTAAAATTATAGTTTAAAAATAATCTCCGTTATTTAGATACAATCAAAAAGTGATTATTGTAAAATAGTTAAATTTAAAAAGAAATGGTAAAAACTACATGGTAAGATGATAAAGTGATGAATTTGTAAGTGATGACGATTATTGATCGTATAAAAAACGGTGATTTTATTAAAATTCACCCGTTAGACGCCTAATGGCCGACGACAATTGCATATATTATATTTTGTTTACATTATTGCTTGAAAAGTTGACATGTAATAGGTACCTATAGGTTTCGAAGAAATTTTGGGTATTATGTCTAAGTACCTAAGGTATATAATTTTCTGGAGGTAAGCTCTATTAAAATAAGTGACACATTCTTGTATCAGTACATATAACGTTTATAGAGGAAATGGTAAAATATAGACAACAACAATAACAGTCTAAATATCCTGTATGACTATTCAAATTAAGCACCTGAAAATAGTTGCTAACTTAAAAAAAAATACCAGCTATGAAACATATCTATAAATATGAGAGGTCACCCAATGGTCGAAATTCGACCGTAATTCTTTTTTTTTTATAATTGAACTATGTTGATAAAAATACTAGGTATTTCCAATTTTGTTTGCCTGACCCGGGAATCGAACCCAGGACCCCACGCTCAGCAGTCGCGCTTGCAACCTCTAGACCAACGAGGCAGTCCACAGGCCGGTGGACCTAGATATTTGAAATTGGAGGAAATATTCCGTCAGTACCCTATAGGTGCACTCAGGGGGGAAATTATAAATTAGTTCTGTCTGTGAAAAGGAGATTTAAAGGTTGTATGAAGAAAACACGGGAGCCACGGGCGTCAGTACGTTTTATAAAGCTATAAAGACTAGCTAAGGCTACATTTCACCTAAAAATAAACGACCCACACCAGCTAACATTATCCTGAGACCGACGTCCAAGTTACCTCATCCAGGCTAGTGAGGGAACAACACACCGGGGACCCGTTACTCTGCCTACCAACAGATCTATAATGGAGATAAATGAATGTCAAAGCACTCAAATAGCCGCCCAGTTGCCCTTAAAAGTAAAATGGCGGGTTACGCTCATATAATGGAGGAAGCGTGTAGGACATTTGTTTCTCAATTAGCCCACGTTTAATTTTACCCCCATTCGGCCTATTAAATTGCTCTGCGCGGGAAAGTATCCATTTTTGTGTCGGCTCATTAGTTTGGGTAGATATGACGTTATTAATTGGAAGTCAGATGTGTATTGTTCAGCTTTCTATCTAAAAATAGCTTAGCATATCTACATATTTGGGTCAGAAATATCAATGGATTTAATGTAGAAACTAGAACTGAACGATAAAATGGAATGGAATGAAGAAATAGTTTAATATTTAAAATAAGAATACAGTAAGGTACTTGTTCCTAGTACCTACAGAGATGAACTGAATAATACGAAGCACAACAGCAACGGCCTAAGAACAGACATTCATTGAGCACCAAATACAAACACCTAAATGTGTGTTTATGTATGTAGATGACATAATTTTATTCGTGAGAAGATTTTTTTAAGGGACCAAGCTGAACAAAGCAAGTATCTAATTGTTCTCTACATACAATAAAATTCATACATACGCAATCACGTGAAAATTTCCTCCTTTAGCTTTTCAAAGTCGGTTAAAAATTACTCGAGTTTATGGCAGTGCGTTATTAAGGTGAATGTTACAGGGTAGCCCGCGAAATTCAATTTTTTTGGCGTTTTTTGTAAATTGTAGCTTTATTTCGCGTTGTATATCGGTCAAAATATGATTGGCGGAAATAATAACAATATATCTACTGAATAATACTCATAAAAAATATTAACCTAGCTCTATTAGCTGTACTAGCCCGATAATATTAATTTACGATCAAATTATCGATTTTCGAGCTTGTAGAGCTTATAGAGCTAGGTTAATATTTTTTACGAGTATTATTATTTAGATAAATTGTTACTATTTCCGCCAATCACATTTTTTCCGATATACAACGCGAAATAAAGCTACAATTTGCAAAAAACGCCAATAAAATTGAATTTCGCGGGCTACCCTGTAGCATTCACCTTAAATAATATTTTCTCTTTTGTATTACTCGGCGGGTATTCAGAAGACATTATTTTTAAACAATAGTAACGTTGATCAATTAGCAGCTGTTTAACTTAGACTTGACAAGTTGACACTTACCCTCTGGGGAATAGAATACTTGAGCGAGACCTAACCTAATTTTATTCCAAAACTAGAGACTAATATCATTATTTATAAAATGTCATCAATCATTTATTTATTTATCTTTCTTATAACTACCATTACAGAATTGTTTTTGAAACCAAAGCGATAGTGTACGAAGTACCTAATACATGAATATAAAATAAAAAAAACTTATCTATCACCACAGACATAGTAAAAAATATAGACTAAGTGCTGCGAACAACCATAGTGAAGCCAACAAAAATCGTGCTCCTTTATGTACAGTAGACTGCATGACAGTGGTAACACTTCAGTTCGAAAACCGCCCTTACTGCTTACGAAATAAAGATGCTGCTAATGTCAAAGTGTTACCACCGACGTGCGGTCGACCGTACAACCAGTTCTCACGCACACACATGTACCTTAAACCGTGCTCACCCCTCTCAGTTCACATGTCGCGGCATCTTCCAGTAAGCATCGCGAAAACAAATATCCTTCAGGTGTATGGTGTGTACGTGAGCACTGGTTGTACATGAAGGAGCACGGTTTTTTTGGCTTCACTATGGTTTTTCGCAGCACTTAGTCTATATTTTTTACTATCACACAAAAATAATGCTTGTGAATTCACTCAGACAACAACAATTAAATTATATTTGCAGCAACTTCTTTAAGAACCTAAAAAAGAGTGTGCTTAATATTTTCTAAATAGTTCAATGTTGCAATAAGCAAAAAATGTATATTTTAAAAGAAAATTTTCGTGGAGTACTTTCCGGTAGATTTTCTTTAAAAGGTCATGAGATCATCATCAAATGTTCGACTATTTCCATTTGTCCTTGATTTATCTTCTTATCGTTCGTTCTTTATTTTTGATGGTGCTGTGTAGCAATGTGCCAAAAATATTTTTTTAACGATTTTCTGATGTTACTCTACCGTTAAACTATTACAGCAACAGCAACCAAATTAACCTAAAAGTTATCATTGTGAACAACTTTTACTATGGGACCAACACAAAATGGTGACAAAACTATCAGCTGTTTCGTAATATTAATCAATATTTCTCGACAAAAATTTGGCAATAGACTGTCATGGTATGGACATGTGATGAGGAGGAATGAGGAGCATGTTTTTTTTTTTTTTATTTGAGGAAAGAGGTAGGGTCTTGAACGCCCCTAAGCCACTGCGACCTAAAAGATCTATTGTGACGCCTCTTGCAGCATTACAGCACTTCCCCAAGCTGCAAGTCAATCATAAAGTCGACTATGACCTTGGGGGAGGAGGATTTGATCTCCTGCATTGAGATGACGTGGCCTCCAAGATGCTGGCTTCTGATGTGGTGCACTGCATCACATTCGCATAGGATATGGATGGGCGTCTCATCCTTTTCGCGACAAAACCTGCAAACTGTGGTATCACTGAGGCCCATCCTGTGAAGGTGTTTGTTCAGCTTGCAGTGCCCAGTAAGGGTTCTTGTCAGGATTCTTATCTGATTTTTGTTCAACGAAAGCGCTTCTTTCGTAAACCTTTTTTTGAAGCCCACAAGTAGCGCTTTCGAGTGTTCTTGGCCTGGGGATTTTCCCAAAGGCTAATACTTTGGTCAGTTCCCCAGTTTTTAAGGTAGGCTGTAGTGGTGCATTTAGGAATGCCACAGATTGGCTCCGGGCCCACATTGGGGCTTTCAGCACCAGCTCTAGCCAGTTCATCAGCGGCTTCGTTGCCCCTAATGCCACAGTGTCCAGGTACCCATCCTAGTGCCACTGAGTTTGCCGCTCCTAGTGAGTTTAATAGCTGGACACACTCCTTTACAAGTTTGGAGTCAATTTCCTCTGAATTTAAGGCTTTTAAAGCAGCCTGGCTGTCAGAGAAGATGAAGATTCGCCTATTAATATAGGTCCTCTGCAGACTCAAACGGACACATCCAATAATGGCAAATAATTCCGCTTGAAACACAGTGGTGTGCTGGCCTAGGTTGGCGAATTTTTTTACCTTTGGCCGCCCACCGTGGAATCCGGCTCCTGCTAGACCCTCTTTTTTTGATCCGTCGGTGAACCAAACAACATCAGTGGACTGAGGCTGGCCTGGCGTGTCGTCCTTCCACTCAGTCCTCTGAGGTATGAATACCCTAAACAGCCTATCAAAGCGGTATTCTTTTAACATTGCATCAGTGGGCATGGCAATGATGTCTTTCTTCATAAGGTTCTCTTGCAGTGCCCTCATGGCAGTCGACTTCCATCTTGTCCTTCCCGCTATTCTGGCCCTTATCATTGCTGCCCTAGCGTCCATTTGCACCTGCACATGCAAAGGAACGAGATTAAGCAGAGCCTCAAGTGCAGCGGTCGGAGTCGATGCAATTGCTCCTGTTGTTATGAGACACGCGAGTCTCTGGAGGCTTGAGAGAGCATCCCTGCAGGTAGTCTGATGGGTTTTTCCATGCCATACGACACAGCCATAGGTTATCATGGGCCTTGCTATAGCAGTGTACAGCCACAGCGTTGCCCATGGTCTAAGGCCCCATTTCGAGTTGACCAGTCGGCAGGAGGTTCCCAAAGCAATTTTTGCTTTCCTTGTCACATGTTTAATGTGTGCATTCCACGTGAGTTTTTTGTCTAGGATAATGCCTAGATATTTGACCTCATCCGAAAAGTTGACCGTTTTACCGAAGAGGGTTGGTGGTTTTAAGCCATCCAACTTCCTTTTCTTTGTAAAAGGTACAATGACAGTTTTGTCTGCATTCACCGAAAGTTGGGAGTCTTTGCACCATCTTTCGATTATTCTACAGGCCGTTTGCATCAGATCGGAGATGACTGATTGGCATTTGCCAACGGTAATCACTACCAGATCGTCCGCGTAACCTTGCGTGTAATAGCCAGCCCTATTGAGCTCGCTCAGTAAGCTGTCAACAACTAAAGACCATTCTAGGGGAGACAGGACGCCCCCTTGTGGGCAACCCCTGTTTAGTCTCATCCTTATGGTTGTGTCTAAGAGAGATGTTGACGCTACTCTGTTACGAGGAGGAGCATGTTACGAGGAAAGTTTTAAGTATGAATGTTGATGGCTATAAGAAAAGAGGGAGACCGAAGAAAATATGGATGGATTGTGTGAAAGATGATATGAATAGAAAGAAAGTGAACACGGAGATGACGTCTGATAGAGATGTATGGAAGAAATAAATATGCTGCGCCGACCCCAAATAAATTGGGATAAGGAGAGGAGGATGATGATTTCTCGACAAAAAATTATAAGGCATCAGTTTTTTATTATTATTTCAGGGTAGGTATAATGCTAATGATGGGTATAATCCCTTTCGGGACAGTCATTACTTTTACACTAACCTATAATTATGTCTCTACAGGCACCAGAGATCCAGAGTATTGTGGCGTTGTGGATCTCATTAGTTTAGTCGAGTGAACGATATAAAACTTAACCGGTGTTGCGCATCCCTAAAATGTGTGCCCAACACTAGTAATCGCGTTGGCCTCTCTCTGACTTTCAACACAGCAGCTTCCAAGGAAGTAACTATTCCTTCTGGAATACATATTTTATCCCCAATCTCGGGGTTCTACCTTCCGGCTGGACTTCTACCTTCCGGCTGGACGTCTACCTTCCGGCTGGACTTCAACCTTCCGGCTGGAATTCTACCTTCCGGCTGGACTTCTACCTTCCGGCTGGACTTCTACCTTCCGGCTGGACTTCTACCTTCCGGCTGGACTTCTACCTTCCGGCTGGACTTTTACTTTCCGGCTGTACTTCTACGTTCCGGCAAGAGGCGTACCCGCTGCAACCACGAGGCAGCGTCTACCTGCTGCCCGGCGGCCTGCCGTACCATCCACGTGGCGGAGACGAGGGACGGTACCCTTTCCACCTTCCTTCCAAAGTGTGCGAACGCTCAGTGAACAATAGCCTTACCCGCGACCTAGCCGAGTGTCTTATCAATATGTGTATTAAATCTCCGAGTGTTATCTATTTATCTCTCAACACACTTCCTTAAGTCACTGCGGTGCCTAACACCGTAGTGACACCTTTTCTTTTGTAGCGGTCTGCGCAGCTTACCTGCGTAGACTCTAACCGCTTCAGTATACAAGAGAAGCCAACTAAAGAAACAAAAATGAGAGAAGTGAACTAATTGCAAACGCATTACCTAAAACTACATACAACCTACCTTTTATAATCATACTTATTCTAGTCATTGTATACTTGAAATAAAGCATGTTTGCGGTACATTGCGGCATGGATAGTAATTAAGAGATTGTCTGTGTCCACGTCGCGTCGTGTCGCCGTCGTATCGCGTCGTACGATGTGTCACGTAGAAAAGACTGCGTTCCAGGTTCCAGGAGACACAGATGTTGATTAGGATTAGGAAGTGTACCAAGTAGCTGGATTTAAATGAAGCTAAAGGAAACTGCTTTCTGAAGTAGTGTCCTTTTGAGAAACCAGTTCACGTGTATAACCTATTTAATTTTCGTAGTAGTTTACATCGTAGCATAGATATCATAGTCCGTGTGGTGTCGGACTTAAAGAATAGCACCACCCTTATCTCTTCTCATGGGTGTCGTAAAAGGCGACTAAGGGATTCACCAGAGGATGGGCAGCAGCGTTCTCTGAGTATTTAACCAACCAACTGCGATCGCCAACCCGCCTGCCAAGCGTGGCGATTATGGCATATCCCCCCCTTAATTGGGGGAGGCCTATGTCCAGTAGTGGACGTCTTTCGGCTGTAATGATAGATATCATAGCACGATGATATGTTATCTACTAAAAATATACCAACACATTCGTCGAAAGTCACTAGTTCAAGGAAATATCGATTATTAGATAAATATTGATTTCGAGGGCAATGGATTAATCATTTAATGATCATAGGCTTATAAAGCCTCTCGGTGCTACAACAAAGTCACCATAAAGATAAGTCACGTGTACACTTACTTGTTTTTCTATAAAAGTACATCAGTGATCACGGACGATTAAAAAAAGGCGGACGGAATCTCGCTAAAAAGATTCAAGCACTTAATTTTTTCTTAAACCCACTACAACTTCGACAGTATTTTAACACACCAGTAGGTCAATACACGTAACTAAAAAAGTGCAGTTTTAGTGCAGTTGCAGTTAAGTTTTGATCAAATCAACGCTTCTCGCATCCTCTTATCTTCGGCGGTCGCCGCCAGATACGAACTACAGCCTCACTGCAACTTGATTGGCGCATCATGAAATTATGTGAATTAGGGCCCAGACGGCATATTGTTATTTTATTGGTGACACTACGACAAAAACTTACGTCACACGAGATTTGTTGCATAATCGTGGCTATTAGACTTACTATGGGTTGTGAATGTGTACGTGCCAGCCCGTACTTTCAAGCGAGCCGAATTACTAGTGGGTGCTTCACTTTTTGTTCAGCAGGATTCCGGCTGCCTTTTTTATTCGTCCATGTCAGTGATCTATATAAAAAGAATTATACACATAAATATCTGCTTAAGTTTAAACCACACATCACGGATAATAATTGAGTTATTACTGTACATGTCCCGTCGTACCGCATTGCTGCGCGTGGTGTCGCGGTGACACGTATAAAATTTGACTGTGCCCAGAAGACGCCTGTCGAGCTATGCGGCGAATTTAGAGAATGCATTATAAGTTTTATACCTCCAATGCCTTCAATATTATGTGTAAAACATTTAAGAATAATAATAATGTGATTCCATGAAACCTATATATTTTATCTACATAAAAAATGTGATATCAGTGCATACATTATTCAGTGCTTAATAGCGTTCGCGGTAGATATTAGTCACCATAAACTGACTGAATCACCTCGCTAATTAATATGTATTGTGTCAGAGATTCGTGACTCGTAAAAACCAACCCAAATATTAACGCGATTTCAAACTGACAGCATAAATACTTTTCCAACGAACGGTAGTATCTATTAAAGCATAAATTCTTATCCACATTACAGTAATGAGCCCATAAAGTTGGCTCGTTCAGGGTTGCCAACAACATTCAATGAATGAAAAATACACAGGCAACACGCTCCTTGCCCACGGGGCAGGCGGAAAATCGAGAGTGATAAATGTTTTTTAGATTCGTGACACTCAAACGTTTGGCTTAAATCTGCGAACGGATGGACTGACAGTTTTAATGGGTTCTATAAGGTACTGGCGGGTAGGGTATACATTTTGGAACATAAAGTTACCGTCTGTGTTGGCCATTCCAATTTTTCGGAACGTGTCCCACCCGACGCAGTCTATTTATTGACTTTTAATTTATTTATCTGTATCTGTCTCGGACGAATAAAAAAGGCGGACGGAATCTTGCTAAACAAAGACTGAAGCACTTCATTTTTTCCTAAACCCACTATAATTTCGAAAGCATTTTCACACCAGATTTATATACTGTTATTTTATTTGTGACACTACAACAATGACTACCATCACACTAGATGTTTTGCGTAATCGCGGCTTTTTGGCATACTATGGATGTGAATGTGTGCATGCTGTCCCGTTCTTTTAAGCGAGCCGCCATACTATGGATGCTTCACTTATAGTTTAGCGAGATTCCGTCCGCCTTTTTTATTCGTCCAAGGTATCTGTATTGTGTTGTGGATGCTTATGTTTACGCGCATGTGTTTACGCTCTGCTTGTTGTTTAATTAATATGATTTCGATAACAGGCTGGGTGGATAATTCGAAGCAGATTTTGATATCTCACTATAATTTGTTTTCTACCACATTATTTCTACTTTATTTGTTTTGAATCGTGTTGAAACGGCAGTTATTCTCTTGATATTTTTTATTCGATCGTTCGATAAAAGGTTGCTTATTAGCAAACAAGGATATATTACTCTTTTATGCGGAAGCTTTCCATACAACAGCGAGAGCAAACCCAATTATTTTCATTTTCTTGTTGCAGAATCCAAATATTATTTTAACGACGTTGTGAAAAGACCTTGTAACAAATTCCATTTCCCTGTACGTGACTCCCATTCAGTATTCGTCCAATCGTATCTTTGTTGGCAATCGACAATTAAAATCCTGAACTTAGCCAATATAATTTCCCATACTCGTAAATCACAGTTTCCGAATCGGACAATAAATCGGAAGTAACAAGTAAATTAGAGAATCGATAGAAGTATTATCAGAGTGGAAAATTGGAACGCCTTGTCCCCATAAAAAAGGAACCAATCAAAACATGCCACATAAAGGGGCATCAATGAGAAAAAATAAATACCTTTTATCCCCGTCCTGAAAGGCGGCTGAAACGGCACCGTTACAGCTGGGGTGGCAAGATTTATTTCACGACAGGACTCGTTATGGCACCAAAGGGACGATTTCCTGGGAATGCAGCCTGCAACACAGGGGCAGAGCCGGATCTCTTTTGGTTTTCTTGTCAATGTCTTAATAATGGTATGACGATAACCAAAATCGACAATTTTGTCACGGCCAGAGAGTTAAATGGAACTGTGGTATACGGCAGTTTATTATTCATCATCATCATTTCAGTCGAAATACATCCATTGCTGGACTTCCCCAAAGGGGGAGGGGGACTATGTCATAATTGCCACGCTTGGCCGGTGGGTTGGCAATCGCAGTTGGTTGAGTAAATAAATAACCAGAGAACGCTGCTGCCTATCCTCTGGTGAATCCCTCAGACGCTATTTTTTTTATAGTATTGGTTGGCGAAACGAGCTAAAGGCCCACCTGATGTTAAGCGGTTACCTTTGCCCATGACAACTTCGAGACCACCTAGGCTATTGCCTAAATGGTACCGCAAGACGGTTCGCCAAACTGAGACATGGAGATGGAAAGTCTCATGTGTTTGTAATTTCACCGGCTTGTTAATTATTGCCTGTGCCTAAATCTAATGTCATAAAGTAAGCACACCGCAGTCTACTGCTGGACATAGGCCTCTCCCAAGTTGCGCCACAACACTCAGTCCTCTACCTTCTGTCTCCAGTCCTCACCCTTTCTAAATCTAATGTGATGGCGGCTGATTTGCCGTTAGCAGTTCAGTTCAGTTCAGTTCAGTTATGAACTGCTACTGTGTTTGGTGACTAAAATATGACAAGGTCACGTCAAAAGGGTAGCAAGCAATAATAATTCGTCTACTTTATTGCAGTCACCAATTATTCCGATTTGCTCCCATCCACCGCGGGCTCTTGTCTTGATAACGGGGCAGGTAGGAAAAGAAGATTCATCTACCCTGACAGCCGCGGTGTTGGCATCTAAAGGGGCGGATGACACAGATCGAGTATTAATCTGTGTCAAGGCAATGTGGCTAGTTAAGAATTAAAGTAATCCAAGTAGCATTATTTAAGCACTTAGGTTACTTTTACACTAACTAATTTGATGGCAAAGAAGTCCAAAAAGTGAGATTGTGTTTCTAAAAATGTTACTTTGATCGCTTCTGTTCATAACCAGCCAACAACTTTACAACTGTTCTTTATAGTGGTTACTCAGGAAGCTTATGCTAAGGTAGTGGACGTTAAAGATTGATGTGTGTGTAAATAAAACGTAATCTACTGTACAAACAAAGCTTCTCTTCCAAAACCTAATTCAAAATTGAGATTTTTCCGAAACCACATCAGTTCGTCCCTGAAAAGGGGATTGTACCATTCCCGTATTATATGACCACAGATCGGGAGATCAGAGGCGTATCCTGCGGATTGTGTGTTCGAATTGGGACTTTTGAGTTTCGTTCTCTTCTTGTTAATTAAATTTCGAGCTGTAAAGTTGTGAAGCAACAGCAACTGTTGTTCGATTGCGATCAATTGTTCTCGTATTGTCACGATTAACAAATACGATGCCGATGGATTGATTGTTTCGTATCTATCAATGGTTACCAATTAGTAGAACGTGTATTGCTGTATTTTTTGTTGGTTTGTTCTGTACATAATGTGTGCTGTTTGTTGATTTTGAACTTATCTTTGCAGTGATAATTATGTGTGATTGGAAGGTGATGTTTAAAAATTTCTGGAACGAAGTTCTATGACGTGGCTTGTGGTAGGTGTAATTCGGGAAAAAAATGTAAAGTCACGTGAGATTTTTGCGTTTTGAGCAGGCATATACACACACCGCGCGCTCTCTATTTCTTTTTCTTTCTAGTGTGTCTGTATGTACGTGAGGAAATTCGTTCCTGGGGGTCTCCAATTCAAGTCAGGTTACTTTGGTTCTCAAATAAGAATAGACCAGATCCTTACCTTTAGTGGATGTTCTTAAAGGTGGCTACGACATATTTATATGAACAACATACTCAAGACCGGTTTAATAAAAATATTCTGCTATCACCAATCAGCTTATAAGGCGTAGTGCTTATAGAGAAGAACAGAAAGAAAGAAAAAATATTTATTTAAAGCCACACATGTATAAACAAAAAATAAAAACACATTTTAAATAAAAAATAAGGTAGGTACTCTGTGTTTGACAACATCTGTGTTATTATGGTATTATTATTATTAGTTTATGGTTCTGGTTAGAAAGAATAAGAGACCTAACAGTGTTCCACCTTTGACTCTGAATGGAGTTCAGCTGAACCGTGTTCCTCAGTTTAAGTATCTCGGGCATATTATTACTGAAACTTTACCCGATGACCCGGATATAGAGACGGAACGGAGGGCATTGTCGGTGCGTGGCAATATGTTGGCTCATCGATTCACTCGTTGTACGGTAGAAGTCAAGCTTACATTATTCAAGGCTTACTGTCAAAGTTTTTACACGAGTGGTCTATGGGTTAACTTCACGCAAAAATCCTACAATGCCCTCAGAGTTCAGTATAATAACATCTTCAGGGCTCTGTTGCGGCTCCCTCGGTATTGTAGTGCTTCAGGCATGTTTGCGGATGCACATGTGGATGATTTTCATGCCATCATACGCAAGAAAATTGCGTCTGTTGTGCAGAGGATGCGGGGGTGTAGCAATGGAATCCTGAAGATGATAGCGGGAAGGATGGACACCGCCGTCCTCAGTCGTTTCATCGATTTGCATGTGAGAGGTGCGAATCGATGACTCAACATTTATTAATGTTTGTTATCTGTGTTTACTAACATAGTTGTTTAAGTTTTTCATTGTTACTAACAAAAATGATTATGGAATGTTGTTTTCTGAAAATATTTTTTATTTAATTTTTTTATTTAGGTATTTATTATAATTTAATATGACAATTTCCCTCAAGATCTTTGCAGCTGTTTATGAAGATACCTCTTCTTGAAGAACTTTAACAGTAGGTAACTTCTTCAATAAACTTTGTCTGTTGATTTGAATACAAACCGACTTCAGTGCGATCCCGGATAAAAGTGCAAAACACATCAACGTTGATTCCCGACCACATAATTATCCCGCTGTCATAAATAACAGTTTCAGCACATCGCAGGATCGACACTGGCGTAGATGTGTAAATACATTTTATAGTTCAAGATAAAACCCATTCTGAGTGCTTTACGAGTAGCAGGCCCCTAATGATGCAAGCGTTATGCAGGGGGACGTTTATAACCTTCTATACAGGATGTACAAAGCTGCGTTACACAACAATATACCTATAGTTCTAACTGAAAAAAGAAGAAAAAACCGGCCAAGAACATGTCGGGCCATGCTCAGTATTATAGGGTTCCTTAAATAGGTCTAATTACAAACGAATCAAATCGAATATTCATCATTGCTATTTTAGTTTTTGCAAACAGCGCCACCTAGCGCTAAATTTAAGAAGCTAAATTGAAGAAGTGTTTCATATACCACAAACACAAAGATCATTTTTGTGATTTTTTTAAATAGAAAGTAACTAAAGGAGCATTATTTGCTAAGATCATTTTTCTCTAAGGTCAATGACCTATGAACTAGGACGTCTTAAGTATTTTTCAGTTTTCTCACAATAACTCAAAAATTTATAATCACATTATACTCGAAATAATTTCAAAAGTGAGTTTTTATAAAGGTCTATCAATGTGGAAGACTATAAGTTTCTATGTTGCATAGTTTAGAAATGGCAGGGGGGGGGACATATTGCAAGCCACTTTGGCGAACTGTATGTATATATGTGCGCAGATGGTATACCTGATAAAAAAGTGGTGTATGAAACATTACCTTCATTTTAGTAGACTTATTCAATGATACCCCAAACGAGTGAGTGCAGTGAAAAAAAAAAATCCTCCCCATTTCACATGTATGGGCGCCACCCGTAAAATATGATATCCAGTTTTTTTTATTCTTTTAAAATTGAGATCGATATTTAAACCATTTTTTGACAATATTTCATTTACTTATGTTTATTACTGTAGAAGTTATTAAGCTGTAAAGGATTAGGATAGACGGACAGACGGACTGACGGACAGACGGACAGACGGACAGACGGACAGACGGACAGACGGACAGATCGACAGACGGTCAGACGGACAGACAGACAGACGGACAGACGGACAGACGGACGGACATGACGAAACTATAAGGGTTCCTTGTAGGACTACGGAACCCTAAAAAACAGCTTTAAAATAATTTAATTTGGCCCAAATCACGAGTTGTCTTGTTAACTCTGATCGTCATCATCATTTCAGCCGAAAGACGTCTACTGCCTCCCCCATTAAGGGGGGGATATGCCATAATCGCCACGCTTGCCAAGCGGGTTGGCTTTCGCAGTTGGTTGGTTAAATACCCAGAGAACGCTGCTGCCCATCCTCTGGTGAATCCCTTAGTCGCCTTTTACGACACCCATGAGATATAGGGTGGTGCAATTCTTTACGCCCGGCACCACACATTAACTCGCATGGAATATTTTAATTACAGCGATAATTACCGTACAGAAATCATACACCTTTAAATGATAAGTCATAAATAGCCCTCTTAATATTATATTTTTCCCGTGTAACGGTTGTAAATAAAGCACATTGTATTATTCGTTGTATCATCGACTGCGCGTCAGTGATAAAATTTTGACATTGACAGCGCCTTTATTTCATAAGCAGTAAGGTATTTTTTTATTTTTATTTATTTATTCATGACCATGGATACATGTCCTTCAGTCGCAATCATTGAACATATTATACTTGTATCCTAGTAAAGTGATGGAAACTTTACTAGGTTTCTGAGGGGATGATAAGATAATACGAAAGAGGTTTTCTTTTTCAAGTGTTAGGTACCACTATCATGCAGTCGACTGTAGGTACATTAAATTTATTATTATTGTAACATTTATTGAGCCAGTATGGCAACATTTGTATATGAAGGTATGTAATGACTTGCGCAAAACAGAACTTTGGAAATTACACGGCTAGCTTCATCTTCTGATTTTTATTTATTACCAGCGCCAATAAAAATACACAATTGTCTCTTCTGCAATAACCCAACAATTACTGAAATCTAAGAAACAACGACCATACAGTCCAATAGACGCCTAATGCTATAATGCGTACAATAAATTCTGCCACTAGCTAAGGTGGGGTAATGCAATCCGTTTTGACGGCTAATGTAAGAAAACTCGAAACTGATTTGAAGATTTCAAGTGGCGAATAGTGGCGACCTACATTAGTGAAATTTCATTGATGTGTTGCAGACATCAGTCGCCTGTTATTAGGCGTCTATGGGCTGAGAAAGGTATCTTAAACATATATTTCTACACCCTGTATAACGTACACATATATGAAAACAAACAGGGTAGTGGAATTTAAAACAATAGTGCCTTAGTCATTTACTGTAATGTTACTACGCGTAGTGCAATTTTGGTGAATGGCAGCTTATGCTATGACCATGGATTCGTAAGTAAATGAAGTGCTCAAATGCACACTTTTATGACCAGTATCTGTCTTGAGTATTCCATTCGTGATTTTAGACCTTCACGGTGATGTAACAATACAAATAATCTTACTTTCCTTGACAAATTCAAGGAATATCTTATTCGCACAGACAGTGAGTAATGTTTTTTGCTATGTCTGTGCTTTTTCGTCGATACCTTTACACAACTCCAATATCTATATTGATACAAGTAGCTACACTATACAAATACAGGATTGGATGCAGGTTCTGCATAGTCTGTAGTGCCATTCAAATCGTCAAAATTTTGTTTTGAAGTAGTTTGATTTCTGTGGTGTAGGTATTTTTAAACACAATTACCGCGTAGTGACAAAAGCTCAAAATATAAGGCACTGTGTTATATAATAGATAACAGAAATATTTTCTTTATTAATATTGTTATTAGTATAAAAACTGTTTTTTAATATAAATATTTATAAAACTTTTTAACAAAAAATTGAACCGACGAAAACAGAAACTGAAAAGCGAAAAATAACTAATTATGAGTCGGCGCCAAACGAACTTTTAACAAGCATAGTGCGTGTAAGTTGGAAGTGGCCGAGCGGAGAACGCATTTTTGGAAAGTTATTGTTTATCGTTGAAAATCTCACGTTGTATTTGATGTGACGTTGTTTTTATTATTTATTTAAAGTAATTTAATGATCTTCGTTGATTGGTTGTTTGGCGCCGACTCATAATTAGTTATTTTTCGCTTTTCAGTTTCTGTTTTCGTCGGTTCAATTTTTTGTTAAAAAGTTTTATTTTTCATTTTTTTGTGGTTAAACTCTAAATCCAGGTCTCCATTATGTCGTAGTGTCTAGAACTATATTTATGTATGTCAAGTTTCAACAGAATCGGTTAACAGGTAAGAATTCAGTGGGTGAACAAACACTCATCCCCTGTTTTACTACCCTTAGGGGTGGATTTTGATTTTGAAATTCAAATGGGACCAACTTCAAGATATACCCTATCCAATAAAAAAAGAATCATCAAAATCGGACCACTCTGTAAAAAGTTATGCGTGGTCATACATAAAAAAAAAAAAAAAAAAAAAAAAAAAAAAAAAAAAAAAAAAAAATATACGCGTCGAATTGAGAACCTCCTCCTTTTTTTCGTCGGTTAAAAAATGGCCGACCGGCTGGCGCAGATACTCTCGGGGCTCGGTTGCTTCGGGAAGTATCTGTGTCGCATAGGCCGGGAGCCGACTCCCGAGTTTCATCACTGCGGGAGCTGCCTCGAGGACACGGCGCAGCACACACCGGTGGAATGCCCAGCTTGGGCCATGCAGCGCTGTGACCACTGCGGCAGCGATCTCTCGCTTCCGGCCGTTGTTTTGGCTATGGTCGGGAGCGAGAACTTTTGCGAGGAGGTGATGCTCGCTAAGGAGGCGACGGAGAGGGTTCGAGAGGCAACGACCTCTCTTCCCACCCGCAGGAGACGGACCGGGCGTCGCAGGAGGGCGTACGCCGACCTCCAGCCACACTAGGACTGGGCATGCGGGCGGCGGACTCGGGGTAGCCCGCCGCCCGATCAGTCAAGGCCCATGATGGTGGCACGTCGTGTTCCGCGCGCGCCAGTCAAGAGAAGGGTGCGGCCGAAGATGCCGCACGCGGAGAAGGGGCTCGCCTACTAGTGGCGAGCCGGGACCTGCCGGGGATGGTTGGACGACTATACGTTTCCCACGCCCCCGGCCAATGGTTGGAAGAGGAACACCGTGGTGGTTTTAGTCGGTACGAGTCCGACACTGGCCCCGCCTTCCCCGGGTGGAGTGCGTCCATGAGGATTACCCCACGTAAAAAAAAAGAGGAACTGTTCTCAATTTTTTTTATTAATAATGTTATTTAGTGCAGTGTACGAGCTTATTTAATATCATTTGAAAAAAATTTACTCAGTCGTTGTAGTGGATTTTAAATGGAATCACAGGAAAGGCCTGTCAAATCCATAAATAGTCTTAAATGTCCACTTAATGTCAAACACATCTATTTTTGGAAAAATATTTATTCGTCTGAGGTTACGTAAGGGGTCCGGTACACAATAGTATTTTTAATTTTCATCAACACCTTACTTATCTCACCTTACTATTATGGCCTTCAATTATAAATGAATCAAGTATTTTTGTAACACTTTTTGATCAAATTGAGTTAATAACATTTTTCAGCTTACAGGTACAAGTCATATCAATAGCTAAACTGAAACAGCTAAATATGCTTTGATCCAAAATGTATGCGAGCTCATTTTTCTTCAATTTATTTAATTTATGTTATCATTATTTTTTGTCTCCCCTGATTTGATCACACAAAGAGAGTGGCATTCAAAAATCTCTTAATAATGATAATTTTTACACAAGAATTTCTTAAATATAGTTTCCTAAACGAAGTATAAGCCTTTATCAACATAACGCCATATTTGTCGAGATCTTCGTACAAACAGACAGAATAACCGTTTAACTTGATGTCCGAGTCTCAATTACCAAGCGCCCTGGGGAGCAAATTTATTCATAAACCATAAAATTACATAGACTTTCCGGGTTTTGTTTACCGTTGCTGACCAAATACAAATACATATAAAGCCCCTCGATTTATATCAGACTATGTATATAGGGAATAGTACAGTTGACTGCATGACTGTGGTAACACTTGAATTAGAAAATCGCCCTTACCGCTTACAAAATAAAGGCGCTGTGTCAAACTATTTCCACTGTAGTGTGGTCGACCGAACTATGAATATACCTACTAATTATATTTATTTTGGTGATATTATTCGTTGACGGGGCAAAGTGTGGAAATGTGTTTCGGTCTGAAGGGTACGGGTGCCGGTGAAATTACAATCACATGAGACTTTCCATCTTCATGTCTCAGTTTGGCGAACCGACTTGCGATGCCATTTAGGCAACAGCCTAGGTGGTATTGAAGTTGTTATGGGCAAAGGTAACCGCTTAACATCAGGTGGGCCTTAAGCTCGTTTCGCCATCACATACTATAAAAAAATAAAAAAATCTGTTTTGATAACCTCTGTGGTCTAGTGGTTCGAGTGTCGGACTACTCATCACGAGTTTGTGGGTTCGATTCCCACAGACACACAAATATTTGTGTGATGAACTTAAGTATTTGTGTTGGTCTGGGTGTTTCTTATGTATATTATAAGTATGTTTTTACAACAACAAAAAAAGTATATAAGTATCATATCCATTTTCTAGTACCATAGTACAAGCTGTGCTTAGTTTGGGACTAGATGGTGCTGTGGAAAAATGTCCTAAAAATATTTATTATTATTTATTACTTATGTATAAAAGGCCTAAGAATAATAATTATTATTACTTGCGAAATGTAATTACTTACAGCAGTAAACTAGTTTCACGATCACTAAACTGAGTTTTCCAGTAAGAAACTAAAGAAATGAGGACATTAAACACAATATGAAATAAAATAAAAACACCAAAATAAACATCATTCCAAAGTTAAGGGGATGAAACAAAGGATATTTTCAAGCTTCCTTTTGTTTTAAAAGCATAAAGAAAAATGCGGGCGTGTTTTAAACTTTCAACGTCGGATCTAAGGGTTTCAGACAGCCTTGGCTTCGGATGATAGAGCTTGTGAGAGCTATAGGATTTCACCATAAGCGCTTCACTTTAAAGATAGGTAGTATAATATAACGGGCTGGTTTCCGCAACTCCACGATCAAGCGTGTATTTTGCGTACGGGTGGGAACTTACTCGATCCACCCTAACTCCTCGAAAAAGGCCAGCAACGCCTTGGTGTTGCTGGTGATCTCTCTGAGGGTACCTGGGTTACCAAAGTACTTGGCCCTGTATGTGGCGACCTCAGGGCAGTCTAGAAGCACATGGGCTGCTGTCTCGTCTTCCACCATGCAGGCTCTGCACAGTGGGCTGTCCGTGACACCTATGACAAAAAGAAAAAGATAGGTAAAACCTATTTGCTTGGGCCTGACTTCCGTCTGCCGTTTCCACAAAAGTCACGATGAAAAATAAGATTTAATTTATTGTAGCGAACCTTAGAGTAATAAGACATAGAGTTATAGTTTCATTCTAAGTTCCGCTCAAAGTTGAAGCACAAAACCAATCTATGTGTGGCAATAGCGGCACGTAAAAAGTTCACTGACACACACATAAGCGCGCGTGAACTGGACTGAACGTAGCCTTTTAAGGCCAACTTGGTTTTCCTGACGTTAGTCTTCCTGCAACCATAAACGCTGCAAAGTATTTGAAACGTCAGGAAAACCAATTTTAATAATATACCCGATGTAATCCGGTTACTAGACTGCCTCGTTGGTTTAGTGGTTGCAAGCGCGACTGCTGAGCGTGGGGTCCTGGGTTCGATTCCAGGGTCGGGCAAAGTGTTATTGGGTTTTTTCATTAGGAAATTCTCAGTATTCTGGATTTGTGCCCGGTCAATGGCAATAGGCTCGCCCCCTATTACATGGGACTATAACATAACTGGTGAAAAGTGGGTGTACTATTACAACTCTGCCTACCCCTTCGGGGAAATACAGGCGTGATGTTATGTTATGTAATCCGGTTAAACTTGTTTTATTATAAAGTGTAGTTTTCGCGAAAACCTAAGACATTATGATGTATTAGCATGGCAACCGGGACCAACACCATAACGTGCCCGCGCTCCAAGGTCTATCTTCTTCTATACATATAAAATGCTTTGTCCTGAATGACTGACTGACGGAACAACGCACAGCGAAAACCGCTAATCGTAGAGACCTGAAACTTGGAGGGTGTGTTTTTTGTATGACGTAGGCATCCAATAAGAAAGGATTTTCCGAAATTCTACCCCTAAGGGGGTGAAAAAGGGGGGCAATGTTTGTATGGGACAACGTGATTCCTTGGTCCAACCTACTTTAAATTTTGCAAAAACCTTTATTAACAGAATTGATGGAAGACGTGTTTCGTATTTTATTGGAATTCATCCCCTAACGGGGTTAAAAAGGGGTAGAAATTTATTTTGGCGGTGATTTGCTTCGAAGTTGATATCAATACTCCTCAGTGCTTTTGATTTAAATTGAATTTTATTTTGACACATGTTTGAAAACTCATTTTATTCAAAAAAGGTTGAACTCACTTAAAAACATAAGGCGGGCTCCACACTTTGGCCCCAACGTTGGGACGAGCGTTGGCCCGTAATTATGCCTAGCGTCCACATGTTGGATATAATGTTAGTTCAGTTCCGTCAGAGCCAATGTAAAGACGTCTGAAATAGACGTAGCGCTGCGCACTTTAATATTATTGAGTGTTTAAGAGCTGAACTATCAATTAAAATAACACAATAGTTATACAATGGAAATCGTCTTTGAAAAATGGTTTGACAAACAAAATAATATCATTGTTATTTGTTAATAAACATAAAGATTTTTTTATAGAACATAAACATAACATAACATCACGCCTGTATTTCCCCGAAGGGGTAGGCAGAGGTGTATAGTACACCCACATTTCGCCAGTTATGTTATAGTCCCATGTAATAGGGGGCGAGCCTATTGCCATTAACCGTGCACAAATCCATAATCCGAGCTGCTACTGAGAATTTCTTAATGGAAAAACCCAATAACACTTTACCCGACCCGGGAATCGAACCCAGGACCCCACGCTCAGCAGTCGCGCTTGCGACCACTAGACCAACGGGGCAGTCGGGTAGTTTTTTTATAGAAATTCTATAAATATTGCGTTGATGCCATTTTCAAGACGCGGTGACCGTAGGAACAAGCTCATTCAATGCACCTTACTGCATGACTGCTGCGTCAAGACTGAGCAAACCGCCAACGTGTGGGCGCATCGCCAACGTTGGCGCATAATTCCTTTGATAAAACCGACACGCGATGGCTAACTGCCAATGCTCGCCCCAACTTTCGGGCCAACTACATTTTCCCGATCCATACGTTGGCAAATAGCGTTGACGCCAACGTTCGGGCCAACGTGTGGAGCCGGAGTAGGCAAATACTCTTTAAAATTGGAATATCTCTAAAAATATCTGTGTTTGATTTGTCTTGTATACTATACTTATAGTTTTCTTTTAGTTTGTCTTAGAAGTTTAATTTAGTGTGTATTGTTTTTCGCAATTATATTCCTAGAGATTCCCCTAACACCATCGAATTACCCCTTCGAATTCAAGAGAGTGCAGTTTCCCATCAAAGTCTGCATCGCAATAACTATCAACAAAGCTCAAGGTCAAACTCTTAAGGTAGCGGGAATAGACTTGAGGGAAAGCTGCTTCTCTCACGGCCAGTTGTATGTGGTATGCTCCAGAGTAAGCGCACAGAGTAGCCTGGTGATTCTAGCTCCCGAAGGAAAAACAAAAAATATTGTATACAAAAAAAAAATACTGCGGTAGGTGTGTAGTATCTCGATGTCGTTGTAAAAAGATAATACCCCCGTGTAACTTTCACCAGATCAAAGGCCAAGCTCACAAAATATAACGAAATTTTATTTTATTTTCATGTTTATTTAACCTTTAAATCCCTACACTATAATAAAGATTGTTATATTTTATAAGTATTTGAACATAATAATTTATATGTTATAACAAAATTAATAACGTAAAAAACCGACTAAAAATCCTATTAGAACCATTTTCGACATCTACGCGGACGAAGTCGTGGGAAAAAGCTAGTAATTATTATAAAATACAACCAATGATTAAAACCCAGCCCTTATAACAGCTAAGGTGATTATTATAACAGAGTAAACAACCTCTGAATAAGTATGTCATGCACCATGCTGATTATAAAGGCCTACATTTTAATAATCTATTTAAAAACCGCAATGTATGTGTTTCATAGTTTTGTAAATTAGAACCTCATTAAAATTTTAATTATTAGAGGCATTAGAGCAAGTTATCTCTTTCTGTTTGTTTAGGATCTAAAATACTAACGTAATTAAACAATTTTTGACTTAAAATTACGCAGTAGGTTAAAATAATTTTATTTTAGGCTCCTATATTAATATTTTACTAACGATACTTTAATTGAAAATTTAATACTTAACTTACTAATACTAGACATTTTAAGGCTCATGTAGCAGCCAAGTGGCGCCCCCGTCATGAAAAACGGTAATTTTTGGCACATTTTCTATCTACAACGAACTATAATACACAGAGGTAATTATTTCTAACTAGCTGTACCCGTGGCTTTGCTCACCTTATCATGAGGTAATCTTTCAAATAAGTCAAATTTCAAAGGTAATGGACAAATGATAGCACTAATTAATTTTTTGCCATTATTTTTTTGTTAAAGCGCTGGGCGCAAAGTCAAAGACTAAAACGTAAACCGAGAACCTAGGCCACAAACAAATTTTGAGCATAATTTACAAAAATAATACAGAATGATATGAATGAATACAGGTTGACTCCTAGCTCGGGACTGGGTCTTGCTCTGTTTCCTACGTAAAATTCCAGATGTATCTGTCGCTCAATCTAGTACTTAAGTTGACCTGTACTCATACGTTTATAAATAAAATTTATGATTTATTATGATTTATTTAATGTATAAAATAAAACGCCTTTTACAAAACTTCTCAATAAACTATATTCGAGATTTTACGTTCAGCAACCAAAATGTACAGAGTGTCAGGGCTGCTGACGCAATTTTCGATAAGTGATGTATTCAGCGAGTAATTATTTTTTTACTGATGGGGGCGCCACTTGGTTGCTACATGCGCCTTAATACATGTCTTGTTGTGGCAATAAGTATTTTTTTTCTTACTTTCAATACTTTTTCCCAAAAATGCTAAAAGAGACGTGTATGGGTGTAATCAGCGGCATCCAAAATGTTGCTGTCCGCCAACCCGCACCAGGCCAGCGTGGTGGACTAAGGCTTTAACCTTCCCAATCTGAGAAGAGGCCCGTGCTCAACAGTGGGACAGAAATGGGCTATAATAATGATGATGATGATGATTCAAAATGTACCTTAGACAGTACACAATACATTACGAATTATTTGAGTATTTTTATGGGACTACAAATATTAGTAGGCTACCCAATGATATTTAAAAGTATAGATATGTCATACCCTAACAAATCAAACGAAAAAAAAAAACCACAATACATATAAACTAGTACAAAGTGCCTAAGTTTAGTTACTTTAAGTTACTTTTGCGTCATAATTGGAACACTTTCTGTACACATACGACGGAATACAAAAATTGCTACAATTTGTTATGCCCCCAAAGTATTAGCCATTAAAATTACGTCATCCGCAAAATCCACAAAAAACGTGAAGACGCATTTTCTTGTAATTTTTTCGTAACTTTAAGTGGATTACAATGTTAATTTTATTGATGCGAACGTGAAGGATAGAAGGACCCCAATATTAGTATTCCGATGGTGGAAAAAGATAAATTTGTTGGCGGAACATTTAATTTATGCGATTTTCTAGGGAGTGTCTGTTCTGTAAATATATTTTTACGTAAGTTACCCTTGTCTAGTATAGTTGGAAAGATAGCCCGGAGAGTATTTAGTTTATTATGCATAGCTGCTAGTAATGTTTGCACACTAATTAACAAATGAGACAACTTTTGTTCAACTTAACAGTCATCAACAATCTAACCTATACTTTGCTAGAATTTTACAGCTTTAAAATAAAAAATACTGTTGGTTTATAATTATATACCTAATGTTAACAATAAATTTTCACATTGCTCTAGTCGTCGCCGGTTCTTGTGGCAATTCTTGGGGAAAGCCTATATTTCCAGCAGTGGACGTCTTTTGGCTGAAATGATGATGCTGATGACATTGCTCAAGTGAGTTTGGGTTCGAAAAGGCCCTTAAAATTTATTAAGATTAATTCATTGCATTGAGTTTGGAAAAGATACCTGTTTTTTTTTTAAATTTCCTATTAACTAAACCAAAATCTCCCATCCCTCCCTCTCCAAAATGTTATTTTATTTCAATCCTACACAGTCTAAAAAATATAAGGCCATAATAAATTCCGGGAAAAGGGGAGTCATAAATTTTTAATTAGTCAATTAGGATTCAATAATCAAAAACTGTCGTAAAGTTCTCAACAGTGTTCGGTATTTTACGACCGCGTCTGTAAATTTACTATAACTAAGTAGCACTAACTGTAATTTGTTCCCCGATATACCGAAAGTCCGCCACTTTCGAGAAATTCATTTCTGATGCAGCAACGGCTGCTAGAGGGACATAGGAACGGCGGGTCCCCCTGCAATGCCCCAGTAAGCCGAGGTCCGAGCCCCCTTGGGGGACGCCCTTATGCGGTATTGCAACCGCGATTTTAGTTTTTAAGTTTAGGATTAGGGAAAACTTTCGGCGAATGGAGTCCCACATGGGACTCTCCGCCACCAGCCCGGTTAAGCAGAAGTGGTACCTCGGTACCAGCTACGAGAATCATTTCGAAAAAAAAAAGAAGTAATTTGTTTGAAACTTTAGGAGATATATTTAAATTTTGTTTCGATCTAATATATTTTGATTAATTATCCACGACATACACTATAGTTAAGTTAACCCTTTTCCAGTCCCTTGGATCACATAATTTGATTCACGGCAATTGTTTATCTATTTTTCTGCTACGCGGGCATCGACATTATTACCAAAACACTAATTTCGTTTTCAATTTTGCAAGTTTGAATACGAATGAACGCAAATACATGATCGCATCCGATGAAATTCATATATATTTATGTGGATGTCGTAAATAAATACTAAGGCATGCGTAATAATGGACATGACATGGGTAGCCTCAATGCTATTTAAAAGTACAGATATGTTACTTGCGCTCGCAATCTGTAGACTCAAAAACGCCCTGATTAGGACTTTTTCTATTAATCCCCATCAAGTAAGGCATCGAACGTGACCGATGACAAAAAAATGCCGTCGTATGTGTACAGAAAGTGTTCCAATTATGACGCAAAAGTAACTTAAAGTAACTAAACTTAGGCACTTTGTACTAGTTTATATGTATTGTGGTTTTTTTTTTTCGTTTGATTTGTTAGGGTATGACATATCTATACTTTTAAATATCATTGGGTAGCCTACTAATATTTGTAGTCCCATAAAAATACTCAAATAATTCGTAATGTATTGTGTACTGTCTAAGGTACATTTTGAATCATCATCATCATCATTATTATAGCCCATTTCTGTCCCACTGTTGAGCACGGGCCTCTTCTCAGATTGGGAAGGTTAAAGCCTTAGTCCACCACGCTGGCCTGGTGCGGGTTGGCGGACAGCAACATTTTGGATGCCGCTGATTACACCCATACACGTCTCTTTTAGCATTTTTGGGAAAAAGTATTGAAAGTAAGAAAAAAAATACTTATTGCCACAACAAGACATGTATTAAGGCGCATGTAGCAACCAAGTGGCGCCCCCATCAGTAAAAAAATAATTACTCGCTGAATACATCACTTATCGAAAATTGCGTCAGCAGCCCTGACACTCTGTACATTTTGGTTGCTGAACGTAAAATCTCGAATATAGTTTATTGAGAAGTTTTGTAAAAGGCGTTTTATTTTATACATTAAATAAATCATAATAAATCATAAATTTTATTTATAAACGTATGAGTACAGGTCAACTTAAGTACTAGATTGAGCGACAGATACATCTGGAATTTTACGTAGGAAACAGAGCAAGACCCAGTCCCGAGCTAGGAGTCAACCTGTATTCATTCATATCATTCTGTATTATTTTTGTAAATTATGCTCAAAATTTGTTTGTGGCCTAGGTTCTCGGTTTACGTTTTAGTCTTTGACTTTGCGCCCAGCGCTTTAACAAAAAAATAATGGCAAAAAATTAATTAGTGCTATCATTTGTCCATTACCTTTGAAATTTGACTTATTTGAAAGATTACCTCATGATAAGGTGAGCAAAGCCACGGGTACAGCTAGTTAGAAATAATTACCTCTGTGTATTATAGTTCGTTGTAGATAGAAAATGTGCCAAAAATTACCGTTTTTCATGACGGGGGCGCCACTTGGCTGCTACATGAGCCTTAAAATGTCTAGTATTAGTAAGTTAAGTATTAAATTTTCAATTAAAGTATCGTTAGTAAAATATTAATATAGGAGCCTAAAATAAAATTATTTTAACCTACTGCGTAATTTTAAGTCAAAAATTGTTTAATTACGTTAGTATTTTAGATCCTAAACAAACAGAAAGAGATAACTTGCTCTAATGCCTCTAATAATTAAAATTTTAATGAGGTTCTAATTTACAAAACTATGAAACACATACATTGCGGTTTTTAAATAGATTATTAAAATGTAGGCCTTTATAATCAGCATGGTGCATGACATACTTATTCAGAGGTTGTTTACTCTGTTATAATAATCACCTTAGCTGTTATAAGGGCTGGGTTTTAATCATTGGTTGTATTTTATAATAATTACTAGCTTTTTCCCACGACTTCGTCCGCGTAGATGTCGAAAATGGTTCTAATAGGATTTTTAGTCGGTTTTTTACGTTATTAATTTTGTTATAACATATAAATTATTATGTTCAAATACTTATAAAATATAACAATCTTTATTATAGTGTAGGGATTTAAAGGTTAAATAAACATGAAAATAAAATAAAATTTCGTTATATTTTGTGAGCTTGGCCTTTGATCTGGTGAAAGTTACACGGGGGTATTATCTTTTTACAACGACATCGAGATACTACACACCTACCGCAGTATTTTTTTTTTGTATACAATATTTTTTGTTTTTCCTTCGGGAGCTAGAATCACCAGGCTACTCTGTGCGCTTACTCTGGAGCATACCACATACAACTGGCCGTGAGAGAAGCAGCTTTCCCTCAAGTCTATTCCCGCTACCTTAAGAGTTTGACCTTGAGCTTTGTTGATAGTTATTGCGATGCAGACTTTGATGGGAAACTGCACTCTCTTGAATTCGAAGGGGTAATTCGATGGTGTTAGGGGAATCTCTAGGAATATAATTGCGAAAAACAATACACACTAAATTAAACTTCTAAGACAAACTAAAAGAAAACTATAAGTATAGTATACAAGACAAATCAAACACAGATATTTTTAGAGATATTCCAATTTTAAAGAGTATTTGCCTACTCCGGCTCCACACGTTGGCCCGAACGTTGGCGTCAACGCTATTTGCCAACGTATGGATCGGGAAAATGTAGTTGGCCCGAAAGTTGGGGCGAGCATTGGCAGTTAGCCATCGCGTGTCGGTTTTATCAAAGGAATTATGCGCCAACGTTGGCGATGCGCCCACACGTTGGCGGTTTGCTCAGTCTTGACGCAGCAGTCATGCAGTAAGGTGCATTGAATGAGCTTGTTCCTACGGTCACCGCGTCTTGAAAATGGCATCAACGCAATATTTATAGAATTTCTATAAAAAAACTACCCGACTGCCCCGTTGGTCTAGTGGTCGCAAGCGCGACTGCTGAGCGTGGGGTCCTGGGTTCGATTCCCGGGTCGGGTAAAGTGTTATTGGGTTTTTCCATTAAGAAATTCTCAGTAGCAGCTCGGATTATGGATTTGTGCACGGTTAATGGCAATAGGCTCGCCCCCTATTACATGGGACTATAACATAACTGGCGAAATGTGGGTGTACTATACACCTCTGCCTACCCCTTCGGGGAAATACAGGCGTGATGTTATGTTATGTTTATGTTCTATAAAAAAATCTTTATGTTTATTAACAAATAACAATGATATTATTTTGTTTGTCAAACCATTTTTCAAAGACGATTTCCATTGTATAACTATTGTGTTATTTTAATTGATAGTTCAGCTCTTAAACACTCAATAATATTAAAGTGCGCAGCGCTACGTCTATTTCAGACGTCTTTACATTGGCTCTGACGGAACTGAACTAACATTATATCCAACATGTGGACGCTAGGCATAATTACGGGCCAACGCTCGTCCCAACGTTGGGGCCAAAGTGTGGAGCCCGCCTTATGTTTTTAAGTGAGTTCAACCTTTTTTGAATAAAATGAGTTTTCAAACATGTGTCAAAATAAAATTCAATTTAAATCAAAAGCACTGAGGAGTATTGATATCAACTTCGAAGCAAATCACCGCCAAAATAAATTTCTACCCCTTTTTAACCCCGTTAGGGGATGAATTCCAATAAAATACGAAACACGTCTTCCATCAATTCTGTTAATAAAGGTTTTTGCAAAATTTAAAGTAGGTTGGACCAAGGAATCACGTTGTCCCATACAAACATTGCCCCCCTTTTTCACCCCCTTAGGGGTAGAATTTCGGAAAATCCTTTCTTATTGGATGCCTACGTCATACAAAAAACACACCCTCCAAGTTTCAGGTCTCTACGATTAGCGGTTTTCGCTGTGCGTTGTTCCGTCAGTCAGTCATTCAGGACAAAGCATTTTATATGTATAGAAGAAGATAGACCTTGGAGCGCGGGCACGTTATGGTGTTGGTCCCGGTTGCCATGCTAATACATCATAATGTCTTAGGTTTTCGCGAAAACTACACTTTATAATAAAACAAGTTTAACCGGATTACATAACATAACATAACATAACATCACGCCTGTATTTCCCCGAAGGGGTAGGCAGAGTTGTAATAGTACACCCACTTTTCACCAGTTATGTTATAGTCCCATGTAATAGGGGGCGAGCCTATTGCCATTGACCGGGCACAAATCCAGAATACTGAGAATTTCCTAATGAAAAAACCCAATAACACTTTGCCCGACCCTGGAATCGAACCCAGGACCCCACGCTCAGCAGTCGCGCTTGCAACCACTAAACCAACGAGGCAGTCTAGTAACCGGATTACATCGGGTATATTATTAAAATTGGTTTTCCTGACGTTTCAAATACTTTGCAGCGTTTATGGTTGCAGGAAGACTAACGTCAGGAAAACCAAGTTGGCCTTAAAAGGCTACGTTCAGTCCAGTTCACGCGCGCTTATGTGTGTGTCAGTGAACTTTTTACGTGCCGCTATTGCCACACATAGATTGGTTTTGTGCTTCAACTTTGAGCGGAACTTAGAATGAAACTATAACTCTATGTCTTATTACTCTAAGGTTCGCTACAATAAATTAAATCTTATTTTTCATCGTGACTTTTGTGGAAACGGCAGACGGAAGTCAGGCCCAAGCAAATAGGTTTTACCTATCTTTTTCTTTTTGTCATAGGTGTCACGGACAGCCCACTGTGCAGAGCCTGCATGGTGGAAGACGAGACAGCAGCCCATGTGCTTCTAGACTGCCCTGAGGTCGCCACATACAGGGCCAAGTACTTTGGTAACCCAGGTACCCTCAGAGAGATCACCAGCAACACCAAGGCGTTGCTGGCCTTTTTCGAGGAGTTAGGGTGGATCGAGTAAGTTCCCACCCGTACGCAAAATACACGCTTGATCGTGGAGTTGCGGAAACCAGCCCGTTATATTATACTACCTATCTTTAAAGTGAAGCGCTTATGGTGAAATCCTATAGCTCTCACAAGCTCTATCATCCGAAGCCAAGGCTGTCTGAAACCCTTAGATCCGACGTTGAAAGTTTAAAACACGCCCGCATTTTTCTTTATGCTTTTAAAACAAAAGGAAGCTTGAAAATATCCTTTGTTTCATCCCCTTAACTTTGGAATGATGTTTATTTTGGTGTTTTTATTTTATTTCATATTGTGTTTAATGTCCTCATTTCTTTAGTTTCTTACTGGAAAACTCAGTTTAGTGATCGTGAAACTAGTTTACTGCTGTAAGTAATTACATTTCGCAAGTAATAATAATTATTATTCTTAGGCCTTTTATACATAAGTAATAAATAATAATAAATATTTTTAGGACATTTTTCCACAGCACCATCTAGTCCCAAACTAAGCACAGCTTGTACTATGGTACTAGAAAATGGATATGATACTTATATACTTTTTTTGTTGTTGTAAAAACATACTTATAATATACATAAGAAACACCCAGACCAACACAAATACTTAAGTTCATCACACAAATATTTGTGTGTCTGTGGGAATCGAACCCACGAACTCGTGATGAGTAGTCCGACACTCGAACCACTAGACCACAGAGGTTATCAAAACAGATTTTTTTATTTTTTTATAGTATGTGATGGCGAAACGAGCTTAAGGCCCACCTGATGTTAAGCGGTTACCTTTGCCCATAACAACTTCAATACCACCTAGGCTGTTGCCTAAATGGCATCGCAAGTCGGTTCGCCAAACTGAGACATGAAGATGGAAAGTCTCATGTGATTGTAATTTCACCGGCACCCGTACCCTTCAGACCGAAACACATTTCCACACTTTGCCCCGTCAACGAATAATATCACCAAAATAAATATAATTAGTAGGTATATTCATAGTTCGGTCGACCACACTACAGTGGAAATAGTTTGACACAGCGCCTTTATTTTGTAAGCGGTAAGGGCGATTTTCTAATTCAAGTGTTACCACAGTCATGCAGTCAACTGTACTATTCCCTATATACATAGTCTGATATAAATCGAGGGGCTTTATATGTATTTGTATTTGGTCAGCAACGGTAAACAAAACCCGGAAAGTCTATGTAATTTTATGGTTTATGAATAAATTTGCTCCCCAGGGCGCTTGGTAATTGAGACTCGGACATCAAGTTAAACGGTTATTCTGTCTGTTTGTACGAAGATCTCGACAAATATGGCGTTATGTTGATAAAGGCTTATACTTCGTTTAGGAAACTATATTTAAGAAATTCTTGTGTAAAAATTATCATTATTAAGAGATTTTTGAATGCCACTCTCTTTGTGTGATCAAATCAGGGGAGACAAAAAATAATGATAACATAAATTAAATAAATTGAAGAAAAATGAGCTCGCATACATTTTGGATCAAAGCATATTTAGCTGTTTCAGTTTAGCTATTGATATGACTTGTACCTGTAAGCTGAAAAATGTTATTAACTCAATTTGATCAAAAAGTGTTACAAAAATACTTGATTCATTTATAATTGAAGGCCATAATAGTAAGGTGAGATAAGTAAGGTGTTGATGAAAATTAAAAATACTATTGTGTACCGGACCCCTTACGTAACCTCAGACGAATAAATATTTTTCCAAAAATAGATGTGTTTGACATTAAGTGGACATTTAAGACTATTTATGGATTTAAAAATAATGGCAAAAAATTAATTAGTGCTATCATTTGTCCATTACCTTTGAAATTTGACTTATTTGAAAGATTACCTCATGATAAGGTGAGCAAAGCCACGGGTACAGCTAGTTAGAAATAATTACCTCTGTGTATTATAGTTCGTTGTAGATAGAAAATGTGCCAAAAATTACCGTTTTTCATGACGGGGGCGCCACTTGGCTGCTACATGAGCCTTAAAATGTCTAGTATTAGTAAGTTAAGTATTAAATTTTCAATTAAAGTATCGTTAGTAAAATATTAATATAGGAGCCTAAAATAAAATTATTTTAACCTACTGCGTAATTTTAAGTCAAAAATTGTTTAATTACGTTAGTATTTTAGATCCTAAACAAACAGAAAGAGATAACTTGCTCTAATGCCTCTAATAATTAAAATTTTAATGAGGTTCTAATTTACAAAACTATGAAACACATACATTGCGGTTTTTAAATAGATTATTAAAATGTAGGCCTTTATAATCAGCATGGTGCATGACATACTTATTCAGAGGTTGTTTACTCTGTTATAATAATCACCTTAGCTGTTATAAGGGCTGGGTTTTAATCATTGGTTGTATTTTATAATAATTACTAGCTTTTTCCCACGACTTCGTCCGCGTAGATGTCGAAAATGGTTCTAATAGGATTTTTAGTCGGTTTTTTACGTTATTAATTTTGTTATAACATATAAATTATTATGTTCAAATACTTATAAAATATAACAATCTTTATTATAGTGTAGGGATTTAAAGGTTAAATAAACATGAAAATAAAATAAAATTTCGTTATATTTTGTGAGCTTGGCCTTTGATCTGGTGAAAGTTACACGGGGGTATTATCTTTTTACAACGACATCGAGATACTACACACCTACCGCAGTATTTTTTTTTTGTATACAATATTTTTTGTTTTTCCTTCGGGAGCTAGAATCACCAGGCTACTCTGTGCGCTTACTCTGGAGCATACCACATACAACTGGCCGTGAGAGAAGCAGCTTTCCCTCAAGTCTATTCCCGCTACCTTAAGAGTTTGACCTTGAGCTTTGTTGATAGTTATTGCGATGCAGACTTTGATGGGAAACTGCACTCTCTTGAATTCGAAGGGGTAATTCGATGGTGTTAGGGGAATCTCTAGGAATATAATTGCGAAAAACAATACACACTAAATTAAACTTCTAAGACAAACTAAAAGAAAACTATAAGTATAGTATACAAGACAAATCAAACACAGATATTTTTAGAGATATTCCAATTTTAAAGAGTATTTGCCTACTCCGGCTCCACACGTTGGCCCGAACGTTGGCGTCAACGCTATTTGCCAACGTATGGATCGGGAAAATGTAGTTGGCCCGAAAGTTGGGGCGAGCATTGGCAGTTAGCCATCGCGTGTCGGTTTTATCAAAGGAATTATGCGCCAACGTTGGCGATGCGCCCACACGTTGGCGGTTTGCTCAGTCTTGACGCAGCAGTCATGCAGTAAGGTGCATTGAATGAGCTTGTTCCTACGGTCACCGCGTCTTGAAAATGGCATCAACGCAATATTTATAGAATTTCTATAAAAAAACTACCCGACTGCCCCGTTGGTCTAGTGGTCGCAAGCGCGACTGCTGAGCGTGGGGTCCTGGGTTCGATTCCCGGGTCGGGTAAAGTGTTATTGGGTTTTTCCATTAAGAAATTCTCAGTAGCAGCTCGGATTATGGATTTGTGCACGGTTAATGGCAATAGGCTCGCCCCCTATTACATGGGACTATAACATAACTGGCGAAATGTGGGTGTACTATACACCTCTGCCTACCCCTTCGGGGAAATACAGGCGTGATGTTATGTTATGTTTATGTTCTATAAAAAAATCTTTATGTTTATTAACAAATAACAATGATATTATTTTGTTTGTCAAACCATTTTTCAAAGACGATTTCCATTGTATAACTATTGTATTATTTTAATTGATAGTTCAGCTCTTAAACACTCAATAATATTAAAGTGCGCAGCGCTACGTCTATTTCAGACGTCTTTACATTGGCTCTGACGGAACTGAACTAACATTATATCCAACATGTGGACGCTAGGCATAATTACGGGCCAACGCTCGTCCCAACGTTGGGGCCAAAGTGTGGAGCCCGCCTTATGTTTTTAAGTGAGTTCAACCTTTTTTGAATAAAATGAGTTTTCAAACATGTGTCAAAATAAAATTCAATTTAAATCAAAAGCACTGAGGAGTATTGATATCAACTTCGAAGCAAATCACCGCCAAAATAAATTTCTACCCCTTTTTAACCCCGTTAGGGGATGAATTCCAATAAAATACGAAACACGTCTTCCATCAATTCTGTTAATAAAGGTTTTTGCAAAATTTAAAGTAGGTTGGACCAAGGAATCACGTTGTCCCATACAAACATTGCCCCCCTTTTTCACCCCCTTAGGGGTAGAATTTCGGAAAATCCTTTCTTATTGGATGCCTACGTCATACAAAAAACACACCCTCCAAGTTTCAGGTCTCTACGATTAGCGGTTTTCGCTGTGCGTTGTTCCGTCAGTCAGTCATTCAGGACAAAGCATTTTATATGTATAGAAGAAGATAGACCTTGGAGCGCGGGCACGTTATGGTGTTGGTCCCGGTTGCCATGCTAATACATCATAATGTCTTAGGTTTTCGCGAAAACTACACTTTATAATAAAACAAGTTTAACCGGATTACATAACATAACATAACATAACATCACGCCTGTATTTCCCCGAAGGGGTAGGCAGAGTTGTAATAGTACACCCACTTTTCACCAGTTATGTTATAGTCCCATGTAATAGGGGGCGAGCCTATTGCCATTGACCGGGCACAAATCCAGAATACTGAGAATTTCCTAATGAAAAAACCCAATAACACTTTGCCCGACCCTGGAATCGAACCCAGGACCCCACGCTCAGCAGTCGCGCTTGCAACCACTAAACCAACGAGGCAGTCTAGTAACCGGATTACATCGGGTATATTATTAAAATTGGTTTTCCTGACGTTTCAAATACTTTGCAGCGTTTATGGTTGCAGGAAGACTAACGTCAGGAAAACCAAGTTGGCCTTAAAAGGCTACGTTCAGTCCAGTTCACGCGCGCTTATGTGTGTGTCAGTGAACTTTTTACGTGCCGCTATTGCCACACATAGATTGGTTTTGTGCTTCAACTTTGAGCGGAACTTAGAATGAAACTATAACTCTATGTCTTATTACTCTAAGGTTCGCTACAATAAATTAAATCTTATTTTTCATCGTGACTTTTGTGGAAACGGCAGACGGAAGTCAGGCCCAAGCAAATAGGTTTTACCTATCTTTTTCTTTTTGTCATAGGTGTCACGGACAGCCCACTGTGCAGAGCCTGCATGGTGGAAGACGAGACAGCAGCCCATGTGCTTCTAGACTGCCCTGAGGTCGCCACATACAGGGCCAAGTACTTTGGTAACCCAGGTACCCTCAGAGAGATCACCAGCAACACCAAGGCGTTGCTGGCCTTTTTCGAGGAGTTAGGGTGGATCGAGTAAGTTCCCACCCGTACGCAAAATACACGCTTGATCGTGGAGTTGCGGAAACCAGCCCGTTATATTATACTACCTATCTTTAAAGTGAAGCGCTTATGGTGAAATCCTATAGCTCTCACAAGCTCTATCATCCGAAGCCAAGGCTGTCTGAAACCCTTAGATCCGACGTTGAAAGTTTAAAACACGCCCGCATTTTTCTTTATGCTTTTAAAACAAAAGGAAGCTTGAAAATATCCTTTGTTTCATCCCCTTAACTTTGGAATGATGTTTATTTTGGTGTTTTTATTTTATTTCATATTGTGTTTAATGTCCTCATTTCTTTAGTTTCTTACTGGAAAACTCAGTTTAGTGATCGTGAAACTAGTTTACTGCTGTAAGTAATTACATTTCGCAAGTAATAATAATTATTATTCTTAGGCCTTTTATACATAAGTAATAAATAATAATAAATATTTTTAGGACATTTTTCCACAGCACCATCTAGTCCCAAACTAAGCACAGCTTGTACTATGGTACTAGAAAATGGATATGATACTTATATACTTTTTTTGTTGTTGTAAAAACATACTTATAATATACATAAGAAACACCCAGACCAACACAAATACTTAAGTTCATCACACAAATATTTGTGTGTCTGTGGGAATCGAACCCACGAACTCGTGATGAGTAGTCCGACACTCGAACCACTAGACCACAGAGGTTATCAAAACAGATTTTTTTATTTTTTTATAGTATGTGATGGCGAAACGAGCTTAAGGCCCACCTGATGTTAAGCGGTTACCTTTGCCCATAACAACTTCAATACCACCTAGGCTGTTGCCTAAATGGCATCGCAAGTCGGTTCGCCAAACTGAGACATGAAGATGGAAAGTCTCATGTGATTGTAATTTCACCGGCACCCGTACCCTTCAGACCGAAACACATTTCCACACTTTGCCCCGTCAACGAATAATATCACCAAAATAAATATAATTAGTAGGTATATTCATAGTTCGGTCGACCACACTACAGTGGAAATAGTTTGACACAGCGCCTTTATTTTGTAAGCGGTAAGGGCGATTTTCTAATTCAAGTGTTACCACAGTCATGCAGTCAACTGTACTATTCCCTATATACATAGTCTGATATAAATCGAGGGGCTTTATATGTATTTGTATTTGGTCAGCAACGGTAAACAAAACCCGGAAAGTCTATGTAATTTTATGGTTTATGAATAAATTTGCTCCCCAGGGCGCTTGGTAATTGAGACTCGGACATCAAGTTAAACGGTTATTCTGTCTGTTTGTACGAAGATCTCGACAAATATGGCGTTATGTTGATAAAGGCTTATACTTCGTTTAGGAAACTATATTTAAGAAATTCTTGTGTAAAAATTATCATTATTAAGAGATTTTTGAATGCCACTCTCTTTGTGTGATCAAATCAGGGGAGACAAAAAATAATGATAACATAAATTAAATAAATTGAAGAAAAATGAGCTCGCATACATTTTGGATCAAAGCATATTTAGCTGTTTCAGTTTAGCTATTGATATGACTTGTACCTGTAAGCTGAAAAATGTTATTAACTCAATTTGATCAAAAAGTGTTACAAAAATACTTGATTCATTTATAATTGAAGGCCATAATAGTAAGGTGAGATAAGTAAGGTGTTGATGAAAATTAAAAATACTATTGTGTACCGGACCCCTTACGTAACCTCAGACGAATAAATATTTTTCCAAAAATAGATGTGTTTGACATTAAGTGGACATTTAAGACTATTTATGGATTTGACAGGCCTTTCCTGTGATTCCATTTAAAATCCACTACAACGACTGAGTAAATTTTTTTCAAATGATATTAAATAAGCTCGTACACTGCACTAAATAACATTATTAATAAAAAAAATTGAGAACAGTTCCTCTTTTTTTTTACGTGGGGTAATCCTCATGGACGCACTCCACCCGGGGAAGGCGGGGCCAGTGTCGGACTCGTACCGACTAAAACCACCACGGTGTTCCTCTTCCAACCATTGGCCGGGGGCGTGGGAAACGTATAGTCGTCCAACCATCCCCGGCAGGTCCCGGCTCGCCACTAGTAGGCGAGCCCCTTCTCCGCGTGCGGCATCTTCGGCCGCACCCTTCTCTTGACTGGCGCGCGCGGAACACGACGTGCCACCATCATGGGCCTTGACTGATCGGGCGGCGGGCTACCCCGAGTCCGCCGCCCGCATGCCCAGTCCTAGTGTGGCTGGAGGTCGGCGTACGCCCTCCTGCGACGCCCGGTCCGTCTCCTGCGGGTGGGAAGAGAGGTCGTTGCCTCTCGAACCCTCTCCGTCGCCTCCTTAGCGAGCATCACCTCCTCGCAAAAGTTCTCGCTCCCGACCATAGCCAAAACAACGGCCGGAAGCGAGAGATCGCTGCCGCAGTGGTCACAGCGCTGCATGGCCCAAGCTGGGCATTCCACCGGTGTGTGCTGCGCCGTGTCCTCGAGGCAGCTCCCGCAGTGATGAAACTCGGGAGTCGGCTCCCGGCCTATGCGACACAGATACTTCCCGAAGCAACCGAGCCCCGAGAGTATCTGCGCCAGCCGGTCGGCCATTTTTAAATATTTATATTAAAAAACAGTTTTTATACTAATAACAATATTAATAAAGAAAATATTTCTGTTATCTATTATATAACACAGTGCCTTATATTTTGAGCTTTTGTCACTACGCGGTAATTGTGTTTAAAAATACCTACACCACAGAAATCAAACTACTTCAAAACAAAATTTTGACGATTTGAATGGCACTACAGACTATGCAGAACCTGCATCCAATCCTGTATTTGTATAGTGTAGCTACTTGTATCAATATAGATATTGGAGTTGTGTAAAGGTATCGACGAAAAAGCACAGACATAGCAAAAAACATTACTCACTGTCTGTGCGAATAAGATATTCCTTGAATTTGTCAAGGAAAGTAAGATTATTTGTATTGTTACATCACCGTGAAGGTCTAAAATCACGAATGGAATACTCAAGACAGATACTGGTCATAAAAGTGTGCATTTGAGCACTTCATTTACTTACGAATCCATGGTCATAGCATAAGCTGCCATTCACCAAAATTGCACTACGCGTAGTAACATTACAGTAAATGACTAAGGCACTATTGTTTTAAATTCCACTACCCTGTTTGTTTTCATATATGTGTACGTTATACAGGGTGTAGAAATATATGTTTAAGATACCTTTCTCAGCCCATAGACGCCTAATAACAGGCGACTGATGTCTGCAACACATCAATGAAATTTCACTAATGTAGGTCGCCACTATTCGCCACTTGAAATCTTCAAATCAGTTTCGAGTTTTCTTACATTAGCCGTCAAAACGGATTGCATTACCCCACCTTAGCTAGTGGCAGAATTTATTGTACGCATTATAGCATTAGGCGTCTATTGGACTGTATGGTCGTTGTTTCTTAGATTTCAGTAATTGTTGGGTTATTGCAGAAGAGACAATTGTGTATTTTTATTGGCGCTGGTAATAAATAAAAATCAGAAGATGAAGCTAGCCGTGTAATTTCCAAAGTTCTGTTTTGCGCAAGTCATTACATACCTTCATATACAAATGTTGCCATACTGGCTCAATAAATGTTACAATAATAATAAATTTAATGTACCTACAGTCGACTGCATGATAGTGGTACCTAACACTTGAAAAAGAAAACCTCTTTCGTATTATCTTATCATCCCCTCAGAAACCTAGTAAAGTTTCCATCACTTTACTAGGATACAAGTATAATATGTTCAATGATTGCGACTGAAGGACATGTATCCATGGTCATGAATAAATAAATAAAAAAAAAAAAATACCTTACTGCTTATGAAATAAAGGCGCTGTCAATGTCAAAATTTTATCACTGACGCGCAGTCGATGATACAACGAATAATACAATGTGCTTTATTTACAACCGTTACACGGGAAAAATATAATATTAAGAGGGCTATTTATGACTTATCATTTAAAGGTGTATGATTTCTGTACGGTAATTATCGCTGTAATTAAAATATTCCATGCGAGTTAATGTGTGGTGCCGGGCGTAAAGAATTGCACCACCCTATATCTCATGGGTGTCGTAAAAGGCGACTAAGGGATTCACCAGAGGATGGGCAGCAGCGTTCTCTGGGTATTTAACCAACCAACTGCGAAAGCCAACCCGCTTGGCAAGCGTGGC